>CM060414.1:179881112-181122658 GCA_030545235.1 Helianthus tuberosus | reverse complement strand
AAATTGCTATGTATTTTGTGGTTTGTTTTCTAAGTTGGGTGTATATATTGGCCCAATATGGGAATTGTTTTGAGCTGGATAATCCATTTGGATAATTCAAGGGCTAGCTAGTCAATTATGAAGGATTAAGGATTGGCTTGTGGCCCAAAATTTTGTATTTTACATTTTCTTATTAAGAAAACTTTATCGGGGTATCATCCCATCTACCTAAAAAAATTGTCCTGACGTTTTATAAAGGCGTTACTCCTGAGCTCTATCTCTATTTGACAGAAAAAGAATCCAAGCGTTTTATATATTACAATACTTAACTTTTTTTTTCAACACAAGAATCTAAATTAACCACGAAATCGACATCCAATCCGTTCTAGTAAGGCACCAAATATATTAATAATCAAAACAAAAATAAACCATGCCAAAATGGGTATCATCAATAGGCATAAAGAAAGGGAAGTACGTGCCAAACACAAGTGTCCCGAGAAAAAAAAAAAACATTAGGGCTTGGCAAGTGTCAACCCACCAAACAAATATTAGATAACAAGAGAGCTTTGACCTCAACTAATTCTGTTGGATTCAACTATAGGAGTTTGACCTCAAAAGTCAACTTCATTGCTTCAGCAGCTTTAGCTTTAGCCAAGGGTGTCATTCTGGTCTTCAGCCTTTTCTTCCCAACTGTCAATTCCCTGCTTCTTGCTTGCATTTCCATCAACCTATTAAAAAATTTGTTGAAATACATTTTAGTAATTGAACACAACAAATTGGTGAAAAAATTAGTGATTTGCTGGCTTGGTTGGTGTTCAAAATGGTGATGAAATTGGTTAAAGAAAAAACTCTAGAATCAAAATGGTGATAAAATTGGAAAAGAGAAAACTCTAGAATGACGATGAAGTGATGATAACTTGGTGATATCGTATACTTTAAACAATGAACAATATGCTCTTAATATTCATGATAAATGCCCCATATTCGTTATACATGCACTGTACTATATGTTTTCCAAAAGTTTTAAACTCAATCTAGATGTTAACAATGTTCATCAACCTAAAAAGAGAGTAAGTTTGATAAAGAAAAAAGAGTTAATTACTGTTTTCGTCCCTGTGGTTTGTCAAAAATCACTATTTCAGTCCATTAGTTTAAAAATTGTGATTTCAGTCCCTGTGGTTTCACTTTCGTAACCATTCCAGTCCACCTCGTAACCATTTCAGTCCCTGTACTTAACAAAATAATGGATTGAAATGGTTACCAAAGTGAAACCACAGGGACTGAAATGGTTACGAAAGTGAAACCACAGGGACTGAAATAACAATTTTTAAACTAATGGACTGAAATAGTGATTTTTGACAAATCACAGGGACGAAAACAGTAATTAACTCAAGAAAAAAGAAGCTTTAGTAACTTCATCGATAGTTAAAAATGGTTTAGGACTTAAGCACTAGAAGTAAAAAACTAAAGAGTGATTTTTTAATATAAACCCTAACGGTTTGAGTACAAATATCATGGCACATATGAATCTCATTTAATGCTTTATTAGTTTAATTTGATTTCAAAAAGCATTTTGCATATGTACAATAAGTGTTAATATTTAAGAACATTGACTTACTTGAAACGATAATGCTTTCTCAAGTTCTTTAACGATGACTTTCATTGTAGGACGTTGGTCTTGAGTTTCTACTACACACTGATGTGCAATTTCAATAAACGTGTGCAAAGATTCCTTGTTGGGTCCTCCTTTTAACACAAAAGTGTCTTCACTTGTTTATTCCTTTAGTATAGGATCTATCATGTCCTCTAGTGTTCCCGTGCAGAAGCTTTGTCTTGCCACAGGGCCCAGCCCTTTGTCATTCTCCTTCGTGTAAATTGGATCATAGGACTTCCTCCCACATAGAATTTCAAACAAAACTATATACATCTGATTCTCTTTTTAACTTACGAGTCTGCTGATACTCTGGATCTATGTAGTTCGGTCTACCACGCCACTTGATATAGACAGCTTCGTCTTCTGGATTTGGATGCAATAATACACAGTCTCCAAACCCATCAATCTTTGCCCTCCAGTTTTCATCCAACCCATTGTTGTAGCTACATACATCACAGTGTATTATCATCTTTTGGTCTTCCATCTCAAAGTGAAGGTACTTCAATGCGTGTGTAACATCAATGCAGATTTTCAAACGCTTTTCCCATGTCAAACTACGCATATCATTGATGTTTCCCAAATAATCATCAAGGTATCCATTAGAAACATTCTCAGTGATAATAATCATCTCAGAATCTTCAACACAAAATCCAATTAGAGTGACTATGTTCAGATGCTCAACACTTGTAAGCATCTCAATTTCTGTATAAAGCTCTTCTTCTTCGTACCACTCATTTCTAGAGGTGTACGGTTTGATAACCACAATGTTGTGTCCCTTGGGATGTTCTCCTTTATTTTTCGTCTTTTCATATGAAAAATCTTCTTTATCAACATGGCAGAGTTCTGCTTGGTACAAAGTACATTCATCCCAAGATGCAATTATGTATGTCTCTAGAAAATTATTTGTTGCTACTTTAATATCACTAAGACAAATCTTCAAGTGTCCCAACTTGTTTTCCTACCAATATGTGATATAGGGAAATGAGAGTTATAAAACTGAATATAAATAGACACACAAAGCGTCATTAAATTATTAGAAAAAACTATAGATTACGTTGAATCTATCGACAGTTAGCCACTACTATAATTATACAAGGCAAATGGGTTCTGCTCTGTACAAAGTATAGTAACCCATCTCCACTTCACTGTCATCTAACTAAACTGTAGCAGACTAAAGCCTTCTAATCAACATATACTAATTCATATATGTTGTTTGGAACCTCAACAAAAATGAGTATGGTGCCAACCCCTACTTTCTTTTTCCCCTATATATTGTGTTCCCTAATTTTCCATCTAAGATATCACAGTTGGGCCTTGGCGGATTGTCCAGCCCAACTCGTTTTCACAAGTCTGGAAAAATTATATAGTTAGCAAGTTTGTGAACACGGCCCAAACACAATACTTGAATTAGTTAAATACTTAAATCATATTGAATTGTGTATAGTTGGATGGATACATTAAATGATAATCTAAAAGGAATCCAAATCCTTTTTGTTTAGTAAAGTTTAATTAAACTAAAATTTCCATAATAAATTTCATGGACCACCAATCAGCACCAACTATGCTGCCAGTACCCACCTACCCCCTCACCCCTCTCTCACACCGGTGTTCATCTCATTAACTACACCAAACAACCGGCCTGGATGCTTTTGTCACCTCTCGAATAATAATTAGAAATGATCATAAAGCCAAGTTTGATTTGCTTAGATTTTCAAGAATTGGGTGTTTCTTAAACAACCCACTTTTGATACGCAGGGCTTTTAAGAATATGGGGCTCAGTTGAATCAAATTTAACATCAATACAATGTTGCTAATAAATGCACACCAATTGTTTGATGAAGTGCATGTATGAGACTTGACATGAACTTCAATGCTGCTTTCATGACACAGATTTAATAAATGTCTGTTGAAGCAAAGTGATTAAACACCATGTATGTCTAGTGCTCGATTACAACCCAGTTTGATCTGGTATGTTGAAAACAATTTGTGTTCTTGTGAACTGGTTACTTTGTAAGTTAAGTTTCTTTGATTTTGTACATTAACAACATGTTGAATGTGTGTTCTTACGAATTAATGTTGAAAACAAGTGATGTTTTTGTTCCTCAATGGTGATTGAAGGCTAATTGCAGGTTTAGTTGAATACATATCTTCTCTTGGAGAAATTAAGGATAGGAAAACAGTAAATCTGTTTGCTTGTATATTAAAATTTATTTTTGAAGCAACCTTAGGTCAATTCTGTTGCAGTTAACTTTGATGCAGGTTCCCATGAAAAACGTATGAACCATGTGTACGACCCTGTTTGTCTTAGCAATATATTGTTTTGGCTCTTGCTAATGAGCAGACGTTGTTCCAATGCTCATGAAAACCAAATGCGTATTAAGTCAATTGGATATATTATGATATGACCACTCTTACTATCCATATCTTCCAATAATGAGTTGCATTAATTGAATTAACTGGTTGTAAATTTACCATTTGAAGTTAGTAGTTGCAGTTCTAAATGAAAATGTGGATCTTGGTGCATCCGAATCCATTGTTGAAGAAACTGATTCAGTTTTGATTGAAAAAGAGGATCTTGGTGCATACAAGCTGGAAAATATGCTCAAAAAATCAAGTTATACAACAAAAAGTCAACAATGGCCATAATCTTAGTTGATGATATTAGCACTTAAAACAGTTAAAGATAAAACATAACATGAAAACCCATTTTCAAAATAGTTTGTTTCTATCTATATGTTTGTTTCAGTGCTCTCTAAAGCTTCAACTGATGCCGAAACTTTACAATCGGCTGAAAAGTCAAAAGTCAACTCTGGGAAGTCAAATGCAGCAACATCTGACATTTTCTAGCCTACATCACAAGAGCAGTCAAATTGTTACTAGTTTTGTATTTGCATATTTTTGTATAGAAGTTTGTTCAAAATAGGTTCTTTTAAGTCAGAGAGAATTGTTGATTTTTACTTTGAACTGTTGGGTTAATCGGTTTATTCACGGGTCACACGGGCAGGTTAGCGGGTCAACGGGTACAAGTCACATCAGCAGTTTATTGTGGAAGACTTGAAGTTTAATTAAATTGTTATTAGGAACGTTATTTGACATGTTCTTTATTCACGTTGCATGGTCTTTTGTTATTTAAAGTGTTAGTTTATTAATAGTATCTGTACTACTATTCAAGTATGTATGTATGTATTTCTAGATTTTACATATTTTTATAACCAGATATGGTGATTTTACTTCCCCAATTTTTACATTTTACCAACTAAATGTCCTGGTCCATTACAATAATAACCTAGCAGGTCAACTGAAGTTAACAGTAAAAATAAATTAGAAGTCAAATGCTTGTGGTCAGTGGTCAAGTTTATGAGAGTTATTGGGTCAAAGTTTGCTATGAATATGGTAAAGGGAGGAGCATGTTAATTAGTTATCTGAAAGTAAAATATGGAAAAAGGATGAAGGACCTGATAATGTACAACATATCTGGAATTTTGATGGTCTGGATTTGGTCAAAGCATCTAAAAGGTGGGCGATAGTCAACTAGAAGTCAATGCAGTCAAAAGTCAACACTTGAAGCATGAGAAGTCAATGCAGGAAAACACTCCAAAACAACATTTATTATACACTCAAAGTTGGAATTCTACTACGCTAAGATATGAGAGCATAAAGAATACGCTAAGAGAAAGAGAAGCGTGACTAAAAAAACTGATTTGTGCCTCTTTTAGATCCTTATATCTGATCCATCACAACGCTTGACCGAACCTTAACTATTCAGCAATCCATTAAGCAACTAGCACAAATCAGGTACAAAGCCTATATGTTGCTTTAAACTTGACCCAGCTTCAGCCCGCTTCACGCACTATCTCGAGCAACAAACAAAAAATGAATTAAACATAACTATGTGACATGTTTGTCATTAAATTGAATAAATTGTATATTTTCAACAACATGTGAACAAGTAGATAAATCCACAAAACCCATACCTCAAACAGAAGCATATGTGAATGTAATAAAATTGAATTAATACACATCCTTGACTGGTACATAGTTTCTGTTATACGAGATGCTAAAAGTGAAACTAAACTTTAAAACATCTCTGAATGCCTGAACCACAACTACAAGAAAACTTGCTTACAAGACTGTGATCAAATGAAAGAGATAATAATTTAAAAGGTGAAAACTGAAAAACTATTGATGCATGGGATCAAATACAAACTCCTATGTTTGTAAGAACCATAAGAACCAATACATAAATGACAAGTGTTATTCAATTAAAAATTATTTTAGGGGTAATTTAGACATTTTGACCCTATTTATTTATAACTAATTAAAACTAATCATCAAAATATCCCTAAATCCATGCAGATTAATTCAAACCAAAATTTGAATTTTTGTAACATATTCAGATCAAACCAACCTGCAGGAACCACCAATACAAAAAATATAAGCACACCCACATAAACGACATTAGCACAATCAAAAAAGGAACTTCCATTATTAGCACTCTCGTTTCAATAAAAAAAGGAACTTCCATTATCAACGACCTTAGCACAATCAAAAAACGACATTAGCATAACGTAAGACCATCCACATTATCAACATTCTCGTTTCAATCAAAAAAGGAACTTCCATTATCAACGACATTAGCACAATCAAAAAACGACATTAGCACAATCAAATAACGATATTAGCACAATCAAAAAACGACATTAGCACATTCAAATAACGACATTAGCACAATAAAAAACGACATTAGCACAATCAAATAACGACATTAACTCTCTCTTAACACCACCGTCTGGGCATCCGAGGTAACACCAACAACACAACATTAGCACAATAAAAATACGACATTCCAACGGATTTATTTCTAAATAGGCTCCCAATAACAACACAAAAGGAAAAAAAAAATAAGGACGGATACTATTACATAACTAGCACATTTTTTTTTAATTTACACATATTGTTCTATACTAGCACAATTTTATTATTTTTATTTTATAAACAACACATACTGTTACATACTAGCACAATTTTATTTTTTTAATTTTATAAACACATACTAGCACAATTTCATAATTATTACATAATTAGCACAATTTCATTTTTTTTATTTTATAAACAACACATACTGTTACATACTAGCACAATTTCATATTTTTTTTTTAATTTTGTAAACAACACATACTATTACATAACTAGTAGAAAACAAATTTATTTATAAATAGGCTCCCAATAACAACACAAAAGGTATAAAAAATAACAACACATAAGTATTACATAATAAAATAAGAATATACTTATATATTTAAAATTAACACAATATATTTTCATATTAGCACATTCCAACTACGTAACTAGCACAATTATAAAACATCTTTTTGTAACTTTTTTAAAAGTCATTTTTATAAATAAATAAAAAGTATAGCAATATGGTACTCATATTAAAGATAAAAAAATACTTGATTTTATTGTATAATTTTTTTCCAAAATTAATGAAATATATAAAAGTTATTTTAGTTTAAAAAACTTGGTGAAATTAGTATTTTATGGGAAATGACTAAATGACTAAAATACCCTAACTTGATAGTATTAATTATTAATTATAGGAGTTTTATTTGTAATCAATAGCAACCCTTAATTTAAACTATCAATGGTTTAGATGTGTTCTTACGGTTCTTACAGTTACCACTGTTTGTACAGGATCTCAACCCTTGCACATAATATAAATGTCACAAGCGAGAAGAACTAGAATGTAACAGAGTATTCACAAATACAAACACAAAGATACAAAGTTCAAAAATAGGCAAAATTGCACTTTTCGTCCTTTATGTTTCAGGGTTTCTGCAGGCGCTGTCCTTTAAGTTTAAAAATTACACTCTATGTCCTTTATGTTTGCAACCTGTAAAAGGCGGTGTCCTTTCTCATAAACCCAGTTAACTTTTTATGTTAAAACAGCCCAAATTGTAACTTTGTAAAACTACATAACAACAGGGACCACATGTGCAATACTGAAATTCTATTGGACCGAATTTAAACCCCACCTTCATCTCCATTCTCAATCAACCAAACAACGATCCAGATTTGAATTGTATGTAATGCTTGAATAATTTGTGTTTCAATCCAAATATTTTTCTTTTCTGTGCGAGAAATATATCACAACAACAAAGCGTTGTCAAATCTCGTAATGAAAAACCTGCAACAACATCTTCTTCTACGATGAAGACACACCAACAAATCGAATTCACAGCCCACCGTAATACAACAAACTCTACTTCTTCTTTCTTCGAACAACAAATCGAACCCGAGTCGAATCTGAAACGAACATAACCTGCTTGAAAAACCCGATCCAAACATCATCAGCCATCATTCTTAAAAAAATGAAGAAAATAGGGGGTGGTTCTTACCGGAAATCATGTCGTCGTCTCCACTGCCGTCGCCGTGAGTGGCGGCACCGGCTGTGCTTGCCGTCGGAGATGGTGGCCGACACCACCCACCCATGTCCATCTTCACCCTACCACAACCACCTCTGAGACACCCCTGATTGCCCGATGTGCAGCTGTCGTTGATATCGGTGTCTATTACCGGAAAAACGAAGCACCGCCAGCTGTGGGGTCCTGCTGCTGCCGCTGTGTGCCGTCACCGGCACCGGAACCCTCGTCGGTTCTTGCCGTCGCCGGAATCGAGGATAGAGAGGGGGATGTGCTTTGTCGACGAGATGAACCCCCGGAGCACCAGATGACCGGCAGCCGGCTCCTCCTTGGCTGCCGGTGTTCAATCGAGTGGCTGTGGGGATGAGGGTTGTGGCAGGTGAGTGTGTCTGTGTATCTATGTTTGTAAGTGGAATCGAGATAGAAGGAGTGTGAAGATATAAGGTCAGTGGGTATTTAGGGAGGATGATGAAGTTTTATGTGGGTGTATTGTAATATATAGATACAGATTACAGAGATTTAGATGAATGGTTTGAGGTTGGGGAAGAGGGTAAAATTACAGATATGGTCCTTGTTGTTAAGAAGCTTTACAAAAAGGGGTTTTAACATAAAAAGTTAACTGGGTTTATGAGAAAGGACACCGCCCGTTATAGGTTGCAAACATAAAGGACATAGAGTGTAATTTTTAAACTTAAAGGACAGCGTCTGTAGAAACCCTGAAACATAAAGGACGAAAAGTGCAATTTAGCCTCAAAAATATATATAATATATTTGACAAAACTTAAGTGAAAAAAATATCATGTCCCTTCAACTATTTTGGGCTTATATTTAACCCACTTACTAGTGCAGCAACCCACTTATGAAATGGATTAATCCCATCAATTATTTTGGGCTTATATATTTAGGCAAAACAACATACTAAACATACAAATTGTAGGAAAACTCAAAAAGACAAGGTGTCATTTTTGTAATTACCACCAACTATCAAAGTTACTATACAAATGTGAACTCAACCAAAAATACCTTAAAAACACAATTTTTTTTAATATTTTTTATAAAAAAATTGCTACATTAATTTTTTTTTTGCTGCTACTAAAAGTAGCGATTTTTTAATAAAAAATGTTAAAAAAAATAAAATAATTTGTGTGTTTTTTTATAGATTTTTTTAGGTTTTTTGGGGGTTTAGTTTTTAGCATTTTAGCTTGGGGGGGGGGGGGGGGGGGATTTAGGTTTTTTTTTGGGGGGGGGGGGGGGGGGGGTAGGTTTTTTAGGTATATTTGTAGAGTAACTTTGATAGTTAATGATAATTACAAAAATGCCACCTTATCTTTTTGAGTTTTCCTTTAATTTGTATGTTTAGTATGTTAAGATTATTTGTACAACAACTTTCCCCTATATATTTAACCCACTTATTCTCAAAAACATAGGATTAGGATCAAATACAAAGGATCCTAATTGTAAGAAGTGTAAGAAGGATTTATAAAGTGACAAGTGTTCAATAACCTAAAAAAACCCACTACAAAAAAAAAAAAAAAAAAAAAAACCTTAAACATCCCCCACCACCAAAAACCTAAACCCCCCCCTCCCCCATCACCCACCAAAAAAAAAAAAAAAAAAAATTTTTTTGCTGAGGGGGTGGGGGTTTAGGTTTTTGGGTGGTGGTGGGGATGGGTGTTTAGTTTTTTTTAGATTTTTTTGTAGGTTTTTTTTTTTTTTTTGGGGGGGGGGGGGGGGGTGTTAGGTTTTTGGGGTTTTTTTGGTGAGGTATAGTTTTTTTTTTGTTTTTCTTTGCCCGGGGGGGGGGGGGTTTAGGTTTTTGGGTGGTGGTGGGGTGGGTGTTTAGGTTTTGGGTGGTGATGCAGTGGGTTTAATTTTAGATTACTGGACACTTGTCACTCTATAAATCCTTCTTACACTTCTTACAATTAGAAGTCTTTGTAGAATAACTTGACCCCAAAAACATATATTCCATCTATATAGTCCCTGTTGATTTTACTAATGCCATTGCAAAATTCTAATTTGATATAATCAAACTCAAGCCTAGACCCACCACAGTTCTTTGTCTTATTTGCAATCCAATTATCAACGTTGACTTTTGAAACCATATATATTCTAGAACGTGAATTACTGAAAGTCAACTTTATGGTATATCTCTCTTTACATTTGAGTTTTGGAGGTCGAACTCCAACCGACCTGGTTGATACCATTCTGATTATTTCCATTGTTGTTGATGTAGTACCATGTGCTCAAAAAGTTGTACCTCTGTTGAAATTTGTTCTCTTCCATGTTTGGCTTGTTATTTTGTGTCATAACTGTTGTCTAGCCTTTGATTATCATCAAACAAGCATCTTTTCATTAGAAATTGAGCAAGTTTTCAATCTTTATTTTCATTCCCATATTAAGATCTTCAATCACCCGCAGGTATCTTGAAATTTACCGCCCATCTCAGTATCTAAATACTCCTGCAGCCTTTGACTATTTGTAAATAGAATTCAAGAAATCTTTGAGAAAAAAAGCACCCTTTTGAATGCCACCAAAATGCTCTAACCAAGTTTGACTTCTGTATGACACATTTTGACCATCCATAAGAACACGTTTGAAACTTTGATTGTACAACATTGCAGCATGGCCTGATCTTTAATATACGTTGACTGCCTTCCGACTTTGACTTTGCAGACATACACTTAGATGCTGACCCATATCATAGCGATTCAAATACTGAAAAAAACGCCACATTATTGATGATTATAATACTGCTGAAATAAAGAAAAGTAGATAGATACCCCATATCCACCAGTTGCCATCATTTTACGGAGCTTCATCTGTCTTGACTGTTGACCAATCAGTTGACTGCATCCTGTTACTTGCTTTGCATCCACCTATCCAGTTACAAACCCAAAACCAAGAAACAAGCTTATATATGATCATTACCTTCAGTTGACTTCGACTCCTGTAATATTGACTTGGGAGTTGACTTTGACTATAGTTGACTTTTGCCTAATATTGATTGAAGTCAACTCCAAGCCAGCAATAAGTATTGTAACCTGCTACATCACCTATCCATTGACCATGTGGGTCATTGACTCACCCACCCACATCAACAAGTGAAAGATCTTCCAAACACCTCTTGACACCCTAATAAACACATCCATTCTAACGACAACCAATTGTCTATGAACATGAACATAGATATCATGGTTTTCCTTGCCTTCAGAGTTTTAGATTGTGTTTCTACATCATCATCACCCGTAGTTTTAGTGAACTGAATCTCGCTTTCAGCCTCGTCAACATATTCATCTGTTTAAGATGCAATTCTAATTCTGTTATTGAAGTTATATCCATCAACAACTACGTTTTCCACGTTCATTGAATCATCATCACCCATGTTGGGTTAATCGGGTTTGTTTACGGGTCACGGGTTGGCACGTTATCAGGTCACCGGTTCACACATACGGGTCAAGCCGGTTATGGGTCATCGGAGCATGACTACGGGTCTTCAAGTATGGCTGCATGGTTGCTGTTATGCATGGGTTGGAAGAGAGAAGGTGACCGTTGCATGTGAACGTTGGATAGTGGGTCTTGCATGTTTGTTTTATGAAGTTAATAATTGTTTGCTTTTTCAAGTGGAGGGAATTAAGGGAATCATGAGTGGCCAATGTCTGGCTTTCCATGTTTCCAGTGCATGCATTTCTTTTGAGTGGTGAAGAGTTACTTTTCCTTTTTATATGTTTTCTTTATTTCTTTTATTGCCTATTTAAGGCTTATCAGATTGTATTAGGGGTATGAATGAAGTGTAGTTTTTAACCCATTTTTCACATCCTTCTTTTCTAAACCTTCTGCATATTCACATATACATATTTTGTGAGTGTGTTAGAGTGAGAGGTTTGAGGGGCATGAACCAACAATTGGTATCAGAGCCTAGGGCTCGTTGAAGGCAGGTTTGAAGGTCGGAGGAAGCCTCCGCCGCCGGCGGGTGTGTCGGTCGGTGGAGGGCAGGCGTGAAAAAGGTTCAGTCCGTCGTTGCGGGGTAAACGCAGCAGGAAACGGGTTGTTCGGAACTGGTTGCAGCGTTAGACGGAAACAGAAAGATGTTTCGGGTCAACCGTTGTTGTGGTAGACGTACCGGTTTAGACAACGGGGTGATCGACATCAGTTTTCGATGCTGTTTCGCCACTGTTATACAGCAGAAGACGGAGACCAGGAGGTGGTGTTCAGTCAGCCGTTGTCACGGAGGAGTGCCGGTTGAAAAGACGGGGGTGTACCGTGATGAACATCGGTGTGTTTCGTGGCTGTAAGTGGAGATGAAAGGAAGATGTTTCGAGGCTGTTCGGTTGTTAGTTGCGGGTTACGCAGCTGGTATATAACCGGTGATAACAGTAGATGGTGTCGCAGGTGTCTTGATCGAGTTGTTCGTGATAAGAGGAGACCGGCGTGGTGCGTGAAAAACGGGCAGAAAGGATCCGTCAAAGCAGGTGGCTTTGGATTCGTCTCGTTTGGCAAGGTGAGAAAACGGTATAAGCGGGTTGCTTTGTTTTCTTTGTCGGTGGAGTAGCCTCTTGAACAAGGGTGATCGGAAGAAGGTGCGGGTTGCCTAGACAAGAAGGTAAGAAAAAATTACACGGTGGTAACATTATGGTGTTGGAGTTCAAGTCGGGTGGTTTTGGATGTGACCGGGGAGAGGTCGTTGATCCGTGATAAGTCGTGATGTTAGTGAACGGTTCCAACGGGATGCCATGTGAGATGTTACGAGTGTAGTGAGTTTCATCCGGGTTGAACCGAGAAGACTTTGGACATGATCAGTGAAGGTCGGGTGTCTGTGATAAGTCGTAATGGTTCCGGAGAAAAGAAAATGGTGGTTCGGTGCTATAAGTGACGGGTTTGAACAAACCGATTAAGGGGGTGATTGTTGGGTTAATCGGGTTTGTTTACGGGTCACGGGTTGGCACGTTATCAGGTCACCGGTTCACACATACGGGTCAAGCCGGTTATGGGTCATCGGAGCATGACTACGGGTCTTCAAGTATGGCTGCATGGGTTGGAAGAGAGAAGGTGACCGTTGCATGTGAACGTTGGATAGTGGGTCTTGCATGTTTGTTTTATGAAGTTAATAATTGTTTGCTTTTTCAAGTGGAGGGAATTAAGGGAATCATGAGTGGCCAATGTCTGGCTTTCCATGTTTCCAGTGCATGCATTTCTTTTGAGTGGTGAAGAGTTACTTTTCCTTTTTATATGTTTTCTTTATTTCTTTTATTGCCTATTTAAGGCTTATCAGATTGTATTAGGGGTATGAATGAAGTGTAGTTTTTAACCCATTTTTCACATCCTTCTTTTCTAAACCTTCTGCATATTCACATATACATATTTTGTGAGTGTGTTAGAGTGAGAGGTTTGAGGGGCCTGAACCAACAACCCATACTAACACTTATTTCACTTCTAACATCGTTCAGGCATTTCATCAAACACCTTGTGGTCAAACTCGACTTTTGTAAGTCAAGAAGAATAACATGACCCAAAATCTCTCTGTTATTATCATTGGTGATAATAGTACTATTTTTTTATGTTGGAGAACAGAATCAGTTACATGAGAGCATTCACATCCTAACCATCAAATTATGTGAGGAGGGGTTTTTATATTATAAAGGGTATAAAAAGTGGTTGTGAGTAGAGGAGAGAGAAAATGTTACTGTTCATCTGTATATTTGGGGGGGCACTGTTCATCCGTTATAATTTTTTAATATATTTTGAAAGTGGTTGTGAGTGGAAGTGAGAGAAAAATGTAATGATAATATTATTTAATTGAAAGGAGAGAGAAAAAGTATTTGTTTTTAGTGGAAATATATTGATATAGGAGTTGTTTTTTAGTGGAATGTATGTATAATTTGATGGATTGGATGTGAATGCTCTGAGTACTTTGTTACCTTTAAACATCAAACCTGGCACCAACTAGTAATTTCTTCCCATATTCAGGAGCCAAATACAACAACACTTTTTATTTTTATTCTGACACAACTAAAAGTCAGTAAAAATTGAATATTATTTCCTTTCAACGAATTCTACCATTCCCTGTCCTTCCACATGATAGAACGTTTTTGTTTCAAGTATAAACTGAAGAAACGCCAACGAAAACGGTAGTTTAATGAACATTCTACTAAATTTCAGCAGGGTAAACAATTAGCATACCTTGATCAGTGCTATAAAAAAAGTAGTTTCATCCACATTCATTACATCCCAGGTACAAACTAAAAAATAAAAGGCCAAGAATTATCAAAATTTTGAAATTGATGCTCATAAGATGCAAATATACCTCTCTGTTGTCCCGAAAGCAGATGATCTACCGGATTATTATACAACCATATAATGAAATACAAAGTCAAGGCTATAATTGGTAAGTGAGAGCGAGTAATGTTATAATCAAAGTCAAGAATTAGTGACTAATAAATTTATTAAAATGATAGTCATGATAAGATACGGATACACCTCTCTTCTGTCCCAAATTAAGTATATGATCATGTGCAGGATTATACAACCGACTAAGGTTTTAATGAAGGTTTAAGCCTATAAACTGACACTGACAACTATAAGTTACATCACGACCATCATGTCTAATTGCCACAAGCTTAACCAAATCAATTAAAAAAAAATACAAACACTTACCTCACGCTTGTAGCATTTGCTCCATCAGAAACACAAATGCCACCACCAGAAGAATATAAAAATTAATATAAATAGAAAAAGAAAATCAAAATCAAGGGGGAAGGTGATCACAATGAACAAATTCGTTTTATAATCCCATCCATGAGAGAACCGGACGTGTGAGTGAAATTGCGGAAATAGGAATATACTGGAAATATATACATACAGGGATTGAGAAGCAGCGAGAAATAAGTCAATAACAAGGAAACTTGCAGGAAAATGGGAAAAGTTGCGTGTTTATAAGAAAATATCAAAATAGCCGTTAAAATTGAATGTTTTGTAAAAATATCTGTTAGTTGTCAATAGTTATAGGACTTAGTTGCAATTAACTACCGTTCACACTTGCATGTGAACATACATTATTTATTTTTTAGTCCCTCACTCTCCCTATAAGTAGAGGGGTTATTTACTCTTGTAAACACACATTCAATTAATACAAGTTCGGTTTCATACCATTCCCATTTACATGGTAGACGAAACAGAGGACAAAGGAACAACAGGATGAAAGAAGATTCACAACCAGCCTCTACATCTGGTACGTCCACAGTTCCAACACCTGACACTGAACCCGCTTCACCATTACCAGAAACCGTTACCTATGATCCTCCAGGTGCACCGTATCCTGATATACCTATTGCCTTTCGAAAAGAACCTAGACATGCCACCCGTTATCCCATCCAGGATTATGTTGCTTACGCTCACCTATCCACGGAGTCTCATGCCTTCACCACTTCCCTTGATTCCTATCCGATTCCCAAAAATGTGATGACAGCTCTCACTCACCCAGGATGGCGTCAAGCTATGGAAGAAGAACTTGGGGCTTTAAGGACTAATCATACATGGGATCTTGTAATGCTTCCGCCAGGTAAACGTGTTGTTGGTTGTCGCTGGGTTTTCACAGTTAAAGTTAACCCTGATGGTTCTCTGCATCGTCTAAAAGCTCGTCTGGTAGCCAAGGGATACTCCCAATCTTATGGTATTGATTATGACGAGACTTTCTCCCCGGTAGCTAAGATGCCCTCTGTGCGTATTTGTATTGCTCTTGCTGCCATTCATCATTGGCCGCTCCACCGGCTTGATGTCAAGAACGCCTTTCTTAATGGTGTTCTTGAGGAGGAGGTTTATATGGAGCAGCCACCAGGGTTCATTGTTAAGGAGGAGGAATCCAAAGTATGCAAACTACGTCGTTCTTTGTATGGTCTTAAACAATCTCCCAGAGCATGGTTTGGTCGTTCTCTAATGTTTTGGGAGAATTTGGAATGGTTCGTAGTACATATGATCACTCTGTATTCTTCAGACATCATCAGGGACGAAGGATCATCTTAGTTGTTTATGTGGATGATATCATAATCACAGGGGACGATGAAGAAGGAATTACCAAGCTCAAACAGTTTCTTCATTCTCAGTTTCAGATTAGTGACTTAGGTCGGCTACGGTACTTCCTTGGCATAGAAGTATCACGTTCTCCACAGGGAATACTTCTCTGTCAACGAAAGTATGTTCTTGATATGCTAACTTAGTGTGGCTTGCTGGGTTGCAAACCTGTTGACAGTCCTATGCTTTCTACAAGGAAGCTTGTTCCAGAGGACGGAAGCCCAATGAAAGATCCTGAGCGATACAGACGATTGGTCGGAAAACTCAACTACTTAACTGTCACCCGACCAGATATCTCCTTTGCCGTCAGTGTCCTAAGTCAGTTCATGGCTACTCCGTACACGGGACACTGGGATGCTGCTTTTCGTGTCTTAAGGTATCTCAAAACCACACCAGGTCTAGGGATCTTATATTCTGATCAAGGTCATTGCCGTGTGGGTGCTTTTACAGAAGAAGGAGATGGTCGTATATCTGGATTTTCAGACGCAGACTGGGCAGGTTGTCCTATTTCTCGCCGATCCACCACTGGGTATTGTGTTTTCGTTGGAGGAAATCTTGTGTCCTGGAAGAGTAAGAAGCAACATACCGTATCCAGATCAAGTGCCGAAGCAGAATACAGAGCCATGGCAGATGTAACATCAGAGATGATATGGGTTCGCCGTCTCCTTAGAGAACTCGGGGTTATCTCTGATGACTTGATGCGATTATATTGTGATAATCAATCAGCTATACATATAGCCAAAAATCAAGTATTCCATGAGAGAACTAAACACATTGAGGTTGATTGTCACCTAATCAGAGATCGGATAGTCGGCACTCAAAAGGATCCTCCATCCATCCAGCCAATTCATGTTAAAACAGAATTCCAACTAGCGGATATCTTCACAAAACCACTTCGAAAGACTCAAATAGACTTCATATGTAACAAGTTGGGCATGATTAACATCTATGCTCCAACTTGAGGAGGAGTGTTAGTTGTCAATAGTTATAGGCAGGGCCGTTCCTAGGTTTCTTGAGACCCTAAGCGAACTTCGAAGTGGAGGCCTTTTTTGCAAAATTACCCATTCAACATATTTAGTAACAAAACCCTCCTCCTTTACCCGGGCTTGGGACCAGCAATTATAAACTAAAAAGTTTATAGTTGGTGAAGTTACAAATTTTTTTTTTTTGTTGATCCGCTTTTAACGCATCTGTCCCATTTCCTATCTTCTTCTTGATTGGTATTTTCTATTTAGACTTGTGTGTGATCGATGTAAGTAGAGATATGAAGATATGTGTATATTTGTGATAAGCTGATAATGATTTTAAATAATCTCTAAATTGGGACATAGTAAACTATGAGAAAGACCATTACATATGTAGGCAGTAACTAAACTACAACATACCGGTATTTCACAACCAAGATCATCCATGACTATATGCTTCAAAGCTTATTATGACAACTTAAGGTGTAACAGCAGCAGCAGCATCCTCTTTCGATATAGCAACATAGTTCAAAGGAGCCACGGTTCTCATATTGTCCCTCTTCGCCTACCTAGCCGTGTTTTGATTCAAAGATAACCGTCTATTAGGAGCTCCATTTGGGCCCGTCGTCTTTTTTGAGCTACTAAGGGGCCTGGCTGGGCTTGGTTTTGTACCAAACATTGCTCCATTTGGCTGCCAGTTACAAGTTTAAAGTTAAAGTGAGTTTAAATAATGTTTTAGCATAGTGGGTAAAATCACGATACTGACCCTTATCAGTTCTAAATCGATTTGACATTGGTAAAATATAACTAAAGCCAAGTGCCTAAATAACAAGATCAGGTCAACAAACAACCAAGCCTAGTGCTTAAACAACTAATGATTCAGAAAAATAGCAACTTATAAAAGAAGGATGAGGATATTAGATCTAACCTGTGTCACACCCACACTGCCACAAATCGAATCAACGCCTGCCACTGCCACAAATCGAAGAACTGAATAATCCCTAATTCCCGAATCAATCAACGTGCCACAAATTAATCAACGCCTGCCACTGCCACAAATCGAAGAAAAAGAACTGAATCGATCGAACAACAGATTCTATTTAATCGAAGAACTGATTTATTAGTAAGAAGTGATCGAACAGATAGTTTGTTTGTAATCGAACAACAGAGGGTTTGGTTGTAATCGAACAACAGTGATTTAATCAATAAGAAGTGATCGAACAACAGTTACAGCAGATGGTTTGTTTAATCTATACATATAATAAAAGAAACTCTAATGAGGACACATGTCAGCTTCTTAGGCACTCTCTAATTGTATTTCCCACTTAAATCATAATTAGTTTTTGTTATTCTATTTCTCAAAATATGTCACATATATCTCATTCCTCAAAATATGCCAAATATTTCTCATTATTTACCTCTCTTTCATAAACTCTATCCTTCAGGGTTTTTTTTTCGAATATAAAATATTAAATTTAAACCTTTATACCTTTTTTTTTAACAAACATCTTACGTTCCATGTTTTGAATATAAAATATTAAATTTGATTAATTTTAGAAGATTGCACCGGGCATAATCAATTTTAGATTTTTCATTTATTATTTGTTAGTTTAAAGTTTAATTTAAGAAATTGTATATATAGTTAGGTTCTTAATTTTTTTTGGGTCATTTTCTTAAATAATAGGTTATGGTGTTGTGTATTATATGGACGGATTTAGTAATAAGAAAAGTGTTTATTTACATTTTTTTATAAACAACGAATAAAAATTGTTTAAATTGGTAAAGTAATTTAAAGATATAATCATCATTATAAATCTAATATAAAAACAGTTTCGTAAAATCTATTTTTGGTAAGGTTTAAATAAAAAATATAATTATAAGTTATAAATCGTAAAAGTTGATTTTGTACGAAGGTTTAGCAGACCTAATCTAACAAAAAATATTGGTTAGTGTAACATATATATTTAGAGGCTGAAAATTTAGGTAAATATTTTAAAATAAGAAATATCGATAGTATTCCCTTATTCTATTTTATTTCGGATAACTAAGACTTGAAGTTTAGTTATCGGAAGAAGTTATGTCTCAAGTAAAGTCATCTGATACCAATCCTCGACTCATAACGAGTAATGTCGGCAGTATCGATCGAAGGATAGAGATGTTCCAAAAGCACTCTTTAGGAAAGTTAGCCTGTTTATGCCAAGGCAGGGCAAGAACCGGTTGGCAATGAGTAAGAGAATGAATTCCCCGCCGAGTCAGTTGACGAGAAAGTTTCTTAACTATTTATTATTGTTCTTTAGAATATTTACTTAAAGAATATTTTTTTTTTCAATCAGTATTTCATTTTTCAATGTTTCTATTCTTTTTTTTTCTTATTTAATAATTTAATATTTTATTGACTTAACCCCGTGTAACACACGGGGTTCTAACCTAGTTGTTTGTAATCGAACAATAGAGGGTTTGTTTAAGAGTGATTTAATCAGTAAAAGAAGCCCTAATAAATCGAAGAAATAGCCGTTAGTGGATTGGTAATTACTTACCGACGATTCAGTCTTCAATTGCATCATCACCGCCGCCTAATTGAAGAACCAAATGATGTACAGCAGCAGCGACCGTCCATTCTCCAATACATTGATACATGCGCGTCCCGTGTTTTGTTGTGTGAGGCCTTTTGTGTTTTTTTTAAACTGAAAAACGGGCCCATCAAGTTATGGACTGTTTCTTATAAAACTAAAATTGGGCCTACTACAGAAAAAACCCATAATAAATTTGAGTCCTTCGAATTTGGGTGGCCCTAGGCCTGTGCCTAGGGTCCAAAGCCCATTGGGCCGGCCCTGGTTATAGGACTTAGTTGCAATTAACTACCGTTCACACTTGCATGTGAACACACATTATTTATTTTTTAGTCCCTCACTCTCCCTATAAGTAGAGGGGTTATTTACTCTTGTAAACACACATTCAATTAATACAAGTTCGGTTTCATACCATTCCCATTTACAATATCAAAATACCACAAATTATTACCCGTGTTTGATTTATTGCATCTTCATGTTTAAGCAGAAGAACACCAATCCGATGTTCAAGTTGCATGTAGTAAAGAAATTATTGTCAATCTTTTATTGCAGAATAAGTACGTGTTTCAATTTAATAATTATTCTTGTTTAAACTTGTGATTATGGGATGGGGCTCACTTGAATCAAATTTGACATATATACAATGTTGTTAATTAATGCCCACTAATTGCTTGAAGAAATGCATGTATGAGACTTGCCTTTGACTATTTGGCATGAACTTTAATACTGCTTTCATGACGATTTGTTTTCTTGTTAACTGATTACTTTGTGAGTTTAGTTTGTTTGATTTTGTGCTAACATGTTGAAGAACGTGTGTTCTTACGAATTAATATTGTTACCACAAGCGATGTTTTTGTTCCTCATTAGTGATTTAAAGGCTATTTGCAGGTTTTGTTGATACATAGGTTTGTCTTGCAGAAATTAAGGATAATAAAACAGTAAATCTGTTTGCTTGTATATTCAAATTTATTTTTGAAGCAACCTTAGGTCAATTCTGTTGCAGTTAACTTTGATGCAGGTTCCCATGAAAAACGTATTGAATCATGTGTATGGCCCTGTTTGTCTTACCAATATATTGTTTTGGCTCTTGCTAAATGAGCAGACGTTGTCTTAGCAAATATATTAAGTAGTGGTGGCCGGGCAAGTTGTATGGGTTTGGGTAATGGGTTAAGATGGGTATAGCAAATATATTAAGTAGTGGTGGCTGGAGAGTTTATGAACACACAAATTATCAAAACATTATGAAAACCATCTTGACATTGTAATGACCCGTACTCAAGTCACTTGAATTCTATATCATAGCTCTGTTTTCAATTGTCATTAGATGTATACATTATATATACTTCTGAAGTTTGAACACCACAGTGCATATAACCGGGCCCGTTTTTACACATATATAATTCTCGAGTTATATCCACGATTCATCGTTTAGCATGCCTTACAGTTTTGTCAAGAATATATAGCATGTACAAAAAATTACAATTTGACAACACTTGATGATTGTTACTGTATGTTTGCTACTGATCTGGATAAACAGAACATACTAACACTACAAATTTTGTATTTAAAACCCTAAAGTGGCTTCAATTAACACCCACTCGTTGGATTCTGATGTTTGATGAAGTGATTATGATGCTAATATGCATTCATAGAAGCAGACAGAGGCTGTATATAAGACACCCGACGATTTACAAGTGTCTTAGATTTTCTTTACTTACCGCCTTGCCGAGAAACAAGTCCTAAGTAGCTGCTGCTATAATCCACAAACCCCTACATCAAACAAAAGCATATGTGACTGTAATAAGACATTGAATAAACAGACATTCTTGACTGGTATACAGGTTATGCTAGACCTTATTTTACATTGTTGCTTAATTGGCATTTTGTAGATTTTAAACAGGTTCAAAACAATATAAACCATACTTCATTTCTCATAGAAGTGGGTTTCATTGAAGCATTTCATCAAACAGATGGTGTGCATAGCTGGTTATCACGTTGACATAATCAATGTCGAAGAACCCATGACATTTATGCTCAAAATGCAGGAAATCCTTTTGGGACAAATCCCCATATAGTAGCAAAGCCTCTAACACAACAATTATTGCTTCCTGATTAACCAGCAAGTAAACACAATATCGTATATCTCTGTAGCAGCAACATGATTATATGCTGCGTACAGAAGCCAACAACTATATATTATTCCAGAAAATCACAAACATACAAGGTTCGGTCCGGTAACGCTTAAAGTCTGTTAACGGAGATACATCAACCATACCCATAACCGAATGGTCGGTTCATCATATTTACTTAAGCATAACCGATTGATTATGACGGGTTTGGTTAATTTTTGACGGTTCAGATTTCCATTATGGTTTGGCTTTTGCTCACCCCTAAGTCAACAAGCTTCAAATGTTTATGAGAATAAAAAGCACGTGAAGCAAATCTATGTATATATGAATACAAAAAGGGTTCCTTACGTGTGTCTGAAAATGCTAGTAAAAGCAAATCTCACTACTTTGAGGATGACCCAGTAGTAACCCGCATACTAGCCAATGACTTTTGCTTATTTTTTGACTTCCCATAGAAGCAAAGTGGCACCAGCACAAACTCCACCCAACTTCTGGTAAACACGTTCAGATTTCACCTGGTTTGACCCCAACAATCATATGATATCGGTCTGGCCACTAAACCGGAGCAATAACCGGACTTTCCATATCCATATTAGACTAGATTTCAAAAGTTGCAAGCCTGGTATGCGTCAAGTCACTATGGTGCATTGTGTCCTTGGTGTTGAACTAAATAAGACATTCTGTATCACAGGTCAAAATCAGTGTCATGATCCATTGTTTTTATTTGTGTTAATTGTAACTTAAAGTTATACAAAGTTATGGATTCCAGCTAATGGTAACCAATGTTGGTTTCAGACCCAAGATCTGTTGGTGCTTTTGTATTTATTGAAAAGTGATAACCAAAACTACCAACTTGCAGAAAGAAAAAAATGGAGAAAAATGCTTGTTTATTCCATAACCAAACCATGCCTTATATAGGCAATTACATGCAACGTAAACAATGACTCATTCAAATTAATAAGGCCATGTGTAGTCATAAGAGGGTGTAGTGGTAAGGGGCTTATATAACCCTTCAATTATACATACATATTATTTGACCCAGCTAAGAATTAATGCATGCTAAATAGACCTCTAACGGTCACATTGACCATGCAAATATTATTTGAGCTTTTTATCCGGCTAACTTATTCGTTTTTGAAAACCCACAAGACTCGTACCCGTCAAGATTACCCAACAACCAATTTACTTCAAAGTGATGCGTACGTCACAAAATAGACATCAATAAAACTTTATAGTTGTTTGGATTCCATGAAAATAAATTGAAGGAAGTTTGAGATATCATGCTTCAACGATCACATGAATTACTAGAAACATTTAACAGTTTCTTGAAAACCATTTACTAGAAACATATAACAGTTTCTTAAAAACATTTACTAGAAACATATATTATTGAAGAATCATACACAAATAGAGTAATTCAGAAAATTAATCATCTAGATACAAGCACTTTTGATTCAGAATAGACATAAAATATTTTTTTATGATTACATTTATATGAGTAATTGTACCTCATGCAGTGAAAGTTGTACCATGCTCTGTAACTGTGACATATGTGACTCTGGTATCTTTTGAATCACTAATCAACAACACTCCCTTTGAAATCTGCATTCTTCATAACAAGAAGTGATTCTGTAGAATACAATTGCATAAATGTGAGAAGGGAAAAATGTGATGTGTGTCTATATTTCGGGTAGTAGCTAAGTGAGTTAGTTAGTGTAGTTAAGTCGGTTAGTAGGTGCTCAAACACGTCAATGGTTCAGCTATGTATGATACTCATGTCTAATGAAATCTACTTATGCTCAAATCACTTTTTTCTCTTAGTTTTCGCTGATAATCACGCCATGTCACAAAATTACCAATATAATCAAGAGACAAAATCAAAAGACTATCTAACAGGTGACTTGATAACATACAATTCACCAAAAGTTAATATAAGGGCATGAATCCTGTTTGACTTCTGAAAGTGTAACAATCAACTTTTGAACTTTGAATTGATGTAAATCCATCTCATCACAGTTCTCATCCATTAATTATTTAACTTTTATATGACCCGTTCAAAAGAGAACAAGTGAAAAGTAAATCCAAATGGGAAATAGGAACTCACAGAGGCATTTAATCAAACAGGTGGTGTGCATTCAGACGATATATTACACATGTTGGCTACTACACACCCCTTGTTTTTGGGTCTGAAAACGTGCTGATTTCAAGTGCATAATTGTGGAGAAATGAGAATGGAAAAGACCGGTATAAACAACTTTTTTATGCATTGTGTTAGAACATATTAGAGCATCACCAATAAGACATATTTGAGATGTGTTTTTGGTGATGTGGCAATTTTTTGGTGTTTTTATTATTGAGTGAAGTTGTTTTTAAGGAGAGAGTGTGGTTTAGTTTGTGGTGAAAAACTAGAAAATAAGAGTTATGTGAGTGTATGGAGGAGAGATGAGAGAGGAGAGAGAAAAGAGAGTGGTGTTTTTAAAGAGAGAGAGTTTGATGTCAAGACATAACACCAACCGTCCGATAGTTTTGTATATCAAGGGATAGAATCTCATCTCACATGTTATAACACGGATCAGACTGGGGAGACTTTTTACATGTCGCCCCTAAAAGTGTCGCCCCTATTAATCTTATTTTGGCTCTTGGTTTATTCACTATTAGTTATCGGTTTTATTGACGTTAGTACTTAATATTAAGAATCGTGGTTACATTATGTTCTTTGTTCAATCAGCGATGTTATATATATTTTATTTGGATATTTTTGTTTTCATATACATGGTTCTTGAGGCGATAGTTAAGCAGAAGAGATTAAACATACGAAAAAGCTTCGTCAAGTTAAATAAGTTCATTTCCTTCTCTTGATATAATTTTTTTTTTCCAGGTATTATCTAAACATAAAACATCGTGGTTGATGTTATATATATTTTATTGTAAATTTCTACTTATGTTGCAATTATCTTATTATTGACTTTGTTCTTGCACTTGTTATGGATGGATATTCCCGAAGCAATTGCCAGTTATACGACTATATTTTTTGATTTACCAACTTTAATAATGTTTCATACTGGGTTGATACTATCTTTCCCGTGTTCAAACAGTTTCTGTGTAGTTTTATGATTTGTTACAACATGATTAACTATAATAATAATTTGTGTATGTTATTATCACTGTGTTCATACAGATTCTACATGAAGATTATTGGTGAGATGGACTAATAAAGTTACAGAAAATATGTGAGATTACTAGCAAAAGATGAAGATGATAAGCTTGTCGAGACAACCTCGTATGATGTAATTCCACCATATGAAAAAGCATGAGTACTTGGGGAAAACTTCAACGCAACTTGTATAATGAAGGTAAAGTAGTAAGCTTTCCTGTTTTCGTTCTTACTGCAAAAAGTTACTTTTATGATTAGAATCATTAACATTTTGAGTTTATCATCTTTCACAATAGATACGGCATAATGCAACTTTTAGAGTAATTATACCATAAATTATTTTTTTATGATTACAATTATATGAGTAATTGTACCTCATGCAGTGAAAGTTGTACCATGCTCTGTAACTGTGACATATGTGACTCTGGTATCTTTTGAATCACTAATCAACAACACTCCCTTTAAAATCTGCATTCTTCATAACAAGAAGTGATTTTGTTTGGACATCTCTTCAACCTGCTGGTTTGTATTACAGCACTCAAGCTGCATTACTCCTTTGGCAACCAGATCTCTACTAATCGTCCATACTTGAGCTTCTTGAGCTTGAGTTACAACTTCTTGAGCTTGACTAAAATCTTCTAACATTCTTCTTAACCCAGCAATAAACAACTGACCCGAAACATCAAGTGACTCCCTAAAAAAAATGCCGACCCAATTAACAACATTAACCGACGAATTGCCAACTGATTTAAAACTACTGCAGAATACAACTGCATAAATGTGAGAAGGGAAAATGTGATGTGTGTCTATATTTCGGGTAGTAGCTAAGTGAGTTAGTGTAGTTAAGTCGGTTAGTAGGTGCTCAAACACGTCAATGGTTCAGCCGTTCAGCTATGTATGATACTCGTGTCTAATGAAATCTACTTACGCTCAAATCACTTTTTTCTCTTGGTTTTCGCTGATAATCACGCCATGTCACAAAATTACCAATATAATCAGGAGACAAAATCAAAAGACTATCTAGCAGGTGACTTGATAACATACAATTCACCAAAAGTTAATATTAGGGTACGAAACCTGTTTGACTTCTGAAAGTGTAACAACCAACTTTTGAACTTTGAATTGATGTAAATCCATCTCATCACATTTCTCATCCATTAATTATTTAAATTTTATATGACCCGTTCAAAAGAGAACAAGTGAAAAGTAAATCCAAATGGGAAACAGGAACTCACAGAGGCATTTAATCAAACAGGTGGTGTGCATGATTATAAGTTAATGAAATATTGAAAATTAAACATGAATAAACGAAATCATACTTTACAATGGTGATAAGAAGCGTCTCATTCAGACGATATTCACCAAAGTGGAGTAAAGATACGTCAACCGTTAGATAAGTTCAAGAAAAGTTAAAAAATTACATGCTAATGAGAAAAAAAAAATCTCAAATTCGAAAGTGGTGTCAACCGCACCCGCGACCAACGAGAATCTTCCTTAAAATTATGTGTTTGCATCCAATAATCAACAAGAATAAAACGAAGAAATTACGTGATAACAAAGTTGTTGTGTATAGATATGGCTTGAAAATCTATTTGCTTTCAAGTGCATTTCCAAAAACCCACAATTGGATAAAGATGAAACCGAGGGTGTGTGAATAAAAATTACACCTGGTAATTGGGCAGGTCGTGTCAGGTGATCAGGTGACGGGTCAGAACAGGTTGGGTTGAGATGAGTTCGGGTCAGAAAGGTCATTTAAAAAAAGGGGTTCTTTTGGTTCTGGTTAGAACGGGTTTTGACACAAATGTGTTCTCGTCAGAACGGGTTTGTTACTGTAGGTAAACACTGATGTTGCTCTTTCTTCCTTGGTAATCTTTTCTGATATATTTATTCTTACATAACTATTAAAAGTTTCAAATTCACAAGAATACACTCATTATCTGTGTTGAATTTAACTGGTGTTAATCTCCGTCCATCCATAAACTCTTCATGATTGACTTTCTTCCCTGGTACTTGTGCGTGAAGCTCAATCACCTTCTGATATCTGCACGTGATTACATACTTAGCCACATTTAAGAGGCAAACTTTCACTGATAAAATCTAGCTTGTCATGATGGGCGGCCTGTTCTATATCAGAGACTAGAAGAAAATCTAAATTTGATGCCTTTTTTAACTAAATGAAAGTTCATTATCAATATAAACAAGTAAATACAAAACTAAAGAAGCATCAACATGACATTCATTTATACAAACAAATTAAGTTATATGCAAAAAAAAAAGTGCAATTTAATCCACCCAGCTTGTTAATACCTACATGAAAAATGACCCGTTTAAACATGAGCCCGTTATCCAGCCCACTCCACCTAATACAACTAAAAGTACCTGCAACCGAGCCTCCTTTTCATATTTGTGTATATGTTTTTTATATATTTGGCTGAGAAGGTGTAGCAGCCTTCCTGAGAGTCTTGACTTTCCTGAATCCACATGGTCAACCTGTAAATATCACATAGATGATGTCACCATCTTAAAGTTCCACTTGATAAATCATAATAAATATTTATAACATATCAAACTTACAACAGCCAGGTTCAGCTGAGTCCTCGGTTTGGTGAAGTAACATCTTTTCCATGTTTTGAATTTCAGAATTTTCAGATTTGCCAGTCATGTTCATATCGTTCAATTCACCGGAAAGCTCAATTACTTGTGTCTCAATTATGGAAGCATGACTCCTCGTCTCCACATAATCAGATTTAACCTGCGAATTCAAATTCAACTGGGACTATGATAAAGCCAAACAGAAATTAAAATCGGAAATTATAAAATGGCAGAATGCAATTGGCAGGCACCAAAGATGTTGGATAATCTTGATGGTTCGAGTCGAGTATGGGTTAAGTCAGATCGGGGTCAGCAGAGAATTAATTTTAACATGTTTATTTTATGGGTTTTGATTGTGTCAAGTAAATTAAATAGTGGGTCGGTCAGGGGTTTGTTCACTATTTTTTGGGATATTTTCGAGTGGTAGGTAAGTTCCTATTCTTTAGGTGCAAGTTGTATCATTTCCTATTTATGTAAGGTGTTTGATTGGAATGAAAGTAGAGAAAGTTGAGCAACAAGTTTCTATTTTCCTTCATTTCTAATTCGTAAATAACAGTTAGAAACCCAACAAAAGATACTGCGTTTGGAGTTTCCAATTCAGTTGGGATAATGGTAAAAAAAAAGTTACCAGACATTACTTTTTAGGTCATTAAAGGAACACAAGTTAAAGTTCGGGTTTATATTTTATTCACTAAATGAACAGTGTTAGCTTTCATAAAACTATGATGATCAACTTACTTGTAATTCCATTGCCTTCTTAAGTTCTATCAAAACTTCTTTTGTTGTCGGTCTTTTTTCTCGTTCAAGATGTAGGCATTGGTAGGCAATCTCTTGAAATGTAGTCAATGATTTCGGCAGAATCTCTTCCCTAATTTGATTGAACACCACCTCAGCATGTTTTCCTTCTTCAAAGTTCTTTTTAATGAAATCCGGTAGATAGTGACCCTCATGTTTGTAAATTGCAAACGTTGATCTCCCGCACAAAATCTCAAATAAAACAACACCAAACGAGTAAATATCGGATTCTATGGTTAGGAATCCCGATTGTCTATAAAGTGGGTCCACGTATCCTTTTGTGCCACACGCATGATCGATGATAAAGTCTGTTTCCTCATTTATTGAACATATCAGCGAAAGCCCAAAATCAGCCAATTTTGCTTTCCAATCATTGTTTAACAGGATGTTTTCAGTTTTGATGTCCCTATGTATTACCTTTGCTTGTTTTCCTACTCCTCCGTGTAGGAAATCCAACGCTCTTGCAACATCAATGCATATATTAAGTCGTTTCACCCATGTAAGAGAAGTATCATTCAAATACCTATCAAGACTTCCTTTGGACAAATACTCATAGATAAGGACTTTTTCATCATTTTCATCACAGTAGCCTACAAGACCAACGACATTCTCATGTTTATAATCCAAAAGAATTTGGAGCTCACTAAAGAATTGTTGTTCTCCTTGACCAAACCTTGTATCCAATCGCTTTGCAACAATGGTTTTAGACCCATCTCCATCTTGAAGGTTTCCTTTATAGACTTTACCAAATCCTCCCCCACCGATGAAATTGTCATCATGAAAGTTTTGTGTCACTCGTTTTATATCTTCAAGTGATATTTTGGGGTTATCCTTGTTGTTGTTCTGTCAAACATGACACACCAAATAAAATAAATATATTGATAACTATAATAAAGTGGTAATAGAAAACTAAATTTGTATTATCTTTTTATAAATATTATGAAAAACTACAAATGATGAGTAAATTAATAGTTGAGTCATATCATTGATCACAAACACTGAACAACATGATTTTAATATGATGATAAATGTCCCTTGTGAATTAAATATGCACTATACTGTGTTTTCTAAAGGTTTTGAATTGAATTTTAATTTATTGTTATATTTCCGTATAAGCAATTCTAGCAAAGTCCTAACTTGATAGTCTAAAAGGTAGGAGTGATAAATTCCTACAATGTCTAAAGAGTAAATTACGTTTTTGGCCCCTGTGGTTATATCACTTTTACTATATTAGCCCAAAATAACTATTTTGGCCCCTGAGTCTAACTCAACCCCTTAACCTGGTTAATTATTTGTCACATGGCAGACACATGATGAGCATATTTTTAATTTCCCCTCCCTCTTTACTTTTACTGACTTTATAAAAAATAAAACAATAATTAAATCAACAGATCTTCAAAACACATCATCATCTTCAAGAACACTTCAAACCCAGATCTTCAAAAGACATCATCATCTTCAAGAACTCTTATATATGAGTATGTATTAATGTTTCACCAGATGGCAATTATATAAGCAAAATACAGAAAAAAAAGGTTGGTTAGAGTGCAATATGCTTTAAGAAATTTGTAGAAATGCACAAATTAATCTATTTCCACGCACACCACACCACACCACCACTGCCACCGCACACCATCACCTTCGCTACCCGACTGTCGCCACAACAACACCACCACCACCATCACACAACTGCCGTTGCCACTGCATTCACAAAGTTTCAACATATTTTTCTCTGATTCTCTATCATATCTCTTTGAACCCTAACCTTTTCTTTTGTCTCATCTAAAAACCCAAACCCAGCGACGTGGATTTCGTTAAGATTCGGCTTTGTCGTTGCGGATCTCGTGCAGATCTTTTAAAAATGTGTACAAAGAATCCTTATTGACTCCTCCAATTGGCCTATGACTCCGTTTACTGGTTTCTTCCTTTAGTATAGGATCTATGATGTCCTCTATTGTCCCATTGGAGAAGTTTTGTCTTGCAACATGAACCAACCCTTTCTCACTCTGCTTAAGGTAAATTTGGTCCCAAGCTTTTCTTCCGCATAGAATTTCAAACATAACTACTCCAAAGCTATACACATCTGACTCTCTTTTTAGCTTACCAGTCTTCGTATATTCTGGATCCAAGTGCCACGTTGAATTAAAATATGTTCTTTTACATAGAGCTTCGTCCTTTTGATTTGGAGCCAGGAATACTGCCAACTCAAAATCTTCGATCTTTGCCCTCCAATTCTCATACAACCCAAATCTAAAAGGATCTATACCACAGTGTATCATCATTTTTTTATCATCCATCTCATAATGAAGGTAATTCAGTGCGTGCGCACCGTCAATGCAGATTTTCAAACGTTTTTCCCAAGTCAAATTATGCATTTTTTTTACGTTACCCAAATAATCACCAAGAAATCCATTAGAAAATTTCTCAGTGACAAGTATCCTCTCAAAACCTTCAACACAAAATCCTATTAGATTGACTATGTTGTGATGCTTAACACTAGCAAGCACTTCAAGTTCTGTGAAAAATAATTCTTCTTCGTACTCGTAAACTTTAGGAAGGAAGCGCTTTATAACAACTGCGTTGTGTCTCTTAAATAGTTTACTTTTACTTATCCCTTCTATGGAGGAAGGGTTTTCTTTATTAAAATGGCCGAGTTCTACTGTGTACCGAGTATAGCAATTGCCAGAGCTAGTTTTATATGTGTTTGAAAAATTATGGGTGGCTAACTTTATATCATGAAACTCAATCTTCAAGTGTTCCAGGTTATTTCCCTGCAAACATGTGACAGGGAAAAGAGAATTACAAATTATGGAATTATACATACCTGTTAGATACATGAGAATGAATTGTGGTTAATAAAATTGATCTTGAAGGCTCTATGAAAACAAGACATGTGGGGTCATGAATTGAGTGATTCCATGGATGGTGTTTCTTTAGTTTAGTATTTGGGATTCGGTTGAGAGGTTTTTGATTAAGTATAAATTCTTAAGGGGGATGGTGTAATTAGAGAAAGTAGTGTTGTTAAAATGCCCGAGTTCTACTGTTGAATAACAAATTATGCAACTTACGGAATTTTTCAGCGTGTCTATGTTTAACATCCCCTTCTAGTCCATCTACTGAAACGTAAGAAATGCTAAATGAAAAGGAGAATAAGGGTAATTGTTAGAGGGGACAATCTTGACCCAAAGCCTTCCAAGTGGGTCAATTTGGGTTACTTTTAAAATTATATGGGTTGGTTTGGGTAAGATATTTAACTAAATGGGTCACTTGAAATTCCATCTTGTTATTTTCGGGTCAAAGCGGGTCGACAACATTAAAGAAATGGGTCGATGTGGGTTAGTGTCTTAAAGAATCGGGGCAGGTTTCGGATCGGAATGGGTTTCGAGCCGGCACAAGTATTTGACGATGATGCAACCTAGAGATATATGCTGGGACATCCTTTTTATTTGCGTATTACGGTATTACCTTTGTTTTGCACCTACGGTATTACATTAAACAAAATTGCCCCTTGATGTACAATCTCTTTAAAAAAAACATTTTTGACCAACCCGATCCGAAACCCGTTCCGACCCGAAACCCGTTCTGACCCGAACCCGTCCCGAACCCGAACCCGTTTCGACCCGAACCAAAACAACCCCTTTTTTAATTGACCCGTTTTGACCCGAACCCATTTTAACCCATGAACTGACCCGACCTAACCCAACCCGACCCGTATGCCAGGTCTAGTAATTGTCAAAGTTAAACGAAAACTTTAAACATAATTTTGTGGGTAGTGGCGGTGGTAAGGTGGCTGTGACATATAAGCATATCAAATACATGTTGATAATTATCACAAAGAACCAATACAAAGATTTAAAATATCCTTACTGGAAATTATAAAATACAATATAAAAACATTTAATAAACAACTGATATATGGTAATTTTGAAATAATTTTAATTAAAAATTTCATGTAGTTGTAACTAACAACAATGAAATTTAAAGAATAATTAACAATATTATTTTGAACGTCTAACATAGCCCGGCCACTTAGTGTCCATAGATAAAAGGCCAATAGTATTATGAAATCATACGAAGCTAGGTTACATACATTTGTGTTTGCTATGTGGGCTAGTGTATATTAGGGGAATCCATTACGTAGGTAGTTAGTTGTATGTACTTTCTAGATTTATCTATATTAAAAATTGCACATGTTCATCAATTTCAATGAGTACACTTATCTTAGACCCCTATAGTGGGGCGTGATAAATGGATTTTTTTCTCCCATGGCGCCCCATAACGCCCCGAACACCACGACGGGTGGCGTTATGGGGGCTTTTTTGGTGGGTGGCGCCATGCATATAGCGGCGCTATGTGTTTTGGTTTTCAACCTTTGGCCAATCAAGAAAGAGCATAGGGTTTTTATAATTAATTAATAAAATTGAAAATTAATAATTAGGTAATGATGGGTAGGGGCTTTATGACTACGGGCTCTAGTGATATAACGCCCCATAAAGCCCCTGTGTGACGTGGCACGACACGTGTCGCATAACGTCCACAAAGGGGCTTTATGACTACGGATGGGCTTATCATCATATCGGTTAAATATTTGTCACAAATTCCATATATCCTTCGATAAGATAAGATAAGTTAAATTTAGTGAGCAACCAATGGGGTGTTGATCCATTGGCAAAGGCAATGCCTTTAAACACCTTGAGGAGGGGGAGATCTTAGGTTTAAGTCTCGTAGACGACAGGAATAAAAGAAATTTGCCGTTAAAAAAAATGTAGCAGGCAATTCCCAACTCTTTAAGCTTATTTACTTTCTTTCTCTATCACTCGCACATTAAAGCATAACAACGCTAATCACGAACCCAATTTCTTCTACTCAAAGCCTCCAACATAAAAAGAAAAAGTTCATTTTAAATGGGAGTTAATTAGATCACGGATTTCAGAGAGAATTTCATCAAGAAAAAATGGCGACTGTTGGTTCTGTTTGGTAGCTTCAATGGCGATGGCAAGAATCAAGAAAGTTGAGATCCGTGATTCCATGGATGGTGAAGGTGGTGTTACTTTCGTTTAGTTTTTAGAAGTAATATCAATACTAGTATCTAAAGTATTAAAGATAAAAACATTTTTTTATAGTAACCAACTGTTAATGGAAACTTCACCGTAACTAACAACCAATTTTTAAGTATAATTAACAATATTCATTTGTTAAAGTTATATGGAAACTTTACCGTAACTAACAACCAATTTTTAAGTATAATTAACAATATTCATTTGTTAAAGTTAACAAATGTTATAACTTTACTTTATTTTTTCTTTCTTAAAGTGCTATTTTCTAAAATAAACAAATTAAAACGATGGGAAGTAATTGACATAAAGAAAAAAAATAATAATAATAATAATAATAAAGAAGGTCTTACAAAATATTCATTTCGCAGCTGAAACTTCAATGTTTTCTCAAGTACTTTCTCAAGTTCATCAACAACATTGAGCATATTTGGGCGTTGTACTCTATCTTCTTTTAAGCAAGGATATGCCGTTTTTGAGTATCTTCTAAGTGATCCCCGGGATATTTGATTCCTTAGATCAGGATGGATAATATCATGCAACGTTTTGTTGTCATAATGATACTTGGCAAATCGAGCTAGGAACCTGTTAGCTTCGTTCATGATATACGCTCTCCTCCCGCACAATATTTCGAATAAAACCACACCGAATGCATAGATGTCTGACTTGTGGGTCACCCCTTTGGACTTTTCAATTTCTGGGTCCACATACCCTATTGTGCCAATAGGTTCAGAAAGGATGACCCGGTCCATTCGGTTAAGCGATTGTTTGATGGAAACTTTAAAACCGGATAACTTGGGTTCCCAGTTCTCGTCTAATAAAATTGTGGAGCTGTTGACGTTAAGATGTATAACACCATAACCACGGCGCTGGTCATAATGGAGGTAACTCAACGCACGAGCCATGCCAACACATATCTTCAATCTTTGCGTCCATGTGAGGTTTGGGTTGCTTAGATGCTCCTTGAGACTTCCATTTTTGGCCTCATACATGGTTACGGCTTGATAGCCATGATGATGTCAACAAGGAATGATTTGGTGACATTTTATTTGTATTATAACTTAGCTTACGGCTGTTAAAATTACCATTAGTTGATTGTACATTGCATTTGAAGTGACCATGGGTTTCATTGATCCAGTCTTCCCATTTACGGCCCATACAACCTTTTTGATTAGCCTTGAATCAGGAAGACGGGAAATGGTCTTAGCACTTCCCATTTTCATCTCCTTCGCTAGTTTTACAATAGCCTCTGCCGGTTGCTCAACGAAGGCGTTTAGCCGATTAGGTTGAGTTCCTGTACGAACCAAAACCGGTGTGGACACTGTTGGAATTATATGTACGAGTTCGATAAGTCAACACTGCTGACCGAGCTATGATCCGTAAGAGTTACACTTTGGGCAATGAACACTAAATCCACTTAACTCGATTAACTGGTAATCACGAACAATTAACGAAATAAACAGATATATTATTTATACTAATTATAAATAGTATATATAATGTTTATTTTGTTATTCTCGGGCTTTGTCGCGTCTTGAACTTGTTCTACTTATATTAATTTGGTACCCGGTTAATTATTAAATCATTATATTTAATAATTATAATTCTTTTTACTTTACCTAACTTGGCCTAATTTTGCCACTAAGTTTTGTTTATTAAAAAGGAAAAGTAAACCATTCTATAATATAAATATAAGCAATAAGTGAACGAGATAAATGGATGATTGATACAGAGAATCATATATATCACTTTAGTATATGTGAACATACACATATCAAACCTTGGCTCAAGGAAGTTCTAAAGGAAAATTCTCAGTAGCAATTTTTATCTTCGATCTCTTATTCACAAGAGAAACAAAAGTATGTTCAATCGCTGCTGTTCAGTTGAACACCACCGGTTACCCGACGCACCCCGTTCTAGTTCGTGTTCTAGCAATTCGTTCGTTGTACCTCGGTGTCTCACACGATTAATTATTAACCACAAGGGTATAATTTTTCTCATCGGTAGATTAATTATTTTTATACCGTATTTGCATGTCTGTAACCATGATCCTGTTCGGTTCACTTTTGGTGTTGATTATTATAAATATTCCGCTGCATTTATTAATTACCTTTTAATTAATAAAATATGTCAAACTTGTTTTTGATAAAAGTTAAATTGACACCTCTGAAACCCAACAGTGGTATCAGAGCCACGCTTACAACATGCAAATCGGTACCGGTCCTTTTAACCGGAATTAGAACACAAACTTTAATTTTATTAAAGTTTCTATTCTAAATAATTTTAGAGGCAACTTTAATTTTGGTCAATATTTTTATTTGTTTTGCTTGACCAAAAGATTGCCCGGTATATTTTGTGATTGTTGTGGAATATGTAAATCTGGCCCGACCTTATTTTTTTATGGTTGTATATTTATTCGGTTTTGTAATTATTATTTTTTGCCACTGAGATGGTTCAAAGTTGTAATAATTAGTTTATCAATTTGGCCTGTCATGTGGTTCAAAGTTGTAATAGATAGTTTCTTTTTGTCTTTGTTATATTTACTTGTTAAATATTGTTGATACGAAGACCCGAAGAAAACCGAATGCCAAGAGGAGTCTTGGAGTTAGTGGGAGTTGCTCAAGACAACAAGATGCACTCAAGTCCATCCTTGTGGTTGTTTGTGTGTTGTGACCCCGTGACCCGTTTGATCTTGCTATAAGGCTCTAGCAAGATCGAACAATTTTTTGGCCATATAGATTTACATATTTATTTTGCTATTGTGGTTGCTTTTTATCTTATAATTAGTTATAACATAACCAACCCAAATACCAACATGATTTTAAAAGGAGTTTTAAAATATTAAAAACAATCACATTAAAACAAGTTCTAAATTGTTTTTACAACTTGTTAAAGTTTTTGTTATAAAACAAAGGTTGTTTTTGAAACAAATAATAACCAATTAAGTTTTACAAATTAAACTAGTTTTTAATTTCAAAACTATTAACTTAGTAGTTTTTCTATTAACTTAAAATTGGTTATTTCAAGTCGCGACAAACTTAGTTTTAATAGGTTATTTAAAATTAAGTGTCCTGAGAGATGAAAGGGTTCATCTAGATATCACGACTAAAATATATACTAAAATTGGCTCTTGCGACCCTATTTGGTAAATATTAAAATTAACCCATAATTAAAATCAATAGTCTATGCCATTCTATCACAAGCTACACTTGGAACGTAATGCGAACCATCAGTGTTTGGAGCCACAGCACCGCACTTGATGTCTAGCTTATCCTTCCAAGGTGCAAGGGTTTCGTTGACACATCCGGCCCTTCCACAAGTACCTTCTTTTAGGATGACTATTACTTTTTCTTTTCTCATCACATGCTCCAGCTGTCTCGAAAGTAAAAAGTCGGCATAGATGAGGCTAAACGTATCAATGCATAGACAAGAGTTGTCTTAGCGGCCTCATATCCGAGAGTTGTGCAATTCTCACAATTGACACTCGTTGTCAGTCTGCCTAGTCACTTATTAAAGTGTATGCCACAACTGCCTTTAATACTGACTTAGCCAGATTCTCATTCCTTGTTCTAATTACTGTAATGGGTCATTAATTAAATAAGGAAATATACATCGAAAATACTAATTAATATCACCTTGCTTATATATAATAGATGTCTAATAAAAACAACTCCTTCATTTTCAAGTCTATACTTGAAAAGAAATAAAATTTTGAATAACACCAACCTTCTCGAATGGCACCGCAATCTGAGAATAGTTCTCAAGATGGAGGAAAAGCTGTATATCTTAGATGGCCCAGTCCCTACCGAGCATGAAAGTAATTCTGTTACTTCTCGCAAGGCACTGGAGAAACATAACGAGGATGCCGTTGAGGTACCTTGCCTTATGAAAGCCACCATGTCTCTTGATCTTCATAAGAACATGGAAGATAAGGATGCTTATGACATGATCCAAGCAACTGAAAGGCATGTTGCAGAAACAAGCCCGACAGGAGCGATGTGACACCATGAAACAGCTCATAAGCTGTAAAATGCTGAAAGGATCATGTATCAGTACTCATGTGCTAAAGATAAAGGATACATTGACCAAATGAACAAACTTGGTTATTCCACAAAACCAACCAAGTTCTAATGGTCATGTCTGGTGGTGTTATGAAGCCCAATAACAAGAAAAGGAAACATAAGAGCAAAGGCAAGAGAAAAGTTGTTGTTGCTGCCAGAAATGCCACTAACGACAAGCATGTTGCAAAACCACACCCTCCTAGGAGCGTCAGTGCTTTGAATGCAACCAAATGGGCACTGGAAGGGAAACTGCCCACAGAATCTAACCAAGCTGAATATGAACAAGGCCAACAACATTGGCACTTCTTTCGATATTCTTATTTATGTTATCGAAATTTTCACTGTTTCTAGCAACACATGGGTATTTGATACCAGATGTGGTTACCACATCGTTAATGTCTTACAAGAACCTGAAAAGTGGAAGAAACTGAAACAAGGCTACCTGGAACTCATAGTTGGTAATGGAAAGAGAGTTCCAGTTCTTGCAACTGGAACATTTTGTTTTTCATGTTCCCCTGGCTTTGTAGTTACTTTAAATAACTGTTTATATGCATCTGGTTTGACCAGAAACATTATTTCAGTCTCTTCACTGTTTGAACAAAGATTCAATTCAAGTACGTTTTAAATGGTTCTTCTATTATAGCCTACTTGAATGATGTCTTTTATTTTGAGGCTAAACCTCGAAATGGTATTTATGAGATTGATGTTCAAACAAGTAATAACATATATCATCTTTCTAAGTGTAACAAAGCTGGCATAAATGAAATATATTTATGGCATTGTAGACTTGGCCACATAAGTAAGGCACGCATAAAATGGCTCCAGTCCAAGGGGATTCTTGAATCCACTAGACAGGACTCCTTTGATGATTGCAAATCTTACTTAGCTGGCAAACTCACAAAGCACCCCTTCACCGATGTTGGTGAACGGATCAATGGTTTTCTAGAACTCATTCACATGATGTATATGGCCCCTTTTTCAGAACCATGTCTAGAAACCATGACTAAAACCAGCTTGATAGAAAGATAAAAGTACTTCGATCAGATCGATGTGGTGAATATTTCAGCTTTGAATTTCTCAATCATCTGAAAGAGTGTGGAATAGATTCACAACTCTCTCCACCTGGCACACCCCAACTTAATGGCGTGAGTGAAAGGTGAAATCGAACTCTACTTGATACGGTTCGATCGATGATGTATAGAAGTAACTTGCCTCACTCCTTTAGGATCATGCTCTTATGACCGCTACTCGCATTGTCAATCTGGCTCCGACTAAAAAGGTAAACAAAACCCCATATAAGATATGGCATGGGCGTAAACCCGATTTGGAATACCTAAAAGTATGGGGATGTGATGCATACATCACCAGTGATGCTGATGATAAGCTCGATCCTCGAGACGAAAAGGTTGTCTTCGTCGGATACTATAAAAGAAGCGGATATTATTTCTACCATCCTGATGCAAATGTTATTTCCATCAAAAGGAAGGGGCACTTTCTCGAGGAAGAACTTCTTAATCGAGGAACTGGAAATAATGTGGTTGATCTTGAAGAAATTCGAGAACCAACAACAACCGCTGATGAAGTCGGAATGTCTGAACAACAAGAAATTGTTGCTGATGAATCAGACATGAACACAGGCGTTCGCGGAAGTAGCAGGACTCGTAAAGAACCTAACAGATACCTTTGGCATCTTGAAGGTGCTCAAGTCTTGGTAGTAGATGAGTCTAATGATGAACCTACTAACTACAAATCTGCTATCTCAGATCCGAAATCTGCGAAATGGCTGGAAGCCATGAACGCTGAGATGCAATCTATGCATGATAATCAAGTCTGGAACTTGGTTGAGCTACCCCCCGAATCTCGGGCAGTAGGGAGCAAATGGATTTTCAAGAGAAAAACCAATATGCATGGAAATGTACACACTTTTAGAGCACGGCTAGTTGCGAAGGGTTTCACTCAAACTCAGGGTATTGACTATGATGAAACTTTCTCGCCCGTTGCTATGATCAAATCGATCAGGATATTTCTTGCCATAGCCGCGTACTATGACTACGAGATATGGCAAATGGATGTAAAAACTGCTTTTATTAATGGGCATCTCTCTGAAGATGTCGATATGGTTTAGCCTGAAGGTTTTGTCGATCCTAAATATCCAATTAGGGTGTGTAAGCTGAATAAGTCCATTTATGGACTCAAACAGGCATCTCGTAGCTGGAATCTTTGTTTTGACCAGAAGATCAAAGAGTTTGGTTTTGTCAAGAATGAAGATGAGCCTTGTGTTTACAGAAAGGCTAGTGGGAGCACTATATCATTCCTCATCCTGTATGTGGATGATATACTAGTAATTGGAAATAACATCCCTATGCTTAATGAAGTTAAACACTATTTGGGATCTTGTTTCGCAATGAAAGATCTTGGAGAAATTGCTTACATTCTAGGAATGAAGATCTATAGAGATAGATCTAAGCGGCTTCTAGGGCTAAGTCAAAGAACGTACATACCCAAAATGATGATACGCTTTAAGATGGAAAACTCCAAGAATGGAGGTGTTCCTTTGACTAAAGAAACCGTGTTGAACAAATCGCAATCTCCTTCAACGGACATTGAAGTTAAGCAAATGGAAGTAGTTCCATATGCTTCAGCGATTGGTTCAATCATGTATGCTATGTACTAGACTTAACGTCTCGTATGCTTTAAACATGACCAGTCGTTTTTAGCACAGTCCTGGCATTGCCCAATGGACTGCAGTAAAGAACATTCTGAGGTACTTGAGAAGAACCAAATATATGTTCTTGGTGTTTGGAGGAGTAGAAGAGCAGCTCACTGTAAGGTGTTACACTGATGCTGGCTTCTAAAATGACCGAGATGACTCTCGCTCACAATTAGGATTCGTATTCACTCTCAACGGAGGAGCTGTCTATTAGAAAAGCTCCATACAGAGTATAGTGACGGATTTAGTCACCGAATCCGAATGTATAGTTGCATCAGATGCTGCAGAAGAATCTGCTTGGATGAAGTAGTTCATCAGCGACCTCGATGTGGTTTCAAGAATTCATAAACCAATCTAGGTGTTCTGTGATAACATAGGAACCATGGCTCAAACCAAGGAGCCTAGATCACAGGGTTAAGCACATTCTAAGAAAGTTCCACTATATACGGGAGATACTGGAACGAGAAGACATCTTAATAAGCAAAGTAGACACAGATCAAAACCTAACAGACCCGTTCACTAAGCCCATGACTCAGGACAAGCATGATCAGCATATGGATGCTATCGGGCTTAGATTAGCTAGCAGTATGTTTTGATTTAGTATTTGGATGTACGAACATTCAAACAGCTGTACCTTTTGAATTCACCTTTGATTTACTGGCTAAATGCAAAGTTTGAATCTTACAACTGTGTTCGATTTTAATACGTTTAATCCATGAATCTTGTATTCTAAATTATCCGTAGTCGGTCAGACTCGTGGGAACGACTCTGAATTAAGACTATTCTGACTTTGGACTTAAGGAATTGACTTCCAAATTCACAGACCTCATTATGAATGACGTTGGATGTAACTCGCATCAAATTATCTTCATGGATCTTAATCATAAGATGATTTGATATTGGTATACTCATTTAGTATCCTCTGACCTGAGATACATATTAGAACTTCCGTTTACCAAGGATTATTCTTTGATTACTGTCAACCGCTGTCGCGTAACTGCCAGTCATAAAGGCTTTAATTGGGAATAGTTCTGAAGTTCAGTGGGAGTTGTATGTAGTCGATAAGGGATTCTGTACTCTTACATGATATGTAATAGTTAGACATTGTGGCGCCCTCGTTGATTCAAACTGGTGAAGTGTAAGGCCTTACCCAAACTTACTGTGTGTTTGTTCGGACCACTTTGACTCTTGATCGAGAACAATAATAATTGAACACCATATGAGAATGAACTTAATCCATGTCTCATTAATTCAATTTATGTCTTATACAGAAAGGATGAATGACAACAATTACCATAAGTCTATTGTCTTGCATTAGTAAGTTGTTACTAATAGCAAGGTGTTTTGGTTAATGACTTTAAAGTGTCATACCTTGTTGGGGGCAGCCATGTGCAGCTAGAGCGCCGCTGACTGTCTGTGTTGAGGATTTTATCGAAACTCGTCCAAGTGGGAGATTGTTGGAATTATATGTACGAGTTCGATAAGTCAACACTGCTGACCGAGCTATGATCCGTAAGAGTTACACTTTGGGCAATGAACACTAAATCCACTTAACTCGATTAACTGGTAATCACGAACAATTAACGAAATAAACAGATATATTATTTATACTAATTATAAATAGTATATATAATGTTTATTTTGTTATTCTCGGGCTTTGTCGCGTCTTGAACTTGCTCTACTTATATTAATTTGGTACCCGGTTAATTATTAAATCATTATATTTAATAATTATAATTCTTTTTACTTTACCTAACTTGGCCTAATTTTGCCACTAAGTTTTGTTTATTAAAAAGGAAAAGTAAACCATTCTATAATATAAATATAAGCAATAAGTGAACGAGATAAATGGATGATTGATACAGAGAATCATATATATCACTTTAGTATATGTGAACATACACATATCAAACCTTGGCTCAAGGAAGTTCTAAAGGAAAATTCTCAGTAGCAATTTTTATCTTCGATCTCTTATTCACAAGAGAAACAAAAGTATGTTCAATCGCTGCTGTTCAGTTGAACACCACCGGTTACCCGACGCACCCCGTTCTAGTTCGTGTTCTAGCAATTCGTTCGTTGTACCTCGGTGTCTCACACGATTAATTATTAACCACAAGGGTATAATTTTTCTCATCGGTAGATTAATTATTTTTATACCGTATTTGCATGTCTGTAACCATGATCCTGTTCGGTTCACTTTTGGTGTTGATTATTATAAATATTCCGCTGCATTTATTAATTACCTTTTAATTAATAAAATATGTCAAACTTGTTTTTGATAAAAGTAAAATTGACACCTCTGAAACCCAACAGACACTTCATATGATGGTGTTTCTTTTGGGGTTGGCGGCGGTGAAAAACGGGTGGGTGACGGTTCCTGTTTTGAAGTTGGTGACCGTATAGCAACAGGTACAGATTTAGGAACCGGTACGGGAGTAGTTGTTGGGGCGGATGATGCTTGTTTTGGTGGTGGTGTTGTGGCGGAAGCCGGTGGTGGGACGGGAGCGGTAACTGGTGATGGCGATGTAGGGCTGTGGCAGGCGTCAAACACGGTTTGGGTCGATCGAAGCTCTGCGAACACGGTTTCAAAGCGGGACTCGAGTCTCGCAAAGGATTCCCTCCATTGACAGAACTCGGGTTTGGATAGTTTTTGAGCAGTCGTAGGTCAGAAGGGGGATCACGGGGGCTCTAATACAAATTGTTACGATCCGAGTCGTTAACCAGTTAATCCAAAGAAAATAGATAGAATCTTGATAGAATTTGAGATTTAAGAGACTGAAATAATCATTTTTCATTCATATCTCATTCATAAATTCCAACTCCAATTAAAAGGATTACATGTAACTAGAAAACCTTTAAATCTCGAAACCTGCTAAAACATGTACACATGGGTAACTACCCATATTTGACCAAGCACTACAATTAGGAAACTTAAGACTCAAAACAACCATATACGTGAATGAAGGGAAATAACAAATGCATAACTAAAGATAATAACAAAAGTCACATGCCATGATGTAGACGTGTGCATGTTGCTCCAAGGTTAGGCATGTATCAATCCACCCCACTCGAACTCGCCTTGACCACAAGGCGAAAATCCGAATATGACTTGGTGGAAACCACGGCCGATGCCACTCGACTCGTACGGTAGCATTCGGAGACGTTTCCATCAAGCGTCACGGTGGGCGCCATTCGCTAGTGCGCTCATTGATGACACACATGAGATTAATACCATAAATAACACCCATGTATTTGGTGCTATGCTTTTGTGAGTCGCTAAAATATGCACTGACTTTGTGGTTGACACCAAACTTCTCTTCAAATTCTGAGATGGTCTGGAATAAGTTTAACTTAATGTGACTTTGACATAAGCATCCAAAAATTGTACGGATGGTATTGGTGTGATTGTTGGTGATGGGGGCATTTGAGATGGTGCTTGTTGCGAGGGTGATTTTGGCGATTGTTGGGAGAATTGGTGTGGAGGCCCGATCAAGGGAGGGCGGCCGACCCTAGCCTTGGGTCGGCCCACACGTCTTTATTTGGTAGTAAAATTTGGGTCTTAGTTTAGCCGGCCCTAGTTATCTCTACGTGGGATTGGGCTTAACTTGGGGATCAGGTTTCCTAACCCTAGATTAATCTCTATATATTGATATCATTATACAGGTAACTACTTGAGCACCTGAGTAATAAAGAAACCCTAGTTGCAGAACAGTGGACGTAGGTCAGTTGACCGAACCACTTTAAATCACCGTGTCGTTTATTGCTTTCGTGTGTGTGTTCAGTTTCGTGTGTGTTCAATCCTAACAATTTCCACATGTGAAACGTCAAAACCTATAGACAGCCTACTTAAGGCCCCAGCTGTGAAGCGCGAGTATTACTACTAATTTTAAAGTAAAATTTAAAAAAAATCAATGGGCAATTAAAAATACAATATAAAGACAGTTTCTATTTAATTAACAACTGTTATAAAGTAATTTTAAAATAAATTTTATTTAAATTTTCTTATATCTGTAACTAACAACGAATTTTAATGTAAAGTTATATATGTTAGTTTGTTAAACTTTTACAAATATTGTATGGTAATTTTAGTTTTTTTCTTAAAGCGGTATTCTTAAATGTAACCAAAATTAAATTGATGGGAAATAAAATTAAAGGCTAGAGAAAAACAAAAATAAAAGTTCTTACAAATTTTTCAGGTGGTGGGGGCTTGAACTTCAATGCTTTCTCCAATGCTTTCTCAAGTTCATTAACAACACTGAGCGTATGTGGGCGATGTGATCGCTCTTCCTTTAAGCAAGAATACGCCGTTTCTGAGTACGTTCTGAGTGATCTTACAGATATTTGGTATCCGGACATTTGATTCTTTAGATCGGGATGGATTATATCCGGCAACGTTTCGTTTTCATAATGTTGCATGGCCAATGGAGCTAGTAACCTATTAGCATCGTTCCTAATATATGCTCTCCTCCCACATAATATCTCGAATAAAACAACACCGAATGCGTAGATATCTGACTTGCAGGTCACCCCTTTGGATTTTTCAATTTCTGGGTCCACGTAGCCTATTGTGCCAATAGGTTCAGAAAGGACGACCTGGTCCATTCGGTTAAGTGATTGTTTGATGGAAACTTTAAAACCGGATAACTTGGGTTCCCAGTTCTCGTCTAATAAAATTGTGGAGCTGTTGACGTTAAGATGTATAACACCATAACCACGGCGCTGGTCATAATGGAGGTAACTCAACGCACGAGCTACGCCTACACATATCTTCAATCTTTGCGTCCATGTGAGGTTCGGGTTGCTTAGATGCTCCTTGAGACTTCCATTTTTGGCCTCATACGTGGTCACAATGATCTTCTCATGTTCCTCATCACAAAATCCAACAATAGAGACTATATTTGGATGCTTGAGATCAGAAAGCATTGAAACTTCGGTCCAGAACTCGACAACTCCTCCGCCGTTCTTACGATCTAACCTCAGCGCAGAAATGGTGATCAACTCCCCGGACCGCTGGAGTTGTCCTTTGTATACATGTCCCAATCCACCGCGTCCGATGATGTTATCATGATGAAAGTTGTCGGTGGCCTTTACAACATCTTCAAGTGGGATTTGTAAGTGAGCAAACGTTGCGATTGTTGTCGTCATGTTTCTGTTTATAAAGTAAAAAAGAATGAAAATTCAATGAGTTACAAATGAACAAGAATGTAAAACATACGAGTAATCACACTCTAAATGAAAAACTTTTTAAGCGATTTGTTTTAAAAAAATATATATAAAAATGATGACTTTTTCTTTAAGATTTCAAAAGTATTGTAACCGGGTTAATAAACCTGGGTTTTTGTCTCGTTGATTTACCAAAACCACCTCAACATTTTTATAGTTAAAATGGGTTGAACTTGCGAACCTGGACAGTAGACGAGATATGAAAAGGATCTGCAGCAACGTAGACGAGATCTGGACAGTAGCAGCAAGCGGAAGAGATTTTGTAACTGCAGCGAGTAAGCAATTAAGTGATGGATTGAGAGCGTATTTTGGCTGAGAGGATAAGGGGAAGATGATAATGAATCGTCATTGATAAATATCTCAGCCATATATATTGACAACTACACATTATCCCCTTAACTTATCCACCTACTATCAACTAACCCTCAGCTCCACTTTATAGTTCCACAACAGCCCTTCATTGTTCAGACTTTGTCACTTAAGTCCTTTCACTTTCAAACAACATCCAATAAGAGCGTATACAATACGATATTATGATCAGGCTTGAATCCCTATTTATATTTTAAACATTTTTGCTAAGAAAATAACTACGACAGACTTTGCAATTGCCATACAGAATAAAAAATAATGCATGACAAATTTAGTTTGTGACGGATAGTAACCTAACCATTTCCAAATATATAGTTCGGGACATATTTCATGGTAGATTATTAGGACCGAGTTTTCACACAAATTTGTGACTATAATTTATGTACAGTTTAAAAAAAATCGTTTTTTCAGTTTTATTATTTATAAATGTATTCAAAGTCAAATAAATATATATTAAAACCAAAATATACTATGAATTGACAAATTTATTCAAAATATACCAAGATATCTTAGAATTTTGGAATTATAAAATGTAATTACTTTATTTGACACATATATAAATATCCAAGTAGTGACAGTCTAACCAAACGCAACTAGAGAGGAAGGAACAAGGAAATTTTATTATTTAAGCTATATGGACGTAAAAGATACTAAATGGATTGTAGGTTCATTTTTGTTATTAACTTGTTTATGTTTATTCTTCACCAGCCTAATGGTAGTTAAGTTGTTTATGGTGATGATATCATTCTATCAAGAAATGATAATGCAGAATTTAAAAGATAAGTAGTGGTTGCTAGCCCACGACCTTGTGTGGAGTAGAAAAAAAAAAACCCTAAATATGAATTTATATATAAAAAAATGGTGGTATATCTGGTTCAGGCCCAATTTATTTAAATATTTTTGTTTTTGCACTTTCAACTGGCACGATGTATTTACGTTTTTTTTAATTTTTTACACTTTCCACTTTCTTGATCAACAAAATTAAAGTATTTTACATGTTTTTTTCATTTTCCCGTACCAGTTCGTTAATATGTTTTTTAAATATCTATTTTTCTATTCCAAAAGTGTTAATCTTAAGTGATTCTTTTATTTAACTAATTTTTTTTTGATGTACTTATGGTTTTATGTTGTTAGTTATACATTTTTTAATTCGTTTTCTAGTTTCTTAAAACTTATTTTTACCACAACGTAGTTTGTTTTTTTTTTTTTTTTTTTTTTTTTTTGCGATTTTTGAACATACCATCGCATTCAAAACTACGTTTATAACTACATTAGAGTCACCGCCGCAATGCGCAGCACCCAACACCCACCAACTAATTAAATTTAAAACCCAACTAAAACCTATTAGTCTTTTAGCCCGGTTACCTAACTAAACCTGTTAAACAATTAAAAATTAAACAATATCACAATTAAAAATTAAGAAAGTATCACAACTGCAACCTATTTTGTTATATATAAGTTTATTTCTAGGGCCCTATTTTTTCTATTCGTACAGGACCTCAAATTCTTCAAACGGCCCTGATCTTAGAGCCATGTTTTTGTATGTTCAAGTATTTATTTTGTAGGAGAAGAGAAAGGAAAATGACATGAAATTTCATGATGGATTAAATGAAATATATTCTTTAGATTCTATGCACACCACACAATTACACAAATGTGGAAAAGCAAATGGTCCATCTTCATGATCGATACGTGTTATGTATTGCATTTAAGAGTTTCAGAATTGGAGTTCTACTTGAGTACTTCCATTGTATCTTTTGTAACTAAAAGTCATAATATGTCTAAATCTGTAACTATCACTAGAGCTTCATTTTCTTCTCATAGGCCCAACTTGTGCTAATATTCCGGTTAACCAAAAATATCTAACATTGTGCACACATGTAACCAAAAATAGGCCCAACTTGTGCTAATATTCAAAGTTAACCAAAAATATCCAATAGGCTATGAAACAATATCAAAAAGTTCTATTGTAACAAGAAAACGAGTGAAAAGTAAATCCAAATGGGAACCAAGAACTCACCGAAGCATTTAATCAAGTAGGTGGTGTGCATGATTATAATTAATTAAATATTAAAAATTACACATTAATAGACGAAATCATACTTTACAGTAGTGATAAGAAACGTCTCCTTAGATATGAAACTATATTTTGCACATGTTGGTTGTTAGCCTGTTATGCACGCTTTGTTTTTGGGCCTCAAAACATGTAGAGCTAGTCAAGTAACTGGAAATGGATCTAGAATAAAAGTTAAATGAATAACAGATAGGGCTTTAAGTTGGGCTGCCCGTAGATCCTTTATCCATGAAAGGAAATTGGATTCTGTTTTATTTTGAGCCCAAGCCACATTTAAAATTCTTTGCTAAATTAAATTAATGAAATAGATTTTGGAGAAGGAAGAGGGTGATTATATGTCAACCTATATACTAATTTCAAACAACCTAATCTTCAACCCTTTGGTGTTATGTCGTTTATTCAGCTAAAATAAACATGTACACTGTAAAAATCACATCTTTTAATCTGCATGTGGCATGAATGATTCATGAAAAATACACTCACTGAAAAAGCCATGTCTCCTAAATTCAGAATTAATTTGTTTTACTATGCCAAGCATGTTAGCCACTCAGTTTTCATACTCCAGTGGTTGAACTACATAAGCATGTCTCCCAAATTGCAATAGCTATCTTCTTACAACAGGTTTAGAAGTTGAATGAGATATTTGGTATAGGCAAGTGACGAAGGAAAAAACAAATCAAACATTCATGAAAATGAAGTAGGAAACGTTAAGCAAAACAAATCATATACAACAACTTATGTTACCATTACATATATGTTCCCAAACTCAATCATCCATAACAAAGCATATATTAAGCAAAACCTTACTCATAGAGTCATAGAATATCATCTTTATTTCATTGCACAACCCATAAGATTGATTCAATAGTAAGTCCAAATTTCGCTTAATAGCCTAACTGCAGTTTCTGTCCGACATAACGATGGGAAATCATTAACAAATAATGTTTCAATTTAACAGTATCACAAGCAACAGTGAATATTTCTTGCATTGCAGCAAAATCATAAATTTGGACAGTAATGAAGTTGTTGACAAAGGGATGTTGTTGTAGCAGATATTAAGTAGATTGCTAATATTAGTCCTTAATTAGTTTTTATGGCTAAGTCTGGCTAATAAAATTATAACTTAAAAAATTATTTTATTAATAATTTTCTTGTAGATGTAGCAGCATATGGCTCATGGTTGGTCTTGCATCCTTATCTTCCTTACAACACCTTAAAGCCACCATAATCAAAGTTCCTTACAACACCTTAAAGCCACCATAATCAAAGTTCCCGTTACACACATGTCGTATATTCCAACAACTTCTTAAATCCAATCATTCTATCCATCAGAAACCATAATCTTTTTCTCTAACCCAGCTATGCTAATTTAAAGTGGAGTCAAAAACTCACAGGATTTTCATCAAACAGGTGGTATGCGTGCAGAAACTTACCACATGTGAAGCAATCAACATCTTAAAACAATGTATATTTCGGTTAGATTATGCAAATGATAATTTAAGCCTTGCCTAGATTTCTTTAATAAACAATTAGATAGATCTAAACAAGTCCTAAGTAGCTGCTGTTCAAATACACAAAACGCATACCTCAAACAGAAGCATATGTGATTGTATAAAAATATTAGACCTGGCAAACGGGTCAGGTTGGGTCATGGGTCAAAAACGGGTTCGGGTAAAACGGGTCAATTTAAAAAAGGGTTGTTTGGTTTGGGTCGAAACAGGTTCGGGTCAAACGGGTTCGGGTTGGAACGGGTTCGGGTCGGAACGGGTTCGGGTCGGAACGGGTTCGGGTCGGGTCGGGTTGGTTAAAAAAATGTTTTTTTTTTTCAGCCCAAGATTGCAACCAATGGTGGATTATTTGATTGTTCTTGGGAGATTACTGGAGAAGAAGCAGAGTTATTCAGGGAAAAACGGACTTGCTCGCAGGTTGAAGAAGATGCTTGTCGAACTTAACGAATATGATCACGCCCGTCACATTTCTAGAACCTTCAATTTAAAAGAAGCTCTTTAGTTTCTGCCATGTCACACAACTGGTTAGTGATAAACATAGATTTTTATAGTTTTTTGTTGATTTGCGTTTTAACTATGAGCACTGCAAATCTTTTGTAGTAATGAACTGATTCTTAATGTGCTAATTTTGCTATGGTATTTTTCTGTTGAGTAAACTGCCATTTTGGTCCCTGTGGTTTGGCCAGTTTTGCCACTTTAGTCCAAATCTCAAACTTATTACATCCAGGGCCCTGTGGTTTGGTTTTTGTTGCCATTTTGGTCCAAATTTCAAATTTGACCAGATTTCCCTATTTTTGGACTGTTGTAACCTCTTATTTTGTCCTTTAGTGCAGGGGTATTTTGGTCATTTTGCGTTTCATTTTACATTTTCTTAATTAACTGACTCTCTCTCTTCTCTCTCTAAATCATCATCATCAACAAAATGCAGACCTAAATCGAGCATCATAAATCCTAAAAATGGATTATGGATCTGTGTTCAATCATCTAATAAAAACCCAAAAGCATAAAGCTGTTACAAATTAAGAATATAAAACCCAGATCAAGAACATCTTAGAACATCATCAAAAACCCAGAAAATCAAGAACATCATCTTCAAGAAAATCAAGAACCCAGAAAATCAAAAACATCATCTTCAAGAACATCAAGAACCCAGAAAATCAAGAACCCAGAAAATCCAAAAACCCTTGTTAAATCTGGTTTCCCCATCGTCAACCCCCCAAACACATACATTATCTCCGATCATCCCCCCCCCCCCAAATCATCGCCGACATCTGCAATAATCCCATATAAGCAGCAATTGACCTCTGCTTCCTAAATCTGACAACTCAAATTCTTCACCCTTTTGAATCCTTCACGTTAGATTCAATAACACCCTCAACAAATAATAATCTGACAACTTAAATTTTCTTGACCACTATTTGAAACCTGTTCATCATCTTCAAGATTTCCTTTTTGTACAGAAACCCCATCAGTACCTGTGCACCCACCATCTGTACGAGAGAGAGAGAAGATGCAGGCGGGGTGGGGTGTGTGGGTGTTAGCTAGATCCGTCTTCACAACGCCGTAACAACATTCCGTCAATCCTCTGCCGTAACCGCTTTCTCCGTCTTCACGACGCCGTTAGCTAGATCTGAACCAGTAACGGCGTTTGCCGTATTTTCTTCACGATCTCCGTTAGCTAGATCTGAACCAGTAACGACGCCGTTAGCTAGATCTGAACCAGTCGCCGCCGCGGAGATTCTCATGACCGGCGGTTTTCCGACGAGTTTTGGAATAGAAACAGAATGAAGGCGGAACCGGTGGTGGTCGAGGTGATTGTGATGGAGGTGGAACCGGTGGTGGTTGTGGTTGTGGTGGTGGCGAGTGGTGATTGAAGAAAGAGATAGAGTTATGTCTGAATGAAGAAGAAGAAAGGGGCATTGATTAGTTTTATAAAAATTAAAATGACCATACAACCAATTCAAGTCAACGATGCATTTCAGTATCCAGCTCATGATTATAATTCAATTTAAAAAATGACCAAAATGCCCCTGCACTAAAGGACAAAATAGGCAGCTCTCAACAGTCAAAAAATGGGTTTTTTGGATTTTGGACCAAAATGGCAACAAAAACCAAACCACAGGGCCCTGGATGTAATAAGTTTGAGATTTGGACTAAAGTGGCAAAACTGGCCAAACCACAGGGACCAAAATGGCAGTTTACTCTTTTCTGTTATTATTGGTTTGTGATATGTGAAAATACGAAAATACCCTTGGAATGTGTGACGGCCACTTACGTTGGCAAGAGCTGAGTACACGCAAGATGTATAAATACCCTTGGAATGTGTGATGGCCACTTACGTTGGCAAGAGCTGAGTACACCCAAGATGTATAAATATGTATTATGGTTGTAGGATAGAAACAGAGCTATACGATTTTGAGTTTAGTTTATACTTTATACTCTACCCGACTATCCAGGGGCGGATTTAGAGGCTATTTACGGGTTCCCAGGAACCCAGTCGATTTGGAAAAAAAAAAACGTTTTTTTTAGTGTAAACCTTGTATGATTTGGAAAAAGGAACCCAGTGAAAAAACTGGCTGGATCCGCCACTGCGACTATCTGGTGAACTCTGAATCTGAATAGCTAACGAGCTTGTGTAACAATGATCACTACACTTGAATCTTGTGTTTATTCTTGACAGAGATTCTTGGTCGAAACGGTTCGCGTCGAAACAGTACGGATAGAAATGGTTCGCGTCGAAACAGTACTGGTCGAAACGGTACTGGTCGAAAAGGTACAGGTCGAAACGGTACGGGTCGAAACGGTTCGATTCGAAACGGTACTGGTCGAAACAGTACGGGTCGAAATGGTACGGGTCGAAACGGTTCATGTCGAAACGGTACGCGTCGAAACGGTTCACGTCGAAACGGTACGGGTCGAAACGGTTCACATCGAAACGGTACGCGTCGAAACGGTTCGCGTCGAAACGGTACGGGTCGAAACGGTACAAAACTCGTTCCGACCTGAAACTCGTCTCGTGCGGAAACTCTTGTCGGCCCAAAACCTTTGCAATCTGAAACCCGTCCCATGCAGAAACCTGTGTCGGCCCAAACCTACCCCGTTCCAATCCAAAACCTGTGTCGTGCCGAAACCCGTCTCGGCCCGAAACTCAATTTGAACTGAACCCATTCCGATCTGAAACTTGCCCCGTTTCTTTAAGACACTAACCCACATCGAACCATTTCTTTAATGTTGTCGACCCGCTTTGACCCGAAAATAACAAGATGGAATTTCAAGTGACCCATTATGACTCACTTAGTTAAAATATCTTACCCAAAGCAACCCATATAATTTTAAAAGCAAAACTGACCCATTTGGAAGGCTTTGGGTCAAGATTGCCCCCTCTATATAAAATTGAATAAATACACCTCCTTGACTGGTTATATTTTCTGTTATACGAGATGCTAAAAGTGAAACTAAACTTCAAAACATCTCTGAATGCTTAAACTCAACTACAAAGAAAGTTAAGAATCTAGACCTAATTTTACATGTTTTCTTGGTTGGCATTTTGGAGATTTGAAACAGGTTCAAAACATTATAACCGATATTTTCTATCTAGTTGAAGTGGGCTTCATTCAAGCATTTCAACAAACACATTGTGTGCATGTTAAGTTATCACATTAACATGATACATACGAAGATTACATGGTACTTAACCACAGAATGCACAATGTAATCTAGTTATCTGAACAAAAGATTGCAAAAAAATAAAGCATTTAGAGTCTTCAGGAGTAGGGCATCAATTTGTTAAATCAGACCAAAAAGAGAACCAGGGGTGGATTGGGTCCAATTGGCAAAGTAATTGGAGATTCAAAACGATGTTGTTATAGTCGACAATAACAACCTTCAAGGTTTCTATTTTGCTGTTGTTTTAGCTGGCCATGCGGGTTTCTCTTCTATCAACTTTGTATTCTGCACAACAGGTGTTTGTGTTTATGTCTCACTCATCATGTCTTCATTTTGTGAAATATTTTCTCAACCACAGGGAGGAGCTTGTATAAGGAGTGTGTGAAGGCTCTACAAGAGGGGTAAATGGCCGTTTACTATCATTTCCATGGTTCATTCAGCCTATAAAACAACTAACAGTAGGCCCTTAATGTGCTAATATAATGTTTTAGCATCCATCTTGAAGCTTGTAGTATCCTATATTCAAGCAACAGAGCAAACTAGCGCTGGGAATTTTGATAAATATGGAAACCAATCTCTATTACTCAATGAGCGTGCTAACTTCTAGAAGATTCTAGAAGTCTATACATCTGAGGGTTAATCCGGGGAAGCAATGAAGCCAAATCATAAATATCTTGTCCATCAACTGCTCAACATAATCCTTTGGACAGTGCAAAATTGTGTTGAAACATTTCATATGAAATATTGATTGGTTTTGTATTTACAGGTTTTCCCATGTTATTTAGATTAATCCTGAATGATATTTGGTTATAATTTTATAGAACTTGTCCCATTGACATGAAGGAAGCCGTCACGAGTGTTATTTTTGCAGCTCCGTGATGTTCTAATATATCTGAAGTTTATGACGTTCGAAAACAGTTTACAACAAAATATGGAAAAGATCCCTATCAATATGCTATTTGTTGTAGTTTAGATGTTGTTTTGTTATTTGTTATATATTTCATAGCTAAGTTTGACTTTGAGTTTACTGACATTCTTTAAGGGAACTTTTATCATTTTAAAACTCAACTTCTTTTGTTATCCACTTTGATTATTTGACTATGTTATGTATTACGACTCCCCCGTATTTATTTATCCCGACCTTAGTCATTATCATAGTTTTGGTTGCTATGTATATGTGATTGGTACTTGAATGCTTGTTTTTTTACTTTTCAACATGTCAAACAGTGAAAATGTTTTAAAGCTTCGCTAAATGAAATTTTGTCGCACTGAAACAACACATGTAATCATTTAATAAAGATAATGAACAACCCATGAAACTTGCCACCATGCTCACCAAATCTATCATAGAAATAACATGTACATTTTCTCACCTCAGAGTCACATCATAGTCATAAAGAGGGACGTATCGTTTGGTGGCAAGTTCTTGATGTTAATCTCTTAACTAACAAATGGAATAGATAATAATTTAGAATGTGAAAACTGAAAAACTGATGGATCTGCACATAATATAAATGTCACAAACAGGAAGAACTAGAAAGTAACAGAGGAATCACACATACAAATACAAAGAAACAGAGTTTGAGAATATATATAATAATTGACAAAATAAGTGAAAAAAAAAATCATGTGACAAGTGTAAAGGTAGGTATAATAAAACATGCCCATTGCTTAAACGCAGTGCAAACTTGTCTTGCCATTTTCTTCTTAGTTGGAGTAAGAACCACTGGATACCTGACCTGTCAAAAATAACAAATTCTATTAGTATCGAGTGAACGATGTCAGGCCCTCCAATATGCACATTATTTTCTATAAAATTAGAAATTGCAGCAAAACTGCACAAGTAAATCACATCTGTTGTATTGAACATACAAATACCATGAAATAATCTCTCCCTTGGTTCTTAATACAACCCCATTTATGAAATGGATTTGTCCCTTCAACTATTTTGGGCTTATATTTAACCCACTTACTAGTGCAGTAGCACAATTATGAAATGGATTAATCCCTTCTATTATTTTGGGCTTATATTCAACCCACTTATTCTCAAAAACATATATCCCATATATATACATAGGCCCTGTAGATTTTACTAATGCCATTACAAAATTCTAATTTGATCCAATCAAACTCTAGCCCAGTCCCACCACAGTTCTTGGTCTTATTTGCAATCCAATTATTAACACATCTATTGCAAACTATTCTAGTATTCTGACCCATATCGCACCCTTGACTTTCTTTGACTTTTTCTAGTCAACTTTGACCAAAAAGTCAACGTTGACTTTTGAACCCATATATTCTAGAACATGATTACTCAAAGTCAACTTTATGGTTTTATCTCTCTTTACATTTGACTTTTCCAGGTCGAACTCCAACCGACCTGATTGATACCATTCTGATTATTACCGCTGTTGTTTATGTAGTATCATATGCTCAAAAAGTTGTACCTCTGTTGAAATTTGCTCTCTTCCATGTTTGGCTTGTTATTTTTTGTCATAACTGATGTATAGCCTTTGATTATCATCAAACAAGCATCTTTTCAGTAGAAATTGAGCAAGTTTACAATCTTTATTTTCATTCCCATATTAAGATCTTCAATCACCCGTAGGTATCTTGAAATTTACCGCCCATCTCAATATCTAAATACTCCTGCAGCCTTTGACCATTTGTAAACAGAAACCAAAATTTCTCTAAGAATAAAAGCACCCTTTTGAATGCCACCAAAATGCTCTAACCATGTTTGACTTTTGCATGACACATTTTGACCATACATAAGAACACCTTTGAAACTTTGACTGTACTTGCAGCATGGCATGATCTTTGATATACGTTGACTGTCTTCCAACTTTGACTATGCAGACATTCACTTAGATGCTGACCCATATCATAGTGACCCAAATACTGAAAAAACGCCACGTTATTGATGATCATAATACTGTTTCAATAAAGAAAAATAGATAGATACCCCATATCCACCAGTTGCCATCATTTTATGGAGCTTCATCTGTCTTGACTGTTGACCATCAGTTGACCGCATCCTGTTACTTGTTTTGCATCCACCTATCCAGTTACAAACCAAAAACCAAGAATCAAGCTTATATATGATCATTACCTTCATTTGACTTCGACTCCTGTAATATTGACTAATATTGACTGGGAGTTGACTTTGACTATAGTTGACTTTTGCTACAGCACCTATCCATTGACCATGTGGGTCGTTGACTCACCTACCCACATCACCAACTGAAAGATCTTCCATACACCTCTTGACACCCTAATAAACACATCCATTCTAACGACAAACAATTGTCTATGAACATGAACATAGATATCATGGTTTTCCTTGCCTTCAGAGTTTTAGATTGTGTTTCTACATCATCATCACCAGTAGTTTTAGTGAATTGAATCTCGCTTTCAGCCTCGTCAACATATTCATCTGTTTAAGATGCAATTCTAATTGTGTTATTGAAGTTATATCCATCAACAACTACGTTTTCCACGTTCATTGAATCATCATCACCCATACTAGCACTTATTTGATTTCTAACATCGTTCAGGCATTTCATCAAACACCTTATGGTCAAACTCGACTTTTGTAAGTCAAGAAGAATAACATGACCTAAAATCTCTCTGTTATTATCATTGGTGATAATAGTACTATTTTGATGTCGGAGAACAGAATCAGTTACATGTCCTTTGTTACCATTAACCATCAAACCTGGCACCATCTTATAACTTCTTCCCATATTCAGGAGCCAAATATAACAACACTATTTATTTTTATTCTGACACAACTAAAAGTCACTAAAAATTGAATATTATCTCCTTTCAACGAATTCTACCGTTCCCTGTCCTTCCACAAGATAGAACTTTTTTTTATGATCAAGATATATAATAAAAACTTGCGCCATGAACTAACTGGCAATTGGCCTACTAGTTTGATATAAGATATTGTTCAGGGATAACAACGTTTTATAAGATAAGGTATAAAGTATAAACTTTGATTTGTTTGCTTGTATATTAAAATTTATTTTTGAAGCAACCTTAGGTCAATTCTGTTGCAGTTAACTTTGATGCAGGTTCCCATGAAAAACGTATTGAACCATGTGTATGGGCCTGTTTGTCTTAGCAATATATTGTTTCGGCTCTTGCTAAATGAGCAGACGTTGTTCCAATGCTCATGAAAACCAAACGCATATTAAGTCAATTGGATATATTATGATATGACCACTCTTACTATCCATATGTTCCTATAAATTACTACTAGTTAATCAACCTATGGCTAAAAGATTAATTAGATAAAACTAAAGAGTACATCGGACTTGTTGGGTATTCATGAGTTGCAAGCCATTTACTCTTCCAATAATATGCCCTAAGACCATGCGTAGTCGTTGGAGTGAATAATGCCCCACCCAAGGGCGTTTTGCGTCATGTGGCAGCCCAGTCAGCAATGGGGCATTTTGGGCTTTTTTACAAAATGGGTGTAGTGGGGATGTGGGGCATTATGTTAAATGAGATGTAATATAATTAAATAAAACAAAAACCATTAAAAAATCTTATTGGATAAAAAATAGGAAGATGGAAGGTGATTGGACAAAGAAAATGGGGGAAGGCGTGTTTTAAATCACGCTGAAGGGGCTTTTATTGCAAAATCACTCCCAAACACGCCCAGGGGGGCGGTCGAGGGGCAATATTGGGCGTTATTGGGGCTAAATTTTGAAAAAACACGCTCCACTACGCATGGTCTAAGCTTTAATTTTTCATGCTACTTCTCCAAATATCTTAGTTGTGTTGCATCAATCGAATTAATTGGTTGTAAATTTACTATTTGAAGTTAGTAGTTGCAGTTCTAAATGAAAATGTGGATCTAGGTGCATCCGAATCCATTGTTGAAGAAACTGATTCAGTTTGAAAAGGAGGATCTTGGTTCATACAAGTTGTAAAATATGCTCAAAACATCAAGTTATACAACAAAAAGTCAACAATGGCCATAATCTTGTTGATGATATTAGCAGTTAAAACAATTAAAGATAAAACATAACATGAAAACCCATTTTCAAAATAGTTTGTTTATATCTATATATATGTTTGTTTCAGTGCTCTCTAAAGCTTCAACTGATGCCGAAACTTTACAATTGGCTGAAAAGTCAAAAGTCAACTATGGGAAGTCAAATGCAGCAACATCTGACACTTTCTAGCCTACATCAAAATAGGTTCTTTTAAGTCATAGAGAATTTTTGACTTGTACTTTGAACTGTTGGGTTAATCGGTTTATTCATGGGTCACACACGGATCATAGGTCAGCAGGTTAGCGGGTTACGAATGACGGGTCAACGGGTACAAGTAAAAATTGGCAGTTAATAGTGGAAGACTTGAAGTTTAATTAAACTCTTATTAGGAACATATCGTGGGTCATATTCCTATTTTGTGGGAGTTACTTTGACTTGATGTTCTTTATTCACGTTGCATGGTCTTTTGTTATTTAAAGTGTTAGTTTATTAATAGTATCTATACTACTATTCAAATCTGTACGTATTTCAAGATTTTACATATTTTTATAATCTGATATGGTGATTTTACTACCCCAATTTTTACATTTTACCAACTAAATGTTCTAGTCCATTATAATAATAACCTCGCAGGTCAACTGAAGTTAACGATAAAAATAAATTAGAAGTCAAATGCTTGTGGTCAAGTTTATGGGAGTTATTGGGTCAAAGTTTGCTATGAATATGGTAAAGGGAGGAGCATGTTAATTAGTTATCTGAAAGTAAAATATGGACTAGGGATGAAGAACCTGATAGCTGATAATGTAGAACATATCTGGAATTTTGATGGTCTGGATTTGGTCAAAGCATCTAAAAAGTGGGCGATAGTCAACGAGAAGTCAATGCAGTCAAAAGTCAACACTTGAAGCATGAGAAGTCAATGCAGGAAAACACTCCAAAACAACATGAATTATGCACTCAAAGTTGGAATTCTACTACGCTAAGATATGAGAGCATAAAGAAAACTGCTTTTCGTCTTGTGTACAACTTGTGAAGAAGAAGTACAATAGACAAAGCACTGGATATATGGACTTGTTTGGTTTGCTATCTTTAGACATTCCAAAGTCCAAACTTTATACAATATACCTAGGCTTAAAAGTTATGTTTCTTTGGAAGCTGGGAAAAAAGTGTTGACTTTTGTGGTCAATGCTGACCGAAAAGTCAACAGAAGTCACACTCAACTGGCTGGAAGAAAATTTTAATGCAGCAGGGAGTGATAAACCTTTGGGCTTGTAATAATCGGATTAAGTGGAATTTTTTTTTTCTACTAGACCTTTTTTAAGCCCTATTATTTTGGTAGTGTTGTGTGAATTATATATATCTATGGAACCCATTAAGTCTAACCACCATCCAAGTCAATATCCACCGTTGGATCATGCTGAGATGAAGTTTAAACTAGCAAAAACACTTTAATGAAGGTTATTTGCAGTTTTCTGCTAGTAGTTTTTCTCCAGAAATTTAGGCCCATGATCTCCACTCCTCTTGCAAGGTTTCGCCACCCATTATCTCCAAACCACCATCCAAGATTAAATATCAGCGGTATAAAATACAAGAAACCTTCTAGAAGGAGAGGTTTCTTAGCGGTTAAATGTTCAGTTTTCCTTCTTGAACAGTTTTGTTCCTCCTTTCTCTCCAACCCACGTTGATGACAATAACCACTCACTACGATTTATATATTACCATGTTTGTTCTACATTTATTTACATTCGTAAGAAGAGATTTTACCATCAGACACAACCACCACCAAGGCGATCATCGCCGCTTCTCAATCTACCGTCGTTGCCGCTCTATAGGTCGTCAACGCCTCCCAATCGACCATCACAACCGTCAAATCCACCATCTCCTAACCACCACCGGTATGCCGTCCCCATTGTAAGTAGTTATAACTTTAATTTCACTTTCGATTTTGCTACTTTTGTGTTAATTTAGTGCATTTAATTAACAATTTTGAGATTTGATTGTTCGTGTTTGTGTCAGGTTCGGTTTATGATTCTCCGGAAGCTAATTTTGATCCAGAAGTTATAAGTGAAGCGGCTCAGATCCTATATTTTAAAATTCATTTTTTCAAATTATAGTGTTGCTTGTGTTTTTGTCATAGAAGAGTGTGTGGACTGTGTTAATGGGGATAAACTTGGCTTATGTTGATTTTTTTTTACGGATCCTATATTTTAAACCCTCAACAAAGTATGCCAAGTTAAAAGAGGAATCACTTGAAAGTGAATTTGGAAATGCACCTACTTTTAGATCCAAACGTCTCTCATTGTATTTACAGATCTAAATGTCTCGCATTGTACAGAGCAACATATATTTCGTACGAGGTCGTCAAGCTTACTTTGGGACATATGTTTATTCATGACATTAAAAAAATCATTCGGAAAAGGTAAATAATTAATCTAAGTGTTGCATTTGTCAGTGATGTAACTACCCACATGTTATTCTAAATGATGCAGTTTTGTAATACCCTTATCCAGTTGGTGGTCCTTTTTATATCAAGATAAGTCCTCATTTGTTATGTTGATTTACATGCCTTGCAAAATGTAGATACACTTAATTAACTTGAACCAATCATCTACTTAATGAACTTGCTAAACTACAGGCACATATCTTAAACTACAACATTTTCATGAATTTTGATTTTATTGCTTTCCAATTTAGAATTTAGAATTCTTACAAGTTACTAAACCGATGTCTGTCAGGGTCAAATACCCCCATTTTCAATCAAGGTTGCCATTCGTTCTATTGAATCTTAGTCCAGCTCAGAAATTTTTGCTGACATTAGTGCAGTGCCTGTTGCTTCAACATCTTTAGGACAAGTATATAAAGGTTAGATAATTCGTGGCAGTTAAATGAAGTAGTTATTTATTTTGTTGGTTGGAATTGAGAAGTTTTATAACTTTTGCATGCATCTTATTAATGCTAATCTATTAGGCTTTCATGGTTACTTAAAGTTCGCAGCTCATTTGCATACATGTGTCTTTCTCAGTCAAATAGGTGAGAGAGGAGCTAGGTTTGACGAATGATCATACAATAAATGGTTATGTAATGAAATGAAATGGAACGGAACGGATGGGCATTGCCAAAATCAAATGTACTAGCATGAAGAGCTGTTGCTGGGAGACTTCCCACGAGGTGGAACTGAGCAAAAGAGGTATACAGGTTGGGAACACATTTTGTCCGTCATGCAGATACATTCCAGAGACAGTAGATCATAATTCTAGGAACTTCTTCGATCAATATAGAGATATGAGACTAGACATCAAGAGCATGAGTTATGAGGTTTGATAATAATTAGTTACATATTACATCATAATGAGGTTTGATAAAAAGTAGTTATATACCTTTCTTTTTAATTTAGTATGGTAATTTATTTTGCTGGAACTGCTCAATCTTTAGGAAAGGATAGGGAATGTTAGCACGGTTTTTCCCGAGGATAACATGTACAAGTATTTAATGAAGAAAAATCATTGTCCTGACGAAAACCAGGAGGAAGTTTCTTGCCCCATATTTGATCTTGAAAATCCTTGGGTTTGGGTTCTATATTTATAAAAAGTATAATATATTCGGTTTTGACTTTTTTTGTTTGATCAAGAAGAGTAAAATAATGGGGATAACTGGATAAGACTGGGAAGATGTGGAGATATGGACATGGTTATCATGTGAACTGCATCAAGAAGAGGCTATTGATGAAGATATTTTGTCTAATCTGCAAAACCGAATGCTGAAGTTAAGAACCCACTCAACAGTTTGGTTGCTTTTTAAGGTGTAAATACAAGATATGAATATTATTCTAAATTCATTAACTTGTACGAGTTTAAATTTCTCCAAGTTCTTTTATTATTATTTTAAGAGTGAATTTCAAGTATTTTCATTTATCTTTATATCCATTTTCAGGCGCTGTCCTTTATGTTCAAAATTGACAAGTTTTGCCCTTTATGTTTTCATATCATACATGTTTTGTCCTTTAGGCCTAACGCAGTTAGTTTTTTCAGTTAAATTTGGTCATATGCTTTGCACACGAGGGCATTTTTGTCAATTCAAAGGTAAGTTCAACTGCAGATTTACAACTCAAAGCTTCTGCAACCTTTGAATTGACAAAAATGCCCTCATGTGCAAAGCACATGACCAAATTTAACTGAAAAAACTAACTGGGTTAGGCCTAAAGGACAAAACGTGTATGATATGAAAACATAAAGGACAAAACTCGTCAATTTTAAACATAAAAATCAGTTTTAATCCGTATTGGAGATATTTAAATGTTTCATCGTGATATTTAAATGTTTCATCGTGGGGGTAATGTGTTTGGATAATGTGTTTTGACAATGAATTTTAGTGGTTTGAAACGAAGAAAAGGAAAAGTTATAAGGTTGTAATTTTTTCAAATAAGAGATGGAAAAGAGGAAAAGGAGAAGCAAACCGAAACACCATCAATATACATTATCTTTGTTTGTTACATTAGCGTAACCCGTCCAACGGACGGGTATTAAACTAGTTGCAATGGTCCTGCACCATATGGATATTATTCAGACTTTATTTAATGGAGATTTGCAAATTCTGTAGAGAGCCCTTAATAAATCGGCATGGTGCAAGTATATGTCGGCTAGGATTCAGCCTCGTTTAAAACTGGATATTGGCATGACTTTTTTGTCGACTAGGATGCAAATCGGAATGAAGAAAATCAATAATTGGAATGAGGCCCACAAAATTTTGGGTTTTTATATCAATAAATGGTCCACATGCAAGTCTAATCAGAACTGGAGTAATGGGATATATGATGTATGGGACGAGAGGGGTAGTCAAGTAAGACAACCGGCAAGGTCAACAATCCGTATACGAATATGCTATTGGTTCACTGTGTTTATTGGGCATATATTTTTTGAAGTGGTATAGATCCATCAACTCGGTTGTGATGAATAGAATGATTGGGGTTATGAATGTGATGTAATTTGTTGGGCTTAGAAAATGCAACAAAAAGTTAGTTAACAAAATGGAATCATTGGGAAGAAAGTGAACACGTCAAAGATGGACGGCTAATTAAACCGCATTGTGAAGTCGATTAAAAGCATGTGAAAGTGAAGGTTTGGACTTTAGAGAAACCTGAAACACATAATTTATATTGTGATTATTTCTAAACGCTTTGGACTTTCTTTTGATTTTGGGCCATTAAAAAACCCAAATCAAGAGGAAAAACTACAAGTAGTAGATATTGGGCCTGTCGTTTCACCATTATGCTTAGGGCCCAATACACTGTTACACCGTGGATTTTAGACTTGAGTTGGGGACTTATCCCAAAATAGTCTAAGATCTTTCCTTGATTGTAAGTAAATTTATAAAATTTTACTGAATTGACTTCCCTTTTACCTAAGACATCATGTCAATAATAAATTTTGTTCATGTTTGTCAAATTAACAATTTACCTTCCATTTAATATCTTAAAGTAAGATATGATCAAGTTCTTGTTTGTATGGTCAAGATTAGGTAATAATCAGGTTAACACTTACATGTATACTTAATTATAAAAACAGGATCACAGTGAATGAGAGAAGAAGTACAGTGAAGAACTTTATTAAAACTAGGTATCTAAGAACAACTCCATTGAACAGTGAAAAACTTGTCTGCCTCAGAGTAGACAACCCAATTTCTTTATGAAAGCCAATAACTCTTGTTTTTTACACACTGGGCCGGCCCTCCTAGAAGTAGTGGTGCACAAAAAAAACTAGATCGAGACCTGGAACCGAAACAGAACCGATTCTAAACCCATAGACCGGTTCTACCCGTTGAAACTGTAAGATTGGGACCAGTTTGGATTCCTACCCTTGAGACCGGTTTGAACACAAACCGAACATGCAAAAAATGGTTAAAGTCCTTTTGAACCCGAACATACCAGTAAAAAATGCTCAAAATCGTTTTTAACCCGAACATACCAGTAAAAAATGCTCAAAATCGTTTTGAACCTGAATCGTTCTGGACAAAAAAGGTCAACAATCCTACTGAACCCGAAACTTGAATCGTTTTGACTTATTGTTAACAATCCTACTGAACCCGAAACCTGAATCGTTTTGACTTATTGTTAACCAACGTAAACCTGTTTAGCGTTAAGAACCAATTTGTGAATCTCTACCTAAAAGACTTGTAGAAGAGCTAACTGAGTAGAATAGGTGATTACTTCGATATGAGGTGGCAATTTCAACTCATTTTACATGTTAAAGACTAAAAGGATGTTTTTTTAAACTATCGGTCAAAAAGTTTAAAAATTAGCTAACAAGAGAACAAGCCAATGAGTCAGATCTAATTGTGTGTATTTTAATGTATAAAACCATAAAAAAATAATTTAATAGAAACAGATTGCAGTTTCACTAAAATAGGATCTTGAAGTACCCGAATTTAAAAAAAAGAGTTAAACGCCATTTTAGTATCTGTGGTTTGGTCCATTTTGTCAGTTTAGTCCAAAGGTTTTATTTTTCGCTTGTGGGTCTAAAAAGGTTTCACTGTTGCCATTTTAGTTCACTGGGTTAACTTTATCCATTATTTTTGTTAACGAGAAGGGCAATTCGGGCATTTTATATGTTGAATTGTCCTTCTAGTTAACAAAATTATCTATAAAATGACCGAATTGCCCTTCACGTTAACAGAAAAAATGGATAAAGTCAGGGGCGGATCCACGGGAGGGTCAGGGGGTCAGTTGACCCTCCGGCGGCCAAGATTTATGTTAACTTATATGTCGAACGAAAAACCATTTTATAGCTTGACCCTTTAATTTCTGTCTTCTAGAGAAGTTAAAATGAAGAAAAAGAAGAGTAAAAATAGCATCTCTGGATAATTTTTGTCTTCTAGAGAAGTTAAAATGAAGAAAAAGAAGAGTAAAAATAGCATCTCTGGAGCTTTCCGGTGACCGGTGGCGAGCTCTGTACTTTCCGGTGGAAAAAGAAGAAAGACAAAAATAAAGGGTCAATAGGGTTTGAAGTCAGCTTTTTTATAATACTAGTGGGGTGCCCGCGCGATGCGGCGGGAGCACAACACCGATTGTATACGTAGTTCTCTTAACATATATAACTTAGTTATTGTGATGGACCGGTCGCTATTACTCTTAATGTATATATCACAGGCTTTAAAAAGAGTTGTACATTTTGAAGTGCAAGTATTAAAGATTCGACCCTATATTTTCGACAGGATATATATATTAGATTATTGTTATGTGGTTAGATTCTAATTACTTTTAATAAAAGGTCTTTCTAATATATGTTTCATCTCAAAAGTAAGGTTCTTGCAATAAAAACATATAAAGTTTTAAAACATTAATTAGCTTACACACCTTTTAGTTTTACTCTTAAATTTGCACATCTTTTAATTTTACTATTAAGAAAGTAAAATTTTAGAATTTTCTTTAACTAACTTACACGCCTTTTAAATTTACTTTTAAATCTACACATTTAGGGTGGACGGTATGGTAGCGGTGAGTGGGGCGGGGATGGCACTTTGCCGCGTGGGGAACCATTGCCAGCCCTTGGTCGATGAGTGGAGGAGAGGGAGAGGGAGAGGGTTAATGGTGAGCACCAACCCCTTTCAACCAATCACAATTTTTTTTAAATTGTTTACCACTCTCCATATGTTTGGCCTTAAACAAAAAGTAAATAAATTACCAATCACTATCAGGTAGGTGGCATAAAAATATCCATATTGAACAACTCACACACATATTCTCTGTTTCTGAATCTTGAAAGTACAATGAGGAGTGCATGCATTAAGGCAAATCAAATAACAACTTGAATATTAAGGCATCAAAGAGAGTTGCATATATAGTAAATGTGTTGCTCACTCATTAAACATTTGGAAAACTTATTGCGTGATATGCTTCAACAAGGTTTTTGGGTCTTGTTTACAGTTGTTCTCAGTAGAGATATAACTTGAGCTGGTTCTGGAGCTCCAAATACCACCTTCAGGTGCAGCTGCATCAATAGTAGAAGGCCCTAAACCTCCATCAACCTGCATCTTAGTAAAACATAATTTCATGAAATATAAGTTTGCTCACAAGATATAAATAAACGTACAAGTATGAATACGTTCACGGATTAAATTACAATAAAGGTTGCAGGTATGAAATAACTAACCTCTTTCTCTCTCAGCGTGCGTACCTAAAACCAAATTGAGAAATAACAAAAATCAATTAAGAAACTCAAATCGGGAATTTAGAAAATTTCTCAAAACCACAGGTTCCATAGTCATAACAAGAACCATTTCAACAGGATGTTCACCTTCAAGCTATGAACACATAGAAGAAAATTATTAATCTACTAACAAAATGGGTTCTTTTACTGTTTGCACCATCTGTGCAAAAGCTATAATGAGAAAAATAATTTAAGAATAGATAATAGATAAGATACCAGCGGAAACACTTCTTCAATGGGTGTTCCTGGCTTTAACGCCACACCAGGTCGCATTCCCTTGGAGTTGATTCGTTCAACAAGTTCAGGCCAGTTATCCAGTAACATGTTTGAATAAAATTAGAACACAAATCACCAAAAAATGAACAATGAAAATGTAATTCATGCAAATAACATATATATCCCACCTTTTGACACCTCAACGTGAAATGTGAAACCGGAAGCACCAGCTTTTCAAGTCCCCAAATGATGGATTATTATTGCCGGTCGGTTACGAATAACTCCTCATTCAATCAATTCGTTTATAACTCTTTGAATTCCATTTATTATTTTTAACTTGAAGGCTTCTAATTAACTCTATTCGTCAGTTTCATTTTGAATTACTTCTCTTTAAATTCCATTTAATATTTTTAACTTGAAGACTTCTAATTTACCTCTATTTCATTATTCATTAAACTAAGTTATCTATACTATATTATTTGTCAGTGTCATTTTGAATTACTTCTCTTTAAATTCCATTTAATATTTTTAACTTGAAGACTTCTAATTTACCTTTATTTCATTATTCATTAAACTATTTTATTATTAATTTAATATTGATATAAAAAGACTATCTTGCCCCTTACGAACTTAGTTAAGTTATTGTACCATATGCATAAAATCGTGTAATTACTTAAATTTGGTGGGAATCCTTTGGTTAAAAAGGAGTTTTTATCATTTTACTTTCATAAAATTGATATTAAAATGGCCAATATAGCTATCTTCTTCCCCATATTACCATATTATCATCACAGCCAATCTCATAATCAGATTTTGCTTTAGGTTTAAAATAAATTACATAAAACATTATATCAAAACATGTAGCATTATGAATTGTTTTTTATAAGCTTTCTATTTAATGTCTTGAAAGTAATTGTAGAATTAAATGTCATTAGTTTTCATATATAACTCTTAATTCTTGAGTTTCTTTAGATTAAATATGGTGCAAAAAAGACAATTATACCCCTCAAACATAATTAATATACGCATTGTGTGTTGTATATCAAGCATTTATACTTGCACCTCTTAATTTTTAAGAAGTCCCTAGTGAAATGCTTTATAATATAGTATAGATACTAAAGTAATATGTGTGATATGGCCACTTTTATTAGTTTTTTTCTTATTTGGTTGTCATTCATATCATTTTTGTCTTTATTATTAGTTTCATAAATAAAAAAAGTATAGCAAACGTTAGTTTTTTTTCTTATTTGATTACTTTTTTGTAAATTTAATTATCATTTACTTTGTTGTAGTATGATATATAACTTTCCTCATAATTTATATCGTATACTAACTAAAAAGCTTATAACTAGCTATATTGTTTATCAATAAGGTAGAGATAATTTCATAAACATAATCAGGTAAAAAGAAAATCTATAACCAATATAAAACAGGTTTGATTTCCGTTTGGGTCATTTTTCGAGGGACATCTGGGTGAAGGGACAAATTCAAGCTTTAATACCGGGTTCGAACCTGACAAGGGGCGAGAGTTTACGAATTGCATTTCGTTCCCGCGCATGGGGGGGGGGGGGGGGAGACGGTCTCATGGCGGCCGAGGATTCGACCTTGGACATAGCCCCAAACATGGTGAGTTTACACGTGAGATTCTTTGCCATTCAATAAAAAAATCAAATCATTTAAATAATGATAATTTAATAAGTTGAATTATTGTTATACCGATTGTGAAAATTTTTCCACTACGACCCCCCGGTTAAAAAGTCCTGGTTCCGCCACTGGATAAAGTTAACCCAGTGGACTAAAATGATAATGGTGAAACCTTTTTGGACGTACAAGCGAAAAATGAAACTTTTGAACTAAAATGATAAAATGACTTAAAGCACAGGACTAAAATGATATTTAACTCTAAAAAAAAATCAAGAGAACATATTGAAGAAGCATCTCATATTGCTTTTTTTTTTAACATCTCAGTCAGGCTATACATGACCAAACCTCGGTCGAAGTGAAATTCGAACCTGAACACTCCCGAGCAGAAACCCACAAGGTGGTAAACCTTCCACGTGGCACTTCTTATTGAATCTTTTTTTTTCTTTACCCTTTTTTCTACTTGAAGTGAAGACACGTGTCGTTTCAGGCAGGTTGTTTTTTTGGGCGCCACCTGTTCAACACCTCGTCTACTTCATCCATTCTTTAATTTCGTTGTCCCAGTGCATGCAATCATCTGCGTCTTCTTATGTTTTGCTGTTTTCTCTCAGGTTCTTATTTTTTCCTTGGATGTTTTCTTCCGATTGGGTGGTTTAGAGTTTCATCTGCGGTTGTTCTTGGAAAATTGGGGGTTTTAGAATTGCTGTTTAATGGTGTCGGAATTGATGGTTTATGCAGCTGCAACTTCGTTTGTTGGTGTTGGAATATTTCGTTTTGTGTTTGCCCATCTCTTATGCAGATACATCTCATTAATTGTTTTGCAATATGTGATAGGTACATAGTTTATGGTAGGTGTATGTTCTTTGATTTTGTTCTTTCCTCTGTGAAATATTTGTTATGACACATCAAACAATAAGACCATTGGGTACGGGCCCCGTCGCAGGACCGTCGCCCCCTTTTAGGGCCGTCGCACACCGCCCCTCAAGGGCCCGTCGCGGCACTTCCGTCGGAAATGAGACGCCGGAGACGAGCCAATTGGTGGGCCCCTTTAGTTCTTCTCTCTTTCCTTGAATATATATTATTTTTTTATTAAAGTGGGTAGTCCCCAAAAGGATGCTCCTCCTCTCGTGATGACGTGGCGCCCACGTGGCGGTTAGTCTCCAAAGAGACTATCCTCCCCATACCCAATGGTCTAAGCCCAATTTGATTTCTTAGTTGACTTTTGCTTATAACCTGAATTGACCATATCATTATTAAGATTTCCTGCCATATGCATCAGATATTGACTAGCAGCAATCTGATTTTGACTATTACAAACTTTATATTCCAACTGCTGTTGACTTTGGCCCTCCACCCATTGTTTCCTAGCTCTATGTGACTGTGTGTCATTGGGAAACAGCAGTTATGCAGTTTCTTAAATTAATTCATTCTGTGCTTAGTGCTTATAACATAATTGGGAATGAAAAAACAATGTTTTGGGATGGTTGGTTGTGCATTTTGAAATTGATAATGTGATATTGATGGTTGGTTGGTTTTATATTTTTTGCTTTTGGATACACACTTAACTTATTTCATTTAGATATGCTGCTCAGGTCGGTTTGAATGCATTTTTTGATTTCTCTATTTCTTTATGTATAGTTGTTTTTCTTATTATTTTTATTGTCTTCAACTTGTGCAGTCACTTCTTGCAGCTTCGGGATCTGTCCATTTTTTGTCAAACATAGCACTTGCACAAAACAGTGGCTGTTAAGTATGTTGTAGAATCTGCAGCATATTTTTTCTCAATGTATATCAGTTCAAAGTAACTTCACTAACATTCATACCTTTTAGTATGCAGAATATTAGTTGCCACAACTTTTATCTTTCTGTCATTCGTGTTATATTTCTACTTACATATTTTGCTTATATGAAACTTGATAATCAGAAGAGGCAAATTGCTACATGCTATACAAGGAAAAAAAAACTTATGCGCTACTGGAAATTCCCGTTTCTTTTGTTGACATTTCAGGACCCCATGTGAGTGTTTGATTCCCGTTTCTTTTGTTAATTATATGGTCGGAGCTGCAAGCTTAAACGGGTTAGTGTTTGGGGTAAATGGGTTTAGGACCACACATTACTCACAAGATTAAAAACGTATCCAAAGGTAGAGGTGTACAAATCGGTTTTTTCAAGAACCGGTTCCGGTTATTAACCGAACCGGTTTTTTTCATCAAAAAACAAAATCTGGTTTTTTGTATAACCTGTTTCGGTTACTAACCGGTTTTTTTACTCAAAGCAATAACCAGTCATACCGGTTAGGGTCGGTTTTTAACCGGTTTATTCCAAAAAAAACCGGTTTTTTTCCAGTTTAAACCCGTTTTTTATAACCGGTTTCGAAGGTAAATATCCCTAACAGGTCTACAACCGGCGGTTAGGTTCGGTTCTAAAACCGGTTATAAAAAAACCGGTTTCGGTTTTTTTCCCGGTTTCGGTTCTAAAACCGGTTTTTTGTACACCTCTATCCAAAAGAGTTCAACCTGTTTATGATACTCATTGCACGTTTAACAAACCGTGCTATATAGATAAATGGATAGTGCCAAGGGGTGGCGGTGTTGCATCAAGTAGCTTTAAAGGCTCCCGCTTTATAGATTTGTTCATCAGTGTCTCTGGCTGCGTTATGTGGGTTTGGAATTCTTGCAGATTGCCATCTACTATTTTACTTATGACATTGGCTTACTTATGCAAGTCTAAGGTAAAAAAAATTAGAAGTCAAATGCTTGTGGTCAATGGTCAAGTTTATGGGAATTATTGGGTCAAAGTTTGCTATGAAAATGGTAAAGGGAGAAGTAGGTTAATAAGTTATCTGAAAGTAAAATACGGACAAGGGATGAATGACCCTGATCATGGCAGTGAATGTAGAACCATGGGCGGACCTAGGAGAAGCCCAGGGTGGGCGGGCGCACCCCTTGAAAAAAAAAAATTAGTGTATTTTTTAGGCAAAAAACCTGACCGCACCCCTTGAAAATATGCTTGAACCACTCATCCGCACCCCCAGCAAATAATTTCTGGGTCCGCCACTGTGTAGAACATATCTGGGTTTTGGTCAACGCTTCTAAAAGGTGGGCCACAGTCAACCAGATGTGAGTGCAGTCAAAAGTCAACACTTGAAGCATGAGAAGTCAATGCAGGAAAACACTCCAAAACAACATGAATTATACAGTCAAAGTTGGAATTCTACTATGTTACCATATGAGTGAGAGCATATAGAAAACTGCTTTTCGCTTTGGGTACAACTTGAGAAGCAGAAGGTACAATTGACAATGCACTGGAAATATGCAGATGATTTCCTGTTGGGTTGATTTTCTATCTTCTATCAGCACGCATTCCCAGATCCAAACTTTAGAAATGTAAACTTGAGCTTAATTTTTTTTTGGTAGATGAGAAAAAAATTCAAGTGTTGACTTTTTGGTTAAACTGGCAGGTCGAATTTTGATGCGATGGTATAATAGAACTCTATTACAGTAATGGCAAGTCAAACTTTGCATTTTCGAACAGGTAAAGCATTAAAAACTCGTCGGTGTTACATTTTTCCAGCATCATGCCCCAACTCAACCTTCGATGTCATAAAATCAATAAAGTAAATAACAAGGCTAATATGATAAAAGTGTTTGCAGTAAGTAGCTTGGTTTCATCTTTCTAAGAAATAACATTTAATTTGTTTAAAAGAGAGTTTAATGCTAAATTCTACATATTAGAAGACTGGTTTCAAGATCAATTCCCGTTGACGTTCCACAGTGTGATCAAACTCATACCCATAGTGCTTCCTGACTGCTAACCAAGCTTATAACCTCATTGTTTTAACTAAGTGTATGTTTACAATTTCTCATTACCGTGAAGAAATTAAAAAATTAGAGAAAGTTGAAACCAAGATTACTCTGGATTTCATGTCAATGAACTTGTTAAATTTTGTATCCAAACACACTAAGGAAGCAAACTCAAAAACTGCAAGAGTTTTGCAAGAAATTATGTGCATCTAAAATTTACTGTCAAAGAACTGTGAACTTTGAAATTTTTTTTGAAATCAGAAAGTTTTCTGTTACGAGGAATAACGGTTCATGCCCAAAGTACACTAGCTTTATGCTAAAAAGAGTAGCTGAACTTCCATTATTATCCCAACAATAACATCATGCTTATTTTAGTAAACTATAAACTTTAGCTGCTTTTAGTATTTCAACTTATAGACTATTTGAGTTCTAGGTAAACCTGGTGCTGCTTAGTATTCTAAACCATAGCAGATTTACATGTTTTTTTTCCATAATTCAGAGGTCTTAATTAAGTATGTTTAAAGTTAACATAATCACTAAACCACTTCTTTCTGACTCCGACCGTCCCTATGGCTCATTGGCAATGCATAGTGGGGGCGGGGAGGGGCGCCCGACCCCCCGAACTTTTCGCTCGTAGTGTCCGGTATGTAGTTTTCATATAGAATTTTTTTAGGTATATATGTTTTTGACCCCCCTGGTTTTATAATTTTTTTTAGGTATATACGTTTTCGACCCCGCGGTCAGAAATCTCAAGCTTCGCCACTGCTATGACTTAAAGAAACAATATACAATGGCGCTATTTATACGTCCCCTTAACTTTAAAAAACTTCAAAAAGAAAGATGTAAAATTCAGGTTGGGGAGCTCTATACCATCCCTTGGCATATTTTACAAACATTTTTAAGCACTATTTTCTTCCCTTGTGTGATTGAATTTTTTATTAAATTCTTTTAAGTTCATAATTTCTTTTTGTTATTCACCAACTTGTGTTGACAACCTATAGATTTATCAAGAAAAAATGATTGAGAACAAATTAAATTATATAAAAACTGAATAAATCAATATAACCCCCAAACACCAACTAATTCTTAATCAATTATTTGATCATCTAATTCCAACCATCAAAATTATTCCAATAATAATCACCCCACTCCCAAATACACCCTAGGTCAAACAACTTACCCAAAATCAAAATCCTCAAAACAGAACAATTACTTTGACTTTTTACCATAAACCTTTTAGTATTTACCAAAATCATAACTTAAACATTCCAACACCCTTTTACCCCTTTTAGCATCATCAACATTCATATCCACCTTTAACAACTTTTACTATTAAAACACATCAAGTAACAATTCCTTTTTGTTATTCACCAACTTCTTATCACAAATTTCATAAAAAAAAAAAGATTAAATAAAAAAAATAAATAACCTCCAAACACCACCTAACTCTACCTTCAACCTCAATCAATTATTTGATCATCAAATTCCCACCACCAAAATTACTCCAATAATAATCCCAAAATCATCAAAAAAAAAAAAAAAAAAAAAAAGAAGAAAAAGAAAACAATCTTTTTGACTTTTTTCAAGTAAACCTTATTAATTACCAAAATTACAACTTCCCCATATATTATCAATAATAACATAATATCCAACTTTATAAAACTTCTAATAATAAATAAAAACTCAAAAACTTAATAATCAAACGTATGAAGTAGCAACAAATTTAAAATAGAAATCATTACCGTTGAACCGAACCCAACGGAGTGATTGGAAAGAGCGGAGGCTAGACGGCAGCATCGACGGTACGTCTGCTGCCACGTGTACTGAACAGAACCGTGGAGCACCGATCTACGGTTAGGATGAACCAGAGCAGCTCGTTTCAAGAACCAAAGTGGTGTGAGTGATGTGTAGTTTGCTTCGTTTTTGGGTAGATCATCGATGTCTCTCTCCATGAGGTTGTTTTTGGGATGATGAGTGTTGTGTGTTGTGTTGAAATTACGTTGAATGTAGAAGAGTTTGGTTAATATATAGTGTCATGAGTTTAAAGATAATTTTTCCAGATGGACTAATAACTGAGAGACTTGGTGTTTTACGGGACTTAAGTTCGATTTCAGTCATTCCTGTTATTAAAATACGACTTTAAGTGAGTTTGACAATTCATCTAAAGCGAGTTCAGCAATTTTATAAATTATTAAAATACGACTTTAAGTGAGTTTGACAATTAATTATTTGTTTTTTTGTTTTTTTAAATTTAGCATTAAAAATATTCATCATCTAACTTTCATATTGTAAGACCACATGGTGTGGTATACCGTCCCCTGCCATCTCACTCTCTTTGGCGTCTCATGGCGCCTCTCTATTTCTTGGACGTTATTGGGGGGGGGGGGGGGGGAGGGGGGCGTTATGGGCAATTTCGTTACCATAATAGCGAGCACTATAGGGGTATAAATGTGGAACTCATTCATTCCCACAAATCAGATTTCCTCCTTTTTCTTTTCTTTTTTTTATATTGTTAAAAGGGGCTTTAAAGGAGCATTATCCTACACCGTGCAAGTTAATGATAAAGGCTCTCGTTTAAGTGGCATTGATGTGGCGTGATAAAGCCCCCAGGGGCTTTATACCACACCAAATAGCCTAACTATATTAACAATTTATATAATCAACGAAACATTCATGCTATTCTAACTCAAAAGTATTATGAGTTCCACAAATCTTACATAAAAGCATGCGGCTATACCTAGATATGCTGTGTGTAGTGGATTAACTAAACCACTCTCACATCACTATCATGTTCTTACCATGTAAGCATTTGAACAATAACTAAATACATAATAATTATGCATTGTGATTCAACTAAATATAAAATAAAAAACAAATAGTAGTGGTTTAATGAAATATAAAAATAAAAAACAAATAAAAGAGACATTATTGGTTAAAAGGGTCGAGCCCCTCATTAATGGAGCGTAATGGGTAAACGCCCTATATGGTGAGGTGGCAAGGTGATATGTAGTGGGGCGCCAACCCACTACACATGTCCTCAAGTCTTTTACTATATCTTAATATGTGACCAACTATTTTTTTTTAATAAAGTAAACTTTAAAGCAAATTCAAAATCGAGGCTATTTTTGTAAAAATAAGAAGGCGTTGCTTGCTTAGAGTACTTTATCATTAAACATGAAAATCACACATATGTAAGGTGAAGTGAGCCTAAATAGAAAAAAAATCTTTCAAGAATTAAAAGAGAAACTACAAAAACATACTTAAACCTAAAAAATTAGGCCCTTTAAATTTGGGACCCTAAGCCTCATCATATTTATTTATTTTTATCACATTCAGCCGTCTCTATTCTAATATAAAAAGTTGTTAATAGTGTGTGGATTAGGATTAAGTTATTGTATAAATGAGCTTAACATACAAAATACCCTTAACGTGAGAAGTGAAGGGGCGATTTTTTTTTAAAAATTTTTCCCCATCTTATTAAGCACTATTTTAGTCCCAGAGTAAAAAAAATCGTGAATTTACACTGTCTTCTCTCGCCTCTTTCTCGGTAAGGCCGGAGGGTGTGGGGGGCGCCACCCTCGCCACGTCACTGCCTATAGCGCCCCGGGCGCTATACACCCACACCCACCATATTAAGTTGGGGCGCCATACTTCACTCGCCAACATGGTAACGAGAGGAGAAGGGGGAATCAGGTGGGGCCCACTTGTTTGCACTAATCAATTTTTTTTCCTCTATAGCGCCCCTAGGGGTTATCACCATACCCTCCATGTTAAGGGGGGGGGTTATAAAGCTGAAGTAGCTGACGTGGCGCCTACGTGACGCTGAGGTATCCTTATAAAGCCCCTAGGGGTTATCCCACACCCTCTAGCCTAGCCTAAGCATCAACACAAGATCCACCAAATTCATCCATTACTATTCTTGTAAATTCTCTTGATTCCAAAATGCTGAGCAACGATCATCACTGAAGGGTGTCGTGAGTTCAGTCGTCTGCAGTAGTACTATCTCAGGCAGAGATGCAACCGTCGGATATCATACAGATCCAGTGGCGGCTATGGTAGACGTTGTACGATGGTGGAGTTGTTCAAAAGCAATGTCTAGATTGATGAGGTTTTGGTTCGGATTCATGACTGCATGCTTGATTTCAGGCAAACTAGGGTATGGTAAGGGGAGATTCCGGCGATCTAGGGCTTAAACAGGCTTTCTCCGGCAACTTGGTAAGAACCTATACCTGTAGAATGGTTTCTCTTTTTTTTTTTTTTTGATTTCATGAATATATGGCTTCAATATGGTGAGTTATGATGTTTGACTGTGGTTGCTATTTGTTTTTCAGACCACCGTTGGATTAGCACATGTCAACAACGATTTCAAGGTGTTTCCCCTCTTTAATTCTTTCTAATTTGGACGAATTTTGTTAATTAGGGTTAGGGTTTTATTGGGTTTTGTAGGTAGTTGATGTTGAGATTGTTAAATCTACTAATCATGTTGAGTGCCCACCCAAAGAAAGACACATCAGAAGTCAGTAAAGTTTGTATTTTGTTGTTCAGTTTCTTTAGTTTTGATGTGGGTTTTTGTTTGTTTACTTTATTTGCTGAAAATGTTGAATTGTTTTGTAGAAATATTGGCGTATTCGTCTGCGATTTGGCCGCGGGCCGATGTGCAGTATTGTTTACATGCTTTAGCAAGGAGATTGGCCAAGACCTGTAATTGGATGGTACGGTTTGGTTCGGTTTTGATTAGAAAAAGGATCTTGATGAGTGTCATTTGTTTGATCAGTTTAAGCTTAAAATGCTATGCTGTGTTGTGTTGTTTAACCATTAGGTGGCATTAAAGACACTTATAGTTATACACTATGTTGTCAAAGACGCAAGGCGCAGGCGAGGCGCATTGGCCTCGCCCGGAGCCTAGGCGCAAGGCGCAAAAAAAAACGTGGGCTTTTTTAAGAAAAGCGCACATAGAGAAAAAAAATATAAAAAATATGTTATGCTTTGAAAATAAATAAGATTCCACATATATAATTAAAAAAACTATTATACATGCCATTTAAGATCATGGAGCTAATAGTTAGTAGCAAAAGTTTAGGACTTATATGTTGTAAGTTTTGGGTGTGTGAATAAAAGTCTCAAAAGGTGGTAAATACTTTGTCCCACATCGGTGTGGGGACAAAGTGAGTGGTTGTTTATAAGGTAAAGTCTTTACTACTCTATTGTAGCTTTATGACATGTTTTACCACAAGTCCTACCCGCGCGCAGGGGGGGGTTGCAAAAATGAGTTTCTGAGCTGGAATTTGGTTGAACTCATGCGTGCCCGCACCTGCGGACACGAATGCAGCAGCTCCGATTCAAAAAAAACCCATTTTTGCGCCTAGGCTGCCACCAGGCGCTATTGGTGCGCCTAGGCGCACGCTTTTTGCTCTTTTGACAACATTGGTTATACATAGGACATTACGCGAGGGTGATCCGACTTTTCGTGAAGAGCTTTTGAATTTTCAACAAAGAGGGCGGGTTCTTCAGTTGGCGAATTTCAAGGATGATTCGAGCCCTGTTGGTACGTGTGGAAACCGTAGTTTTGATCTTCGTTAGTTGTAGTAAACTTAAGATCAGAAGTTGTGTAATGTGTGTGTATTTGTTTGTTTGCAGCGTGGGATTGTTCTGCGTGGGTGCGTATGTATGGACTGTTTTTGGAAGAGCGGCTTGAGTGCTTTAGAGTTTTGAAGTATGATATTGAAGCTGACGGGATTTCGAAACCTGGTCCGGGTCAAGAAAATAAGGTATTCAAATTCTTTTAATTGCTACAATAATTATTGATTTTATAGTACCATTCTAGCTTTATTGATGCTACAATTGAAACGATATTAGTGTATCACTTTTTATGGTGTAGCGGAAACAAAGCTAAGATGTTAAACAAAGCTACAATTGTGCCACTTGTTGGGATGGGAGAAGGCGGGTTCGGGTCGGTTTCCAAGGGCTGGATAGATGAACAGTCTTTCACTACTACTAAGCCCGGAACCGGCATTGTTATTGCTGTCAAAAAGCTTCATCAAAGAAAGTTTCAACAACACTATTACGCCATTGTTGTGGTGTTTAATCTGATTGGAATCCGGCATTGTTATTGCTGTCAAGAAGTGCTTAGATGACATACATTATTACGCACAACTCAGTTTTCAACCAAATATATATCGAAACGTGGATAAAAATAAGCATATCGCAATGTATATTGGTATTCTATAAAATATAATATTTTGAAAGCTATTTGCTAATTGTCGTTATATCTTAAAAGATATACTCACGAGGTTTGTAAAATCAAAACTTGGCATTCTATAAAATATAATATTTTGAAAGCTATTTGTTGAGTGGTTATATCTTGAAAGATATACTCACGAGGTTTGTAAAATCAAAACTTACCGTTGATGTATATTCTAATGTTATGAAATGAAAACGACTAAGGCGTTTAAATGACCAACATTGTAAATAGCTAAATGTATCATAAGCAAATTACTTTGCTATTTATCAAGAAAAAGATTACAAAATATAAAATTATGTTTCATTTGTACACTTTATTGTACTCAATTTTGCTAATCTCGAGTGACATTGAGGAAGTCACGGAAACTGTGTTTCAAGAGAAGTAAAATGGTTTCCTCTGTGCGCTCTATCTTCAATAGGCTATCTTTTTCTCCTAACTTATAATAGATGAACTCCAAGAGGAATTCTGAGCCCTTTTGATTCATCTTTCTTTTCCAAATAACAATAGATGCTTCGATCAAGAACGATTAGCTCTATTGAGAGATCCATTGTTGATAGAAACTACCCGGGTCAAAGTAGTCAACTGTGATTGCCAGGAGATGTGGGCCATTCAAATCCACAAGTGTCCCTTTGCCATCCGCCCCTAAAAGATCACATCAATTTAAATAAATATAAAAGGAGTGAAATTTAAAAACAAGAAGAATAATTAGGAACTAAGACCGTGGGGTATAGTGGGGCTTGGGTTGGGGGCATGAGTTGACACGTGGAGTTCGAGCCCCCCATCGGTGAGTGACATGTCCATGGGGTATGGCGTGGCTTGGGTTGGGGCGTGGCTTGGCAGTTTATTAAAAAAAAAAGCGAATAGGACATGGCCAACAAAGTGAATAGTAGCCCGCCACATAGGATCGCTAGCCCGCCCCACGCCCGGCTTCAAACTCCCGCCCCTTGAGCCACGCCCCAATCAAAGCCCCCGGGGTGGTGGCTTGGGCGTTTTCAGCCAACCCACGCCCCAACCCAAGCCTCATACCCCATAGTCTAAGTGTAAGAATCCTGCTACATGCATGTTTGACTGAAAAATAAGAATTGAAATTATCTTGCAACCTAAAGAAAAAAGATAGCTAGCAGATAACCATATAAAAATAGAAAGAAAAAAAAAACATTGAAAGAATGCAAGTAATTAGTTCCTTTTAAAGATTAGGATAAAAATACATTTTTAATTAAAAAGTAGAGAAATGGATTACTTGATATCGATGGGAGTCTCTTCCCAATGAGGTCGGGCCATCGTGGAGGGGGAGCAATATAGCCAGGTTGGTAAGGCTGTATCAATAATCGAAGTAACCAATATTAAGAAAAATATACACATTAAGGCTACATAACAATGATCCCCACCCACATGCTTCACCAAGCAATTCAAATTAAGGATACAAAGAAAAGGGGAATTATTTGGGCTGATCTAAAGGGGTGAATAAATAGTGAGGGTCACAACACATACGTCCCGCTTGCGGTATGCGCATATAATGTATATATGTGGACCATCTGGGCAAAAGTGAAAGTGCACTAATTTTAACGTTATTTTACTAATTTCGTGAAAATAACGTTAAAAGCTGAGGACGGTTAATCATGCATCATGTGGTGGCGTTGATAGCTGAAAGACAAAAGGGTACATGCACTAATCGGTCTTTGTCCCGATTGCTGAGTGTTATATGCCTTATGTCCAAGGATTGATGCAAAACTACTATCGAGCCGGGGGTCTCACTGGAAGCAGCCTCTCTATTCCTACGGGGTAGAGGTAAGGGTGTCTATATTTTACCCTTCTCAGACCCTACCTTTGCTTTGCTATTGGTAAGATCTACTGAGTATGATGATGATGATAATGATGATGACAACAGTACAACACAAGTTAAATGAATGACTGAATAAGAGGGTGATGATGTGGACTATAAGTAACACTAAAGTATATATCACTCAACACATGCCCCAATCTTCGAACACTTATAAATAATTTTATAACTTCATTTTAACATTATCGTTGTTGAAATGATATATGTGTATAATTAGTTTATATGTATATGATAAAATATAATTACTCTATATAACAATTAGAGTATGTTCTTAGGAACAGTACTTAAACCTCTTTTACAAATTAATTACAAAATTGCCTAGCACTTAACAAGGCAAAATATGAGTAAGAGTAGAGTCGTGGACATAGAGACATGGGGTAAGAAATGTGGGGTCCATCACAACAAATAAAAGATACAAACAAATTGTACTTTTGTTATTTTTAGATATTGACCATCAAAATTTGTTTGACAGTCAGCTTTGATCCCTCAATTTTTTGTCTTTTACTTAAAGTTTTCTTTCATATTCCTTTAAGTTTCAAAGTTATCATGTTTGTCGTCATTTTCTAAAAACCTTATATTAGTCGGCGTTTGCTTACTACTTTACACGGTTTTATGTCCTCCATGCGCGCGCTTTCTCGGGTTTGTCTAAAAAACCTTATATTATCCGTTTTGGGTCTTTAGGTTAAGCTCTCTTGGTAAAAAATTGGGTCTCTATGTTTTATGCTTGCTCGAGGTATAAGTTCGTGTTTGTCTTTGCTTACGTTTTACGTCATGTGGCACTATAAATTCACATTTTTGTTTTATGATTTTTTTTCCGGTTTTGATCGTCGTTTGCTTACAATTTAGCACGATTTTAGGACTATCGCACCCGCAACGCGGGGCGGGTTAACCACTAGTTATATATTATACTATGTAATGCTATTATGTTTATATAAATAATAGACTATGAAGCTCAAGTTCAATCTCGTCTGTTATATGAGCTTTAATTCAGAATGTAGTTTGTGTTTTGCTCAACTTGATTCAAGCTTTTAGTGATCCAATCTCAAGCCGCTCATACCTCTCAGGGGCGGATCTAGAGGTATCCCAGGGGTAGCCCAGGATACCCCTCAACTTTCTTGGCCGGCTAGCTTTTCTTCACTCGGAGATTCAATGTCTGAGGGTTATCTTGGTGCATAATCTCTCAAATTGCAGGTATTGTTGGTAAAATGAAAAGAGTAAGGCGCATAAAATGTAGATCTGAAAATTTTTCCCTGAAGACACGGAGTGCTGAGCATGGTGAAATCATTTGGAGAAGAAGAAGTGGGGTAAATAATAAAGAATATATATGCAATCCCCTGTCTTAAACAAAATAAAGTAAAAATAATAGTTTATCTACTTCAAAAGCTTAAAACATGCAGGGCTGCAGGGGTCACTTCAAAACTTTATGTATCAATTAATGACGAAAAGTTAAATATAATTTATTCATGTTTTATAATTTGCTACTTGAATTTTGTTGTTATTTAGGGTGAAGGGAGTGGGTGCGGCAAACGAGCGGTGAAAGGGTTTGCCGATCGGTGTACACCACCACCAACCAATGTTGCCGCACGGTTTCATTCCCAATCGGTGTTTCATTGCCGAAGCGGTGAAATGAGGGAAGGAGAGAGTGTGTGGGGGGAGTGGGGTCCATGCCATTTTTAACCAATCACACCTTTTCCTTTTTTTTTTTATAAAAAGTTTACCACTTTACCAAGTGTCTAACCATTGCCAACACTTTTCAGCAAAGTTTAAACTTTTTCTCCTCTCTGACGTGGCACTCTCTGATTGGTCCATTTTAAAGTTTACCACTTTCACCTGTTTAACCACTCCCTTCACCTTTAGTTTTAACTTGATTAAAGCATTCACAATCAAACTTTCTCCTCAATCTCTATAATTACACTAAAAAACACTGTATTTTCTTTCTCCTTTTCAATTAAATAATATTTTTTTATACTTTTATCATTACCTTTTCTCTCCTCCATACACAACCACTTTCAAAAAATATTAAAAAATTATAAAGGTGAACAGTATATCCTCAAAATTACTGATGAACAATAACTTTTTTTTTTTTCCTCTCTCCTCTACTCACAACATTTACAACTATAGAGGCTCCACTCACATAAATTTAGAGGTTCCATTGAAAATGCTCTTAGCTAATTATTTTGTTTTCTTCTATTAGTAACAAATATATACATTAACGTGCAAATTATTTTGAAGTAGCGTAATAATAATAATTACACCAGTTCATATTATTGTAGAGTAACAACTACTACAGTACAATAAATTGAATCGGGTTACACTACTTTAAAACTATATATATAGTGTTCTAGAACAAAAGGGATGAAATTGGATTTTAGGTTAGGGTTTAATTACTAATTTCAGATGTTATTGTATATTTGATTGCATAGATGTACGGTAAAAAAATAATTTTTGGTGAATGTACGTAAAAAAATAATTTTTAGGATACCCCTGAAGTTTTCTTCTAGTTCCGCCACTGATACCTCTTAAGTTGCGCATCTCGTTTACACCCCTTTTAGTATGGTTTTGATTTTGTATTACCATTGTGTCTATATTTCTGCACTGAGTCTCTTATTCTTGATCAGTCATCCCCTTAAATATAAAAAAAAATGTGAAGATGCATAATATACCAAAAATGTAAAAAAGAAAAACAAATAGTATGATTGTTTATGACAAACAAATCTAATTTACCTTCTAATAGACATAGTTTGTTTCATAATATCTTTAAACAGTTAACTTCAATTTCTTTACAAATTTCATAATTCACCTTAAATTGTAAGAGAATGAAGAATTATACCAACAAAGCAAAACTGTTAAAATCAAATTAATCATACCTTTCGTTGTTTTGACTTTTTATTTGATGACTTCTTCCCACGGTAATTTTGAACAGCTTCCTCCTCATCTTCACTCCCTTTCTTCTCTTATTTCCTCACATTTCCTTTATTTTATATAAAAAAACATAATATAGAAACAAAATCAACAACCATGTAACAACCATACATTTTAAACAATTCAGATGAAAATCATTACCATCCGTGACAATTGTTTCGCTTTTTGACACGCTCTAACACTAACAAAATTTCCTCTTCTTGGGCAGCAAACTTTTCAACTTTTCATCAATATTGACGACGGGCCAATGGGGAACCCCATTTTTACCCGCTTTGGGCTGCTTACATACAGGCCCAACAAGGTACAAGCCCAACCAGAACCTAACTTGCCCATTAAGGTTCCTCTATTATAGAGAAGGCGGGAAACGAGGAATCAGGGCATGCAAGCTTCCATTAATGACTGATTAGAAGAGTATCTTGGCTGGCTTTGTACTTCTCATGCTGGAGCATTAAATAACGCTGCCAATCTAGCCGTTAGGGGCCAGACACGTGTCTGAGCCCCTCGAAGACTTCCTAAAACCGTTGGATCATCTCAGTAAATATCTCACATGCAAGATAAGGCTTAAGACTTATATAAGAAGAAGAAAACGGTAACAAAGGGAGGTATCATCTTCAGGACTATCTCATTTACTTCACTCTCATTTACTACACTCACATTTACTTCCGACCAATATTCTCTCACATTAATCACATACACCACATTTATTGGATTCACACCTTTAAAGGAACATTCCGGTGATTATACTCATCGGAATAGGCTCCTCCATCTCTCCGGCAAGTTTACTTACTCTCACGCCGGAGCTTGGTCACGGATCCCCCCCCCCCCCGGGGCCCTCCGTGACGAGGCTAACGGTTTATTCTTTTGTAGATACAAGGAACGGAGTATCTTGACGTCAACGAAGATCCATTGAACGTCAGCCGGGATTTGGGTATTCGACATTGGCGCCATCCGTGGGACATTAGCTTGACTGGTGTCCCCACACTGAACTCCGACGTTGAAGATAACCCGCTTCACAAACAACAACATGACAACTCCACCCAACTCACGTACCATCCAGACGGTACAGAACGATCATGATCAAGTCACGGTGGAAGATATAACTCATGAAGAAGAGAACGAGAATCAAGTGGAGATTCTGGAAAAAGAGGAGCCTATCACTCCAGATTTCGTGGCTCTGCACAGGGATAAGTTAAAGAAGTGCCTTGAAGATTTAGAAAGGCAGGAAAAGCTTAACAGCCTTAGGGCTAGGTTATCCTTCGACACACCATCCAACCAGGAAGGGACAGAACCTCGAAACAAGGACAGGGGGACTGACCCACTAGAAACATTCATGACAGCCCTCAGACAGATGTCCTCGGAAGAAAGGGAGGATCTCATCATGGGAAAGAAACCGAAAGGAAAAGAGAAAGAAAAAGAAAGTCAAAGCAGCGAGGGTCTGGATCAACCCTACCTCCCGCGGGACTTAGCTGAAGTTTCAAAGTTCACTCGGAGGATTGCAGAAGCGCCGATGCCCCCTAAGACAAAGCTGCCTCCAAACTTTGACCGGTACGATGGGACGAGAGACCCCGAAGATCAACTTCATGCCTTCAGGGGTGCGGGACAACTGGGGCGGTGGCCCATGCCAGTTTGTGCCATATGTTTGTACAAACCTTGACGGAGGGAGCTCGGCTCTGGTTTGACAGCCTCCCTCCAGGGGGGATTGACAGCTACGAAGAGCTAAGTGAAAAGTTCCTGAGAAACTTTGGTCAGCAGAGAAAAGTGGTCAAAAATCCAAACGAAATTTTGCACATAAGGCAAAGGGACAACGAGCGGATAGACCAATACATGGAGAGATTTGTCAAGGAAAGCATGAATATCAAGGATGTCCCGGAAGTCATGAAGATCAGCAGTTTTATAAACGGATTAAAGCATGCACAACTATGCAAGAAACTGGGGGAAGAGTTCCCACACTCGTTTGACAATCTCATGGACAGAGTCAGGGCCTTTGTTAGGGGTAAAGACACAGTCAGCAAGGCTAAGGAGACAGACAACCCATCCCGAAGGGTCACCCCGGCTGCAAAGCCTCTCAACAAAGGTACACCTTATTCCAGAAAACCTGCTTTTGATTGAATGTTGCATGATAGGACAAGGCCCTCATACTCCCCATATAGGCCTCGGGGGAGAGGCCCATCATGTCACTGCCCCAGCCCCGGTTTTACCCGGTCAGGAGCCGCGGGACAGGAACCCGTGGTATCTAGCATGCGACAGCGGAAGATTTTTAAACATGATCTTTTAAAACTCAAAATGCCCAATTTCTTTATTCCATAAATTGGAGATAAACCCCGTAATTTACAATAGAGGAATTTAACTAGGAAATTCCCTAATTCATTTAAAACATGTTTATTCATTTTTAACTGAGCCACCTCTTCAAGCTTGTTAGTGCTCTGTAGCACGTTTCCTTGATTTACAGCAGGTCGCCTGAAAAATGTTTTAAAAATATTTTATCAGCGGGGAAATGCTGGCGAGTCACTCAATTTGAGAAAAATGACACAGTTATAAATTACAGCATAAGAGCGATTACAATGGATTCTATCTTATTGTTTATATGGCGCCGTGTCACCTCCTGTTGACGGTGGTCATACCACTATTGGGTCATGTCTCCCAATTAGTGATGATATATCACAGTTAGGGCTTATTTGCCTAACCTCTGTTAGGGCTTATTTGCCTAACCCCGTGAGTCACTGTTAGGGCTTATTTGCCTAACCTGTGTTAGGGCTTATTAGCCAAACCCCGTGAGTAATTAGTAATGTGCACAATACCCCACTAGCCATTGATTAAGATTACCACGACTTACTCCCTATAATTATAACATTTGAAAATAATTTGAGGTATTGTAAAACAGTTGGTAAAAAGAGAATGACTCACATTGTAGATTTACACGGGCATAGTTTAGCCTACTGATTAGCCTTTTAACCTAAATTTAACAACATGCACACGAATCCGGTTAGTAACTAATACAACATTTACGATAACTCACGAGATCAAACCCTCACAACGAATGACAAAGTGCGATACTTAAACATCCATCGAATTCACGACGAATGACAAAGCATAACCCTAATGTGGGCAGCACTTAAACATCCATTGGATAGTTTCAATCGATCGGACATTGAATCGTAGCAGCGATCGAGTTAATACCCGGTAACGTAGCAGCGCCTCGCTATTATAATTGAAATTCACGATTTAGAGCAGTAGTATTTCGTTTTTGAAAGTTGATTTCAACATTTCTGAACTACTCATAACCTGTCCTATTTATAGCTGAAATTTGGTCCTTACGCGGCCCGCGTAAACCACCACTTAACCTTTACGCGGCCCGCGTGGCCGCCTAGTCTATGAGTAGCTTTGATGCGTCACCGGTAGGTATGCCAGGTGGACACCACGTGGTTCCGGATGCTTATCCGGTCAACACAGGTTTGACGCGGCCCGCGTAAGACATGTCTTGTCTTTTACGTGGCCCGCCTGAGACCCAAAATTTTGTTTTTTCTTGATTTTTAATATGATTTAGGGTTTCAGGGGTCCGAGTTTTCACTTACAGGTATTCTTAGGACAATTTTGAGAGTCCTTACATCCTCCCCACCTTATTTAAAATCTCGTCCTCGAGATTTATTGAAATAATTGAGGATACTTTCGCTTCATTTCCGATTCCAGCTCCCAAGTGTATTCGGGTCCTCTCTTTGATTCCCACTTGACTTTAACAATTACTAACCGTTTGTGTTTGAGAAACTTAACCTTTCTGTCTTCTATCTGAAGAGGTTTCTCAACAAAATTCAATTTCTTATTCACCTCTATATCTTGGAGAGGTACTACCAAAGGTTCGTCTGATAGGCATTTCTTGAGGTTGGATACATGGAATACATCATGTACTCCAGCTAATTCCTCTGGTAGTTGTAAACGATAAGCAACTGGTCCTATACGTTGGATCACTGGGAATGGTCCTACGTATCTTGGACTTAGCTTTCCTTTCTTACCGAATCGAACTACTCCTTTCCAAGGAGAAACTTTCAATAATACTTTGTCTCCAACTTGAAACTCGAGTGGTTTGCGTCGATTGTCAGCATAGCTCTTTTGACGATCTCGGGCCGTCTTCAGTCTCTCCTTGATTTGTGTGATATTGTCAGTAGGTTCTTGCACAATCTCCGGACCTAATAATTGACTTTCTCCTCTTTCTGCCCAACAAACTGGAGTTCTGCACTTTCTTCCATACAGTGCTTCGAATGGGGCAGTTTCAATGCTTGAATGATAACTATTGTTATAGGAGAATTCAATTAAAGGTAAATGATTGTCCCAGTTTCCACCAAAATCTATCACACATGCCCGGAGCATGTCTTCTAGGGTTTGAATTGTCCTTTCACTTTGCCCGTCCGTTTGTGGATGGTATGCAGTACTTAAATTCAGTCGGGTTCCCATTGCTTGTTGGAAACTTTTCCAGAAATGGGAAGTGAAACGACTATCCCTATCTGATACAATGGAGAGTGGAACTCCATGTAAGGATACTACTTCGTCTACATATAACTTTGCCAACTTTTCCATACTAAAGGTTTCTTTCATAGGTAGAAAGTGAGATGATTTGGTTAATCGATCCATAATTACCCAAATCGCATCATTACCTTTTCTGGTTTTGGGTAACTTAGTAACAAAATCCATTGTTATGAGTTCCCATTTCCATACAGGCATTTCTAATTGTTGTAGTAGACCTGAAGGTTTTTGATGTTCTGCCTTAACTTGTGAACAAGTAAGACACTTAGAAACGTATCTAGCTATATCCTTTTTCATGCCTATCCAACAAAAGTTATTTCTTAAATCTTGGTACATTTTATTGTTCCCAGGGTGCATGGTATACCTAGATTTATAGGCTTCTTCTAGAACCTTATTTCTTAATTCTCCCTGCTTAGGTACCCAAATCCTTTTCCTATGGAATCTCCAAATTCCATCATTTCCTTGCTCTAATTCTTTTATTCGTCCCTTCATTCCTTCAGCATCATCCTTGATTGCTGTAGCATGAACATTTCTTATTTGTTCCATTAAATCTAATTGTAGATTTAATCTGAGAGCACGAACTCGTCTTTGTTTCTCATGATACTTACGACTTAAGGCATCAGCAACTACATTTGCCTTTCCTTCGTGATACTGAATATCACAGTCGTAATCACTTAGAATTTCCATCCATCTTCTCTGTCTCATGTTTAACTCTTTTTGCCCAAATATATATCTTAAGCTTTTATGGTCCGTATAGACAGTAATTTTACTTCCGTACAGATAATGTCTCCAAATTTTAAGAGCAAAAATTATGGCTCCTAATTCTAAATCATGAGTCGTATAGTTTTCTTCGTGCCTTTTCAATTGCCTTGATGCATACGCAATTACCTTCTTGCGTTGCATTAACACACATCCTAATCCTAGTTTTGAAGCATCACAGTAAACTTCAAAATCTTATGTTCCTTCTGGTAAGGCTAGGATTGGAGCATTTGTTAACTTTTGTTTTAAAATCTTAAAAGCCTCATCTTGTTTGGGTCCCCATTCAAACTTAACTGCTTTACAGGTTAGCTTAGTTAATGGCACGGCTATCTTAGAAAAATCCTTAATAAACCGTCTATAATATCCGGCTAAACCTATAAAACTTCTAATTTCCATAGCTGTTTGTGGAACTTTCCAATTGGTAATCGCCTCTATCTTAGCATGATCTACATGAATACCTTCATGATTTACCATGTGACCTAGGAATTGCACTTCCTGCAGCCAAAATTCACACTTCGAGAATTTGGCGTAAAGCTTCTCTTTTCTTAACAAAGTTAAGAGTACATGTAGGTGCTCACGATGTTCCTCCTGACTTTTGGAATAAATAAGTATATCGTCAATGAAAACAATTACAAATTTATCCAAGTACGGTTTACAGATTCTATTCATCATGTCCATAAATGCTGCAGGAGCATTTGTTAACCCAAAGGGCATGACTGTAAACTCGTAATGACCATACCTAGTTCTGAAAGCAGTCTTAGGTATATCTTCTTCTTGTACCTTCAATTGATGATATCCGGAGCGTAAGTCAATCTTAGAAAAATATCTATCTCCTTGAAGTTGATCAAAAAGATCATCAATTCTAGGTAATGGGTATCGATTCTTAATTGTAACCTTATTCAATTCCCTATAATCGATACACATTCGCATCGAACCATCCTTCTTTTTCACAAACAACACTGGCGCTCCCCAAGGGGATGAGCTAGGTTGTATGAATCCTTTACTTAGTAATTCATCTAATTACTTTTTCAGTTCTAGCATTTCAGTGGGTGCTAACCGATAAGGTGCTTTAGCTTTCGGTGTAGTTTCAGGAATTAGATGAATTCTAAATTCTATTTTCCTATCAGGTGGTAATCCAGGTAGTTCTTCTGGGAATACATCCGAGTATTCTGATACTACTGGAATGTCCTTAAGTTCTTTACTTTTAGTGTTAACGATTACTGAAATCATATATACCATTTCTTGTTTCCTTGAATAACTGGCCAACTTCATTACTGAAATGAATTTCAGTGGCTTTCGTGGCTTGTCTCCTATAACCACCACTAATTCTCCTGTAGGTGTATGAATTTCTATGGAATTCTTATCACAAAGAATTCGAGCATGGTTGGCTACTAACCAATCCATTCCTAACACTACATCGAATTCGGCTAATTTCATAGGTAACAGGTTTGCAGAAAATTTATGACCTAATAGTTCTATCTTTTCTTCATGCAAAACCTTATCTATTCTAACAGAATTTCCGTCTGCCATTTCAACTGTAAAAATCTGCCTAAGTTGGGTTAAGGGTAAATTAAGTGCTTGGCAGAATGAAGTATTTATAAAACTTTGGTTTGCACCAGAGTCAAATAATACTTTTGCATAAACGTCGTGAACTAGGAACGTACCAGCTATCACATCCGGGATTAGCTCTGCTTCTTGAGTAGTCAGTTGGAAGGCTCTTACATTTCTTTTTGCTCCTTCTGCAGGTTTAGCTTTGTTGTCAGCTGGTTTGTTTAGTTTTGGGCAGTCTGGCCTAATATGTCCCGCTTCTCCACAGTTGTAGCAGACTGTGAATTTCTTCTTTCTGCAATCTTCCTCTTGATGCCCCGGAACTTTGCAGAAATTGTAGTATATTTTGCATCTTCCAAAGTGCTTCCTTTTGCAAGAACTGCAAAATGGACTAGTGGAAGATTGCCCGGTTCTCCTTTGCTTGAAATTGTTACGATTACCCATTCGGAATCCTTGGGTAATCTTTTGGGCTACTTCTTTCTTTCTATTCTCTTCTCGCGTCCGTACTAATTCGTCAGTCAGAGTATTGGCTAAGTCTACCGCATCATCAATCGTGCGGGGTTTAGCAGCTTTGACGATATTACGGATTTCGCCAATTAATCCCCAAATATAGCGGGAAATAAGTATTGGTTCTGGCGAAGCTAGGGTTGGTACTACTCTCGCATATTCGAAGAATGTCGAAGTATACCCTCGACAGTCTACATCCACCATCCGATGGGTCAGGAACTTATTTGTCATTTGTTCCTTTTCATACTCGGGACCGAATTTTCTTTCTACAAGACTCTTAAATTCTTCCTAGTTCATAGCATACACCATCCTTCTTCCTTTTGCTTGTAACACCGTGTTCCACCATTCTAGAGCCCCTTCTTTGAAAAGATTCGACACATACATGACCTGGTCTTCTTCAGCACATTTACTTATAGCAATTACTGCCTCGGTTTTCTCTAACCAACGCAGTGCAGCAGTTGCCCCTTCGTTACCTGCAAACTCGGCTGGTTTACAGGCAAGAAATTCTTTGTATGTGCAACCAGGCGTTGCAGCTTTCATTTTCTTGAGAATCGGGGCTTGTAGAACATTATCATTATTGTTATTGTTACCGCCTCCATTTACACTATTACTAAAGTTATCTTCATGAGTACGTTTGCTAGGAATAATTTGTTGAGGTTCAACTGGAATTCTAGCAGCAGCAAGTATTGCTGGAATAGCATTGGCTATTCCTTGAGCAACGATATCCTCGATATCTTGCCTATTCAGCAATTGCTCTTCCTGATTTTGCTCAGATTGATTAACTTCGTTAATTGGTTCATTACCAACGTTTTCCATCTGGTAATTAATTTATATTAGCATAGATAACAAATAACTAATTATAACAAAACAATTTGCACATAATCACGTTAATATATATATTCCAAACGTTCAATATTATGTATATATTAGATATTCATACAAACGAATTATTTTACAAAAGTTTTATTTTTAACTATTACACAAATTTATTATTATTATACATAAGTTCCTACGGCCACGTATTCTCTCATCACTTGGTTTATCCAAAAACGACGCTCCCTTTCGTCGTATTTCCAGGTAATTCTTCAAGTATTATTTGTGTGACTAATTTAATACAAAGGATAATTGAAGATTTAAAACATACTAGGGTTTTATTATAAACTTATTTATTTACTGGGTATAGTTTCTAGCTTGTAGGTGATAAGGATGCTAGAACTTAAGTTAGGGTATGTAAAGTTTTGTATTAACTGCTACAGTAGCTAACATGTAGAGATTTGCCCATTTTTCATCTAATTTATCTTTCCATGGTGGGTTGCTGTCTAGTTCCTGAGTTTCCTGATTAACTCTCTTTTCTTTTGGTTGTGATTCCTTTATTTTCTCCTGACTTTTCCTAATAATCAAACTTCTTTTGTTAGGAGAAAGTGGTTCCTCATATTGTGCCTTTCTAACAAATATTCCTTCTTCAGGAATTGCAGAGTGATTTGAGGATGATGATGCTTTTTCTTTTGGTGTAATATCTAATTTATGGTAGATAGCCGAAAGTCTTTGCTTACCCATACTGTAATTATTAGATAGTCAAACAGAAAATCACATAATCACAAAATGGCAATTAGGAAAATTAAGTATTTTAAATACTTAATAGGCTTAAATCAGTGGCTCGTTTAGTAGCTCTGATACCACCTTTTCCTGTCACGGCCCCAGCCCCGGTTTTACCCGGTCAGGAGCCGCGGGACAGGAACCCGTGGTATCTAGCATGCGACAGCGGAAGATTTTTAAACAGGATCTTTTAAAACTCAAAATGCCCAATTTCTTTATTCCATAAATTGGAGATAAACTCCGTAATTTACAATAGAGGAATTTAACTAGGAAATTCCCTAATTCAATTAAAACATGTTTATTCATTTTTAACTGAGCCACCTCTTCAAGCTTGTTAGTGCTCTGTAACACGTTTCCTTGATTTACAGCAGGTCGCCTGAAACATGTTTTAAAAATATTTTATCAGCAGGGAAATGCTGGCGAGTCACTCAATTTGAGAAAAATGACACAGTTATAAATTACAGCATAAGAGCGATTACAATGGATTCTATCTTATTGTTTATATGGCGCCGTGTCACCTCCTGGTGACGGTGGTCATACCACTATTGGGTCCTGTCTCCCAATTAGTGATGATATATCACAGTTAGGGCTTATTTGCCTAACCTGTGTTAGGGCTTATTAGCCTAACCTGTGTTAGGGCTTATTAGCCTAACCCCGTGAGTAATTAGTAATGTGCACAATACCCCACTAGCCATTGATTAAGATTACCACGACTTACTCCCTATAATTATAACATTTGAAAATAATTTGAGGTATTGTAAAACAGTTGGTAAAAAGAGAATGACTCACATTGTAGATTTACACGGGCAGAGTTTAGCCTACTGCTTAGCCTTTTAACCTAAATTTAACAACATGCACACGAATCCGGTTAGTAACTAATACAGCATTTACGATAACTCACGAGATCAAACCCTCACAACGAATGACAAAGTGCGATACTTAAACATCCATCGAATTCACGACGAATGACAAAGCATAACCCTAATGTGGGCAGCACTTAAACATCCATTGGATAGTTTCAATAGATCGGACATTGAATCGTAGCAGCGATCGAGTTAATACCCGGTATCGTAGTAGCGCCTCGCTATTATAATTGAAATTCACGATTTAGAGCAGTAGTATTTCGTTTTTGAAAGTTGATTTCAACATTTCTGAACTGCTCGTAACCTGTCCTATTTATAGCTGAAATTTGGTCCTTACGCGGCTCGCGTAAACCACCACTCAACCTTTACGCGGCCCGCGTGGCCGCCTAGTCTATGAGTAGCTTTGATGCGTCACCGGTAGGTATGCCAGGTGGACACCACGTGGTTCCGGATGCTTATCCGGTCAACACAGGTTTGACGCGGCCCGCGTAAGACATGTCTTATCTTTTACGCGGCCCGCCTGAGACCCAGAATTTTGTTTTTTCTTGATTTTTAATATGATTTTGGGTTTCAGGGGTCAGAGTTTTCACTTACGGGTATTCTTAGGACAATTTTGAGAGTCCTTACACATCCCCCTACTCTGACATCTTCACCCCTCTCACCAAGACCCCAAGTGAGATATTGGCCACTGAGAGGGTGAAGAGCTCCTTCCCAAGGCCACCACCCATAAAACCTGGGCCAAAGGCACAACCAAATGAGTATTGTGACTTTCACAAAGAGTTTGGCCATAAAACTGATGATTGTATGTACCTAAAGAGGGAAATAGAAGCTGCGGTAAAAACGGGAAAACTGGCCCATTTGGTTAAGGAAATTAAGGAAGGAGGGGGGGGGGGGGAACCGCAAAGGGAAAGATGCAAGGGAGCCTGGGAGGGCAGATGTAGATATGATTAGAAGGAGGAATGAGCTTGATACCACCAGATGTGTAAAGGCCAGAATCATGGGCTCCCCGGACTGCATGAAAGCTCCCATCCTAATGCCACACTTGGAGGAAAATGAGGTACAGCGGCTCCCGCTAAACATCTCAGCCATAATAGCTGGCCACAAGGTAGCTAGAATACACGTGGACGGGGGATCTGGGGTAGAAGTTATATATGAGCACTGTTTCCTCAGATTCGACTGGGATGTAAGGGACAGGCTTGAGGAGGATTCCGTCCCTCTAGTGGGATTCAACAACAGTGTGTCACACCCCTTGGGAAAGATCAGACTCCCATTAACAGTTGGGATAGGAGATCGCGTTAGAACTATAAACCTAACTTTCACAGTTGTCCGAGCACCCTCAAAATACAACGCAATCCTGGGAAGACCCGGAATTGGTGATTTACAAGCACAAGCATCCACCCCACACGGAGCCCTAGTGTTTCAGACGCCAAAGGGCTTGGCTTGGGTAAAGTCTGCATACGAAGTGGTTTCTTTCGTATCTGAGGGGGAAACATCAGAGAAGCCCCAAAAGGAGGGGGTCGAGGAATGGGTCCTTAACGACAGGTTCCCGGAGCAGACGGTTAAAGTAGGAAGCCACCTGAGTGACAAGTGCAAGAGTGCCCTCAAGGAATTACTCCTTCTCAACGTTGATGTGTTTGCACGGGGATATGACAGGAATCCCAAGAAGCCTAACTGAACACCGGCTGAATACATACACTTGGGCAAAGCCAGTAAAGCAGAAAAAACGGAGCATGGGTCCCAATAAAAGGAGGGCCGCCTGTGAAGAAACCAGGAAGCTGCTTAGAGTCGGAATAGTAAGGGAAGTGAAGTACCCATCTTGGGTTGCTAACCCGGTTATGGTCCAGAAGAAAAACGGAGGATGGAGGATGTGCATTGACTTCCAAGATTTGAACAAAGCATGTCCCAAGGACTGCTATCCTCTCCCTGAGATAGACGTCCAAGTAGACTCCTTATCCCAGTACCCCCTAAAATGCTTCTTGGATGCCCACAAAGGATACCATCAGATTCAAATGTCAGTGGAAGATGAGGAGAAAACCGCCTTCATCACAGACGAAGGAACATTTTGTTATACCAAAATGCCCTTCAGACTGAAGAACGCCGGTGCCACATACCAAAGGTTCATGAATGCCCTCTTCAGAGAACAGCGGGGAAGGAACTTGGAGGTATACGTCGATGAAATCGTTATCAAAAGCCTCACCGAGATGGCCATGATAGATGATATAGCTGAAACCCTCCACACCATGCAAGATGTGAATATGAAGCTAAACCCCGGAAAATGTTGTTTTGGGGTAGAAGAGGGAAAATTCTTGGGAGTAGTGGTCACTAAGGGCGGGATCAAAGCCAACCCGAAGAAAACTCGAGCTGTAGCTGAAATGCGATCCCCCAGGTCCCTAAAAGACATCCAGCAACTAAACGGGAGGCTAATCGCACTTAATCGTTTTTTTGTCAAAAGTGGCTGATAGGACCCTCCCCTTCATGAAGGTGTTGAAGGACTGCCTTCAAACAGACAAGTTTAAATGGACCTCTGAGGCGGAAGCCGCTTTTCAAGAGATGAAGGCCTACATCTGTAAGCTCCCAACCCTGGCCACCTCAGTACCCGGGGAACATCTGCTCTTGTATCTATCCGCCTCAAAAACAACCATAAGCGCGGTTATGATGGTGGAACGGGAGGGAAAACAGATACCAATATATTTCATCAGTAGAACACTCAAAGGTCCTGAGGAACGGTATATGCCCTTGGAAAAGTTAGCATTGGCCCTTGTTTTTGCATCCCGGAGGCTCAGGAGGTATTTCCAAGAACACAAGATCATCCTAATGACAGATCAGCCCCTCCAAAAGGTACTCAGAAGGCCGGAGCTATCAGGGCGATTGGCTAAATGGGCCGTGGAACTGGGAGAACACTCATTGGAGTTTAAACCCAGGACAGCCATAAAGGGACAAATACTGGCCGATTTCTTAGCAGAAGTCCCTGAGGATGAAGAAAAAGAACTCCTAAAATGGGAAGCCTTGGAAAGAGAAGAAAAAGAGAAGGAAGACAAGGCTGTGTGGAAACTGTTCACAGATGGAGCCTCCAGCGAAGAAGGGAGCGGAGCAGGCATTACTTTGATAAGCCCTGAAGGAGTTGAGCTAACCTATGCCATAAGACTGGATTTTGAAAACACCAACAATACTGCAGAATATGAAGTCCTTCTAGCAGGGATGAGATTGGCAGAAAAGATGAAAGCAAAGCATGTGGAAGCCAGTACTGACTCGCAGCTGGTAGTCAAACAATACCAAGGAGAATATGAGGCCAAAGACAACACCATGGCTCAGTACGTGGCAAAGGTCAAAGAAACGGCCAAGGCATTCAAAACTTTTGAGCTGGAATACATCCCCCGCGGGAGAAACAGAAAATCTGACGCCCTCACACAAAGGAGGTAGCTACGGTTGAGAACGTACAAGAAACTTGGATGACACCAATCGTAAAGTTCCTCCAGGACGGGACACTACCCGAGGGAGACTGGGCAGCTAGGAAGATAAGGGTAAAGGCCTTGCAATATGAGATGGTTGATGGAGAACTGTACCGGAGGTCATACCTGGGCCCATCCTTGAAGTGTGTTGACATGGAAGAAGCTGGGTATGTGATTAGGGAGATGCATGAGGGAATTTGTGGAATGCATTCGGGGCCGAGGACGATAGTAGCAAAGGCGATGAATGCGGGATTCTATTGGCCTCGAATGTACGAAACAACATCCGAAGAGGTTAAAAAATGTGATAATTGCCAGGTACATGCACCTATGACTCATAGACACAAACACCCGATGATACCAGTCTCAACATCCTGGCCCTTCCAGAAGTGGGCCATCGACATAATCGGGCCATTTCCGGAAGGTCCAGGAGGAGTCAAGTATGTGGTTGTCGCTATTGATTATTTCACCAAGTGGATCGAAGCAAAGCCCTTGGCAAAAATAACCGGGGAACAGATGAGGCGATTTGTACTAGATAACATCATCTGCAGGTACGGGGTCCCAAAAGAGCTGGTAAGTGATAACGGTGTCCAATTTGCTGGGAGACCCTTCAAGCCATGGTGCGAGCAGATGCACATACAGCAGGTGTTTACGTCCATCACTCATGCCCAAAGCAATGGACTGGTAGAAAGAGCCAACCAGAGCGTTATCAAAGGGATGAAGGGAAGACTTGGGAGGAAACAAAAAGGATGGTTGGAGGAGCTACCGTTTGTACTGTGGGCATACAGGACCACCCCCAAAAACTGCAACGGGGAAACTCCTTTTAGCCTGACTTACGGGACTGAGGCAGTCATCCCAGCTGAGATAGGATCCCCGACTGCAAGGATGAAGCTCAGGGAGGAGGAGAACGAACAAGACCTCCGGATGAACCTGAACTTACTGGAAGAAAGGAGAGAAGTGGCAGCGGTCAGGGAGGCTAAGTATAAGAAACAGCTAGAAAGCTATTACAATGCCAAGATGAAGAAGCTTAACCTCGTCCCGGGAGACTTGGTCCTGAGAGCAAATGAAGCCAGCCTGCAGGAGAGCACTGGAAAGTTAGGACCCAATTGGGAAGGGCCCTATCGGGTTGTATGGGCAAACGGCAAAGGAAGCTGCAAATTGGAAACTCTCCAAGGCAAGGAGGTCCCCAGGACGTGGAACCTCATGCAACTTAGGAAGTACTACATATGAGGGGTTTATCCCCAGGAAAAACGGCCAAGAGCCACTTTTGTAATATTTAACTATTAATCTGGGGCTCCCCCAAGAACAGATCTTTTGTAACAACTTATGCTGGGAAGTTTAACCCCCAAGAAGTAAATGACAAACGGACAACTATTCTGTCCTCTTTTGGTAAAATAACAGGTGTTATGACCAGGCAGACGTGCCCAAGAACACTATAAACTTAACCAATAAATGAACACACGTGTATAAGGTATATCAAACATACCAAAAGCCCGGCTGTGGGGCAAAATAGGGTCTAGCTAACCCAAAGAAAGCAGACAAAAACAAGTCAAAAACATAATATCACATTATAAACTTGTCCAGCGATTGGCCTCGAACAGACAATCGCGGTTTGACAAACAAACCAAAAACACAACACACTTCTATAAACAAACCACGAAAAGAAGGTTTTTCTTTATTATTGAAAAATAAATATACAAAGAAAAGCCTTAATAATCGCGGCAAAAGCAAACGACATACGAAATAGCAAGTACAACAAACAAAGACCAAAATACAGCCTCTTGCAAAACAGCTCAAAGGTCTTCAGGGAGGCACCGACTTGATCTTCAGTAAAAGCCCCTGCAAAACAAAAACAGGAAACAAGAAAGCGATACACGGTCACAAGCCATACGATTAGACACCTAGGAGGCCCCCAACACGAAGGACCTCCTTCTAAACAACCACAAAAGTTTAAATTATCCTAGGGCAGGTAAGTTATCCAGATTACAACCATATCGAAAGATGTTAATGTCTAGAAATCACTGGGGATCACCCCCAGGCAGAGACGGCGGAGACGAAGGACCAACGGAGGAAAACAGGGCTTTCAACTCATCAATTGATATCATGGGATGCTCCAGGATCTTCTGAAGAATGGCAGGGGTTTTACTCCCAAACTCCTCATCCAGCTTGGATAGTCTCTTCTTTGCTTTGGAGTTGTAAAGCGGAGTCTCCTTTCTGCCTAAGCCCTGAGCAGAGTAGACATAACCATCCTTCAATCCGGCTTGGTAGCCAACATCCTTGTACGCCCTGTACACCTCCTCCAGGCTACTCTTAAAATCCTCCGACTGAACAACGGCGGTAAGGAAGGCTCCAAAACCCTCAGTAATTAGCCAATGTTTCTCCTTTGCTAACCGCTGGTTGTCGTCAGAAGTTATCCCATAATCCGCATACATAGTGTTCAATTGCTCCTGAGAAACGGAGCCAACTTCCTTCAGATACTTCAACTCAGCGGCCAATTCTTCCTTCTCTCCCACCAACACCGTCATCTCCTGTTCCCAGGCTCGTTCCTGTCGCTCCAACATGGCTCCAGCCCCCTGGGCAAAAACATCATAAAAAGATCCACAAAGTTGTTGGAATATATATATATATATATATATATAAAGGGGGGGGGGGAAGAGAAGGAAAAAGGCTATATACCTTCTCCTCCTGCAACTTCCTCTCAGCTTCAACCACTTGGCACCTAAGCTCGGCAGCAACAAACTGGGAGGTCTTAAGCTCGCCCTTAAGACCCTCATTCGCCCTCCTCAAATCGTCAATCCGCTGCAGCATGCCAGCACCCCTGAAAAAGCTCTCACAAAGAGACATGCTATACTGATCCTCGAAAAGATCATCCCTCAAAGCAAAATTTACAAATTTATGGGAAGGAGGAACAGCATGACTCAGAAAATCCCTAGCAGCCTCAGGAGTCCCTATCACCGAAGAATGAGTTACTTTCCATTTAGGGACATAGGTGAAAGGGTTAGCATCAGCAAAGAGGGGAGCCAGAGGGGACCGATGAACAAGACCCTCAGATGGAGTGGGTTTGCTAGTCCCCGTAGCATGAAGAGGTGAGAGTTCAAAAGCCAAGGTAAAGTGAGCCATGCCTACTTCCGGAGTTTTGTCCCGAACACGGGAAGAAGAGGGGCCAGTAGGGATCTCTATGGGATCGTGAGAACTCCCCTACACAAAAAAGAAAAAGAACATCAAAAAACAAAACAGAAATGGGGCGAATAAGTAAGAGGAAAAAGGAACTCACCAGCAAAGGTGCACTCACAAGACTTGAAGACCTCAGGTGTTTGGACAAAGAACCTTTGACCCCAACAGGGGGAAGGTCGGAAGCAGCCTTCGATGAAGGAGGGGGCTTCTGTCCGCTGGCACTCCGGAGCCTCTGCCGGATATCACGAGGAGCAAGGGTGGCTTAGGACTGGCAGCTTTCCTCTTACGAACTAAACAAACCTCCAGAGCTTCATCACCACTTTGATCAAAGTGTTCGACAGGGGCGGAACCAGGGGAACTCTCTTCCCCATAAGAGGAGGTTCCCTCACCCCCTTCCATAGCAACGGAGTCCCCAGCCTGGGCCGACCCCCCGATAACCTGCATCACCCCACTCCGATTCAAGCTCGGATCAACTTCATCACCAACCACAAACTTCACATCCCTGGAATCTCCCTGAAGCAGCCTCCACAAAGTCAACTCTGTGAAAGAAAGACACTAAAGATGACTACACAAATACCTGCAGGATCGTTGTTGGACCCGAACGAGTCAATCAGAAGAGTCTTTTCTCTGTATCAAAGGCGGAATCAAAGATACAGATGCTCAAACTAATTATAATGCTTCTTTGATTGATTTAACAATGTTTACAACCTGAAAGTAATCTGGCAGCACTTCGTTACAATTTCCGGAACCGTTACCAAATGAACAACAAGTGCACTATATATAGTAGTAGTGATTCCACTTATATGGACATGCCATATAAGCGAAATCAGAAGCTTTTGATTTCGCTTTTATGACCAAGTGTCCATATAAGCGAAATCACACACTTAACTTCTAATCTTCGATTCTCGAACCTCGCGCACTGGTTATTCTAACCTATCCTATAACATAACATGATACAAGACGAAGTCAATAGACGTAATGCACTAACAGACTCCCCCTCGGATATTGACGAAGTCTTCAGTGACTAATCTTCATCATGACACCTTCTTCAGTCTTGATCATTCTGCATCCTCACTCAGATTGTAACATTGTAAGCATCTTTCAATCTTTTGATCAGCTTCACACTTTGATTCTTACACCAGGATCTCATCACTGGTTCTATCATCAACAACTTTATCATCAGCAGGCTCCCCCTTTTGTCAAGCTTTCGTGCTTTTAGGGATCGACACCTAGCTTTCCAGCTACAAACTCCTCCTAACTTTCAGCTTATCTTCAGACTCCCCCTTAGACTCTGCTCTCGAGATCGTAGTCTGGACTTTTCCTGCAATCACTCATACAACTATAAGTAACAACATTTTAATCTTCCAGATATCGTAATCTGACAATTCAATCTTCTCAAAATCACTTCTCATGAATTTGGCAGTTTCATCGAATCGTATCGGAAACTAGCTCTATAACAATATAAGCATCCAAATCCCCCACAGTTAATCATCCAAGTCCAAATTAATGACCTTGGAGATATCACAAACTGTTTTTGATTTTTTGATTTTAAAACTTCAAGTTTCAAATTAATGAACTTGTTTTATTTTCAGAAACATGATCAGCTTACTTAGATTTTGAAACTCAACACTTAGATATCGGTTGTCGAAAATAAAGCAGAAATCAAAATCTTTTTGAATTTTCTGAAAACATAAAGCAGTAAAGAAATATGTACAAACATATTTACAGAAAATATTTTTGTTTGAGTATGCGTCAGAGGATCATATCAGTTTTTGACAAGTCACAAGTACCGTTGAGCTTAGTTACACATTAAGAATTAAACAATTCACTTAGATTGTCGATATATTTGTCCACTTAAATTTTCATACAAATTTCAACTGATTCAGGATACGAATTAGGTGTATTAAGAACTTAAAATCATACATGTGTCCCACCTCTTGAATATACTCCCGTATCCAGATCCCAATATTCAGTCTTACAGGCAATTATAACACAAATGATATCTGTAAGGGGTTAATAATTTATGAAGAATCATGAGAGCTCAGGTCAGAACTACCGTTCAGCAGAGAGATCATGACTCAACTTGGGTGTGTCCCCTTTAGAGGATCTTTTTTACAACAGCTTTGCTAAGCAATTTTATTGTCTTATCATATATGCTGAGGGTGATGCTGTGTTTCAAGCATTTGCAGAAAGTATTATTCGAGGACTAGGTCAGAACTTCCATTCAACAGAAGTCCCGGAATAATACCCCAGACATCATTGAGTATAAAAACCTAGTATATCAGATTATGAGACCTTTCAAACAAGATTTCAGGGGTTACCTATATATCCAAGTAGTGTTCCCCACGAAATAAGCAAGTGTTTGAATTTAAGTTTATATCCCAAAAAAATTTACTAAATGTATAAAAACCTATCGACATATCATCAGTGAGACTGTTTAACACTATATAATCATTACAATTCTTTAGCATACTATAACTGTCTACTGATGTACTATCATTTCCTCTTTTTACGCAAAAACTCAATTTTTGAATTTTATCATGTTTTTGGATTTTTCAAATTTTCTAATGTTTTTGGATTTTCTGACAAATATTTCTCCCCCTAAAATGCAAAACCATAAAAAAAAATTTGACAACCAACACTAATAGCTTTGTCTCGCCATCCATTTTCTGCTTCTCATGCTCTGTTTTGCAGAAAATATACATACCCCCATGATTTACAACCCATTGATCTTAACAGTTTGAAAACCGTTTTTCAATCTGATGAAAGTAATCATGTTTGTTCAGCCATGAGGGTTTCGGCATATTCAATCAACATTTATTCAAACAAAATTAAAAACAACATATTTTTGGTTTTTCAAAATTTAACAAACTAAAAACATATTTTTGGTTTTTATTTTTTTTTTCAAATTTTTAGGGTTTTGAAAATATTGTTTATTTATGTACAGAAAACAATCAAACTAAACTCCCTGTTCAACCAAACCAGGGTCCTGCAACCTCTTCCTGTGCCAGGCTGCTCCAACTACCATTCTCACAATCTTCAGTTTCATTGAGCACCTGCACATTCAAACTTTATCAATTATTTGAACAATTTAGCCCAGGTCTGTTGGACCTTAGGCATTTCAACACAATAATGTTCATTTAATTTCGGAAACTCTTTGTCATTTAAAACGTTTTCAATTTTGACTTCAACTTTTTCATCTTTTACCATCGTTACTTGTTTCTTAGCACTCCACACTTGACCTTTTGGAGTACCTCTTTTGTAAAAGTTTGTCTCTTTTTGAACCTTTTGATTTTGAATAACATTTTTAGGTTTCCAAAACTCTTGAGGTTTTGTCATATCAACAGATGTTCTCCAACTCTGTGTTGTTCTCAATCTGGGTGTGTGAGAATTCCAGGTCTGTCTTGAATTAAACCTGTTCGGGTTTGATTTCCAATTTTGATTTGAAGCAAACTTGTTTGTATTGTACCTCCAAGTTTGTTTCGAATCAAATCTGGTTGACCTTGGTTTCACATCCTCAGATTTCTGTTTTTCAACATCAACAGGCTTTGGATTAGGACACTTTCGTGCAACATGTCCAATCAGATCACATTTAAAACACACTTTCTTTGAAACATCCTTGGCCTGTTGTTGTTTCTTTTTCATAGCATCAAACTCCTCATTAGATTGTTGTCCAATTTTGAGTTTTTCCTCTTCTTTCAAGCTTTTCCCTTGAACAAAATTCATCTTTTGTTGCAAATTTGGTTTATTACTTTGATTCCAATTCCGTTTCTTTTTATAACCCAAACCAGCCTTCATGTTTTTCTTCTTAAAACCAGGTTTGTTATAAAAAGATTTATGACCTTTACCAGCAAACTTTGGAATCTCAGACTTCTCAATCTCAACCATTTTAAAAACTTTATCGACCTTTTCTAAAATCACATTCTGAATCGGGAATACAACATCTAAGAATAGTTTGTCCGATCCAATCATGGTATAGACCAATCCCTTTGAATCATCATTCAAATTTTTCTCGGATTTTGTGTTTTTCAGATAACCATCATGAAAATTTCCTTCGTCTTCATCCTATGATTCAGACTTACCTTTTGTAGACTCATCTTTCAAAACGCTTTCAACAACCTTACTTACCACCTCTGAATCATTAGCATCATCAGATTTGGAGTAAGTCACATCGATACTTTCAGGTAACTGGTCAGCTATGTTCAAACCCTTTGCCACCTTTTCCTCATCATAAAAAGTATAATTGTTTCTCAATGGTGGTGGTACCTGATGAAACTCTGAACCAATACCCTTTTTGCAATTGTCAGTATCTTTGTTATCTGGTGTGATGTTGAAAATGCGTTCGAGAATGTACGAAGAGTTATGATAACTTTGAAGTTTTGTAACAACCTTTTCTTTTTCAGCCAAGACTTGTTTAAGACTAGCAATTTCATCAACACATTTGTTTAATTCAATTTTCTTTTCTTTAAACTTTCTTTCATACATTTCTTTAGTGACTAAAGTTTCTGACAATCTTTGATCAAAACTTTTGACTTGGCTCTTCAAAGTATCATAAGCTTCTTGTACTCTCTGACTCGACCACTTTAAAGAATCATATTGTTTTTGTAAATCTTGAAATTTAGATTCTTTTTCAACACAATCGACACATTTTGCTGAACACATTTGTCTATACACATCATTATCTTTTTCAAGATCTTGACACTTTTGTGTTAGCTTTTCAACCTTTAGTTTCAAAATTTCTTCTTTGTCAATCATTTCTTTACATTTTGTTGTGAAAACATTTTCAAGTTTAACTATGTCATTATCTTTTGTTTTTATGATGTCATCTTTTTCTGTACAGGCTTTGCACATTTCTATGCAATTCCTGCACTTGTTTTCATTGTTATCAACAATCTCAACATTTGATATGTCAGAAGATTCATTTACCTCATTTTCTTTCAGCACCGATTCTTCTGTTTCAGCTTTCTGAACTTCCTCTTTCTTTTCCTCTTCAGCAGCAGTCTTCGCAACAGCCTTTACTTCTTCAATCATCTTCTTCAATTCTTCTTCTTTTCTCTTCTTCATTTCTACCACCTTCGGTAGACTTGCTTCACAAACCTCTCTTATCTTCTTGTCCAAATCAGGCAGATACGCTTTATCAGATAACCTTCGTGTGTTGAAAGTAGCCTGCCTTGGAGCCAAATTTGTTACAGCTTCGAAATCCACTTTTGATGGGTCAACAACTGGATTACCCCGTGGATCCATGTAACATTCCAACTCTTCATTCCATCTTTTTGCTCTCTGGGCTTCTTTGAATGGTTCATTTAATTTTCCGATTTCCCATCTTGCATAATCTGCTTTCCAATATCTATCAGGATCAGCATCAGCCATAAATGCATATCCAACTGCATCTTCTTCAGGGCAAACCTGACTCCAGTCGTAACCTTCATCGTCATAGATAACTGCAAGAGCCCTTGATTTTTCTTCAGGCTGTTTCAACCTTGGTGGCTCAGACTTGTTCTGATGGTAAATCGCTTTCTTGTAATAATCTTCGTTGAACGGGTTTGCAGAATCATCATCAGCATACGCATTTCTGCACTCGCGCTTAAAGTGACCTCTTTGTTTGCATTTGAAGCATGTCACCTTAGATTTATCAAATCCCAGTTTGGTAGATGGTCCACCAATTGACTTTCTCCCCGTGATCTCCATGAACCACTGTGCCCGACGAACCGCCCTGGCCATGCACCATCTTATATCCATTAGTTCCATCTCCTCGGGGTCTAATTGATCATCATCTTCTTTTATCAAGTTGGTGTTGCCAATCTTCCCTGCAACAAGGCTTTCATAGGATTCAAGTACAGATGCCAAGAAAACCATCTGTTGTTTCGCCGATTCTTCACTGAAATTCTGCCCATTCTTCAGATCCACTGCGATATTACACTGAAACAAATTCTTGGAAGCAGATTGACTTGAAGTGTTTGAAGAAGATCCACTGTGAAAACCACTTTGAAGACTTTCATTGTTCACTGAATTTGAACTTTTTGCAGAAAATGCTGTTCTTGGAGACCCAGCCTGCGGTACATTTCCTCTGTAGTAAAGCTCTACATTCTACTGATAAGCTGGATTGTTGACTTTAGATCTTTTTATCTCCAACTCATGACTTTCAAGCCTTTCAATCAGCAAATCCACTTTTAAATCTTCAGGCTTGATTGTATTTTTCAACATTAGAGCAAAATATTGCCACTCTTGATCATTTGGCAATGAATCAAACAATTTATCCACCAGCTCCTCTTCAGAAGGTAAAATTTCATGTCTGATCAGCTCCATTTTCAGATATCCGAATCTCTCAATCATTTTACAAACAGACTCATTTTTCATACAGTTGAATAAATCAAACTCTTTACGCAACAATTTCTTTTTGTTTTTAACAATTTCATTACTTCCTACACACTTTTTCCCTAACGCTTCCCACAAACTCTTTGAAGTTTTTTCTTGTTCAAGTAACGAAATAATATCCTCTCTTACTGACTGTTTGATGAATGTAATCATTTTATATTCAGCCACAACATTTTTTATATCTATGTCTGAGAAATCTTTTGGATCTATTAACTCTCCTCCCTCTTTTACTGGTTCAGTGTATCCATCTGTCATTTTTAACCAGCTTTCAGGAGCGAAAGCTTTTACCCAACCCTCAAATCTGTTTTTCCACCAGTGATAATCTTCCACTTTCATTAGCTTTGGTGGCTTCTGTTGGCTTCCGTACATGTTCTCAAACTTCAAATTCTCCGAAATCTCTCTTGAATATTCTTTCATCTCAGATCTTCTATCTGACGATTCGGAAGTGAACGCTTTGTAGAATGTGTTGTAAAATTCTTCATCGTTGCTTGACATCTTCAATTACCTGAAAGCAAACAAAACAAACAAACTATCAGTTTTAAATGGATTGAATACGTGAAAGTATGTGTTTGTGAAATCAATCTAAGACTCGTTGTCGAAGATTCACGGATTCGCTCAATGTAGTTCAAGTAAAATACTGACTGAAAGAGCCGATTAATCAATGAACAATATTGGGCCTTTAATCAAAAGCTTTAAATGGCCTGATCCAACTGTTTTCAAATTTGGGCTGACAATATAAAAGATATACACAAATATGATAGATCTGGAACTCTTGTTGTGGGCTTGATTATGATTGATCCATTTTAAACCACGACAACTATGATTGGGCCTTTCCTTCCACTAATCCGACAACTTGATACTTGATTGAGCAGCCTTTTGAATTTATAAAAATCACATGCACTGATTTTAATTGGGCCGCAATAAAATTGATCACGTGAATTCTATAATTGCCGACAAATTTTAATACACAGCACAAACTATTGGACCGATGATCATTAATCACGTGAACTGACACACGCAATTATGAGTTCATACAAAATACGTATGTTCAAGCAAAATCACGATGTTCAAGACACTCAGGCGAAATCAGAAGATTGATATAAGAGCGAAATCCTAATGTCTGTATAAGCGAAACCACACTGACACATGAGCGAAATCACAATGTTGACAATGGAGCGAAATCACATGTATCTATGAACGAAATCCCAATTTAATATGTCACAGGAGTGAAATTAGACTTGACATAAAAGCGAAATCATGATCTTATGTTGACACAAAAGCGAAATCAGGAGTCTCTGATGTCCACAAAAGCGAAATTAGATGATCATTGGGGCGAAATCAGAGGATGTCCGAATAAGCGAAATCACTTCGGACGATGATTTGGTCCATTTTTAGTCCGAATTTTGTCCTGTAACTTTCAAGGCTTTGTTAATATTCACTAATAGACATTCTGTGAAAAATTTGGCCGATTTTAACCGTGGAAACTTGTTCAGATCGAAAAAGAAGGTGTAGAAGACAGAAATCTAATGCAATTGAGCTAAACTCTTCCTCCTGGGCTCTGATACCACTTGTAGGATCGTTGTTGGACCCGAACGAGTCAATCAGAAGAGTCTTTTCTCTGTATCAAAGGCGGAATCAAAGATACAGATGCTCAAACTAATTATAATGCTTCTTTGATTGATTTAACAATGTTTACAACCTGAAAGCAATCTGGCAGCACTTCGTTACAATTTCCGGAACCGTTACCAAATGAACAACAAGTGCACTATATATAGTAGTAGTGATTCCACTTATATGGACATGCCATATAAGCGAAATCAGAAGCTTTTGATTTCGCTTTTATGACCAAGTGTCCATATAAGCGAAATCACACACTTAACTTCTAATCTTCGATTCTCGAACCTCGCGCACTGGTTATTCTAACCTATCCTATAACATAACATGATACAAGACGAAGTCAATAGACGTAATGCACTAACAATACCAAGAAACAAAAAACAAACAAATGCAGATCCAAGGCAAAAAAGATACCTCTTTTACCGAAAAAAGCCTTGGGACGAACAGGGTAGGAAGGACTCAACCCTCCCATGGCCAAAATTCCCTCAGAAAAAGTGAAAGCCCTCGTAGGGTTTTCATACATGCGTTTCCACTGAACCGTCTCGTTAGCCGATAGGGTAGGAACAGTATCTTCAATAGTGGCGTTGACATCCCTAGGCAATGGGGATTCCGGTATCATGGAGGCAGAGACAAAAATGAACCTACTTTTCCAATCCTTCGGGTAAGTGGAGGTTGGCATAAAAGTGTAACAGTGTTTTGACACGCTGTTCTGTCTCTTGGCAAAGGTAAACCAATCTCCGTTGGAAATCAGTTTGTAAAACATGCAAAACAAGGGGACGGAAGGTTCACCAGAAATAGCCACACAGGATAACTCAAAATGCACCACTCTCATCAACCCTAGGGGATGCAACTGAGAGAAGTGAACCCCAAAATGGTGAAGTAAAGCAGCCTTAAAAGGAGAAAGGGGATATCGGACTCCACAGGAGGAAAATGCCAGGGTATAAAGAGGGATCCTATCCGGCGTGATTTCTGCCGGTTCGTTAGGACCCGGCAAGGTGGGGGAAAACCGTTCAGGAATGTTATATGTCTTGACAAAAGACTTCAAGTCCTTTGCCGTCAAAACCGATTTGATTACAGAACGACCGGAGCGACTCATGATCGGAGGAATTGTGACGGAGGAGGAGAAGAGACTAGAAGGTTTAGAAAGAAAATTCAAAAAAGTTATGGGATATTTAAGGAGGATAACTGACATACAGGAAACCGTCCTGTCATCAGTCCCTTCGAAATTCAAAAATGCACGTGTCTCTAGGGGATTAACTCCCGCTATAGGCGTTCGGCGAAATGATGGCTAGTAGGAGTGGTTAATTATAACCGATCAGAAGTGGGCCCGCACTCGAAGCCCAAAAAAAAGAAAAACCTCCTTTTGAACAGTTATGATTCAGCCCCGGACCATGAGCCTCGGGTCTCAGAACCAGGGACTAAAGATGACTTGACGACGGGCCAATGGGGAACCCCATTTTTACCCGCTTTGGGCTGCTTACATACAGGCCCAACAAGGTACAAGCCCAACCAGAACCTAACTTGCCCATTAAGGTTCCTCTATTATAGAGCAGGCGGGAAACGAGGAATCAGGGCATGCAGGCTTCCATTAATGACTAATTAGAAGAGTATCTTGGCTGGCTTTGTACTTGTCCTGCTGGAGCATTAAATAACGCTGCCAATCTAGCCGTTAGGGGCCAGACACGTGTCTGAGCCCCTCGAAGACTTCCTAAAACCGTTGGATCATCTCAGCAAATATCTCATATGCAAGATAAGGCTTAAGACTTATATAAGAAGAAGAAAACGGTAACAAAGGGAGGTATCATCTTCAGGACTATCTCATTTACTTCACTCTCATTTACTACACTCACATTTACTTCCGACCAATATTCTCTCACATTAATCACATACACCACATTTATTGGATTCACACCTTTAAAGGAACATTCCGGTGATTATACTCATCGGAATAGGCTCCTCCATCTCTCCGGCAAGTTTACTTACTCTCATGCCGGAGCTTGGTCACGGATCCCCCCCCCCCCGGGGCCCTCCGTGACGAGGCTAACGGTTTATTCTTTTGTAGATACAAGGAACGGAGTATCTTGACGTCAGCGAAGATCCATTGAACGTTAGCTGGGATTTGGGTATTCGACAAATATATATACAAGATAACAGTTCTGTAGGTGCAAAAATATATTACATTAGCCACTTAGCATACCGTATGTGATTGTATTTGTTATCATGTACCATGGTAAAGCAATACTAACCACAAAACGAGCACATCACCAAAACTACAAACTTTACATTCTAGCAATACAAATGCAAGCAGTCGAAACATAAGAGCATAACCAATAAAACACCAAGAAACCCAAATCTTAACTTCAAACTAAAACAACTGGTACAACCACAAACTACTAATGCAATCACTTGAGATGAAAGAGTAATAAATTTACCTTAAATTCATAGCAAACGACAAAGAAGCAAACGACAATTGCAACCACTTGAACCGAAAATTAGCCTTCAATTTTTAGCAACATGCACAGAAAAGAATCTGAGATCAAAGAAGAAATTACCTTCAATTTACAAATGCAACCACCTGAGATCAAAGATCAAATTAAATTAAATCCCTAAATTAATTTATACCGATCTGAACAGAACTAAAGTCAAGAGAAGAAAAAAGTTTTAGTGACGATTGTCGGAGAGGGGTCGTATTAATTTATTGTGCATCTCCTTCTCGCTGGACCACAAGCAATTCGATCAAAGGTGTATGCCGGGTGTGTTGAAACTTGAGAGACTCTTGGTTGCGGATTCGTAACAGGAAGAAGATGAGAGATTGGGAGGAAATCAAAGAATAATGAGGGATTCACATAATAAAGGGTAGGATATAATAGGAAGTTTATTTGGGTAGAAAGCCTAGGAAAGTAATTTTGACCATCTATTTATTTAATCAAGGGCTAAGCTTAAATGAATGAAATTGAAGGAAAAAAAAGGAGGCGCGTGGGTTTGTTAGGGGCATTCTAGTCAATCTAGCACAATAGTTTCTCTCTCCTCCAATTCCCCCCCCCCCCCATTTTTTAAAACGCAATGACCAGAAAAAACAAAGAAATGTCTTAATTCTAAAACGCAATAGCCTAAAAACATAAAAAAAGTGTACTTTCTAAAACGCAATGGACTGAATGTGTTTTACCTAAAACGCAATGCACCCAAAACACAAAAAAATGTCTTATTTCTAAAACGCAATGGCCAGAAAACACTTAAAAATGTCTTTTTTCTAAAACGCAATAGCCTAAAAACACAAAAGAAAGTGTACTTTCTAAAACGCAATGGACTCAAAACACATAAAAATGTGTTTTACCTAAAATGCAATGCACAAAAAACACAAAGAAATGTCTTATTTCTAAAACGCAATGTCCAGAAAACACTTAAAATGTTTTTTTTCTAAAACGCAATGGCTAGAAAACACATAAAAATGTCTTACTTCTAAAACACAATGGCCTAAAAACACAAAAGAAACAATTCTCTCTAAAACGCAATGAACTGAATACACATAAAAATGTGTTTACCTAAAACGCAATGAGTAAAAACACTTCAAAAATGTTTTATTTCTAAAACGCAATGACCAGAAACTGTTGTTCACAGAACCAGAAACTGTCTAAAACGCAATGAACAGAAACTGTTGTTCACAGAACCAGAAACTGTCTAAAACGCAATGACCAGAAACTGTTGTTCACAGAACCAGAAAATGAGGCAATTTCTGGAAAATTAAATTTTCTGATGCATTTTTATTAAAGCAGTTTAATCCCCAGCCAGGGGCTCTGCCCCTTGGACCCTGCTACCAGGGGCACTGCCCCCGGACCCCGCCAAGATCGTAAAACGCAATGAGTAAATAAAAAACTCAGATCGTAAAAATGAAATTAAAGAATTTCTTACATGGACGAAGCCGATTTATTCAACGATTGACGAAATTTGAATGATAAAAACACTTATTAGCGATCGAATCGAACGGATCGAGTGATTATCTTCAAAATCACGGGAAAAAATGAGATTTTGAATGAAATTAAACTGGGTTTTCTTCAAAAAAAAGCTCTAGAACACGTTGATTGGGTGTTTGAATCATTGATTGATGACGAAATCACACTATAATGTAGTGATTATTGAGATAGTAAGTGAAGAAAAGTTTGAAGATGGTGGGTTTTGAAAATGGTGGGTTTTGAAGTTACCGGGGAGAAGAAGGAAGAAGAAAGGATATGATTGACTAAAATACCCTTCCTCTTTATTTTAAATTTTGACACATGTCATAATCCTATTACTTCCTAGCCAAAATAAACTTCCTATTTGATCCTCACCCATCACATAAAATGGAAAACATAAAATGCCTTTGAAGAATATGGACGGTGAGGGTGGACATTCAAATGACAGTTTATCAATTTAAGACATTCAATTTCGACAATGAACGGTTTTCACAAGTAACTAAAAGGACTTTTGGAGCTAAAAGGATTTTTCAAAAATGTGTTTCGGATTTATTCTCCTTTTCAAAAAGGACTTTTGGAGCTAAAAGGACTTTTCAAAAGGAATCCTAAACACCCACTATGAAAGGAATAGGGCAGGAAGGGAAAAAATATGTTGAGAATGGATTTGGAGTATGATAAATTTACTATTTTATCCCTCTAGCGTTTTAAAATACAGTGTTATTTACTATTATATCCCTCTTAAATGTCTTGTGTTTATTTGTACATATTGTTTCAAAAGTTGTGCGCAATGTAAAATTAAAATTTATCGATTAGATTTGCTTTATATAGTTACAAACAAAAGACCCTATATTTTATAACAAAATTCATAAACCATTGTATCATTGTATCAAAACATGAATCATCAAATATTTTGTTTTATAATCATTGTATCAAAACATGGATCATCCTTACCAAACAAAAGACCATTGTTCAACATTATTGGGTTTAGGAGTTTCTCTACTTACCAAACAAATCTCAAAGCCAACTCAATCAATTTTACATTGCATAAATTTATTTAGAATAACAATTAATTTAGACTCTTCACATGTCATCTTAATTATAGATTACAAAGGTGCTGAAATCACTAAAATGGCCCTAAAGTGTCTTAAATTTTTGGACAATGCGCAAGTTTATCCCCTCTAAAATAGTTTGGCTCTCTTGTACATGTTGCTTCAAAATGTGAACACAATGTAAAATTACCATAAGGGTAGAAAACCTAGTTTGCTTATAAATAAGGTAGTATAGATATAAATATATTGACGTTCCAAAAAAATTAAAAAAAAGGTTATTACGTATTTAAATAACGGAACAAAATATTGTAAAATTAAAAGAAACTAAGAAAAGGTTATTATGTAAAGTTAAGAATTTTTTTTTATAGTTCGTTTATTTTTTTGTTTAACTAAATATTGTACATTTGTACTAGTTTAGTTTAATTTTTTTTGACGGCAAATAGAATCAATCTCGAGCATTCTCGGGGTACCCACTGGACCAAACGGAGTACTCCGAGAGTAACCCGAGTCCACCACCAATTCCGGGGAAAACCCGGTAACCCACCCACCCGTAGGTATGACGGTGAAATTACCGGTAATACTCGTTTGACTCAAGGATCGAACCCAAGGTTTCCCTAGGTCTCCTATCATTGCCCACCAATGTCTCACTCTGCACCAAGTAGGAGGTGAACTTGCATCTCTGAAGAGAAATGCAAGCCTTCCATCACTTGATCTAGAGATCATTGGCTACTAGTTTAGTTTAATCATGTTCAACATTTTGTTAAAGAGTTTCAAAACTCCGATCCCTTTCAGCGTTTCATGGTGGGTGTGCATCGTGGTATTGGAAAACGATCCTTACTGTATTCAAATTTTTAGGTTGTTTGAAAAACCTCATGGAGCAGTGATTAATGCTTGTCTCACGCCCTGGGGTTGCCGCTTCACTCGGGCGTGGGACCATATTACATGGTCTAAGGTTATTTGTTATGGTTTCACTAGATACGAAATGGGGCCCTTGGTCATGCCGGAATCACGCCCTTGGTGCGGTGTGTAACGCCGGCTTGGTGTCCACATAGGTCGGGCCGTTAGACCATAACGCATGGTTATTTGTACATTTTATCAATTATGAGTTCACAACTTTGTTTTTTTTTTTTTTTTTAAATTCCATCATAGACATCCTAGAATTTTATTACTTTTATCACCCAACCCATCATGTAAGTTGTTCTAACAAACTATGTTTAACGTGAAGTCGTTAACCAATTTTATATTAGCCATTCTATATGACATCATATGGAATTACAGATGCTCTACGTTTATTTATAGAGGATTAGAGGGTAGTACAAAGTGTCATGTTTTATAGCAACCAATATTGTTGGTGTTTGATTGCGTCTGTCTGGTATGGGGTAATGAAATGGACGAGAGAATGGAATGGACGAGGTAATGGAATGGACGAGGGAATGCAATGGATCATTACTATTTCATGTCTTGTTTGGTTACTGTGTGGGAATGGAATGAATTATTATTGATATTGTTTGATAGGAAAGAAAAAAGAAGGAAGAAAATCAATAGGTGGCAGTGGTGGGTGGTGGCGAAGGCGGAGGTGGAGGCAGCGATGGGTGGTGGCGGAGGCGGCGGGTGGCGGTGGAGGTGGAGACAACAGGTGGCATTGGAGGCGGCGTCGGCGAGTGGCGGTGACGGGGGTGGCGGCGGCGGCCGTCGGTTGTGGTTAGTGGGAGCAGAGGTGGCGGCGGCAGTGGTGGTTGGTGGTGGTGGGTGGCGGCGGCGAGTGGCGTTGGCGGCGGTGGTGGTTGGTGGCGGCGGTGGGTGGCAACGGTGGCAGGTGGTGGCGGCGACGGTGGTGGTTGTCGGGGTGGCGGCGGAGGCGGTTATGGGTGGAGGCGGTTATGGGTGGAGGCGGCGATGGCGTCGGTGGTGGCAAAGGTGGTGGGTTGTGGTGTTGTTGATGAATGATGCAAGAGGGGATGGAATGAAAAAAAAAATGGGGGGTGGATGAAATGATTTTGAGGGAATGGAATGCCTTATGGAATGGGTGATTCCATTCCATTGACCAACCAAACACCATTTTCTTCATTCTCTTTAAATGATCCATTCCATTCCGCCTCTCATTCCTGCATACCAAACACTACCTAAAGGGTTGGAACTGATTTATGAAAAAGTGATAATAATTATTAAGATAATTTAATACATACAACTTAATCTCTCTCTTTGTGATTTTATACTTGTATGTATGGGTGAAAGTTTTTATTAGATTATTAATTTGTCATCCATGTATAGGAGGGGTAATACTGCAAAAACAACACACTGCACCTGCTGTATGATTTTTTGCCAAATACACCACCATAATCCACCTATCTTTTACATTAATTTCTACTAGTTGCGTCTAAGGAGTTAATGCGGTAAAATATCAGATATCGGTCAAGGATCGATATTTGATATATCGGTTATCGCGGTGGGATATCAGTAATTTTAATATCATGTTAAATTTACATATATAGCAATTTAACACTAACAAATCAGTATACTCTCAACCTTTTGCAACTTGCAAAACACTAACAATTGTAGCAAGTAGGAACTAATTAACATTTAACACTTACAACTAACAATTAAGACTTAAAACACTAATAGCAGCAATAAGAAGAATGACGAATAGTAGAGCTAAGAAGAAATGTATTGATATCGGGAAAATCGGTGATATATCAGTCAATATCGCTGATATTATCGGTACCGAGACAGATGTTTTGCACCGATGTCTCACAAGGGGACCGAACCGATATATGAGTAATATATCAGAATAGTAACTACATATGGCGTACAACCAAACCAACATATCTTAAGTGGTGTCGACTGTTGAGTAATCCTCTTATCAGACGTCTCTCCTGCAGCACGTTCCCGGCATACCTTTTAGTCTTGCTATTGCTGTTACTGCCAGGGGTATTTTTGACAACTGCTCGATGCAATATACGAACAGGGATCCCACCCATCATATCAAAGTCCTCCTTTAAAGATCTTGTTAAGAACCTCAACTCTGTGTCTAAAAGTCTCGTCTTTCCGCTAACAAAGGCCACAAAAGTGAGCCGTCAGGCTTTCACTTGTGTAAAATACTTCACCTTGGGCTGACCTGCTACATCCTTCCAAGAATGTCTACTCATTACCTGAAACAATAATGTTTTTACAATAATAACAATAATGATGATAATAATAACAACGATGACAATAATAATAATAATAATAATAATTATAGGGAACAAAGATGATAACCTTGCATGGCCAACGGTTAAGTCGAGCAGTTGATAACCTCAAAAACCACTTTTTGTATGTCTCAATGACCTGCTGCATTACATCTATTCTGCCCTTCCCTTCTAATACTGAAACAAAAGACAACTGGTATCCCTGTCACCAATAATACATACATGTTTGTTAACATGATTTATTTTATGATTTATCCATTTTTCTTAGTGGTATGAGTAAATAATTGGTAAAATGTAAATATATTTAACATTACTTTTGAGTTTTGACCTGTTAATTAACCTGGGGCATGATTGTTTCGATTTCTTGAGGGATAGCTTTAACAACCCAATCATATAATCTTTCTTCAACAAGATCCATTTTATTCAAAACCACAACCAAACCCGCCCTTCTTCTGTAGCTCGTTTTACTATCACTACTTCATCATGTGTCAAGCTTTTTCTAGCTTTTGAAACCTCCAATGGCATACAAACGCATTACGAATATTCTATTTTATCGCATACAATGTTACAACATCAAAATTGTTTTATTCAAAGATCTAGATTATAATTGTAATAATACTGTTTTTATAATCCCCATTAATGCATAATTATCTATAAAAAAGGTGACAAAGAAAACATGTTTGACCAACCTCTTGACCATCAAGGACTAAAGCAACAACATGAGCCCTCATCAGGTTTTTTCTGGACTGAACAATACTCAAAGATGATGCTCCTTTCTCTGACTTTGTCCTCTGCAACCAACCTGCTGTGTCCACCTAAAAACAACCAAATTTTGGAATATAATAATAATAATAATAATAATAATAATAATAATAATAATAGTAATAATAAAATGCAAAAGTAATCTATCAATGATAATTTACCAATTTTAGAAACTTAAATTACCATGTATATCATTCTTCCTTCAAATTTAAACTCGACTCTGACCGAATCTCTTGTTAAGCCTGCCTTTGGGCCCACAAAAACACGCTCTTCCTGCAGAATTGCATTCAAGAAGGTTGACTTGCCAACATTAGGCTGGCCAACAAGGCAACAAATGCTAACTGCAGTGGTAGCTTTGATTTTTGAAACCTCTTCATTAGTTTCATCTGAGTTGCGAACTAGCAACAAACAAATATTGAAGTAAACTAAGGCAAAGTGATGAATGTTATTTTCTGAAGTTAAGGGTTGATAAACTACTCTAACCTTGTACAGTTTGAAGAAGCATATGTTGTTGTTCAAGCAATGGCCTGAGAACTTGATATAAATCATTCATCCCTAAACCAGTTTCTGCAGAGAGAGCAACAGGATCTCCAAATCCCAATGTACGCGCGACTTCACTAGCAGACCCAAAACCATCATCAAGTGATTCAGCTATATTCATTATCATAACAATCTTCATTCACGGAGCATGCATTCTTAGCCACTTTCCAGCATTCAAATCCATGGGCTGCAACTCGTCTCTAAATAAAGATATTTATTTTGTTTCTATGTCAGTCACATAAAAATGAGCATGAACAAGTGATGAAGATAAAACTAGCCTTGCATCAATAAGAAATAGTGCGAATTTACACTTTCTCAACACATTTGCAGTCATTTCTGCAGTCCGACCAAGAACAGAACCAGACGAAGCCTCGGCCTCTAACCCGGCTGAATCCAACACCTTAAATAGCAAATAACTCAATTTCGCAATCCCTTCTCGTATGTCTCTAGTCACATGATCATTAGGAGTGTTGTACACAAGTGCCTCTCTTCTTCTAATCAAACTAAATACCATATCCACACCAACCATATATAATGATTAATGAATGATATCAGATACAATAAAAAGAAATTAGTACATGTTAAATCGTCACCCAAATTAAACCATTTGTAAGTCAGTGGATATGGTATTTAGTTTTATTTATGCATAACGTGTGTTTGTACCTACTAATTTCTTTTTATTAGCTTAAAATAAAACGGGCCAAACAGGTTGAAAGGCTCCTAAATCATTTTATTGGATCAGTATATTATTCTTGACACACTAACCTTTTTGGCAAAAACACGTTCAGGTCAGCCTAACCTTTTCGACCAGTACCAAAAAGAATATCGTTTTACCGAAATTTGTTTTGGCAAGTTACCCAACATGTCTGACTGACTGGCTAATTCACCTATAATATAACAGTAAAAGACACATTTTTTACGAAAAAGCCCCCTTAATTTTACAAACAAATTTGCAACACAATAGCCACAGAAACAAAAAACCCTAATGTTGCGTTGGAAATGTGTAGCAATTTGTTACGCAATTGTAACGTAACTTAAATAACAAAAAAAAAATAAAAAAATAACTAGATGCATTATAAGACCCCGTAAATAATCACCAATTTCAACCCTTTATAAACCAACTAATTACACTTATGACATCACCTTTCAAACTCGAACCCTATATAAAAACCATATCTTCTGTCTTTTGCAAATAAAATTCAAAAGCCTAAATCCCCAAATTTTCGCTACTTCTCTTTTAAGTGCATATTTGGCTAAGTATTTTGAAACAACTTATTGACTTAGTAGGGGAAAAGTGACTTTTCAAAAAAGTCACTTAAATCCTTACTAAAGGCATAAGCCCCTTTAAAAAGCTAGCCATACATGCCCTAAATCCCCCAATTCATCTATCAATTCACCAAAATGTCGATCATGTCGCCGGAAAAACACAACTCCGGTGGATCGTTACCCATCCGGAGCAGCTTTCAACAGTCAATTTCGACGTCTGGTAAGTCTGATTTCTCCACAATCTCATCATCACCGTCACACGCGGTTCCAACCGTTACTCTCGTTCTAAATCACCAGCAACGATGACATACCGACGGCGTACTCACCGGAGCTCCGTTTGCTGGAGTATCCACCGATTCAATCATCTCCGCATAACCGTCAGAACCAGCGCTTGTGGAGGAATTATGGCAAAATAATATTGAAATGGTCTTGATAGTTGACGAGGTATGGTTTTTGCTCTTGAAATTGAAAGTTTAAGTGCTTTTGGTTGTTTAATTTTTGGAGATTCTGTTGAGGTGAGCTTTTTAATGCTAGATGATGAGGATCGGTCGATGATTCAATTGTGGAGGCATTGTTGATTCAAGTAGTTAGTTGTGTAAAATAAGAAACATCTGCGTTTGTTTCCTGTTGTACATACGTGTTTTCTATAATAATTTGATAGGCGAATTGTAGAATTGATGCGAAATTTATGGATTATGTGATGTCATATGGCTTTCGGTGAAGCAATGAACAACTGGAAGCCATGCATAGTATAATACAGCAGATAAATGTTTAGCTAGAATGTTGGAATGTTTATTATATTGATGGCATCTTCATCTGTTTGTTTCTCTATTGATTGCCATCGTACGTCTCTTAACAGTTCGAATGTGTAAATGACGTCACCTAGCTGTTCTATAGTTAATGCATATTACCTATCTGTGCAAAATTCATTTTAGAGAAAAGTAAAGTAAAATATGGTTTTGCAATAGGTACAAATTGTGGTAGAACCAACACTAGTGCAGCCAGCCTACATTTGTGTTGGACTATCTTGTTGAGATATCTCCTTTGGCTAAGCCCCATCGGAGGTATTTCAACTATCGGTCCGATATCCGATAGTTTTCTGCATTAAATGCTTAGACTGATACACAAGGCAGGTATGTAACTGCATAACCGCAACTCTTTCTGTCTCCCATTTTATCTTTAAAGCAATACAAGTGCTTATATAGTTCTCGTGATTCCCGACTTAAGATATAGCTGACAGGAACGAGTCAAACTTTTGAAATTTGTCCAAAGTCTATTATTAGTGTAAAATATCTCAAATCTCATTTGATTCAAAGATTTTGCTTATTACTGTCATTCTATTTTTCTCGTAATCATAATTAGCCCATTCTTTATTTATAAAAAATTAATTAAAAAATAAAGAGAATGTTCAATGGTCGACCAACCCGACCCAACCTGTTTTGTCATGTAAATGATATTGATCCGTTTCAACCCGAAACCAACCTGCTCATCAATATTGCCACCTCTAATCACTATGGTAATCCTACATTTGTTTTGGGAATTCAAAAAAGGAACAGGTCACATTTATGTAGGGTGCTACTGCTATTGTAATCTTTGAAATCAAACTTTATCTGTAGATTTTTAAACATTATCATCTGTCATTTTCCACACAGGCAATGGCATGCAGGTTTAATAAGGAGATTTGAATTATTCATTTGCGGGCGTGAGTTTGGGAACGCATTCTCTGAATTAACTGATCCTTTGGACCAGGTATATTCTATATTTTCTATACAACTACCCACCAACAGTTATATAACTAACCACTTATAACAGAGAAGCTGGCGGAAGAACAAGTGAAGCAGCATAATCCTTGAGTTAGAAACATATTGCACAATTATGTCTCTGGTTAGGCCCCTTCATTAAAACTATTCTAATAGATCTAATGCAGTTATCCTTGAGTCGATATACATATGTTTCATTTGGGGATATTTATGGAATTTTCAACCCATTAAATTATTAACGGTTGACTTGGGTTGTTTTAACCTAACGGGGTCAAACAAATTGAATAAAAACAAACTGGCTTAAAAGAAATGAGTCAAATCCGTCAAAAGTGGTTGCACGTGTATTTTTTCACAACAAGAGCTCCACACCCCAAGCGCGGGGTACCCACGAATAATTTATCATATACTTCTTGAGTAAATATTGTTCTATAGTTTGACTTTTATTTGTCAAACTGCAGGTCTTAGATAAACTTGAATTAATCAGCTGCAGATTGATTACAAGGGGGCATTTTAGTCATAGTGGAAGGTTGCGGTTTTGTTCATTTTGGGTTTAATTTTGCCTACAGAATAGTGAGTTATAGGTTCTTTGTTGGTTTACGGGTCAACTTGTAAACTGATTTGGTCGGTTAATTTCGGTCATATTAGAACTTGTATTATGTTTAATTTTTGAAGTTATATGGTTAATTTGAAATAGGTTTTGTAATTTTTATTTTATGGATTTTTTTTTTTTTTTGCAATTGTTTTAGTTGGAAAAATCTGGATTTTCCAGATTTTATTTTATTTTTGTTTAATTTTTAATATTCCGTTACAAATGCGTCACAAAAAGGGTAATATTCTGTCACAAATGCGTCACAATTAAAAAAAGAACAATTAGCAAATTGCGTAGGAAATGCGTTGCAAATTTCCAACGCCATGTTTTCGTTGAAAATACATTAAAAATTGTGTAGAAAATCCGTAGTAAATTGTTTGCAACTGGGCTTTTTTCAACATTAAGGTTTTGTCACAAATGCGTAGCAAACTTGAACTTGCAACGTATTTATGACGAAATAACTCGTTAGAAATGAACAAATTTCTAGTAGTGCTTATTACAAAACTTACTAAGATGCGTAGAATCCCACATCAAGTATGATAGGCTTATTAGAACAACTAATCTAAGTCCACAAACAAGTGATTATTAATATGACAAATAACCCATTTAGTCCCAAAGCCCAAATACAAGTCATCTGACTAAAGCTTACAGGCCCAAATGAAATAACCAACTTAGGCCCAATCGCAAATTAGTTTTCTTGATTCAGCAAGGCCCAAAACAAACAAATACCCGATCTTGTAAACTAAATCGAGCTTGCACTCCCGCATCTCCTAACTCGTTTAATTTTAACAAGACCAACTTAGTCGACAAGTTAATCCAATAACACTAAAATAATGTCGATAACACTAAAATTACCAACTAAACAAGTACATAAAGAACTAGAGAAGCATCAACATGACATTCACTTATACAAACAAATTAGGATATATGCAAAAAAGTCCAACTCAATCCACCCAGCCTGTTTAAACCTATATGAAACATGACTTGTTTGAACGCAAACCGTTATCTAGCCGACCCCACCAAATACAACAACCAAAAGCACCTGCAACTTAGCCTCCTTTTCATATTTGTGCATTTGTTTCTGACATATTTGGCCAAGAAGGTGTAGCAGCCTTCCTAAGAGACTTTCCTGTACCCACATATCACCGTCTTAAGACTCCACTTGATAAATCAATATTAAAAATTCAAAACACAGCAAACTTACAACCGTCAGATTCAGCCGGGTCATGGGTTTGGTCATGTAACATATTTTCCTTGTTATGAATTTTAAAATTTCCAGATTCGCCAGTCATGTTCATATTGTTCAGTTCATTGGAAAGCTCAACTACTTGTGTCTCAATTATGGAAGCATGACTCTTCTCCTCCACATAATCAGATTTAACCTCTGAATTCAACTGGGACAATGAGAAAGCCAAATGAATATTAAAATCGTGATTAGAGAATAGCAGCCCCAGGGGGATACTACATCAGGGCATTAATAACTTCATCAATAGTTAAAGAAAAATAGGAAGTTTGATTAAAAAAAGAAACTTTAATAACTTCATCAATAGTTAAGAATGGGCTTAGGACCGGAACACTAAAAGTTAAAAGTTAGTGTTGTTTCAATATAAACGTAATGATTTGACTACAAATACTATAGTACATATGAAAATCAGTTTGTGCTTTATTAATTTAGTCTACTATTAACAAGCATTTTGCATGTGTATAAAAAAGTTAATGTTTTGGAAAATTGACTTACTTGAAATGATAGTGCTTTCTCCAGTTCCTTGACAACGACTTTCATTGTTGGACGTTGGTCTTGAGTTTCTGCCACACACTGATATGCAATTTTCATAAATGTGTGCAAAGAATCCTTGTTGGGTCCTCTAGTTAGAACGAAATTGTTTTCACCGATTTCATCCTTTAATATAGGATCTATCATGTCCTCTAGTGTTCCCATGCAGAAGTTTTGTCTTGCCACAGGGCCCAACCCTCTCACATTCTCCTTCTTGTAAATTGGGTCATTGACTCTCCTCCCACATAGAATTTCAAACAATACAACTCCAAAACTATAAACATCCGATTCTCTTTTTAACTTACCAGTCTTCTCATATTGTGGATCTATGTAGAACGGTCTGCCAACACATCTGTTGAGATTGAGAGCTTCTTGATTTGGAGGCAGGAATACGCAGAAACAAAAGTCAACAATCTTTGCCCCCCAGTTCTCATCTAACACAATGCTGAAGCTGTTTATCTGACGGTTTATTATGATCTTTTGGTCTTCCATCTCATAGTGAAGGTAATTCAACGCATGTGCAACATCAATGCAATTTTTCAAACGTTTTTCCCAAGTTAAAATACGCATGTGGTTGACATTTCCCAAATAATCAACAAGATATCCATCAGAGATATTCTCAGAGACAAGGACCATCTCAGAATCCTCAACACAGAATCCAAGTAGATTTACAATGTTGGGATGCTTAACACCGGTAAGCATTTCAATTTCTGTAAAAAACTCTTCTTCTCCAATGAAGTCATGTCCAGAAGGGTACCTTTTTAAAACTAGAGTGCTCTGTCCCTTCAGATGTTCTCCTTCAAACTTCCCCTTCTGGTATAAAAGATTTTCTTTATCAAAACAGTGGAGTTCCGCTCTGTACAAAGTATAACCGCCATCCCTAGATGCAACTGTGTATGCCTCTGAAAAATTATTTGTTGCTGATTTAATATCATTGAGATGAATCTTCAAGTGTCCGAACTTGTTTTCCTGCAAATATGTGACAAAGGGAAAAGGAGAGTTACAAAACTGACTTAAATTGAGAATAAAAAATGCATAGTTAAAACTTTTAGAAAAACTATAGATTACATTGAATCGATCTACAATTATACAAGGCAAATGGGTTCTGCTCTGTACAGAGTATAGCAACCCATCTCCACCTCACTGCCAACTGATTAAATTGTAGCAGACCTGAGCCTTGCCTTCTGATCGACATATACTAATTCATATATGTTGTTTCGAACCTCAACAAAAAACGAATATGGTGCCATCATAAGATACACAGTTGGGCCTTCACAGATTGTCCAGCCCAACTCGTTTCCAAGCCCAGAAAACTTTTATAGTTACCCAGTTTGTACATAAGGCCCAAACACATAATTGTCTAATATTTAGTATCGTAGACATATTCGCACACGTATTCATTATCCATCGGCTACGTACAAGGTATATCCACACGTATCGTGTATACCTCGTATGGTCATATGTGGTAAAAAAAATTACCCGTTGGGACACCCATTACCCAAAATCCAATCATCAACTCACCAAAACCCGACTTAAAGTATCAAAAACTCACACAAAATTCTAACAATTTTATGTATTTTTAGCAATTTCAAGTTTGTAGCTGAAAGATGCTATTTACTATATGTCTTAAAATCATATATATCATATTTTGATGCGGTTAATTGGACAGGATCAACTAATACCATACCTATCCCAAACTTACAAAAATAAAAGTGTGTTACCCATTCTGGATGTTTCATGTTTTTTCATTCATTTAGATTTCTTTTACCATCCTATTTTCACGTACTTTTGAGTAGAATAAGATATATAAATACAAATTCAAAAGGAAAATTAGTATGCATGAATGATGTACACCAAAAAAAAGGATAATAAAATAGGAAAAAAAGTCTTACAATATTTTCACCACGCAATTGAAGTTCCAGTGCTTTCTTAAGTTTAGCCATAATATAGTGCATATTTGGGCGGTCTGCTCGATCCTCATTTAAGCAAGAATATGCTACCTTCGAGTATATAAGGAGTGATTGCGGAGACAATATTTGATTTAAAAGTTGAGGATGGATTATATCATGCAATGTACCATTTTCATAACCATACTTGGCCATCTGAGCTAGAGACCTATCAGCCTCGTTCTGAATTAATGCTTTCCTCCCGCACAATGTTTCGAATAAAACAACACCGAATGAGTAGATGTCCGACTTGTGGGTCACACCTCCCGTCTTTTCAATTGCTGGGTCCATACACCCCATTGTGGCAGTGTGTTCACAAGGGCACACCTGGTCCTTATAGTTTAGTGATTGTTTGATGGAAAATTCAAAACCGGATAACTTGGTTTCCCAATTATCGTCCAACAAAATAGTGTTGCTATTGATGTTACAATGTAGAATAGCATAATCACGTCCCTTATCATAATGTAAGTAACTCAACGCACGAGCCACACCTAGACATATCCTCAATCTTTGCGTCCATGTGAGGGTCTGGCTGTTTAAATACTGCCCGAGATTTCCATTGGCCCCATACGTGGTTACAATGATCTTTTCATCTATCTCGTCACAAAACCCGATAATGGAGACCAGATTTTTATGCTTGAGATCAGAAAGCACTGAAATTCCTGTCAAGAACTCGAGGTCTCCATCCCCATGCTTACAATCAAACCTCTGTGCAGTGATCTCCATCAACCTCCCAGACCACAAGAGTCGTCCTTTATATGCGATACCAACTCCACCATGTTCGATGATGTTATCATGATGAAAGTTGTTGGTGGCCTTCGCCACAGCTTCAAGTGGGATTTGTAAGTGAGCAAACTGGTTCATTGTTGATGCCATGTTCTGTTTATCAAGCAGAAGGGAGTGTTAAAACAACAGGTTACAAATGAAAGAGAAGGTAAGATCTAATAACATATATGAGCAACCACACATACATAAATATATCAGATCTAGCAACCTGAATCCCTGACTTTCTATTCCATTAATTAAATAAGCTTAATAATTGAATAAATATAATGATTTATAGGTAGTCACGACTTTAAAGGTACACATAATATAATAAACTCTTAAGTTTACACGTACATAAGGATTTGCATACTCTTTCTATTCGGTTATCAATTATTTTATAGATATTCAAATATAACAAAAAAAAATGATAAAATTCAAGTATTTTACAACAAAGATATAAATAATTAAAACGTAAAACAATACACTAAAACATCTAGAATGAATACAGTTTCTAATATACACACACATGTGTGTTTGTTTGTTCTTGTCGTTAAAAGATTAATCTATAAAAATACCATTAATAACCTTTTGATGAACACAAGTCATAATTTTTATTAATGCACTTAAAGGAACCTTGCTTTCATAAAATTGCGATAACTTACTTGAAATACCAATGCTTTCTTGAGTTGCATTAAAACTTTTTTTGTTGTTGGTCGTTTTTCCCTATCAAGATGTAGGCATTGGTAGGCAATCTCTTGAAATGTAATTAATGATTTGGGCATGATCTGTTCCCTCATTTGTTTGAACACCACCTCACCATGCTTTCCTTCTTTAAAACTTTTTTCAATGAAATCTGGTAGATAGTGGCCCTCATATTTTTGGATTTCAAACGTTGATCTCCCGCACAAAATCTCAAATAAAACAACACCAAACGAGTAAATATCGGATTCTATGGTTAGGAATCCCGATTGTCTATAAAGTGGGTCCACGTATCCTTTTGTGCCACACGCATGATCGATGATATAGTCTGTTTCCTGATTTATTGAACATATTAGTGAAAGCCCAAAATCAGCCAGTTTTGCTTTCCAATCATTGTTTAACAGGATGTTTTCAGTTTTGATGTCCCTATGTATCACCTTTGCTTGTTTTCCTACTCCTCCGTGTAGGAAATCCAACGCTCTTGCAACATCAATGCATATATTAAGTCGTTTCACCCATGTAAGAGAAATATCATTCAAATACCTATCAAGACTTCCCTTGGACAAATACTCATAGATAAGGACTTTTTCATCATTTTCATCACAGTAGCCTACAATACCAATGACATTCTCATGTTTATAGTCCAAAAGAATTTGGAGCTCACTAAAGAATTGTTGTTCTCCTTGACCAAACCTCGTATCCAATCGCTTTGCAACAATGGTTTTAAATCCATCTCCATCTTGAAGGTTTCCTTTATAGACTTTACCAAACCCTCCCCCACCGATGAAATTGTCATCATGAAAGTTTTGTGTCACCCGTTTTATGTCTTCAAGTGACATTTTGGGGTTATCCATGTTGTTGTTCTGTTAAACATGACACACCAAATAAAATAAATATATTGATAACTATAATAAAGTGGTAATAGAAAACTAAATTGGTATTATCTTTTTCTAAATATTATGAAAAACTATAAATGATGAGTAAATTGATAATTGGGTCATATCATTGATCAAAAACACTGAACAACATGATTTTAATATGATGATAAATGTCCCTTATAAATTAAATATGCACTGTACTGTGTTTTCTAAATGTTTTGGATTGAACTTTTATTTATTATTATACTTCCGTGTAAGCAATTCTACCAAAGTCCTAACTTGATAGTTATAAAAGGTAGGATTGATAAATTCCTACAATGTCTAAAAAGTAAACTTTATAGGTTGATGCTAGACATTATAAAGTGGAAAGGATTTTTAACAATGAATTTTATATAATTTGAACCTAACCTCGTAAAACATTCTAATTTTTGTTTTCTATATAACAGGGAACCATCACACAGATTACTTCTAGGCGTTGATAAACTGAATTTAAAACAGTAACTTACTTGAAAGAATAATGCTTTTTCAAGTTCCTTGACTACGACTTTCATTGTTGGGCGTTGGTCTTGAGTTTCCGCCACACATTGGTGTGCAATTGTAATAAACGTGTGCAAAGAATCCTTGTTGGGTCCTCTATTTAGAACAAATTTGTTTTCACCAATTTCTTCCTTTATTACGGGATCTATCATCTCTTCTAGTGCTCCTGTGCTGAAGCTTCGTCTTGCTACATGGGCCAGCCCTATGTCACTCTCCTTAAGGTAAATTGGGTCATTGGGTAACCTCCCACAAAGAATCTCAAACAAGACTACTCCAAAACCATAAACATCTGATTCTCTTTTTACCTTACAAGTCTCCACATATTCTGGATCTATGTAGTAGTTTCTGCCAATCAAGTCAAGATAGAGAGCTTCGTCTACTTGATTTGGAGGCAGGAATACGGACCACCAAAAGTTAACAATCTTTGCCTCCAAATTCTCATCCAGCCCAATGTTGTAACTGCATATATCACGGTTTATTATCATCTTCTGGTCTTCCATCTCATAGTGAATGTACCTTAATGCGTGTGCAACATCAATGCATATTTTCAAACGGTTTTCCCAAGTCAAAACACGTTTGTCTTTGAGGTTTCCCAAATAATCATCAAGAAATCCATTAGAAAAATCTTCAATGACAAGGATCATCTCAGAAGCTTCAACACAAAATCCAAGCAGATTGACTATGTTGGGATGCTTAACTCCACCGGAAAGAATTTCTATTTCTGTGAGAAACTCTTTTTCTCCAAAAAACTTATTTCCAGAAGGGGGGTAGCGATTGATAAGTACAGTGTTGTGTCTCTTGGATGATGGATTCTCTTTATCATAATGCTCGAGTTCTGCTCTGTAGAAAGCATAGCCATCCGTCACGGAATTTACAATTCTGAATTCGTATGAGAAATTATGGGTTGCTGATTGAATATGAGTGAAAGGAATCTTCAAGTGTTCCAAGTTCTTCCCCACCTGCAAATTAAATTCGTGACAAAGGTGTTACAGTCAACATAGAAAGATGAGAACGGAATTGAAAGAAATTGAGTAGTTAATATCTCTTCAGATGAAGTTAATATCCATCTAGTTCCAAAAGTTCCAGCGAGATTTGAGGTAAGCACACACCCGTCACTCCACTCTGGAAACTAGACGACCCTTCTTCTGTTTCATGTGCCCTATTTTTACAGGCTTGGCTTACAAAAGTCCAGCCCACCACACTTTTCCAAGCCCACAAACCAGTTATAGTTAGTTCAATAACTAAATAAGGCCCAAATACGTTGAGTGGTAATTTAAAACCATTCTAAATCTTCTAGGTTAGCTTAGTCAAATTAATTGTTTGTTGCCTATAATAAGCCTAATATTAATAATAATTTGTTAAATTTTAAATTGTAGTTAATAATATGTGTCACCATAGTGTTATTGAATTGAAATAAGTTCCTAGACCAACTATTTAAGTTAATTGTTGGTAAGAATGGAGGATTACATATGTTAGGGGCTGTTTGTTTACCTCTTAATGAGGCTCTTAATGGTTTAGACATTTGCCTCTAAATGGTTAAACATTATACTGAGTCTGAATGGTTAATACTTCTAATCTGAATTGGTCAGACATTTTTTCTCTGAACGGTTAAGCATTATACTGGCTCTTAATGGTTCAAACCTATTACTGGTTTAGCACTTAATGGTTCAGATCTCTTACTGGTTCAACACTTAACCATTCAGATGTTGCCAAACAGCCCCTAATCTTTATGTAATATTAATAAAACTAAATAATAAACTTAATAAGAATAAGAAAGCTTACATGTTAGTTTAGTATACCCTTTTTTGTTTGTTTTCAAGGTAGACTATGGATGTTTGAAGAAAGATTCATTGGAAATGTGTTATGGGGCTCCATTAGGGGCGCCGATGGGGTCACATTAGCTACAAGAGGCGCGCAAACATTACGATGGGTGGATGCGCTTGTTGGGGATAGCTGGCGTGGGGCAGGGGCTTGGTGTGGATGGCGGGCTGGGGGCTCTTTGATGATACCCAATACCATATATCACACAGGGGCGGAGGTATAGTGTTGTTAGGTGAAATATGGGCTACGGCTCAACCACGTCTTGGTAGTGTATTTATTTCATTATTTTTTTGGTTTTATAGAAAGGATACCCCTAAATAAATACAAGGATAACCTTGAGAAAAAGACAGGATACTTGAATTTATTAAAATCCCTAATTTTTATAAGCCTAAACATTTTATAACCCAAAACTTGTATAATTAATTAGCCCAAATGATAAAGTTAGTCCAAATTAAGAATAGTTTAATTGAAAGGAGACCCATTTGATAAACTTAACCCAAGGCCCAAAGTCCAAAACAATAAAATATCCATTTTCGATTAAGCTGGATAATCGAATGGCCCGGAATATTTGAACGGTGGTCGAATTTAATTTTGTAAAGTAAAAAACGACGATACGATGGAACAATTTCGAGCTATGAAAACAAGAAGAGGACAAATCTATTAGGTATTTGTTTTACTTTATTTATTATCGTTTTTTATTTTTGTATGACAGTAATTTTTTGGGGATACCCCTAAATTAATGGGCTAGCTCTGCCACTGATATCACATAAGGTCCAAATACCCCCTCCCCCACCTTTGTTGTGTGATAGTTACGTCATTTGTTTAACTCCATTAAGGCATTAAGCTTGAAACATTATCATATATATATATATAAGAGTAAAATGCACGGATAGTCCCTGTGGTTTTGTAAAATAACACCTATAGTCCCCAACTTTTGGAAATTACACCGGTGCTCCCTATGGTTTGACAGTTTGTTACTCGGATAGTCCCTGGAATAGATGTCCGTTGGTTTTCTCCGTTAAATCTATGTAAAATGAAAAAATTACCCCTTGCTTTTATTAAAATATAAGAAAAAATTAATTAATCATTTAAAATATCAATTGGACCCCATAATTAATTATTAATTATTAAATAAAATATATAACATCTTCAAGAACATGAACATCTTGATTGAAGATCTGGGTCTAATTTCATCATCCTAAAATGAACATGAACATTCATTATCAAATTCATCTTCAAAAAAAATTATTAACATCATCAACTTCAAAAAAATCATCATCATCTTCAAAAACAGACAACATAAACTCTGGACACATCTTAATCACCTATTTTCATCTTCCAAGACATGAACAAAGTGAAACCTAAACTCATAAATTCAAGAACACCTAAACCCCTTTACCTCCGATCAATCTAGAACCCAGAACCTAAACCCACATATTCAAGAACAAGAACACGATCCAACCGGAGGAACCATACCCGACTCAGTCTTCATCACTCCATCACTGGTCCGTCGTCACCCACCCTTGAACCACCACTCGACAAACAATCGCTTGTTCATCGCAGATCCAGATCTACCAAAGAGACCGAATAGATCGTTGTTTGTTAGCTTCCGGTCGACCCTGAAGATGAGATCAGCATCGGAGATCGAAGTTTTGTAACCCACAATAGCCAAGAACAAAGACACTTCGAACACATAATCTGGATCTTAAATAAAGTGAGTGAGAGAGAGAGTTTCTTCATTTATGATTATGGGTATTGATTTTTGAAGCAAAGAAAAGCATGAATCTGGATCTTAAATAAAATGAGTGAGAGAGAGAGAGTTTCTTCATTTATGATTATGGGTTTTGAATTTTAAAGCAAAGAAAAACATGATCATTTTTCTTGGGCAGAGAGAGAGGGGGAGAGAGGAGAGTAGATCTGTACATAGATGAGAGAGATTAATAATTGCTAAGGGCATGTTTGTCATTTTACATAGATTTAACGGAGAAAACTAACGGACATCCACTCCAGGGACTATCCGAGTAACAAACTGTCAAACCATAGGGAGCACCGGTGTAATTTCCAAAAGTTGGGGACTATAGGTGTTATTTTACAAACCACAGGGACTATCCGTGCATTTTACTCTATATATAAAGTGTAAAATACAATTAGGTTTAACGTACACTGTAAAATTATAACATGCGGATTTCTAGATGGGAGGTAAATTCGCATGTACATGAAAAAAAAAAAAAACAAAATCCTGCATGTTAAAAAAATTAGACGCATGTTGGAAATTTTTCCGAGTTTATGAAGAAGTGTCCAAGTTTGTGAAAAAATTAGACGCACGTTGAAAATTTGTCAGAGAGTTTACGAAGAAGTGTCTGAGTTTTGTGAAACCGCATGTTGAAAGTGTCCGAGTTTGTGAAATTCGCATGTTGTAATTGTCCGGGTTCGTAAAGCCGCATGATGAATCGTTCGGGTTTGTGTGTCTTCCGAGTTTATGACCTCAATTCCGCATATTATATTTCACAGCATACGCATCGTACATTAAGGCCAATTGTACGTTAACCAACCCCTATATATATACACCCAAGGAAACTAAAAATATCATGTATACTCAACTTCAGGGAATTTTGACTTAGTGAGCATTCTACATCTTTCCATTATATGATTTGTTTATAGCCTATTTTAGTTTTGATTAATGTTCTCTCCTCTTTGACGGCAATCGAATCGTCTCAACCCTATTAAGGTTTATCAATCGCATTACATAATAGCAAATCCTAATTGTTTATTGCATCTGATTGTTTATCACATTTGATTGTTTACCTCTTTTTACGGATTTCATCGTATATATATATTCATCCTTCAAGTTTCAACTTTTTGGAAAGCACTATCTCTTGCGTCCAATTTCTTGAAATAACTCCATGCAAATATGAGTTAAAAGTGAAACAAATCATTTTCGAAAGTAAATAGAAAGCTTGCAGCCTAAAAATTTTCAAAGAGCTTAACCTATTTAATTTGTCCTCAACTAAAATGCAGCTTTATATGCGTTATTATTTTGAGTTCAAACTCGAACAGAATGAAACTCTTTCATGAAAGTAAACATAGAGAAAAGAATTAAGCCACGTAGAATGTGGGGCGTTTTTGTCATCGGATATATATTCGTTGTTTTGAGTTTTGGCTTTTTGGAGGTAACAGAATGTTGCAACCTGTTCAATGGTTCAATTGAATAGTTTTTGTTCTAAATAGTTCTATTGTTATTGCTCAGGGTACAAATTTGAAGGTTTTATGTGGCAGTTTAATGGTCAATTGATTATTAACAGTGGTGATCAATTAAATATTAACAATGGACCAATGGATCGAGATAACATGGTTATTACAGAAAATACATCTTCAAAACCAATGTGGGAGTTCAAGTTGCAATCAGCGACCCTTGAGTACATGAAGAGTTTTTATTTCCTTAGGTCATGCTATTGTTGCAAACCTTAACTCAACTTAAAATGGGTAAAACTAATTTTAAGCTCTACGTTTTTTGTGTGTTTTGGTGGGTAGAAACAAGAGAAACGAGATAGTTTATGATTGGTGGGTGTTGTTGGCCAGTGCGGATCTAAAAGGAAAATTTAGTAGGATCTTAATTTTTTTACCTAGGCCCATCCCTAAAATTTTCTTTTACCTTAGGTTTTTGGGGGTTTGGGGGGTTGGCCGGTGTTTAGGTGTTTTTGTAGTGTTGCACATGTGTAATGCAAATTTGTTTTTCGTTTTGTATTTTAAAAATACTAGATTTACAGCTAAAAAATGCTAAAAAAAATATATTTGTTGTGTTTTTTAAGCGTTTTTACGAGTTTTCGAGTTCTCGCAATAAAAGGAGTTTTTTCTTGAACCCTCCCTTATATATATATATATATATATATATATATATATAGGGGAAGGTTCAAATGAAAACCACTAGTTATCGCGAAAACTCGAAAACTAACTAAAAAAAGCCAAAAAAACATACCAAATTTTTTTTTTTTTTTTTTTTTTTGCAAACCAATTTTCGCAGGTTTTTCTATATAAAAAAAAAATTTCCAAAAAAAAAAAAAAAAAATTTTTGTGTAGTGCACATGTGTAATACTACATATGTGTATGTATACTACATATGTGTATTATTACACATGTGCACTACACAAAAAAATTTTTTTTTTTTTTTTTTTGAAAAAAAGTTTTTTTTATATAGAAAAACCAGCGATTTTTATAAAAAAATTGAAAAAAAAAAAACAAATTTTTGTGTGTTTTTTAGGCTTTTTTTAGTTAGTTTTCGAGTTTTCGCGTTAAAAGTGGTTTTCATTTGAACCATCCCCTATATATATATATATATATATATATATATAAGGTTAAAGACCCTTGTATTATATGGGGTGAATAAAAAAATATTAAACAATTAGTAATAAGATTTAGAAATTATAATTATGTGGAGGCTAAGGTGATGAGTTTCGAGGTTGTGAATACGGTGGAATATCAAGGCAAACCCGACCTGAGTCACCAACACCAGAGATAAAACTTTATAACCCAAAATGTTTTATCCTAGAACCCGTATGATATTATTAACCGGAGATATGAATGGGCAACAACAGATTGATTATACGATTAAAGACTGGGTTCGTGGACTTCACATACATGTCGTATAAAAGATTAAAAGCGTGATACTGGCTAGATTTCTACAGCGTAACCTAGATAAATACACATAACCTATTAACTATATATTTTTTGCATCACTTAACTTTAGTATTAGATCATATATAAACTTCTACGATTTCATGGATATCCTTAATAAATTATGTAATATTTTATATCTTTTAAATATATTTATAACCAACTTGTGTGTTAATCTGGATAGAGTAAACTGCCATTTTGGTCCCTGTGGTTTAGGCACTTTTGCCATTTTAGTCCAAATCTCAAACTTTTTACATCTGGGTCCCTATGGTTTGCATTTTGTTGCCATTTTAGTCCAAAATCTAAAAACCCTCTATTTTGACTGTTGAAACCTGATTAATTTGTCCTTTAGTGCAGGGGCATTTTGGTCATTCTGATTTTACTCTTCTAATAAATTAAAACAAAATTAATTATATATTATATAATATATATATATATATATATAACCCTCGATCTCTCTCTCTCTCACTAAAACAACACAGATACACACACACACTCTCTCTCAGTTCTCTCTCTCTCTCTACACAGATCCGTCATCCACATATCACCACCGTTCACCACCGCCATCCAACTGCCAAGACCTGCGAAGACCTGTATCTCTCCTCCATCCTTCTTTCTTTTCAGATCTGTAAATATGGGGTGGTTGACGATGACTGATTATGATGATGATGACTGATGATGATGATGGACGGTGATTATGATGATGATGTAAGGGGGTGGTTGACGACGGCAGTGGAGGTGGTTATGGTGTGGCTCGGGTTTGGGTTTGCTTTGAGTTTGGTGAAGGTGGTGACAGCGGCAACTCCGGTGATAGGGATACATCGTCTGGTAAGTGATAATGTGAGTATTTGGGGATTTTGGGTGTTTTATGAAGTTTCTAGTGAATATTTGGGGATTTTGAGTTTTTGTTTCTAGTGAATATTTGGGTGGTTACGGTGGTGGATTTGAGGGTTTTTTCATGGTGCGTTTTTTGATTTGAGGGGTTTTCACGATGGTTGTGGTGGCAGGTGGATGGTGGTGTTGGTGGTTACAGGTTGGGTGGTGGTGGTGACGGTGGTTGTGGTGGTGGCCGGTGGGTGATGTGGGGGTGGGAGTGGGTGATGGCAGGTGGCGGGATTGAGAGGTGGTGTAGAGAGATGGAGGCGGTGGTGGCAGATGGGGGCGGTGGTGGTGCTATAGAGAGAAGGGGTAAACGAGGAAGGAGGTGTGGGTGTGACTGTTGGATGGGACGACGCCGGAGTGGCGGTGGTGAGAAGGGGGGGAGGTGGCGGTGGTGGTGGTGCTATAGAGAGAGAGAAGAGAGAGAGAGTTGATCTGGGTTTTGAGAGAGAAGAGAGAGAGAGAGTGCAGCTCAATAAATGAAATTTACAGCAAATGAAATTTAAATGAATTTACAAAAAATGAAATTTAAAAAATGACCAAAATGCCCCTGCACTAAAGGACAAAATAATCAGTTTTCAACAGTCAAAATAGAGGGTTTTTGGATTTTGGATTAAAATGGCAACAAAATGCAAACCACAGGGACCCAGATGTAAAAAGTTTGAGATTTGGACTAAAATGGCAAAAGTGCCCAAACCACAGGGACCAAAATGGCAGTTTACTCATCTGGATAAGTGCAACTAATTAATATAAGAGAATGATGAAAGGAAAAACATGAGGGTCTTACTAGAATTTCATGCGTTGATTGAAGCTCCAATGCTTTCTTAGGTTTAGCAATTACTTGGGTCGTATTTGGGCGTTGTGTTTGCTCCTCCTTTAAGCAATAATATGAAGGAAAAAAATTAGCTATAAAAATTAGAAACCAACTGTTGATAAAATTAGAAATTACTAATAACTTAAAATTTTCACTCTCCTAGTGATGTTTAATTTTTTTATGGCACAGTTGTGGTGTATATGGAAAATAGGAACAAGAAACGGTTTTCAAACAACGAAATCTAAGTGGAGCAGATTATGGATGAGATCAAAAGCCTTGTTTTTTTTGTTTAAACATAGGTCGAAGTTTTAGTCCGCAATTGGTGTAAATTTAAGATTGTATAGTTTTTGATATAGTTTACCTCTAACATGTTTTTGTTGTCCCCTTTTTTCTTTTAGGGGGTCGTGGTGAACGAAATTTACCTTTAAAAATAGGTAAACTCTTCGTGTACATGTAGCCAACCACATAATTAATAGAATTTTCCAACGAACATTAATGGAAATTGTACAACCAAAGAATAGTTGTATTCTCATATCTCTTCCTCTTCCTATTATAAAAAGATTAAATGTTATATAAAAAGTTACCAAAATTTTTATTTATTATATCATACAGCTTTCAATTTGTTTTCCATATCTAGGAGGCAACGTTCCATGTTTAACAATTAAAATGGTAAAATAGTGTGTTGCAAACTTACAATAACGATGAATGAACGCAGAGGTTGAGGGGTCCACCCTTAACTTTCTTGGTGAAGTGCAATTTTTTTTTTTTTGGTTTTATGCAGATCTGTCAGTGTGGATTTGTTTTTTTCTAAATCTGCCACAATTTACAACTAATTTTCTTTGGGATACCACTGAATTTTTCTTCTAGATCCATCACCAGATGAACGTATGGTTACAATAATGAGTTACATTGTATATATAGTATTAAAATACGAAAAAAAATATGTAGTATAATATAGTATTAAAACTGTGTGTTTGGCTTCGTGCTCTAAGATCACATATTCAAACATACTAATTGAACATAAAGTAATCATGGTTAATAAATGGCCTCTTAATTGATAAGGTACTTTGGTAGCCTTACCATAATAGGAAGACACATTTGGGTGATTTCCCAGAACTAAGCACTTTTGTAGTAATTTATATGTATTATGAAATTAAACTAATACAAACACGTAGTAAAGTAGTTATTTTATTTCGGGTCCCTTTTCACAAACGTATAATACATACAGATTATGCGGTGCTGCTGGTTGTATTGAATTTTAAATTCAGTCATTGGATAATTAAGATTACAATACCCTTGCATACATTACTGATCACAAGGCAAGGCAGGGATGTTTAATGTTAGCATGTGCTTTTAAAGTCTAGTACTAATATCATATTTCTAACGATTAAAATGGTGAAACACCAAAGGTCTAACTTCAATAAAGATGACTTATGATGGGGAAACAATCATACAAAATGTTTGGTTGCTATTGACACCACGGCAAACCATTATATCCCCCAACAAAATTGCATACAGACTCAAAGAAAGTAATCGTTGATAGGCATTGTCTTAGCCTGGTATACAACGTCAACTATATAATGAACAGTGTCTCCTTTTATAAAAAAGTTTCTTACATCGTCTTAAGTTGATCAACTATATTTTACTATTTGAAGAAATTAAATTAAAACTTTGAAGATGAAAAACTAAGAAATATGAATAATAGATAAACCTTTCTAACAAATGCTATTTACAACATGTGGTACAATTTCATGCAATTTGCGTAGTGACACGACTTCATTATCAAGAAGCACTAACATTATTGTAAGTACGATGAAAAACTGATAGGTGACCAGGAAACTAATTTTGTTACGATGAAAAAGGTTTGATACTTGAGAAGATGTAGATCTTTTATGTGACCTTACAATAACGGTATACCAAGTTATATTCTCTAACTAGTTTATAGACCCATGTGTTACATGGTTTGAGGATAGAAAATTAGAAAATGAAAAGCTTTAAGATAATCATGGAGTTGATCGAGTTCTTGGGAAAAAATGTGTGTTTCAGTTTATACAAACTTGAATGAGTTTTTAAAAATAAATATGTTATTGTTGATGTTGGTTGCGTTTGAAAGATATAACAATTATAAATTTGAAACATAACAATTATAAATTTTGATTTTTTTTATATTTCATATTATTTCTTGCATCACACGTAATAAATATAAATTTTGATATGAATACATATAACCCTAATATGAACTATACATACAAAATTAAAGAAAAAAAATATAACATTACTCATTTTAAATGATGCTTTACGAAGTAAGAATTTTGTTTTTGAATATAAAAGGATTAGTATATTTTATTTCAAATTACTATTTTGTTATTTTAAAAAGTGTTATCAAAGTAGAAGATAGAATGGAATTAGTTCATTATCTAAGATTATATATATTAATATATATATTTATATATATATAGTTTATATATATGTTTAACATTTGTGAAAATGATAATAACAAATTATAAACATGATAAGGTTTGAAAGTTTTGGTTACATCAAATAGTGATAGATGGATGTATATATTTTTGGTTATCTCATCTTCTTTTGATAAGTATGTTTTTATTTATTAAAGTAGAGATATTATATTAAAGTATAGGTAAATAAATAACTAATATTAAGAATATTGAAGAGAAATCATGAATATAAGATTATTTTAATATATATTAAATTCAATCTTTTAATAGACTTTATATTAATTTACTTATTATTTAGAGTTAAATGCCATTTTAGTCCCTATGGTTTTAGTCATTTTGCCAGTTTAGTCCAAAGGTTTCATTTTTAACCTGTGGATCCAAAAAGGTTTCACCATTGCCATTTTAGTCCACTGGGTTAACTTCATCCATTTTTTCTGTTAACCAGAAGGGCAATTCGGTCATTTTATATGTAATTCTGTTAACTAGAAAGGCAATTCGACCATACAAAATGACCGAATCGCCCTTCTCGTTAACAGAAATAATGGATGAAGTTAACCCAGTGGACTAAAATGGCAACAGTGAAACCATTTTGGACCCACAGGTTAAAAATGAAACCTTTGGACTAAACTGGCAAAATGACCCAAACCACAGGGACTAAAATGGCATTTAACTCTATTATTTATTATGATTGAGTTAGCATAATAAATTGACACATGGCCTTTAGTAAAATCTTTTGTTATAAAAGAATGCCATGTCGCATTAAAAAGACCTTTTTATTAGTATTAGATAGAAGAAGCACTAACATTTATTTTTGTAATTATGATACGTGAGTGTTTGGTTGCAAAAAACAAAATTAAATTTAACTAAGTTTATCATTGTCGCCGCGTTGCGGCAAACTTCTTTTGTTATTTAGTCTGTGTTTACATATGTTTTGAAATCATTACGAGCGTGTTGCGCATGGAACCGCCGACAAGAATAACAAAGCGGAATCATCTGGCTCGTGTATTACATACGTGAACCAAAAACGCGACTGTAGGAACGCACCGACAACAAAGCGGAATAATCTGGCTCGTGTATTACATTAAATCTGAAATATTATGATATATTTAGCTTCGTAATCGAATTCTAATATTCACAGTTGAAATGGGACCGAAAAACGGACTAGAAACGACCACCGAAGTATTTTACGCAATTTTAACGCAACCGACGAATGAACGCGTCACACATCTACTTCCGACACTATTTTACATATTTCTGATCCTGAAATAACATTTTACGACATTACACGAAGTACGGATACGAAAACGGGCGTCGTAGACGCATGGGCCGGACAAAACACAAGAAACGAGCTAATGGGCGTTGGGCCCAACCCACTTAAACCTAAGTATAAATACCCTGTTATAACTCATCCTTCTCATTTCTTTCCCTAACCCTAGCCGCAACCCCCTTTCTTTCTCTAGAACTCCAGAGGCGGATCACGGCGGTGCCAGTGAAGTCCTGCGGTGTTTCGGAGAAGGCGAACGAGGGCGCCGCCGCTCACGCGGCTTTGGCGACGGAATTTGTTACGATAAAATGGAAAGAAGACAGAACAGAGGGAAAGGCTCAATTCATTTCATCGATAACTACCAACTGTCACCTTAACGGCTATTTAACAGACAATCTGTTACAACTTTCCAATCAGCTATCTAAACCCTCAAACTATACAACTATTACACAAACAGTCCCTGAGACTTATTATTGTTATTAACTATTCAAACATAATGACATAAATGGCCCTTCTAATCTTTATTCATGACAATACTCCCCCCTTAAGCATTCTTGACCTCAAGAATCAACAGGAAACTCAGGGTATTTCAGCATAAACTCATCAGCCACCATCCATGAAGCATCATGAAGAGGATTCTTCCACTGGATAAGAAACTTAACAACTGCCCTATTGCCCTGCTTTGCCAGCTTTCTGTCCAAAATCTTGAATGGTTGCAGCCCATTACTAGCCACTTCAGGAATTTGATGGACCACCTCAGGAGGTCCCCCAGCCTTATTCAACAAAGAAACGTGAAATGTTGAATGAATTTGAGATCCAGGAGGAAGGTCTAACTTATAAGCAGCTGGTCCCACTTTAGCTATTATAAGAAAAGGTCCATAGTATTTTGGGGACAGTTTTGAATACTTGTGAGTTCTTAAAGTGGTCTGAACATATGGATGTAACTTGAGATACACCCATTCACCCACATCAAATGATCTTTCAGACCTATGTTGATCTGCAAATTGCTTCATTCGATTCTTGGCTTTGAAAAGAGCTTGTTTGAGTGTGTCCACCATTGTTTCCCTTGCTGTAAAAAATTCTTCCACAACAGCAACATCAGTATCTAGTGGAATGTGGGGTAAATGGATAGGAGGATCCATTCCAAACAAAGCCTTGTATGGAGACATTTGAATAGCAGAATGCCAAGTAGTGTTGTACCACCACTGTGCTAATGCTAACCATTTGACCCATGTGTGTGGCTCAGTCATTACCATACACCTCAGGTATGTTTCCAAACACCTGTTTAAAACTTCTGTCTGTCCATCCGTTTGTGGATGATAGGCAGTAGATAAAGCTTGGGATATACCTTGCAGCCTTAAAAATTCTTTCCAAAACTTACTTAAGAATAGAGCATCCCTGTCAGAAACAATAGTTTGTGGACAGCCAAGAATCTTGAACACATTATCCATGACCACTTGAGCTACTTTCACAGTAGTGTAGGGATGTTTTAATGGCAAAAAATGTCCATATTTAGTAAGTCTATCCACAATGACCAGGATAGAATCATACCCTTGGGAATTGGGCAGACCCCTAATAAAATCCATTGAGATATCTGAAAAAATAGTGACATGAGTAGGCAAAGGATTTAGTAGCCCAGGATATGCTACTGTTTCATACTTTGCTTTTAAACAAGTGTCACATTTTTTAACAAACTCCTTAATGTCACTAGTTGCCTTCTTCCAATAAAACATATCTTTAAATCTTTGAAGTGTATTGTGAATACCTGAATGACCAGCTTGTGGTGAGGAATGACAAATGACTAAAATGTCCTTCCTGAGCTGTTCATCATTTGGAATCCATAACTTGTTCTTCCTTCTAATAAACTTCCCATCCCAAGTATATTTATCAATAGAATCTCCCTGTTGTAACTTCTGAATAAGCTCTTCGGCTGCATTATCTTTCACCAAACTTTCTTTAATTCTGCCCAACAAAAGAGGTTCATAACTAGACAAAGCCATCTGAAACAAGGCTGCACCATGAATTCTTGAGAGAGCATCAGCTGCACCATTATCAACTCCTTTTTTGTATACAATAGAATAATCATATCCCATCAATTTGCTGAGCCAAGTATGTTGAAGAGGAGTAGTAATTTTTTGTTCTAATAAGTGCTTAAGACTCTTCTGATCAGTTCTAATAGTGAAATGCTTCAATATTAGATACTGATGCCAATGTTTCACTGCCATAAGAATAGCAAGGAGTTCTTTCTCATACAGTGATAAAGAACATTGTCTAGTCGATAAAGCCTTGCTAACAAATGCTAGTGGATGTCTATCTTGCATCAACACTGCTCCCAACCCCTTAGATGAGGCATCTGTCTCAATTACAAATTCCTTAGACCAATCAGGCAGAGATAAAACAGGTGCATGCATCAATGCCTGTTTCAGCTGATCAAAATCCTGTTGGGCTGTATTTGACCATTTAAATGCATCTTTTTGTAACAAGGCAGTGAGTGGTTTTGCTATTGCCCCATAAGAAGATATAAACCTTCTATAGTATCATGTCAAACCCAAAAAACCTCTTAATTGTTTGACAGTCACAGGAACAGGCCAGTCCCTTATTACTTCTATTTTTGACTGATCAGTGGCCACTCCTTCCTGTGAAATCACATGCCCTAAATACTCTACCTTAGAACCAGCAAAACTGCATTTTGACTTTTTTGCTAACAGTTGATTCTCTCTAAAAATCAATAATACCTCCCTTAAATCTTTTAAATGCTGCTGGAAATCTTTACTGTAAATCAGAATGTCATCAAAGAAAATTAATACTTTTTTTCTCAACAGTGGCCTGAAAACAGCATTCATGAGCCCTTGAAAAGTTGCAGGGGCATTTGTAAGTCCAAAAGGTAGTACCAGAAACTCAAATAAGCCTTGATGAGTCCTGAAAGCAGTCTTATGGATGTGATCTTTGTGCATTCTTATTTGGTGATAGCCAGACCTTAAGTCCAATTTAGAAAACACCACAGCCCCTCCTAATTCCTCAATTAATTCTTCTATAAAAGGAATAGGAAATCTATTTTTTACTGTATTCTCATTCAACTTTCTGTAGTCTACACAAAACCTCCAACTACCATCTTTTTTCTTGACTAATACTACTGGAGATGCAAAAGAACTTACACTGTCTCTTATGATACCCATGTCCTTCATTTCTTGCACCATTTTCTCAATAATATCTTTTTGACCCACTGGATATCTGTAAGCTCTTTGATTGATTGTTGCCTTCTCATCAATCAATTCAATTTTATGGTCACATTGTCTTGGAGGTGGTAAAGAGGTGGGTTCTTGAAACACATCCGCAAACTCCTCCAGTAACTCCTCTACTAACTTGTTTTCTGATATCTCTTTCACCTTAGCCTGGTGTTGAAAAGTTCCTCTGACTTATTCTTGAATACTAAATAGTTGAGCCTGAACTTCTTGGCTTTCAGATTCCATCATAAAACTCAACTTTTCCACAGAACACAAAGACAAGTTCTGATTATTAGTACCCTTTAACTCAAATTTCTGTTCACCAATTTGAAACTGCATTGTAAGACTTTTAAAGTTCCAAACAATGTCATTTAGGGTCTGTAACCACTGGACCCCTAATACCATATCATAGTTCTCTAATGGTAATAAAAACACATCAGACTTGAACCATATACCCTGCATGACCCATTGGAAATCTTTACACAGCTCCACACAGGATAATTTGTTACCATCAGCCACAGTCACTGATAGGGAAGTAACAGCTTGGGTTGGACACTTCAATTTTAAAGCCAGACTTTTCTTAAGGAAGTTGTGAGTCGATCCTGAATCAATCAGGATATATAAAGTTCTTGTGCCTATAGTTCCCACTATTCTCATAGTGCTAAAGGATGGAACTCCTGTTAAAGCATTCAAAGAAATGTGGGGTTCTATTGGAAGTTCATGTACTGACACTACCTCATTAACTGCTTCTTCAGTTTCTTCTATATCCCCAATTTCCAAGATATACAACTGTTTAAACTTACAGTTGTGAGTAGATGTATACTTCTCAGGACACCAAAAGCATTCACCTCTAGCTCTTTTTTCTTCAGCTTCTTTAGTAGACACCTTTCTAATAGGTTTGATCATCTTGTTGGCTGGAGGGGTAGGTAGTAAGGAAAGATTGTTTGTATTATTATAAGAAGAAGTTGATTTATAGGGTGTAATTGCAGTGGAAGTATTATTATTGGTTTTCTGAAAAGATGGGGTGTAAGTGTTACTTTTCTTGGTGTCTTTATTCCCGAATAGAGTGTGATACACAACCTCTTGTTGTTTAGCCATAGCAATGGCATCTCTCACTGTTCTTGGTTTACAAATCTTCACCAAGCATCTTATTTCTGGTTTTAAACCAGCCACAAACAATCCAGCAGCATATTCCTCACACAGTTTAACTCTATTCAGCAATGAATCAAAAGCATCACAATACTCTTGTAAAGTACCCGTCTGCTGCAAATTCTTTAATTCCTCAATTGGCTCTTCAGATAATCTTGTTGAAAATCTGTTGAGAATAGATCTTGAATAATCTTCCCACTCAATTTCTTCCAACTCTCTATCTTGGCTGGAAGCATACCCTTGATGCCACTGTAAAGCCACACCTTCCAGGTGTACAACAGCATATTGCATTTTCAATTGATTTGGAGTCTTATCCATGGTAAAGAAATGATTGCATTTGTACAACCATCCCTCAACATCCTCACCATTAAACTTTGGAAAATCCAGTCTACCCAATAGGACCAATCTCTGATCAAACCCTCTATGATTTTGTGACAACAATTCTTTGAGTTCTTTCAACTAGTTACAAACTTCTACCATCTGAATCTGCAAATTCTGTACATGGTTGGAGTTTTCTTAAATTAAAGATTGTTGAGATTGAATGGCTTGAGAATTATCTTTAGCTATCTTTTCTACACGATCCATTTCTTGTTGCCTTGTTGCCATTAACAAATTCAATGAATGAAATCGAATTCAACAAAGAAAAATTGAAATGATTAACCGAAAGAAGATTAATCCAATTAGAAACGAAACAAATTGATTAATCGAAAGAAGATTAATCAGAGCTGAACGAACAGGACGAATTTTGATGGTGAATCAGATTGAATGGTGGTTGAACGGTGGTTGATCGAAAACAATGGTGGATAAGGAGCTCCGAGAGGATCGAGAGCTCTGATACCAGTTTGTTACGATAAAATGGAAAGAAGACAGAACAGAGGGAAAGGCTCAATTCATTTCATCGATAACTACCAACTGTCACCTTAACGGCTATTTAACAGACAATCCGTTACAACTTTCCAATCAGCTATCTAAACCCTCAAACTATACAACTATTACACAAACAGTCCCTGAGACTTATTATTGTTATTAACTATCAAAACATAATGACATAAATGGCCCTTCTAATCTTTATTCATGACAGAATTTCACAGCCGAACCAAGGCGTACCCCTAAATCATCCCTTCCGAACCCATTTCCAGCACCAGTTTTCCCATACGAGCAACGGAGGTAGCGATTTCGAGCTCCGGCAGTCGTGTTTCATGAGTTCGTCGCGGGTAAGTTCATCTCCTCCACTTTCTAAGCTTAGATATGTTTAGATCTCGTTCACTTAAAGCTTCTTCTTTTGTTTTTTTTTTTGTTTTTAGTTGTGTTTGGGGTGTCGGCCATGGTGGTGGCCGGCGTGGTGATGTCGAGGTGGCTGAAGTGGGGATGATGGCAGCAGTGGGGAGCCGCCGGAGTTAGAGGCGGCGGTAGCAGGTCTCATGGCGGTGGTGGCAGGTCCGACAACGGTTATTGTTCGTGTTGTTTGAGAGCGGAGCAACGAAAGGGGGGGAGGGACAGGGTGGTGGCATGGCTCGGCTCGATTATAAACCAAGCTGGCTCAGCTCGGCACGGATTTGAAACCGAGCTGAAAGTCTAAGCTCGGGCTCGGCTTGGTTTTAAACCGAGCTGGCATGGCTCGGCTTGGTTTGCCTCGATTTTAAAAATAAAAATTAATACATAGCTCTCAAAATTCAGTATTCTAAAATATTATTTAATACTTCAAAAGAACATAATCAAAATACGTTCAACCTAATACATTACAAGTCAAAATCACGTACAACAACGCAAAATAAGTTTTATATTTCAAGTAAATACATTATTTGTTCATTAGCACCACAATCAACCTTTAAATATGTCATAGATATCAAACTACAAGCCTAAACACATGTAAATAATAATCACTTTTTTGTAATATATTATATGTATATAAAATATATTAAAAGTAAAATATTTCAAGGTAAGCCGAGCTACCAAGCGAGCCAAAACAAGCCAATTTGGCTCGTCACGAGCCGAGCTGAGCTAAGCTCACTTTCTCACCGAGCCGAGCCGGCTCGGCTCATTTTCAAACCGAGCCATATCGAGCGAGCTTTTTCCGAGTTAAACCGGAGCGAGCTCTGAGCCACGAGCTTTTTGGACAGCCCTAATATAGTTATTTGAATTTTATCCTAAACCGACACCTAGCTCTAACCCGAATCAACTAACAAAATCGTTAAGAAAATAAAATTCTTGGACTTATACGTGATTTTGTTTATATAACTTGCATAAATACATATGTATATGTAGTGGAGAGTTCAAATGAGAAGAATTTTTTTGTAAGAATAAAAAAGAAGAAATTTCAACCAATAAAAATGTTTCATTTTACTTCATTTAATTTTTGTATTTAATATTAGTGTAAGGGTATATTGGTAAAACTAGATAGATGATTAATTGGTAGTACTCCTTTTTAATAGCTAATTACATTAAATTTATAACTTATTTAAAAAAAATATAGTTTTTCAAAGACGAAAAAAAATAGTTTAAAGTGTAGGATAAATTACGACGCATGTAAGATGAATTACGAGTTGTGTATGATGACTTTCAAAACGTGTAGGATAAATTTTGATGTGTGTAGGAAAAAAATTTAGTGTGGTGGATTATAGTTTGTATGACTAATTAATTAGTCAATGATAATAATAAATGAGATGAGAGAAAGACTATTTAATGTTTTACAATTATACCTTTTGTTCTTTTTTTTTCTCAATTTAATTTTCTTCTCAAATGAACATCCCCCTCTATATGTATTAGTCAAAAACTGAACCGACACATGATATATATATATATATATATGTATATATATATATATATATATAGATAGATATATAGTGGAGAGTTCAAATGAGAAGAAATTCTTTATAAGAAGAAAAAAGAAGAAATTTCAACCAATAGAAATGCTTCATTAGACTTCATTTAATATTTGTACTTAATGTAACTATAAGGGTATATTGGTAAACTAACATACATCATTAATTGGTAGTTTCATCTTTAATAACTAACTATATTAAATTTGTAACTTATTTTTAAGAAATATATTTTTCTCAAAAAATAAAAATAAAAATTCATTTATAGTGTAGGATAAATACGAGGCGTGTAGGATAAATTACGAGTTGTGTAGGATAAATTTCAATATGTGTAGGATAAATTTCGAAATGTGTAGGATAACTTTTGATGTGTGTAGGCAAATTTTTTTAGTGTGGAAGATGATTGTCTTAATGACTAATTGATTAGTCAAACATAATAATAAATGAGATGAGAAAAAACTATTTTGTGTTTTACCATTGTACCCTTTTGTTCTTTTTATTCTTAATATAATTTTCTTCTCAAATGAACCTTTCCCTATATATATATATATTGAATTTACGAGACGAGAAAGTGGCGTTTTGGATACAATGAAAGATACACGTGTATTGTTACATTAGATTGTTGTGTTTTGAAATTTATCGACAATTTGTGATGTGCTTTCAAGTGCATATCTTGGTTGATGAGTTTATTCTAAAACACTTTGTGATGGGCTTTCAATTGTATTTCTCGGCTATTCCTTTGACACGAATTACTAATTACAAAAGTAAGCACAAATTAATAGACATAAGAAAATGATATGATGAAAAGAAAAGAATAAAATGTCTTACATGATTGTTCTCTTCATTCAACTGAAGTTCCATTGTTTTCTCAAGTTTATTGACAACGTGGTCTGTTTCTGGGCCTTGCACTTGATCCTCCTTTAAGCAGTTATTTTAGGAAGGGAATTAGTTCTAAAAGCTAGAAATGAATGATAAAAACTTTATATTGGTGAAGCAAATAAAAAAAAAATACTAAGAAAACCAATAAACTCAAGACTGCCATTAGGGATCAATAGTATGAATACATAAAGATTATCCTTTATAAATGCATATATATGTTACCTGGCTCGTTTGAAAAAATAATGCTTTCTCAAGTTCCTTAACGACGACTTGCATAGTTGGACGTGCGTCTTGAGTTTCTGCTACACACCGATTTGCAATTTCAATAAATATTTCCAGAGAACCCTTGTTGGGTCCTTTATTATGAATAAAACCGATTTCACCAATTTCTTCCAATATTATATTATCTATCATGTTCTCTAGTGTTCCAGTGTTGTAACTTTGTCTTGCCATAGTAACTAGCCCTTTGTCACCCTCCTTATGGTAAATCGGGTCATAGGCTAGTCTTCCACATAGAATTTCAAACAAAACTACTCCAAAACTATAAACATCTGATTCTCTTTTTAACGTACCACTCTTCTCATATTCTGGATCTATGTAGTAACATGAGCCAGTAATGTGTGTGTGATGTAGAGCTTCACCATTTTGATTTGGAAGCAAGAATACAGAAATTCCAAACTCAACAATCTTTGCCCTCAAATTCTCGTCTAACCCAATGTGGTCACTCCTTATATCACGGTGTATTATCATCTTTTGGGCTTCCATCTCTGAGTGAAGGTAGTTCAATGCGTGTGCAACATCAATGCAAATTTTCAAACGTTTTTCCCACGTCAAAATATGCATGTCATTGACGTTTCGCAAATGATCACCAAGGTATCTATTAGAAACATTCTCAGTGACAAGGATCATTTCCGAACCTTCAACACAAAATCCAAGTAGAGTGATTATGTTATGATGCTTAACACTAGTAAGCATTTCAAGTTCTGTGAAAAACGCACTTTCTCCTTGCTCGTCGTCTCTAGAAAGTATGCGTTTTATAAGTACAATGTTGTGTCTCTTGAGTGGTTCACCTTTATTCATCGCTTCTATGGGAGAAGTTTTTTCATAATCAAAAGTTGCTCTATACAAATTAGAGTTACTTGTATCTCCAATTTTGTATGTGTCTGAAAAATCATCGGTGGCCAATTTTATATCACTAAGATGAATCTTCAAGTGTTTCAAGTTCTCTATCTACATATATGCAACAAAGGAAAAAAAGTCATAACTTATATATACTTGTTAGTAAAACATAACGAAGTTAAAAAGAAACTGTCATTATTTTGTTGACCCCTTTAGAAAATAAAGAGGACTTTGAATTGTTTTCTATTTCGAAGTTCATGTATAATATGTGTATAGTTTATAAACATTTACGAAATCCGACACAAGTTATTTTAATTAATAAACTAGAATGTAAGATAAAAATAATTAGTATTCTTTGTCGTTTTTTTTTTTCAAACTTGGGTTAGGCCCTCCCAGATCTGACTCAATCTATGGTCTCGATTTTCCAATCTATATATATATATATAAACATGATAAATAAGGGCTTATGTGTCATGTTATGAGGGCTTGGAAAATGAGGTGGCATCACCATAGGGCTTCTTGAAATTGGTTTTGGCTCCAAAATCATGGGTCAAAAATTTTGGTATACGGGTTGAGGCGGGATCCGTATCATGTTATTATGACCCGCCTTCAACTTTTTTCACTTCCCTTACAAACCCTAATTTTTATCTCATCGTTCTTCTGCCGTTCATTCCTATTCGCAAGGAATCAAGACTTCAAAATCACCAAGAACCGCATCAACAATCAACATAATATGGTATCTTCATTGATTCTTGCTTTCAATTTCTTATTCTCCGTATGTTTCTTAACTACTACTGTTTTTTTTCAAAGTTGTTTAGAATTTTGTTGTTTTTCGAACAGTGGGTTTTGACAAGAAGAGAGAGAGAGAGAGAGACAGAGGCGGTGTCGGAGGCACAGCGCCGGCCTTTCTCCTCAACTTGCTAGGGTTCCGGCACTGTCTACAGATTTGTCACTTTGTTTTGATCATCCGAAGACAAGTAATCGCTAGGGTTGGGTTCCGGCACTGTGTTCAGATCCTCAACTATCTAGGGTTTCGGCGAACTGTAAGTTTTTTGTGCTTCCTGTGTTGTTTTAATAGAATGTTGGTGTTAGTTAGTTTCAGATCCTCAAATCTGTTTAGAAAATAGGGTTTGTATCTATGTTGATTTTAGTTTTTGATAACCAATTTTGATTTCAAGAAATGGAGTTATAATGGCAGGCCTTGAAGTAAAATTGGAGGTGGGCTTCGATGGTGTTGTTGTAATCCCATCTCCAATTTACCTGTTAATCTTTTCAACTAAGCTTTGATTCAATAAGATATTTGTTCAATTTTGGTTTTTTTAATTTTAACCTTAAGTAAAATGATCGATTCTTTATTATTAGTTTGTTATTGTGTGTAATTTTCATCTTACCGGGTGTTTCTAGCACACTCTTCACATCTGAATATTGTTTATTTGTTTTTTTTTTTTTTTTGAGGGTTTGATTTTTTGTTTTTGCAATGAATTGAACATCACCTAGATGATGATAAAGAAAAGAGCCCAAGTTAGCTTTTAATTTTTTTCTGAATTAAGGGTTTATTAAGTGTGTCAGAATTTTTTTGTTTCAGGTCACCAGATTGAGAAGAAGAGGGATGAGGGTAAGTTTCAGCACATTTAAAGATGAGTTCTTTCCAGACAACACGATTTCTTAATTCTTACTATATGAAGTTTTCAATTTCATCAGCTGAGATGTTTAAACATCTGATTATTTTGTTTCCTTTGTTGTTTGATTTCAATGTCTCATTTTTTTCTTTATTTGTTAGGTGCCAAAATTAATGAATCATTTTGAATTTCGACTTCATCTCAGATTAGGGTATTGTTTTTTATTTCCAAGGTTAGTTTTGTTTTCTTGCTTCATCAACGGTTTACGAATCTTCTCTCTATTTCTGTTACGGATACATTTTTTTAAAGTATACTTGCCTAAGCGAGAACATTACCATTTTCACAAGTATTATGATATTGAAATTTGATTATAAGTTCACTACTACAAGCTATTCTGTTGAGATTACCTTATAATTATTTGGTTATAACCACAATTTTATGTTTTCAGGTTGATCTTGATCCGTATGGTTCATCATTTTTTTTGTGGGCCTTTACAATCTCTTAAGTTGCTGATGTTTTATACAAAAGATCCTAATCAAAACCACCAAGTTAACCTCCTAATCCTAATAAAACGGTGAGTGTGAAGCAATACCATATAATTAACCATGTGAAGAAGTAGAAGAACTACCAGAGGGTTCAAATATTTCTTTTATTTCATGTGTATATTGTTGCTTTTTCATTATGATGTTGTGTTAAACTTAAGTTTTTTCTATGAATTATTTGGCCATGTTTACTACAGGGTTAACAGTTTTATGATTTTCTAATGAAGTAGAAGCGATCAGGCAAGAGAAACATTCAATTCAGCAGATAAGCTAGGTGCATGGATCTTGCATATTATTAAGTAAACAGTCAGTGTGTTAAACGAAAGATGCACGTTTTTCTGGTCTAAAACTCAAAACATGTTATATTATTCTCTTACTGATTTATACGTTGTTAGCTCATGTAATAAAACGGACTGTTTACAGTCCCCCCCCCCCCCAAATGAAGTATATATCTTGATTATTCATTTTTTTGCTCCTTAGTTTACTTGATTATCTGTGTACTACTGAGAGAATTGGTAATTTTCAATTTGGTTTACAAAACTCCTTTAAATTGTATGTTTTACCCATTTTGACCCGATACTCAACCCGTCTGACTCCCCCACCCATTTTACGATCTCTACGCGGTGTGTGTGATATGCATGATGGGTCATGTATAAGTTGAATACACAAACGCTAATTCTGATAATGTGATTTTTTCAGAAGAGAATAGCGGGAAGCTCCTGGGCAGGAAGAAAATAAGCAATAAATGGGCTATGAAAATCATCAAGATGGGCAAAGCGTACTTATGCAGACCGGTTAAAAGAAAACAAGTACCGCCTATGGTCATTTGGCTTGAAGGTTAGCGATTAGTGAATCACTTTTCTATCCATTTTTAATTGTCAAGTCTACTATTTGAGACGACCTTAGCATGTAGTTAAGCTTTTTCTAATGTGCAGACTATGATGAATAAAATCCAAAAATAATCACTAAAAGTAATCACCATATTCATTTGTAGTGCAATAGTTAAATGGTAAAATGTTAAATGGTTATAAAGTTTTTGTGGGTAGCAATAGTTGACTGTATCATATGCATTATAAGCAGGTAAAAGTTTTTTTTATTTGAGTTTATTAGGAATTTGTAATTTATATGATTTAGGATAAGTCTTTAGATGAATTCTAATTCACTTGGAAATGTCAATAAAGTTGATTATTTTGTTTGGTGGCTTACATGGAAAGTCTAAGAGGGAAAACGGGACAAGTTACTACACAAGTTCATCTGCACCAGCTTATGGAACCGCATCAACTAATACAAATCGAATCGCCTCAACTTTACGGTACCAGTAATAGTGTTACTGAAATTTGTTGGGTCTTCATTTGTTTTTGGTATAGTTTTTCTCATTTGTTGTTTATTAATGGTGTTTTTTTTTAGAAACGAAGAAGAATTGATGTTGTGGACTATTAGATCTAAATCCAGAAAAATCAGGTAAGTTTCTTAGAGCTGGTGTCTTAACATGCATGTTGTGATTTTGATTTGGTTATTGCTTCATATGCATCTTGCTTCTTATGCTGTTCATACATATTCACATATTTACTTGGACATTTTTTTATTGCTCTTGCTGCATATAATTAGAGTAGTACTGTGAGTAAACCTAACCAGATTTGGTATATCATGTACACCACAGGTTTTAAGCCAAAATTATTAAACTCTATAATTAACAAAACCATCCACGAATATGTAATTTGTAAATAATTTGTTTATTATACAGTTTATTAATGCAACAGAAGCAGCTTGGTCTGATAACCGACCCATTTAAAGTTCATGTATTTGGTTTTGGGTTATTCGGGTTCGGGTCGGGTTATTCGGTTTTCGGGTTTAGATGTAAATTGAAAAATTAGATATCATCAAATTCATATTGCTACTTTAAAAATATCATCAAAGTTAAAACGTTCTTTGACAATATGCTATTATAATATTTAAAAGTCTCAAAACTTAATGTTTCATAGATTAAAGAATCCAAACCAAAACACTTCTGTAAGAAAAAAAAAACAATAAATGTTCGGGTTTTTTTTCGGGTTTCGTGTTTTGGGTTTTCCGGGTCGGGTTGTTCGGGTTTTTTGGTAGGGAAAAAGTGACCCGATAACCGAACCACTTAAAGTTCGGGTTGGTCGGGTTCGGGTTTCTCGGGTTCGGGTTTTTCATATATTCGCTAATTCGGGTTTGGGTGGCTTTGAATTCAGGTCGGGTTTCGGGTTTTGGATAAAAATGAACAGCCCTAACTACAGTAGAGGCGAGGAAAAGCTTTCTTTTATGTGTGTGTTTTAGGAGAGATCTTGACAGCCAAAGCAGCGACTGTATGTAATGTCATAATGGTAAATTAATTGAATTGCTGCAACTTAGTAGATTACTTCTAATATTAGTTTTATTTTGTTTTCTCAAGGATTATGGTTCATGTCTCATGGACAATAGAGGAGGTTTCTTCCGGTTGCAATGTTGTTCGATTCTTTCAATTATATGTAAGAAATAGAAATGATTCCCCTGGGCCGCTTATGTTTTATTGAACTCTTGATTAACAATTTTTAATGTACAGTTTGTATGCGTATATAATCCTAGATATGCTTATGTATGCCGCAAATATATACTTCTTGAAGCACTGCAGAATCAACTACTCCATATTTGGTTTTAATCAAGGAACTGAATTAAGCTACCAGGATGTATTCCTTTTTAGCACGGGTCTTGCAGTTTATCTGCCCATATACCACCAACAATCCACTACCAATAATCTTATCCTATAATTTATATAGGATAATCAGCCAATGTCCTCACAAATTTTAAAAAAGATGTCAAAGTTTGACACTTTGTTTATATTACATTACACTTTGTATTTTATTTTGTTTTGTTTTGTTAATACACTTAATATATGTCTAATCAAAATTGTTTCTATATAATATTAAAGATTTGTTACATTTATTTGTGTATACATGCCAGAAGGATGAAAAGTTTAAGCGTATAATTTTGTTGACTTTTTGTTAACAGGGAAATGAGGAGTTGGATGACCGAAAGTTGCATGCAAACTGCCAAAAAGAAGGGAGGTAAGAAGAGAAAACATGTGATGGAATCATGGAATATGGAAACATGAAATAAAATGCAACCGTCTCGTAATTTATGTTACTTTTTAAATAGGGTTAATGGATTTAAACACCCCCAACTATGGTCATTTGGCCGATGGCACTCTCAACTTTCACTTTGGCTCAGACCACTCCCAACTTAACACTTGGGTTGTCATGGCACCCTGTCGTTAAATAAACACTAACCAGGTTAGTAAATTTAGCCTATGTGGCAATTTTATCTGATGTGGCATGTATGATGTGTCATTTAAATCTGATGTGGCCAATTATTTTTTTAAAGAAATCTATATAATAATTATTATATTTAATAATATATATATATATATATATATGTATAATATGTGTATTTATATATGCAGAGTTGAATCTACCACCAACAACTGCTCTCCATCTCCCTCTCCCTCTCTCCACCAACAACTGCCACCATCAACCATCACCGCCACCACTTCCTCACAACTGCCACCATCCATGTCCGCTCAAAACAGCCACACTATATGAATCTGTCTCTGGCTAGCGTTGACCCGGACCCAAAGCAAAACAAAATCGAACAAGGCTCCACCTCCACCTCCACCACCGCCATACGTCGCTGCCGCTACTGCCTTCGTCGCCGTCGTCGGCCGACATCTCCGTTTAAATGTTCTGCAACAGGAGGGTGTCGGAAGGGGGGTATAGCCGGCTGGTTAGTCGGAGTATGTGGGGGTTACATCGGAGGATGGTGGCTCACCGGCGCCGACGAAGGTGGAGTTTCTCTCTCTTTCTTCTCTCTCTGCTTCACTTTCTCTCTCTTCTCTTTCTGATCTCGTTCTCGGTCTCTCTGTCGTTGCGCCGTCGCCATGTGCGGCGGCTCCCTTTCTTCCGATCTGCAACGTGAAGGTGGAGTTGAAGGGTGGTTGGGGGTGTGTGGGTGTCGGGTTGACTGTGGCGGTTGTGAGAAAGGGAGAAGGAGATGGTGGCTGGGTTGATTGTGGCGGTGGTGAGAAAGGGGGTGAAACCTGATGTTGGAGATGATGAAATCTGACGATGACACTGCGGCGTAAGGGCGGTATCGCGGTGGAGGCACAGTGGTGCTGTGGTTGTTCCGACAACCCTGATGACGGCAAGCGCACGTCTCCAGTAAGTTGTTCTTGGCCTGAACACTATGTTTACACTTAAATCTTTTACATCTAAATTTCGTTTTGGTCTTTAGGGGTTCGGGGGAGGGCTGGTGGTGATGGACGTGGTTCGGGTGAGGCGATGATGTTGAATGTGGTGTTTGGTACAGCGGTTACTGGGTTGATTGTGGCGGTGGTGAGAAATGGGGTGAAACCTGATGTTGGAGATGATGAAATCTGATGTTGGTGGTGGTGAAATCTGTTTGCTATTGGTTTTAATCAAAAGAAAGAGACAAGTTTTTTTTGGTTTTAAAATCCTAATCGTGAAATTGTGACTTGTTCAACAACCATTGGCCACAAAATGGCCACGTCAGCAAAAATAGCCACGTTGGATAAAAACAGGCCATGTCACCATGCCACGTTGGACAAAATGGCCAAGTCAGCAAAAAGAACTAACCTAGTTAGTGTTTATTTAACGACAGGGTGCCATGACAACCCAAGTGTTAAGTTGGGAGTGGTCTGAGCCAAAGTGAAAGTTGAGAGTGCCATCGGCCAAATGGCCATAGTTGGGGGTGTTTAAATCCATTAACCCTTTTAAATACGTCTATATTTATATTTATATCATATTCTAAGATTTTGTCTTTAACTTTCCATATATTCCGCCGTATAAAATCTTTCCTTTTGTTCCTTTGGTTTGAAATAAATTTTCGTAATTTGTATCGACTACTTTATTGTGTCTTTTATCGACTACTTTATTATGTTGAAGTTGGTATGCTAAGTAATTATACCAACTGTTTCAATAGCCACGTATTTATTTTAAAATCAAAGATTATATCCTCAAACGGTAAAATAATAATCATGTGTCGTAATTTATATAGGATTATCAGTGAATGTCCTCACAAATTTTTAAAAAATAAGTCGTTAAACTTAAAAAAATATACATGATTAATAACTAATAAAATAAAACAACTCGTGGGTACCACGGGAGATAACCTAGTTAATATATAAAGTTAATTAGGACAATCCTTGGTATTTAGAAAGATGGATAAGGTTAAATATAAATAAATGAATTAACGACTTGCTCGAGTATGTCTTTTCACAAAGACTAAAATTTTCCGTTCAATTAATCAAATGGAAAAATTTGCGGTTAATCAAATGGATAAGGTTAAATATAAATAAATGAATTAACGACTTGCTCGAGTATGTCTTCTTCACGTGAGATTTGAGTGTGTGTTCTTGGGCCTGAGAACCAACAAGTGGTATAAGAGCGTCGAAAAATGAGAGTCGGTTACGAGAGGAGGGGAGCAGCCCTCTAAATTGCAGGGGGTGAGAAGAGAGAGAGAACGAGACGGATAGCAGTTATGGAAGTTCGAGGAAAGAAATAAGAGTAGTGGGTTCTGTGTGAACCGAACATGGTTCTGAGTGAAGCGTGTGAAGAAGGAAGAAGATGATCTGAGTGATGATGGTAGAGCTCTGTGTGAGCCATGATCATGTGAAGAAGACAACCATGTGGTGTTGTTTAGAGAAAGAATCAAACGAAAAATTGTACGTATAAATAAATTGTCACTATATATTATATTAGTTGTAATTAAAAATATGATTTTATTTAACAAATGTTATATGACACTTAACTGCAAATTAATTTAAACGGGAAATAAAGTAATAACATCAAAGCAAAAGTAAAAAAAAAAATGGGTCTTACAAGATTTAAACGTTGAACTTGTTGTTGAACTTGTTGAAGTTGAAAATCCTGATGAGATTCCAGTGCTTTCTCAAGCTCGTTGACAATATTGTTTGTATCCATACGGTTTATTCGCTCCCCATTTATGCAAGAATGTGCTACTTTTGAGTATATTTCGAGTGAATGCGGAGACATTTGATTCCATAGAGCAGGATGGATTATCTCCTTTAGCATTTTTTTTTCGTACTGATGTATGGCCAATGGAGCTAGTAACCTATTAGCATCATTCGGAACAAATGCTTTCCTCCCGCACAAAATCTCGAATAAGACGACACCGAATGAGTAGATGTCCGACTTGTAGGTCACTCCTTTGGTCTTTTCAATTTCTGGGTCCACATACCCTATTGTGCCAATAGGTTCAGAAAGGATGACCTGGTTCGTTCGGTTAAGCGATTGTTTGATGGAAACTTTAAAACCGGATAACTTGGGTTCCCAGTTCTCGTCTAATAAAATTGTGGAGCTATTGATATTAAGATGTATAACAACATAACCACGTCCCTCATCATAATGGAGGTAACTCAACGCACGAGCCACGCCTACACATATCTTTAATCTTTGGGTCCATGTGAGGTTCGGTTTGCTTAGATGCTCCTTGAGACTTCCATTTTTGGCCTCATACGTGGTCACAATGATCTTCTCATGTTCCTCATCACAAAATCCAACCATAGAGACTATATTTGGATGCTTGAGATCAGATAGCATTGAAACTTCGGTCCAGAACTCGACGACTCCTCCACCGTGCTTACGATCTAACCTCAGCGCAGAAATCGTGATCAGCTCCCCGGACCGCTGGAGTTGTCCTTTGTATACATGTCCCAATCCACCGCGTCCGATGATGTTATCATGATGAAAGTTGTTGGTGGCCTTTACTACGTCTTCAAGTGGGATTTGTAAGTGAGCAAACTTGGCGATTGTTGTTGTCATGTTTCTGTTTATCAAGTAAAAAAAAAGAGTGAAAAATCAGTGAGTGGGTTACAACTTACAAATGAATGAGAGAATGTAACTTAAACATATGAGCAACCAGACCACCTCAGCAATTTGTTTTAAAGAAAAAAAAACACTATCAAAGTTGATGATGTCATTCTCTTTAAGATTTCAAAAGTGTTGTAATCCGGGGTTCTGGTGTAGTTGATTTACCAAAACCACCTCAGCAACAAACATTTTGTGAAAATGGGTCGAACCTGGTGATGAGTAGAAACGGATATGAAAAGGAGCAGCAGCGGACGAGATCTGAAGAGTGGCAGCGAGCGGTGGTGAAAGAGAAGGAGATAATATATAGTAGCAGCAGCAACAGCCGGATCTGTAACTGCAGCGGCAACAGCAAATGATCAAGTTTCAAGTGGCAGCCGGATGAATGTGAGAGGATATTGGAGGGAAAGGAATGATGGGGAAAAGGCAAAGTTGGTCAATGAAAAAGTAGGGGAAATGATGGTACTAAATAGGACATCGGGAGTGTTGGAGTGTGCAGTAGGGATGAGCATATATCGGTATTCGATACCGAACCGATACCGATACCGACGAATACCGATCCCGACTTTCACCCAAACTAGGTACCGATACCGATACCGAAACATGTCGGTTAGGTATCGGTACGGTACGGTATCGGTATTATACCGTATTTTGAGGGTCGGTATCGGTATAATACCGATACCGTACCGTACCGATACCGAAAACGCCAAAATGTGGATACCGATCGGGATACCGATCGGGATCGGGATCGGTACGGGATCGGTACGGGATCGGTATTGGTATTCATATGCTCATCCCTAGTGTGCAGGTACCTTCCTGCAATTTTCCAAATTTAATACTACAATTTTAATTTCTATGTTTTTCTTTTTACTAGATTGTGGCAAATTTCACGCGTTACTCGGCGACGTCTTAGTTGTTTATAGCTTGAGGCACGTTATGTGATGTATTAATCATATGAAAACGTGTGTTTCAACATATCCGATCTAAAGCATTGAGGTTACAAAAGAAACGGAATCAAACTGAGTTGGTTCGTTTAGTAAGCATTCCACCAAACCGCTACATCACCATTACCTTTGCATCAAGACTTAGTGGCGTCAAAATGTACAATAACTCGAATTTATACCGTCGAATGAAAATGTATTATATTTGAACATACTCGTTTCCGAACACAATTTACGTCAAGACGTAAACCAACCGAAAACGTATGCAAAAATAAGCATGGAAACGTATTATATTTGACCAAACTCGTTTAAAAAAACATTTTGTCAAAACGTGAATTTATATTGTTTACGAGTAAAACACCGGAAAATACCGGTACCACCCCTAAGGTTTGTGAATTTAAACGTGAAGCTTCAAGGCGTTATCCACATCAGGAGTTAATTTCATGCTCCAATCACAAAAATTCACATCACACCTTATAACACATTTCTTTTTTTAAAGTTCCATTTTTATATAACTTAAATATTTTTTTAATGTGTGAAGATAATGAAAATTTATGAAACTTTTACACACTAAAGGTAAAAACAAGTGAATGAGAACTCTTGTATACGTAATAATGACGTAGATCAAAAAATATTAAAACCATATCACATAGCCTTAATTCAAAGTTGTTGTAGACTATAGAAATTGTATTTTTCTTTAATCTCTTGTGGATGATACGTAATTCCGAAGTGGAAAGATGAGTCATGCGATAATGAAATGCGTTTTTTAAAATATATGTGTTTCTTTTTGTCTTCTATACATAGATATATTATATCATGTATGGGTTAATACAAACAATTTAATCACTTTTTTATATTTGTTAGTGTGATTTGGTATGAATTTATTTATCAATACAAAACAATTTATGCAATTTTTTATAATGTTAGTGACGCTTACATTTTGTTTTATTTCTTCCTTTGATGTAAGTGGGGATTATTAGTGGAGTTTTCTAACAATTTTCTTTGAAAGGGACCTCTATTATATAATGGTGTGTGTATACAAACACGATTGCCAAAATCAATTAATTTTCTCATTTGTTATTATATAGGTAGTGTTATAAAACAAAGAGATTGAGATTAAAATTTTCTCAATATATCTTTCTCTATATTCCTCTCTTCTTTTTACAATTGCTCCTTTCTATCGAATCTATTACATTCGTTATATAGAAAAGAAAAAGAAATAAAACAAAACTGGTGGGGTCTATGTCTGCCACTTTCTCTAATAATTCATAATACTCCCCCTCAAACATATGCCCATCTATTTATTTGATGAATAAATCATTAGTTCTTTGTTTTATGTTGTTCTTCTGTTTTGGTGCTTAGCTTTGAAATACTGCCTCGTTAAAAACCTTGCTAGGAAAACCCAGTGGGACAAAACCATAGCTAAGGGAAAAAGAGTGCAGCTTGCATTATACACAGTGGATCAGATATGTTGCCTCATTAAAAACCTTACTAAGAAAAACCCGGTGGGATAAAACCATAGCTAAGGAAAAAAATGTGCAACGTGTATAATGCTCCCCCTCAAATTGTCATGTGTGGATTATCACATTTTCCGTACATGTCGAATCCCAATATCATGAACGTGTTTCCTGAAAGTTGCTGTAGGTAGTGCTTTTGTGAAAATATCGGCTGAATTGTTGCTGGATTGGACATATCTCATCTCGACTTGATTGTCTTTAATAAGGTCTCGAGTATATTCAAAGAATCTTGGTGGTATATGCTTTGTTCTATCACTTATGATATACCCTTCCTTCATTTGCGCGACACAAGCTGCATTATCTTCATAGATTGGAGTTGGATTTACGTTTTTCTCTAGTCCACAAGATGTTAGTTGTGTTGTGTCATAGATCTTAACCATACACATTCTCTTGAAGCTTCATGTAGTGCAATGACTTCGGCACGATTTGAAGATGTTGCAACGAGTGTTTGTTTCTGAGAACGCCATGAAATTGCAGTTCCTCCAGTCTTGAATATGTATCCAGTTTGAGATTTTGCTTTATGGGGATCAGATAAATAACCTGCATCTGCATAACCAACTAACCCTTCTTTTGAATCGTTAGGATAAAACAAGCCTAAATCAACAGTACCTCAAAGATATCGAAAAATATGTTTTATCCCATTCCAGTGTCTTTTAGTGGGAGCTGAACTAAATCTTGCTAACAAATTAACTGCAAAAGAAATGTCTGGTCTCGTATAGTTAGTAAGATACATAAGTGCTCCAATTGCACTAAGGTATGGTGTCTCTGGACCAAGAACTTCTTCGTTGTCCTCACAAGGACGAAATGATCATTTTCAACATTAAGTGATCTAACGACCATTGGGGTGCTCAAAGGATTTGCCTTGTCCATATTGAAACGTTTCAATAGCTTTTCAGTATAATTCATCTGATGAACAAGTATTCCATTGTTCATATGTTCAATTTGTAAACCAAGACAATATTTGGTTTTTCCAAGGTCTTTCATTTCAAATTCTTTCTTTAAAAGAATAATTGCTTCATGAATTTCCTTTTGAGTCCCAATTATATTTAGATCATCAACATATACAGTTATGATCACATATCATGACGTTGTCTTCTTAATAAAGACACATGGACAGATAAGATTATTTGTATAACCTTTACTTATCAAGTAATCGCTCAAACGATTGTACCACATCCTCCCAGATTGTTTCAACCCATATAAAGACCTTTGTAATTTGATCGAATACATTTCTTTGGGTTTTGAACTTAACGCTTCAGGGAGTTTAAATCCTTCAGGAATTTTCATATATATGTCACTATCAAGTGATCCATATAAGTAAGCTGTAACAACATCCATAAGATGCATTTCTAACTTTTTAGATATTGCTAAGCTGATTAAGTATCGAAAGGTTATCGCGTCCATCACGGGAGAATATGTTTCTTCATAGTCAATCCATGGCCTTTGCGAAAAAACTTGAGCTACAAGTCTCGCTTTATACCTTGTAATCTCATTTTTCTCATTTCGTTTCCGTACGAAAACCCATTTATACCCTACAGGCTTTATTGCCTTAGGTGTGATAACAATAGGCCCAAAAACCTTTCGTTTGTTTAATGAATTTAATTCAGCTTGCATAGCATCTTTCCATTTTCCCCAGTCATGTCTATTTTTACAATCATTGACAGACTTTGGTTCAGGAGCATCATCTCTGCTCATAATCTCTCTGGCAACCGAATATGAAAATATTTCACCCATATTTTCCATTTCATCTTGGTTCCATATTATATGTGTATGACCATAGTTGATTGATATCTCTTTGTTAGTATCATCAACATCTTCCTCATGAGAGGTTTCGGTATTTACCGCTTGATCAAGACTAGTATCTTTTTGGTCAATTTCATTTATAAGCGCTTTTCTTTTTCGAGGATTTTTATCCTTCGAACCAATTGGCCTTCCACGTTTTAAACGTTTCTGAGACTCATGAGTCATATTATTATCCATTACCTTATCAGGGATCTCAACTCGAGCTGGAGCATTAGCAGCTGGTATATGAGATTTAGTAACCCTATTTATATCAGTAAATGCATCAGGCAATTGATTTGCAATTTCTTTCAAGTGTATTATCTTTTAAACCTCTGTCTCACATTGTTTAGTTCTTGGATCCAGATATAATAATGAAGGTTCACACCATGTGACATCCTTTTCCTTATTTTTATCTTTATTCTCTCTCCCTAATACAGGGAAAGTTGTTTCATTAAATTTACAATCAGCAAACCGTGCTGTAAAGACATCACCTGTTAAAGGTTCAAGATATCTTATTATAGAAGGTGAATCATATCCAACATAGATTCCCAATCTTCTTTGAGGTCCCATTTTTGTGCGTTGTGGTGGTGCAATTGGGACATAAACTGCACATCCAAAAATTCTAATATGGGAAATATTTGGCTGTTGGCCAGATGCAATTTGTTGGGGAGAGTATTCATGATTTGCACTTGGTCTTATGCGAATTAATGATTCAGCATGTAAGATTGCATGACCCCAAACGGATACAGGAAGTTTTGTCCTCGTTATTAATGGTCTAGCTATTAGTTGTAGACGTTTAATTAATGATTCAGCTAAACCATTTTGTGTGTGCACATGAGCAACAGGGTGCTCAACAATAATTCCTACAGACATGCAATAATCATTAAAAGCATGTGATGTAAATTCACCAGCATTGTCGAGTCTCACCCTTTTAATAGTATGATCTGGGAAATGTGTTCGCAATTTAATAATTTGTGCAAGAAATTTTGCAAAAGCCATATTGCGAGTTGATAACAAAGACACATGAGACCATCTACTTGATGCATCTATTAGAACCATGAAGTATCTAAATGGTCCACATGGTGGATGGATTGGTCCACATATATCTCCTTGAATTCTTTCAAGGAACATTGGAATTTCCTTTTCAACTTTTACAAGCGAAGGTCTTGTAATTAATTTACCCAGAGAACAAGATACACATAAAGTAATTTTATCAGATTTTGGGATCTTTTTATACTTCAATGGATGTCCATGAGTATTTTCAATCACTCTTTTCATCATTGTAGATCCTGGATGGCCTAATCTGTCATGCCATAAGTTAAATGTTTCAGGATCACAAAAATTTTCTTTTACTGCTATATGTGCTTGAGGCACAACAATATATGTATAATGCAAACCAGATTGAAACATTGGCAGTTTTTCCAATATCTGATCTTTGCTCATGATATACAAATATTTTTCATTATCAACAGTCTTTGACTGAGTATCATATCCATTATGATATATGCTTTTGAAACTTAACAAATTTCTTGTTGATTTGGGGGAAAATAAAGCATTTTCTATTTCAAGTGTTGTTCCATTTGGTAGTGCTATATTAGCTTTTCCCACTCCTTCTATCAAGTTCTTAGGACCTGATATTGTATTGACAGTTCCCCTTGTTGGTTTCAATTCATAAAAATATTTTTTAGATTTAAATATAGTGTGTGTGGCTCCACTATCCGCTATACAAATATTCGCTTCATTCATTCGATCTTGAGCTCCAATGATATCCATTTTAATCTTACAATTATAAAAAGAAAAATAATAAGAGTATGATTAACATATTATAATTATTAATAATAACTTTATTAAAAAAAACATTATATGAAAGAAAGACATAATAAAAATACACATTTAATTGTTACATAAAATCATTGGGATCAAGCAACATTTTGTTTAAATGTCTTCATCAAAATCCGCGGCGTTTAGCTCAACATTTTTATCGAATTTATCCAAATAGTTTACTTCCTTCTCTTTTCCTTTAAGAGAGGCTTTGTAAAGCTCACATAGATGTGGATCTGTTCTACAAGTTTTTGACCAGTGATTTATACTTCCACATCTATAACAAGAATTATCATTTTTTTCGGACACACCGGCTTCACTCCTTTGATTATGAAAATTGGAAGTATTATCTTGTGGAGCATGATAATTTGTAGTTCTTTGATTTCGGCCACGACCGCGACCGCGTCCACGACCTCGGTAATTTTTATTACCTTTGAAAGTATGGTTGTGACCATTATAATGACCTTTACCGAAATACCCATGACCACGGCCACAGCCTCGTCCTTGGCCTCGCCCACGGCCTTGTTCCCTTTTATTTTGATAATTATTAACAACATTTGCTTCAGGTATAGTTAATGATCCTGTGGGATGGGCTTCATGATTTTTCATCAGAAGTATGTTATGCTGTTCTGCTACGAGGAGATGTGCATTCAAATCAGAGTATCTGTAAAATCTCAACAATCGATATTGTTGTGCTAAACTTATATGTGATGCATGAAATGTGGAGTAAGTTTTCTCTAATTTTTTCTTCCTCAGTAGTAACATGATGCCCACAAAACTCTAATTTTGAGCATATTTTAAATAAAACAGATGTGTAATCATTTACTTTTGTAAAATCTTGGAACCTCAGATTGTTCCATTCATTTTTAGCTGTAGGAAGTAAAACTTCCTTTTGATTATCAAATCTGTTCTTTAAATCCGTCCATAATTCATATGGATCATCAGAATTGAAATATTCATGTTGTAGTAAATTATCAATGTGTTTATGAATAAACACATCAGCTTTGGCCTTTTCCTGATCCGAACAATTATTCTCTTCATTTATGACTCCTATTACACCCATTGCTTTTAGGTGTCTTTTGACATTTGCTGTCCAAGTCATATAATTTTCTCCGGAGATATTCAATGCTGGAAATTCAAGTTTCGCGATGTTTGCCATTTTGTTACTAAATACAAATATATAAATATTAGGATTACATACTTATTAAAATGAGATAAAATATAACAATACACATAATTAAAATGTTAGTTGCATAAATAAATGTTAGCTTGCATAAATGAATGTTAGATGCGTAAATAAACGTTAGATGTATAAATGTTAAATTCATAAATAAATGTTAGATGGTTAGTAGTCCCATTATTATTATATTCCCATAGCAATAGGTACCCTCTACTCATTTTTATTTATCAAAGAACTATATTATAAATATACATATATATAAAGGAGAAACGGGATCTAAAAGATCATCCTAAAGGTGTATTGTTTTACAATCCACTGGTGCACCCTTAGGCTTTCAACCTATATATATATATATGTACACATATGTATGTATTTAAATGTATGAAATTCTTACATTGAGTATGGTAATAGCTCCTTTGCTTTTGTTGATTTGCTTGGTAGAGAACCCTTGTGCTGATAACGTGTTATAAAACAAAGAGATTGAGATTAAAATTTTCTCAATATATTTTTCTCTATATTCCTCTCTTCTTTTCACAATTGCTTCTTTCTATCGAATCTATTACATTCGTTATATAGAAAAGAAAAAGAAATAAAACAAAACTGGTGGGGTCTATGTCTGCCACTTTCTCTAATAATTCATAATAGGTAGGTATTTTTGTCGAAATAATTTTAAAGTGGGAAGATGAGTCATTGCCGCTATTAAGTAGCTAAGGTGTTTTACGGTAACGGTTTATTCGGTTTTGAGTTTTTTTGTTTTTTTTTTGTATAACCGAATCGATCAGAATTAAAAGGATGTATAATCAAATAGTGTCCATCCGTTGAAACCGACTTATTCAGTTTGGTTATCCAATTAAACCGGTTATTATGTAGTTAATTTAGCAAAACTAGTGAAACCGATAACCGGACCAAAAACCGAATAAGCGATTCGCTTTGATTTTTTCGGCTATGAATATATATTCAGTTTTTCGTTTTTTATTTTTGCTCAGGGGATAATTTTGCAAGTGCATTTTTTTCTAATCTAAATATATATATATATAGGGTAGGGTTCATGTGAGAACCACCCTTATTGCGAGAACCGTGAGAACCAATGTGAACAGGGGGTAATTTTTTAAATACCAAATAATTTTAAGAAACCCGCTTACCTGCTGCCCTTTTACTATCAGACTTTAAACAAAAATTAAACTACATTTAATACAAACTTTCATGTCCAATCTACAAACTCTGATTACATCCAAGTATCTGAACATTTCTCAACCTAAATCTATCAAGAATTTGTCGATTACAGTCGATTTCATCATTGTCTCGAATACATCATCACTTCACCATCATCAGTTCACCATATTGAAGCATCTTCATCACTTCACCATCATCAGTTCAACATATTGAAGCATCTGGATTGAGATTTTATCTCAGATTTGAGATTTTACCAGCAGATGTTTCATATTTCGTCACATAATCGAGGTTAGTTCCCAAAATTCGTCCAGTGATTATAAGAATAGATGATTCAATGAGTGTGTCACTACGACGGTATCGCCGGGAATCAATCTCCGCCACCAACAGAATTGTTGACGGATTTGTAATATAGATATTGTCATATAAGTCGAGAAACCGTTTGCAAGTTTATATAATTCGTTTATACTGTTATATGATATATAATTTGTCATTTGTACTTTTATATGATATATAATTTGTCGATTCAAACTTCGTTTTGTATTGTGTGATATATAGTTATGCACATGTGCCTATTTTGACATCATAGGTTTAACAGAATTGGATATAAAGGTAATTTTTGTGTAATATGTAGTTATGCACATGTGCATAGATTGTAATAATAAGTCAATATGCACATGTGCATAGTGTGCAATAACATGTAAATAAGTTAGTTAATGTTGATGCAGATGACATTGAATAAGGTATTTAGTTGTATTTTGGTGTGATGAGATGCACATGTATAAAATAAAGAGAGTAAGGATCGAAAAGAATGTGATATGCTACGGAGGACAATGACGGACGTAATATTGAAACAAAAAGTAAAAATAGGTTGCTTAATATTTAACGATGCAATTGGGTAGAGATGCACATGTGCATTATTTTTAGTTTTTATGTTAAATGTTCAATGATGTTGCCATTCATTTAAACACATATATTGTGTGATATATAGTTATGCACATGTGCATATTTTGACATCATAGGTTTAACAGAATTGGATATTAAGGTAATTTTTGTGTAATATGTAGTTATGCACATGTGCATAGATTGTAATAATAAGTCAATATGCACATGTGCATAGTGTGCAATAACATGTGAATAAGTTAGTTAATGTTGATGCAGATGACATTGAATAAGGTATTTAGTTGTATTTTGGTGTGATATATAGTGAGATGCACATGTATAAAATAAAGAGAGTAAGGATCGAAAACAATGTGATATGCTACGGAGGACGATGACGAACGTAATATTGAAACAAAAAGTTAAAATAGGTTGCTTAATATTTAACGATGCAATTGGGTAGAGATGCACATGTGCATTATTTTTAGTTTTTATGTTAAATGTTAAATGATGTTGCCATTCATTTAAACACATATATTATACCATATGCAGATGTAGATATAGGAAAAGACATACAAAGGAGGACAAGTAAATATGCAGATGTAGATATAGGAAAATACATACAAGGGAGGACAAGTAAGCGGAAGAAAATGAAACATTGGGCCAAGATGATAGTGAAATGCGTGTGGACAAGAAAAAGAAGGTTGACAAATCAACATTAAAGATGAGGCATTAGAGTAATTACGATATGGTGGGCAGCAACGTTGACGGTATGTGTTGTAAAGTTGTGTTAATACAAAGTGGTATGTGTTGTAAATTTGTGTTAATACAAAGTTGAATATACACATGTGTAAAATTATGTATGAAAATTATATAAAGTGTGTTTCTGTTTTTTTGACACGTGTGTTATGAATTTGGCAAAGGATACCATACAGAGGTTGATGGATGAAGAATCTAGGAAAAGGTTAGAGGAAGAATCAACAAAGTAGAAGGAGTGCCGGAGGAGGTTGAACAAATGGGAAGAAGATAAATAAAGAGTATTTAAGTAATTAGTAGGAGTGTTGTAGGTAGGTGGTTAGTGGAAACAATATTTCTTATTTTTGTTTTGTTGGTATTAACGGCGATATTGAGTGGTATTGTGATACAAACAAGTTTGTGTTTTGAAAGATGATGTATGCACATATGCATAAATTTGGTTAATTTTAGATGGTGGTTGATGGTTTAGTTATATTGGTCAGTTGATGATGTACTATGTTGTTTGGTATCATATGAGGGTTATTGAATGCACATGTGCATAATTTGAAAATGTATACATAATGTAATCTATTTACATGTTTGGTATGTTATGAAGGTTTTTGTATGCACATGTGCATAATTTGAAATTGGTATACACGTTGGTAGTATATCCATGGATGGTAATGTAGATGATGATGTAATAGGTTGTTTGGTATTGTATGAAGGTTATTGAATGCACATGTGCATAATTTAAAAATGTATACATATGTGTAATATGTTTATACATTTGGTATGGTAGAGAGGTTTTTGTATGCACATGTGCATAATTTGAAATTGGTATACATGGTAGTAATATATCCACAGATGGTAATGTATATGGAAATGAGATGGTAATGTATATGGAAATGAACTGGTATAGGTTATGTTAAAGTGGTATGTCATATGCACATATGCACATTTGCATTATTTAGAATAATAATACATGTTAGGTGTTCAGGAATTAAAGCACATATGATTTTGTTTAATAACTGAGTGATAAAAAGCATCATCCATGCAATCATAAACATCGGAAATTTGTAATCATAATATTAGAATACATAGTTTAAATGATGTTTAATCGAGTAGTTCAACGTAAACATGTAGGTCAAATTGAATGTAAACAGGTTAAATTAAATGTAAACAATAATTCAATATAATCAAATTGAACATAACCGTTTCAAAATAAATGTAAACAAGTTCAACGTAGATGAGTGTTTCAACTTGAATGTAAACAGTTCAGACTAAATGTAAAACAAACAATAAAACAAAATGATCGATATTTGACGACGAACTTAATCAAATTTTGGATGGTTGGTTGCATTATGACGTCTGGATGAACGTATAAGGGGTTGTTCATGTACATTTATGTATGTAGGGTCTTCATAGTCGTCGTAAGTATCTTCATCAGTATCATTATCATCATCAGAACAAGAATCTAGAACAAGAATCTGTTTCATCGCTAGGGGGGTCCGGAACTCTAGTAGCAATGGTAGCAGCTTCATTGTGTATGAATGTTCCTGAATATAAAAAGTATGTTAAAAAGTGAATAATGAAATGGTAAAAAAAGTGATATTTAATAAGGTAAATGTTATGTGTAATAATGTTGTATAAATGATAAATATATTATTGGTGATGATTATAGGGTAATGGTGACGTGATGCACATGTGCATGATTATGTACTGATATTGTGAACAAATTATTGTTGATGATTATAGGGTAATGGTAATGTGCTGACATGTGCAGGATGTAGATTATTGGGGATGGCTATATGGTAATGGCAAAGTGTTGCACATGTGCAGGATGGTGTATTTATAGGTTAATGGTAAAGTGATGCACATGTGAAATATGGTGTAGTTATAGGGTAATGGTAAAGTGCTGCACATGTGCATGAGCAAATTTTCAGTGGATGCATAATATTTCAGCGGATGGACATCAGGTTTGAGCAAATGGACAGTTTTGTGAATGGACAGATTTTCAGTGAATGAATCAACAGCGAATATACTTGTTTTTCAGTGAATGAATCAGCTTAAACAAAATCCTAACTTCGAGCGAATGAACTTAAATCTGAGCCGATGAAGTCTAATCTGCGGATGTACTTATTCCTAATAAGCAGACGAACAATACTGCGAATGAACGTTAATACAGCGGATAAACAATTTAATCCAGACCCGTTAAATTTGATCCGTTAATTCTGCAGATGTAGTTAAAATCTGCAGATTGATTTAACTTCTACAGATGGAAGGTTCAGCGACTGGACAGATATACTGCGGATGGTGTAATCTATGCGGCGGATGTACTTGATCAGCGAATAAACCAGTTTATGTGAATAAACTGATTCCATCGAATTGACTGAATTGATTCCAGCAGATGAAAGTTTTGTTTCTGCGAATGAACTAAAATGCAAATGAACTGATTCTAACAGATTTGGGTTCGTGCTTATGTAACAATGTACTTGAACTTGGTCAGTGATTGTGCAAATAGACAACACAGTAACACAATCACTTACGAACCGATGTAGTTCTGTCACAAACTGATTCAATGCAACAAACAAAATGTAGATATGTGAATGAAAACCTGGATTCGTCTGAATATGTAACTTGCAGATTCGCATATAACCAATCAGATTGTAAATACGAATGAACCTGAATAGATCCGTATGAATATTCAATACACAACACTTTGTATAAGTATATGGTAATGGGAAAGTGTTGCACACATGCCGGATGGTGTATTTATAGGGTAATGGTAAAGTGCTGCACATGTGCAAGATGGCGTATTTATACAAAAAATCACGTCCGACACTCGAATTGCATCAACAATTCTCAATTCTCAGGCATCACCAGTTCTCAGTAGTTCGTCTTCATCCCAATTACATTATTAGCAAAAAAAATTAATACAATGATTCACTTGTGCATAAACTCAGATTTAATTACTAAAAAAATAATAATAATAATACTAAATAATCAATAGCTTCTAACCTTTTTGTTTAACATTCATATATTCGTCTTCCATTGCAGATGTGCAGGATGGTGTATTTATATAAAATTCATGTCTGACACTTGAATTGCATCAACAATTATCAGTTCACAGGCATCAACAGTTCTCAGTAGTTCGTCTTCGTCCCGATTACATTTGTAGTTCGTCTTCGTCATATCGATTGCAACACACCATAACCTGTTCGTCATATCGATTTCACCATCTGATATTACAAAATTCGTCGTATAATTGAAATTTTTGCTCCAAAATTCGTATTGTAATCGATATTATTGCAGTATGAACGTGAACAGGGGATGGAAATACAAAACAGGAGCGCGTGTAAGAGACGATCTCTCGAATGAAACCCTAGATTGTAAGAGACGATCATCAATGTATACAATCTCCGTCGTGAAATTGGAAAGACAAGTCGCCGTCGTCAATGTATACAATCTCTTGAATGAAACCCTAGATTGTAAGAGACGATGGTGAACAGGGGCTGGAAATACAGAACAGGATCGCGTCTTTTTTTTATTATATGCCACTTAATTACAATTTTGCCATGTGTTCACATTGGTTCTCGCGGTTCTCGCAATAAAGGGTGGTTCCTAACGGATCCTTAACATATATATATATACATATATATATATACATACATATATATATACATATATATATACATACATATATATATACATATATATATATATATATATTTGTCTTGAATAAAAAAATTATCATATTTATGGATTAGTGGTTGAGGGAATTAATTAATTCTATGATAAAAAGTTATGGTTCCTTTTGTTCAAGAAGTAGGGATCATGTGTGGCTCCAAAGAATTCTCTACTCAACTTAATATATATAAAATAAATAAAGAAGCCACGTCGAAAAAGATGACTTTTTTTTACCAATATTGCTCTCTGGTCATAATCCAAGTTAAGACCATGATTTCCCCATTTTTTTGTATACTAAAAAGGGGCACTAAAAATTGTGCACCTTTCCCAATTCTTATAACATTTTCTTAGGCTACCCGGTGTGGGGTTGTCCAGGCCCGGCGACGCCCCAGCACCATTTCTGTGGGGGTCGGCGTCATCGTGAACGACAACATGGAAACGTTGAGGACGGGGCTATGTAAGACAAATATATAGCCGTTGATGATGAATTGGGATTGGAAGCAGGAGTGGGGATCAAAGCATTGGCAATCGAATCGTAAACCATGGCTGATAATTCATAAAAAATCCAAGAAATTCAGATTTGGGGAAAACGTGAAACAAGATCAAAGATGTCAATGAAGTGGATGAAACGACGTCGGATTGAAGGGATTATTATTGAGAGATCGATGATGAAGATATTGAATTTTGTGTTGTTGTGGATGGATGAATTTTTTGTTGTTGGCGTAGATCGCCCTTTTTGAAACAGAGTTTTGGAATTAAGGGGTGGTTATAGGTGGTTTTGTACAGGATGGAGACTTTTAATTTCAGTTTTATAAAAATATTGCATATTTAATTTGTGGGGTAGGGCCATCAACCATTTCCTTGGTTCCATCTTTGGAGGGCATCCTCTAAGGACTATGACATGGCACTGAGGTGGAGGATCATCCTCCAAGGACTACCCTCCTCCCATACCGAGTAGCCTTAAGGGCAATTCAGTCATTTTAAATGTAATTATGTTAACTAAAAGTGCAATTCGGCCATATAAAATGACCATATTGCTCTCTCGTTGACAGAAAAAACGGATAAAGTTAACCCAGTGGACTAATGTCAATGGTGAAACCTTTTTAGACCCACAAGCTAAAAATGAAACCTTTGGTCTATACTGACAAAATGACCAAACCACATAAACTAAAATGACATTTAACTCTAAAATTTAATTTTAACATAGATAAATAAAATATATACAACTAAAAGAGAAAGGACCGTTACTTATATAAACTAAAATAATTCAGTTTATTTTATATAAGTTAACCCTTGTTTTGTCTTTTATGCCGAACTTTAATCATCAACTTAACCTTGTTAGAAAACTAAAATGTGAAACCATACCGAAAAATCAACGTGATTATCTATTTTTTTTATTATATATGTACTTTAATCCCATAAATAATTCCAAAGTGGGAAGATGTGTCACTGCCACGTTGAAATGCGTTTTTTAGCATGTATATATTTCTTTTTGTTTAAAAAACATATATATTCGATATTTATATAAACAAAACATATATATTCGAGATTTATATCACATATGGGTTAATACAAACAATCTACTCAATTTTTTTATGTCGTTAGTGTGATTAGTTATCACGGACAGACAACTAATTAAGTAATATAGTATTAGAGGTCATAATCAATGCATATATAAAACTAGCTTATGACCCGTGTAACACACGGGTTTGTTTTAGTCCATTAGATAAAAATTTCCATCAAATCAATCGTAAGTATATAATGTTTTAAAAATCATTCATTAATTGATAGAAAATAAGAAATGTCATATGATGAACATTTTACATTTGCTAACAACATTACAACGATAAATATTAATCGATAATGAAATAAATAATAATTAAACAGCGTATGCTAATGAGACATTAAAATTAGAACATGATATCAATCTTTCAATGAAAACAATCATAATTACGTAGTGCTTTAGTTTTTATTCATTAATTGATTGCGATTCATTTATTACATGCCAAAAAATATGAATAAAAAATATATGTTTAATATTAAACCAACAAATACTAATGAATGAAACGAAAACACTATAATAAACCAACAAAACTTGAAAAGTACATAATGCTTTAAACAAAATATTAGTCCATAGCTTAAAATCTTACATACAATAAAACATACAAACAAATAAACACCGATATGTGTTATTACTCATGTTCAAGATAACCTCTTTCGTGTTCATGTGAGCAAGAAGAGAGGAAGACACAAAGGATGTGTCAAACATAGTTCAGATGATACAGGTTCAGGTAATAAGAAGAAACTCTCTGTTGAAGAAGCAACCAGTGATAGTGTTTTGGTGGAAAACACGGAGGGGTCGGTGACATTGTCGAGGATTGTCAGGAAATGCTACGTGGTTGCTTCTTCAAGAGAGGGTTTCTTCTTATCACCGTTGAAGAAGCAACCAGTGATAGCATTTTCTGACAACCCTAGACAATGTCACCGACCCATCCACGTTTTCCACCAAAACACTATCACTGGTTGCTTCTTCAACACCTGAACCTGTATCATCTGAACTGTTTTTGACACATCCTTTGTGTCTTCCTCTCTTCTGCTCACATCCTTTGTGTCTTCCTCTCTTCTTGCTCACCTGAGATGTAAATGGAAAACATAGCATTTCTAGAATAACTTTACTCATAAGAATCAGATTTATATTGACACGAAATTAGCAATGGAAAATCAATACCTGAGATTGATAACAGATGTATCCTCGCAACATATCTTCTTGCTTTGTTTATGGTTTGCTGTCATTAGGTGCATTAATGATTAGATATTGGCTGTTCATACTTTCTTAAGTATAATTATAAGCTTATTAACGAATGTGACCATATTAATTTAAAATTTAACCTTATGGTAACCAAGAGGCAATCTTCGTATAGTCTGAAAGATAAGGCACCCTTGAACATGGGTCATCGGCCAACTCAGATACTAAAAAACAGATTATATCCATGCATGAAAAAAAATCGATAAATTTAGGGAAAATGGGTTTGAAAGATGATAACCCAACAATGGAGGATCTCATTCTACAACTCCGATAAATGCAGGGGTGTTCTCAAATAATGGTTCCTAGAACTTTGAAGACCGACAAATCATGACAAATGTCCACAGTGCTGCTTCTTTGGACATTTGTAGGTCTTCAAACATCTAGGAAGCATTATTTGAAAAACACCCCTGAATTTATCGAAGTTGTAGAATGAGAACCTCAACTATTACGTTATCATCTTTCAAGCACATTTTGCCAAAATTTAACAATTTTGTTTTTCATACCTCCCAAAGCCACCTATCCAACTCCAAAGAGATCGAGACAGCTTGAAGCAACAAACAGAACAAGAACATCTTCACGGATGGTAAAAGTACCTTAACTTCTGAGTGAACAACAATCGAGAATTGAGAGTAACCGCCCTGATCTGTAGACCTTAACATCTTCTCGGTCACTCCGTATGAATGGCAAAGATGATTCAACCAAATTGGCAGACTAAACTACAAAACATAAAACGTAAGAAATTAATATAATGTTTCATATATCCAAGGCATCTATTATTCAAGAAACAACTTACATAGTTACCTTAAAACCATGATCTTTTGAATTCTACTATATTAGACAAATATCCCCTGTCCATTTACAGTGGAGCCTATCTTTGCTATTGCTGATCCATTTGTAGAGGTCACTGCCCCTAAATTACACAAATAATTCAAACAATAATGTAGCTGAAATATGAGGTAAAAATGTGAACTGAATAAAAACATTTCAAAATCCGACCTGCATGTATGAATTTCTTTAGTCCACAACATGAGATTATCCTAAAGAAGCTGCATTTTTTAAGGTTCTAATGAGATTGTAGTGATTTATCACTGTAAAGACAAAAAAAATATATATAACAAAGTTAAAAATTACAATAAAAAATATTATTATGAGTAATAATTCATCATAAAACCAAAGATAAGTGTGAGATAAATGGTCCTAAAACATAATTAAAACTGAAGCCTAATTTCATAACTAATGCATATCTTCTTCTGTCATTCTTTTGTTTTGCACACGTATCATAAAATCTAATACATATCTTCTTCTATCATTCTTTTGTTTTGCACACTTATCAATCACACACCAACATAACTGATAACATGTCTAAAGTCACCTTTAAATTATGTTATACTTAAACAACCATTTTCATTGTTTGTTTAATCAAGAATAGTATGTGAAGAACTAATCAGAAGAAACACAATCACTATTCAAAACATTCAAGTGAAGATATAAACACAAGAGGATGAATGGTGAAGTTGAATTATAAACATACACATTCTGGACAACCAGAAGACATATTGGAACTATGGAACATCATATGTGAAAATTAGGTCAAATTATATGAAGAAGAATAGTGACTTAGCTGAGAGCAAGTCGGTATGTGTTTGAAGAACCTATAACAAAAAAAAAAAAATTCAGCATTGAAAACAAAACCAAAAAAACTTGAGTCTATAAGACTACTATATTGAGTGCTCCTGCCACTAATGGAGCTTTCGACTTTAGCCCTAGAATATATACAACTACCAAACAATGTTAAGTTAATCCAAATTGAGAAAAAAGTTACCCGGGTTTGTTGAAACTGTTGGGCTTCCAAAACTGTTTAAGGAGAAAAATAAATTAAGATTAAACAGTTTGATTGAAATGAAGGAAGTTGATCCTTAAATCTAAAAGTCTAAAACATAAACTACAATGTTAAATCAAACATAAATGAACAAATCTTCATGAATGATCTGTATACCTGAATTAGAGCAGTGAAGCCAGCAAAGATTTGGATAATTAGGGCATGAAACAGTAATATATATAGAGAAAATGGTACCAAACAACAACCTTAAAAAAATTCAGATGAAAAATTTTCTAATTTATCGACAATGGAACACTGTCTCTTTATCTTCAAACTCATAAAAAGAAGTAAAAATAAACTGTGATAAGAAAAATTAATACGATTAAAATATAAAGTATTAAAAAAGTAACAATTACATATAAAAAAGAAAACTAATCAGACACTTAAACTCTAATAGCAAGAATCAAGAAACTTTAATTTCAACTCCATGGAGCACTGAACCTCTCGATGTATGTCATTGATCTTTCTCATGAACTCCAGGTCTCTATCTCCACAATCTATATTACTCGCAACACACAGGTCACGAACGGAAGTAGTCGGCATCGTCATCAGGTCTCTCGAAACCTGGTGTCTTGTCAGCAGAACAAGTTGCAGTCCGTTAAAACACCTCTTCAACTCTTGAAGAGTAGACTATCAGCAAAAACTTGCTCTTCGATTTGTTTAATAAAGCGTTGCTTGAAATCGTCAGATTGTGCAGAAGTATATGACTCCATTTTATTGTATTTATAAGAACTAAGGCAAAACAATAACAGTTACTCTTCTATTTCACTGAATGAATCTGGGTATGATGTAACAACATTTGAATTGGCAATGGTATTATATAGAATATGTAACAGCCCAAAGGTCAGATTTAAATGCAACCATTAAATAAAAATTTATATTTAAAAACCATGTACATTTAATGATTTAAGAGGGAAAAACGTGTATATAGGAGACGACTCTTCATTTACCCTATAAAACATTTTAATGCAAAACCTTTGAAAAATGAGTTTTCATGGAAAAGCAAGTAAAATTAAATATCTAGAAACCCAAAGAACAAAATTTAAACCTTCAAAAAAAGGTTATCATAATTATGAGACGACTCTTCATTTACCTTATCAAACATTTTAAACACTATAGAGGATCATCATTAGTTTACTTGAAAACATCACCACTTCATTTTTAAAAAAACCTTTCATCCTAAAACAAACCATCAAAAAACACTCACACTCTTTATAAATGGCAAGCAAAAGCTTCTACCACTGGTCGGAAACTGCCGATCTTAAAATTGAATTTTCAAGATGGTCACTCGAAGAACAGAGAAAAGATGAAGAACTCAACAAAAAAGTTGCTATGGTGAGTGATAAATATTATAAGCAAACCTGGAGTAGCATTGCACTGCTGGATGAAGTTGTCTGTTCTACTACATCAGAGTTTAAAGAAAAAGCAGAAGACCTGTGATATGCTAGCTGATCTGCAAATTAAAACAAAAAATGAAATTGCATGGAAGAAGACGAGAGAAATAGATATCCTAGGAAGTGTTTATTTTAATGTGTAACTTTTAATATTTTTCAAAATCACAATTTTGTAATACTATTTAATATCGAATGAAGAAAATTCAAAGCTTTACCTGAGGAGCTGCTTCAACTATGGCTAAGTTATCTTGAACTATGGCTTCAGTAGGTTGTAAATCTCAAAGTACATATTAAAAACAACTTATATCACCCAAAATAAGCAAATAAAGCACGATTCTTCATCCAAACGATAAACAAATAGGTTGTTTAAATGCAGATAAGAGAAAATGACACTTTAAGCAACAACCACAAACACAAAATCCAAAAAAACATGTAAAACTGACATATTCGGGGGATCATAACAAACATTTCTTCATATGTTCAGTTTCAAATTCACCTAAAAATTCATGAAAACTATATCTTCCATCATCTGATCTCAATTAATCAAAATACACCAAATCAAGTCTAATAGAAACCTATTAACCTAATAACAACTAATAATCAAGCTAAAGACCAGAAAAACGTCACTTACTTCCTCCGATGAACAAATTAGGGTTTCAGTCAACAAAAATCGCAATTAAAAAAGTTCTCAGGATCAAACAACCTGCAAACAAAACACACGAAGTAGCAGAATCAATAAACTGATTCAAACAAACAACAAATAAAACATATATAGACATAAACCCTAAAACATCAAAGAATCAGTACTGATAGACTTACAGCAACTTAGGGTTTTTGATGCTGTTAGTATATATGAGAAACGGCAGAAAGATCAAACATTGTTGGCTTCAAACCTGTTAGAACCCTAATCGTGAAATCCCCATTTGAAGAACCCTAATTCTAACATTGAAATATGTGAAATATATGTGAAATATATGTAAAACATACACAAATCAAAGAATAACACATACCGATTGATGAAGAAAGATTGAAAGGAAAGGGTTTGGTAATGTTGCAACTGATTCTTCTTCAGGTTATGTAACAGTAGAGAAAGAAGCGTGATTTAAATTTCAAAACTCTAGGGTTTGAAGTTTCATCTGATTAAATGGCGTGAAAGAGTGGTTGGATGGTGTAATGGCGTGTAAAAAAGCTGCAGGGTTTAATTGGGAGAGAAGGTTGGCCCAATGAATAAGTTGCAGAGTTTTAGATAATCTAGGTTATAGTTTAAAACAATTTTAATTTTAAATATAAAATCGTTTTATTAGTCAAGTTATGTATGTATGTGTGCATGTATGTGGTCATGTATGTGTTTTAGAAAAAAGATGACATCATTTTTTAAAGAATTGACATCACCCTTTTTAAAATGCCTGCCTATGATTGGGAGAGGGCTGCCTTATGACATCAGCCTTAATCCCCATTTATTAGATAAAATGATGTTATATATATTATCATTGATGCTTACATTTGCAGGCCAAATTAGTCATCTAAAATTAACCATACCAATATGTCTTCTTGGGTCACAGGGTCACAATCCATGTGTAAATATTTTATATTTTAGTATTTATATACTATTATTTTGCAACAACGTTGTGCAATAGGAGTTGTATTGTCTGCATTGTGCTTTGTAAGGTGATTTTCACTATGTACCGAACCAGTACCAGTACCGAATTTATCGAAGCGGGTGCACTTTCGGTACCGATTCTATCGGTACCGACTTTTGAGATTTTTTGTACCGGTCCGGTACGGTACCGGTTTTTACACTCAAATACCGGTACCGAACTATACTACACCGGGTATATTTGGTACTGGTACCGGTACCCACTTTTGGGGATTTTCGGTACCGGTACCGGTCGGTAACGACCTCATCCCTATTTGCAAGAACCCTACAGTTTATAAATTTATGCTTGGTTTTTGTTATGATTTTGTAAGACTAATATTTTTTGATCTAGCCCATTTCATTGACATGCACTTGATTACAGTTTGAACGAACTGAAATTTATAAATATGTGTTTGATTTTTGCTATGGTTCTTTAGCATCATACTATGTGTTCAACTCAAAAAGCCCCGCGATGCAACGCGCGCAGATCTTTATCCTAGTTGTTTTTATTTGGAATAAGTTGGCACTATAATCAGGTGAGCTTCCAATAATTTTTCTCCGGAGTTGATCTACTCAGTCTAATATATAATCATTGATTTTTTTTAAAGGCTAACTTCATTAACAGAAACCGAACCCGAAAACCGGGACGGATAACAAACAACAAAACAAACTACATAAATACAAATTTACACAAATCCGACCAAACTATCTCCCCGAAATTAGACCTTTGTTTAAACCATAAAAAACTAGCCGATCTAACGTCGCTAAAAATGCTATCAACACAATACCGCTTACCGTTAAACCAATAATTATTCCTGGCTAACCAAAGGAACGAGCACGCAATAACCACAACCCCCTGCAACGCCTTCTTTTCCGTCGCACATTTGTTGCCGAAATTGTGGATCTCCATAAGATCCCTGAAAGAGAAGGCAAAGAAGTTTAGAACCCAACACCAAAAGGAGATTTTTTCCCAAAGCCCCAATCGCCAATTGACAGCCAACAAAAAGATGGTCAACCGAGTTGGGACCGGACCTGCAGTGGAAACACAAACCATCGGAAACGGACACTCCCTTCTAGCAAGAGCCTCCACAATTGCAATCCTATCCATCTCAGCACGCCAAACGAAAATATTGCATTTAAGCGGCACCCATTTACACCCTTCCACGACATACCGGTTGCTGAAATCTTTGTTCGAAACAATTAAGTTTTTCACAGCCGCGACGCTAAACGAAGACGAACCGTTACCAATCCTGTCTATTAGAGAGAACCACCAAATCAAGAGCCTAGGACAACACAACACCGCTTACTGTTAAACCAATAATTATTCCTGGCTAACCGTCCCCTTCGAGCCGATCCCGGACACTGCACGTTTTCACTATTTCAAGCTTAAACAAATTAGGAAACCTGCACTTTAAGGGCACATCAAATAGCCACAGATCGAGCCAAAACATAATATCATCCCCTCTACCGACCACCCCTCTAAAAAAGTTCCGGATTGGGAAATCGCCCACAACCGGCCTTTTAAGCACATACGAAATATTACACCAAACATCCCCAAAGTATTTTTTGATGGGCAGAAAATCCCATTAAGAACCTCCAGAGTGGATGGCGTTGATGACACTAATCCATAAATTATCCTTATCTGTTTTGAATCTCCAACCCCACTTCGCGAAAAGTGTGACACCCGGCTTTTCAGGCCGTACCGTATAATTGTAGCACATGTTGTAAATAGGTAATAGGGCCATATTTGACTGATTATGATGTTTATATGTGAAATTTAATGAGTTGGTAAATTTAAACTTTGGTAAAAATTATATTGGCAACGGTAAGATAAACGCTTATCGCGTAACAGTTAAAATGCGAAACGAACGTCGGTGACCACCCGATCAGTGTTAAAATCCTAAAAATAGTCAGTAATGATTAGAATAATAATTTTAATCCAAATCGTGAGGAAAAATAAATTAAAACACTAAGAAACTCTATTTTTCGAGTTTAAGCGCGTACCACGCGATTCAGCGCGTGTACCGACAAAATACTGTCAACACAGCCTGTCAAGGCAACTGATAATCATTTTAGTAATAATTTAATGAGTTTATTATTTTGGAATGATAAAAATAAATAAAAACGCATAAACCCCTATTTTTGCGATTTTAAACGCGTACCGCGCAGCACAACGTGCATACTGCCAAATACCGACAACGTAGTTAATCCAGGCAAACAAAATATTGTTCAGTAATATTTTGATAAGTTTATTTTTATAGAGTGTTAAAAATAATTTAAAATGCACTAAAACGGGATTAAAACGCTAGATAAAATACCCGGTATCCAGTATAATACCAGTTTTTGGCCAAAATTTAGATATATATGTATATGCATAGACATAAAATCGTGTATATGTGTATGTGTTGGCAGCCATGCACATTAATTTTCCTCTCTCTCTCCTCCCTCAATTGGGATAAGTGGGAGGTGGATGATGATGAAGATATTTGAAGCTTTCAAGATCTTGTAAATACCAAGATTTATGACACAAGCACACCAACTTTCTCTCTCTCCATAATTCAGCCGAACACCTCCTATCTCTCTCTCATTTTCAAAATTTCAGCCATTACATCAAGATTCAAGTCATTTTCAAGCTTGTTCCATGCTGTTTTGAAGATCCTATGATGATTTGAAGGTGTTACAAGCAAGAACCAAGCCTAATATCATCATACTTTGTAAAAAATCCACTTGAATCTTAAGGGTATAAAATATTTCTTTAAACATTGTTCTTGATTCATATTGATAATGAAGTTAGTAAGAAGTTTCTCTTGATTCTTGAAATCTAAACATAAACTTGAAACTAACAAACAAATGAGTTTTGAATAAAATGAAAATGAGTGTTTGCATGTATGTATACATGGCCGAAAATGATGTTTGTGTTTGTGTATATTGCATTTCGAATTTGTGATGAAAGATTTCTTGATTATTTGATTTCTTGAAAAATAAGATGATTACAATAAGTGTTAGTTGTCATACAAGAATGTTTTAAAATGATATGTGTTATATTTTAAAAACATGATGTTAATATGTTCTAGAATAAGATTGGAACATAAATGATGATGATAAAATTGTAGAAGTGCATTAGATGCACAAATGTAAACATGCATGATGATATATGAACTTAGAAAGATGATTTGAACATGATATGATAAAAATCCATTTTGATCAGAATATAAACACTAAAATCAAGTTATTTTGAAGTGTTTAACGGTATATAACTTTGACATAATGTTTGCTAGCTTTGCATGTGGTACTTGGTGCATAAAAAGTTGTAAAATACGTGAAATCGCATGATTTATATGACTTATATAAAAACTGCACTAATCTGATTATAACCACTATTTTAATCAGTAAATAACATATATTGTGTTAAAATATCAATTCGTTTCGAGTTGGGATGGTTACGGTAACGTTTAACGCAAAACTATGCGTTAAAACGGTCAAAAATCGGCTTTTCGGGTGATTTCTGTAAAACTGAATTAGATCAGTAAATAAACTGATGTTATTAGTTTAAAAATAAGTATTTTAACTAATTTTAAGTTTACTAGGTGTTTGGTTGGTCATACGTGACTTCCGACGCCCGAAAACGTTACCGAATCGCTAAAATATGCATTTTTCAATGAACATGAGTATGGGTGAATTTTGAGTGAATCTTATGTGATAAAATATATTAAGTGATTTGAACATGTAAATGTGATTATATGTTAAGTGTTAATTCGATAATGGGAAAATTAGACTATGCATGTATGCATGTACGTTTTGTGCGGTAGAAGTGGTAAATTTGCGTTAAATGTGTAACTTGCTTGTCGAGCATGAAATTTAGTATATATGAGATGTTTTATGTATATATGCTTTAAAAATAACAAAATAGTTAAGTTAGTAATGTTTCGCGTGTTTCGGTGTTAAATTATAAGTTAGTAAAATTAGACTTACCTGGATTTTCCCCTGCGAAACAGATCGAAATTCGGATTGATCTAGCACCCGGTGCTGCACCCAGTTGCACAATCTCCTTACATATTAAGCACCGTTTGAGAATGATAGAAATGTCGAGTCTTTTTCAAGAGCTACTGGACAAGGGTTTCATTCGATCAAGCTTTTCGCTTTAAGGCGCATATGTTTTGTGGAGAGGAAGAATGATGGATCCTTCAGGATATGTGAGGATTTCAGAGAGCTGAACAAGTTGAATATCAAGAATCGGTACCCTTTTACCGAGGATTGACGATTTATTCAAATAAGCTACCAGGATCCAGCTGCTACATGAAGATCCATCTACGATCAGGATATTATCAGTTGAAGGTTGCTGACGAAGATATGCTGAGGACTGCTTTTCGAACATGATATGGCCATTACGAGTTATTAGTCATGCCTTTTGACTAAATTAATGCGCCATTTATAATCATGAATTTCATGAACAGGGTATGGGAACCCTAATCGGTTAAATTCGTGATAATATTCGTTGACAACATACTTGCTTATGTGCGAACCAAGGAGAATCATGAGTAACGTTTGAAGTTAACTATGGAGATGGTGAATGATGAGGAGCGCCAAAGACCCCGTCGGGAGTATGATGATCCTTATGACTAGCTAGATGCTACCAGAGATTTATTAAGAATTTACCTAAATTAGTGCATCCTTCGACACTAATAACCCCAAAAGGAAAAGGGAAATTGATTGGACAGCAAGATATTGGGAAGCTTTTTAGACCGTTGAAAGAAAAGTTGGGATCGTGTATGATGGACTCCAAAGGAAGTTAAAGATACTCATCTGCCCTTGGCAGAGTTATCTCGCAATAATAGTTAACACACTAGTATTCAGGTTGCTTCGTTTGAAGTCTTGCATGGATGGAAGTGTTGATCACCATTATGTTGAACCTTGGAAAGGGTGGAGAGCGTTGAGATATGAGATTAGGAATTGAGAGTGTATGTAATATAGGTCTACAAAGATTCTTTGTAAGAATCAAAGTTTCCCGCAGAAACTATAAGACTATATTCATTAAACCTGTTTTCACTGTTTTCATCTAGTGCGAAAACAAAACCTGTAGAGTAAAATTTCAGGGACGAAATTTCCTAAACAGGGGGAGACTGTGACACCCGGCTTTTCAGGCCGTACCGTACAATTGTAGCACATGTTGTAAATAGGTAATAGGGCCATATTTGACTGATTATGATGTTTATATGTGAAATTTAATGAGTTGGTAAATTTAAACTTTGGTAAAAATTATATTGGCAACGGTAAGATAAACGCTTATCGCGTAACGGTTAAAATGCGAAACGAACGTCGGTGACCACCCGATCAGTGGTAAAATCCTAAAAATAGTCAGTAATGATTAGAATAATAATTTTAATCCAAATCGTGAGTAAAAATAAATTAAAACGCTAAGAAACTCTATTTTTGGAGTTTAAACCCGTACCGCGCGATGCAGCGCGTGTACCGACAAAATACTGTCAACACAGCATGTCAAGGCAACTGATAATCATTTTAGTAATAATTTTGATGAGTTTATTATTTTGGAATGATAAAAATAAATAAAAACACATAAATACCTATTTTTATGATTTTAAACGCGTACCGCGCAGCACAGCGCGCATACTGCCAAATACCGACAACGTAGAAAGTCCAGGCAAACAAAATATTGTTCAGTAATATTTGATAAGTTTATTTTTATAGAGTGTTAAAAATAATTTAAAACGCACTAAAACGGGATTAAAACGCTAGATAAAATACCCGGTATCCAGTATAATACCAGTTTTTGGCCAAAATTTAGATATATATGTATATGCATACACATAAAATCGTGTATATGTGTATGTGTTGGCAGCCATGCACATTAATTTCCCTCTCTCTCTCTCTCTCTCTCTCTCTCTCCTCCCTCTATTGCGCTAAGTGGGAGGTGGATGGTGATGAAGATATTTGAAGCTTTCAAGATCTTGTAAATACCAAGATTTATGTCACAAGCACACCAACTTTCTCTCTCTCCATAATTCAGCCGAACACCTCCTATCTCTCTCTCATTTTCGAAATTTCCGCCATTACATCAAGATTCAAGTCATTTTCAAGCTTGTTCCATGCACTTTTGAAGATCCTATGATGATTTGAAGGTGTTACAAGCAAGAACCAAGCCTCATATCATCATACTTAGTCAAAAACCCACTTGAATCTTAAGGGTAAAAAATATTTCTTTAAACATTGTTTTTTATTCATATTGATAATGAAGTTAGTAAGAAGTTTCTCTTGATTCTTGAAATCTAAACATAAACTTGAAACTAACAAACAAATGAGTTTTGAATAAAATGAAAATGAGTGTTTGCAAGTATGTATACATGGCCGAAAATGATGTTTGTGTATGTGTATATTGCATTTCGAATTTTTGATGAAAGATTTCTTGATTATTTGATTTCTTGAAAAATAAGATGATTAAAGTAAGTGTTAGTTGTCATACAAGAATGTTTTAAAATGATTTGTGTTATATTTTAAAAACATGATGTTAATATGTTCTAGAATAAGATTGGAACATAAATGATGATGATAAAATTGTAGAAGTGCATTAGATGCACAAATGTAAACATGCATGATGATATATGAACTTAGAAAGATGATTTGATAAAAATCCATTTTGATCAGAATATAAACACTAAAATCAAGTTATTTTGAAGTGTTTAATGGTATATAACTTTGTCATAATGTTTGCTAGCTTTGCATGTGGTACTTGGTGCATAAAAAGTTGTAAAATACGTGAAATCGCATGATTTATGTGACTTATACAAAAACTGCACTAATCTGATTATAACCACTATTTTAATCAGTAAATAACATGTATTGGGTTAAAATATCAAGTCGTTTCGAGTTGGGATGGTTACGGTAACGTTTAACGCAAAACTATGCGTTAAAACGGTCAAAAATCAGCTTTTCGGGTGATTTCTGTAAAACTGAATTAGATCAGTAAATAAACTGATATTATTAGTTTAAAAATAAGTATTTTAACTAATTTTAAGTTTACTTGGTGTTTGGTTGGTCATACGTGACTTCCGACGCCCGAAAACGTTACCGAATCGCTAAAATATGCATTTTTCAATGAACATGAGTATGGGTGAATTTTGAGTGAATCTTATGTGATAAAATATATTAAGTGATTTGAACATGTAAATGTGGTTATATGTTAAGTGTTAATTCGATAATGGGAAAATTAGACTACGCATGTATGCATGTACGTTTTGTGCGGTAGAAGTAGTAAATTTGCGTTAAATGTGTAACTTACTTGTCGAGCGTGAAATTTAGTATATATGAGATGTTTTATGTATATTTGCTTTAAAAATAACGAAATAGTTAAGTTAGTAATGTTTCGCGTGTTTCGGTGTTAAATTATATGAATGTTTATGTATATATGTTACGACGCGCAAATCATAGATATATTGCGTATAAACGGAAGAGTTAACGGATTTATACAATAATGGCCACCAATAAAATCGTTCAAAACACAAAATCATAAAAATATGTATATGTGGACTCATATATATATTAACACGCCAACATAATCAAAAATGACAACTTTTCGAGAAAATCTGAAAGTTATATGATAATTCTAAGAAACGGAGAAACTTAGGATTTTTGTGTTAAATATGTATATTGATTTAGAATTGTTTCTATATTAGGACGCATATATAAAAATCAGTTTCTGGAATTGCGGTATTAAAATACGCACCCAAAGGTGAGTGTCACTAAACCCCTCTTTTTACTGTTTTGTATATATTTTGGGGGGTGGAACACGTTGTTAAAAGGGTTTAATAATGTTTTCGAAATAAAACATACCTTTTACTATAAAATATATATTTTCGGTGAAAATATATGAAATTTGATAAGTTATACGTTTCAAAGTAAAACGTTTTTGATGAATACATATTGGATGTACGGTTTTTCTTAAGTGATACAGGATCGTACAGTTGGGGTACGGATGCCGGCCTGGGTCTCGAATGATGGAGATTCAGGGAATTCGTACACATTGTGTATTAAATTTTCATATTAGTAGGATATATATATTGTACGTGAGGCAGACATCATATTGTTCTTCGAGAAAGAACCCTGCGCCCATGATGTCGTTTAATCAGTTTAAGTATTGCACGCGAGGAATTGTTGGTAGATCTATCGGGTTGACAACCCCGTCGTGACCGGTCGCCCCGTGTCAATGTCAAACGATGAATTAATATTTTGTTCATTGTCTAGTTTTGATTATCCCTGCATGGTTAATATATAGTTCGTATCGTCTAGCTAACATACGAGTCTGAAAATTGACGCTATAATTTAATATACAAAACCTGGGCAGTATTACTATTGTCGGAGTAATGACCCGATGGAAGGCCCATGGATTTTATCAAAGGAGTAAAATGGACTTTCTAAAATCACATGGATGTTTTCAAATAAACACCTAATCAGAAAGTTTTCCTTGGAATAAAATTTGTTAGTAAACGAATAAGTGAACTCAGCTTCCTTTGTGTTGACACTTGATTTTAACGTGTTCCACAGGTACTTGAGCTCGGCTTCGGGGATTATGGCGTATCTTGTGTTTGTTGATGCATGTTTTGTCACTTAAAAATGTTGGACTAATCTTTAAACTTTCTGGGACAATGTAATAAGATCCGTGAGGATCAAATACGACTTTATTATGTCATGTTCATGTCATATTTTGGGACGTTAAGTTTAAAATCTATGATTTAAATAAGTAATAATGTCCAACACTATAATGCATGAAGCATCAAGATAGAAATGGGCACCAGCTTCCGTCACCACTACGTTTTATATTCCGCTGTGACGTTTTTGGGGTGTGACAAGGAGCGCCATGTTCACATCTTTAAGATTTTGCAACCCCAACCCTCCCATCTTCTTCGGAGAAGCGACCCTTTCCCAGGCAACCCATTGCAGTTTCTTTTCTTCACTGGATCCTCCCCAAAGAAATCTTCTAATCAATCTCTCCAAATCCTCCACAACTTTAATAGGAGCACGATAAAAGGAAAAGTAATATAATCATTGATTAACTTCTATGTTTTGTATAGTAATTTGTTTAGCATGTGTCGATTAGAATAAGATTAACTTCAAAGTTAGTGACATGATGTAAAGGAATCCAACTTCTGTAATACTACTTCACACTCAAAGAGATATGTATGAATAAAATATAATCGTTGGCTTCATATTTGTATTTTTTGTTGTAACACCTCGTAAAATCATGTCCAATATAGTATCGACACGTGTCATGGACTTTAAACGTGTTACAAATTGAATATGAGGGACTAAAGTTGACAAACAAAGAAAGTATATGTGTATAAGGATTCAAAGTGTCAACATTTGATAATTATGCCTTTTAACAACTCCACATGATGTTTCCACCCTTGAAACGAATGTATCATGAAGCATATGAATCCGTTTGTGGAAGAATGTGAAAGTTTACAAGACACGAGGGTTAAAAGTGTCAACATGTTTAAGTTATACATCTGAGTGACCTTTTAGTTAACCTGGAGCCTTGTAACGATTAATTACACTCCCAAGAATAAGTGGTAAAATTTCACAAGGTTTCGATATCGTATGAGAAAGATACGCTAACTTTCGTAATTAAGGGGTTAGAAGCGTCAACGAGGCAAAACTTGTGTTTTCGGTTATCGTTTAACGAAACTGGACCTAACGATGTTTGGTTATATCTCATGGATCATAGAAATATAAATTTCATGGGTTAAAAGTGCTTAAAATGGAAGAAATTACGCTTTAGAAGGTCCAGGGGGTGAAAATGTCATTTTTGAAACTTGTTTGGCTGGTCTCCTACCTGCTGGCGCTGCGCCACCACTAAGGCACTCTGCCGTCGCGCGATGCGATGGCATGCCAGATCAGCAAAGTGTGTTTTAACGTGGCAGCTTGCATGTTTGCTAAATTCCGCGAGTTTGCCACCCTCTAGCTGCTATAAACATGTCCCTTGACACTTGTTTTCATCTCTAGAGTTGCCACAACACCTGTATCAATCTCCATGATCCTTCCATGGCTATAAATAAGCCCATTGTTGCAACTTGTGAACTTACACTCTCACATTTCCTTGTTCTAACTCTCTGGAGCATTCTTGGCACTTAAGAAGCCTTTTCCCTGTTCTAATCTCGTGCTAAGGACCATTGTAAGTCATCTTAGCTTTTGTAATTCAGTTTTAATTAGTTTAATGGCCCAAAGTCAAACCGTCGTAATTAAGGTTTGACTTAGTGATTAATCACTAATGGTCCAGTCAATTCTCGAATTGAAAGTACCTATGAGTTGGTAATTATGTGGGTAATAAACCCTTAAAAGGGCACCCTCTGATTCCCACTCTAACTAGGTCAATTGTTGAGTCAAACTTGATTGTAAAAAGTCAACATAAAGTTAAATTTCAATTAAACGCATAATTAACAATGTAAAAGCCATGGAACCTGTTTTATCACTCATATAACTTCGTAATTAATATAAGAACATGTCTAAACATGTTCAACCCGACAATTTTCAGTTTAAGCTCAGTTCGGAACCGAAAGTCGCAAAAGTAGACTTTTGCTTTGACTTTCAGTTCTAACCCAATGTAGCATATTTTAGAAAATCCTTAGAGCTCTATTAGGACCAGGTTATAGGTTAGTGTAACCCTCTGAGGTTATACAACTTGGTTCATTAGTTATTCGATTCATGTACATGTTTTCGTTATATGCCTAAATATTGACCATAATGCCCTTTTGACCTTAAAACGAGATTTTTGAAAAAGTGAGAGGACAAAAACTTTTATTACTGATTTATAAACTTGTCCTAAAAATTTGACATCAGTTTGAGGTCTAGATTAGGAGTTATGCTCAATATCGTAATTAAGAAGCTTTTTATTAATTAAACGGCGTAATTAGCATAAAGCCTATCTAAACCCAAATTTTGACACCAAAATTTTAACCCACTGATGTAAAATAATATTTTGGGATTTTTGAAAATTTTTATTTATTTTTAAGCTGAGCATAACATAGGGTTCTTGCTTTATTTCGGTAATTGTCGGTTATGCCCTTTTCTTGAATAAAATGAGTTTTACATAATATTTTGATACCAAACCTTTTGCTACTGATTTTATGTAATAAATAAAATATTTTGAACTATATAAACTGATCAAAAACTCAGATTTCCTATTTAAACCCGAAAATCGCTTAAAACCGACTTTTACGCGTTTTAAGCGCATAGTATAGGTTAAAACTATTTTTAACATATAAGACTTAATACCTACTCATGTTTTAAGTAAATTTTTATAATTAAACAGTAAGCAAAAGTTTTGAACTCATAATTCTAATTTTGACCTTTAAAGCTTATTTGAAATTACCAAAATGCCCATACGGTGCATAGTTTGGTTATAAAAGATAAATTTCACATATATGCAATACTCTACTGTTATGACTTATAAAAATAAATGTTTTTACTGATTATATCAGACCTGAAACTCATATTAGTATTTAAACTCTTTTATAACCTTTACAATGACCAAAATACCCCTACGGGGCATAATTTGAGTTTAAATCCATTTTGGGCATAATGGAAGGTATCTTACTGATATCACAACATATTTAAGGCATATTAACTTAGGAAACCTGTTCATGACTCATTTGGTTACCCGCTACGCATTATTCGCGTTCGGTGCGGTTTATGTAACTAGTTTGCATAAATTAGCCGAAACGGGTCAAACCTTATCGTTTTTATCTCAAAATCTAGAATGTGTTTAGTTTATCCATATTATACAAGTATACAAGCTTGTCGGGTCTAAACCACATTCTATTCCGGTCTTCGCTTAATCGTGCGTTTTGAACCGTATATCATCCTTTAAAACTAACCGGTCGGAGTTTAGATTTAATTAAGACCCGTTAGGAATCTAATAGGTTATTAAAACCTTCGTTCCAGATTAGGAGACCAGTAAAAGATACTTGCACTCACTGATTGTGATATATACTTGCTCAGGTAAATACTTTTAACGTATTTTCCCTTATACGGGCTTGGGATATGATATATAAAATACCTCTTGGTTGGGCATTGAATTTTTAATCATATAAAGGTTAATTTATTGAGATGACCCATTTAAACTGTTATGTTTGCTTAAAGCCTTTGGGGGGTTAATGACCATGTCCCGGATATCCTTGGCATCATTCATTGAAATGGCCACGACCTAAGCACGAGGTGTAGGCATACACCTGCCAGTGCATATATATAAAAAAATATAACTGACGGTACGAGAATAACTCGCCGCGGGATTATATCATGTGGTGTGTCTATTAATCTTTAACCCGGTATTTAGCCCGGGCTACTGAACGTATAACGAACATGTAATTCTTTTACAAGTTTATATATAAATAATTATCCCAAGTTATAAAAGAATATTTTGTGCCTTGTGCATTCAAATCAATTTTCTTAAACATTTTCAAAATGAGTCGGTTAATTGTATTTACCAGTGTAACCTGACGTATTTTCCAAAAAGGCTAAGTGCAGGTACTAAACGGAATAGGCTGGCTACTCCTAGCATCAATAAAGAAGTCTTGCAAGTTTAGATGTTATTAAATCTGTTGAACAATGATCTTTTGTACTTTGATCCGCCTGTGGATCCTTACAACCTTTTTGTAATACACTTGATATTACTTTTTATTCGGTTTGTAATGATTTTATCTTTCGACTTCCGCTGTATATTAAACTGTGATAATATAAATTGTCTATGATATCAACTACATCACAATACTCCCCACCGGGCCCACCGGTAATACGTGGAAATATCGGGGTGTGACATTTGTTTGAATTGATTTATCTGGTGTTGTACTACAACAGTAGTCATGGTGGTATCAATCGACACCTAGATGAACAGAAGAATATGCATTGCTTATAAGAAGTTGTTAGCATATTTGTTAGAGAGTTTGAATATGTAAGTGGTGAACTTGTGAGTGTTAGCACGACTCCGTTTTGATATCATATGAGACAAATAAGCACTTCGAAATAGGATATTCGGAATCTCATAAAAAACGCAATATATCGAAAGTTATATAAGAAAACAAAATGTATTTAAAAATAAAGAAACTAATATTTGACTGGGCAAGGTGGCTAGGTTTCGAACAAAATTTACATCTAGACGTAGGTAAAAAGAAGAGCGTCATCATGGTATATTCAAAATTTTATAAAACATTATATTTTTTAAAGTTATGAAGGAAAACAAAACACGTTTAAAATTGAAAAATTGATCAATTAAAAGAGTCTTAAAGTAGGGTGGTAGGTTGAGTCCAATTGATAAAGCCATTTGAGTTGAGATGTTGCTCTCAATAACATCAAGGGTTTAAGCCTTGTCAAAACATATTTGGAGTAATTTAAGCCACTAAAAAACCACCTTAAAGTACTTAAAACACTATACATGTGGTTACTTTTAATGAGTTAAGTTCACGTACAAAGTAACTTATCGTACAAAACGTACGAAAGGCATGAAAAAACCAAAAATGCGGTGACATTTTCTTAATTATTTACTCGTTGAGTAATTATCAAAATTACTTTTCAAATTATCCTGTAGAGTAATTTTGATCTTGTAGAGTAGTTTTGTAAAATATTCTTGTAGGGTAATTTTGATCTTGTAGGGTACTTTTATAGAGTATCATAATTACTCTACAAATGATCTTGTATGGTAATTTTAATCTTGTAAGGTAATTTTGTAGAGTATCATAATTACTCTATAAATGATTTTATAGAGTAATTTTGAATTGTATGTTGTTTGATAAACTTGCAGAGTAATTTTGATACACTTGTAGAGTAATTTTGTTGCTCAGTAATTTTGATACACTTGTAGAGTAATTTTGATAATTATCATACAAGATCAAAATTACTTTACAAGAACATTTTACAAAATTACTCCACAAGATCAAAATTACTCTATAGGATCATTTGTAGGGTAATTTTAATAATTACTAATAATTACGAAAATGCTATCACGTTTTTTCAGTAAAACCTTCAGTTCGTACGTTTTATACGTTAAATTTATTTGTATTTGATCTTTAGAGCAACCACCGGATTCTAATTCATAGGATGGTGGTGCGGCAACAATTTCCTGCAGATTTCGGTGGAGATTATGGGGCGGAGATATAAGATTTGAAATAAAATAGAGGAGATTAAATATAGATACGAGGAGAAAATTAAGATGAGTTCACAATGAATGAATCAAATACATGTACACTCGTACCTTAATTAGTTGTTTAATCTGCTCCAAATTCTATTTACTTACTAAGATGTCATCTTTAATTTGAGCCGTCACTCAAAATTCATCAATCACTAAAAATTAATAATGACACCTTATTAGTTAGTTAAAAAAAATACTAAGGAGATTAAAGAGTAACATAAACGGTAATATACATAATTAACGTAACCATTTCACGTGAATTCCTAATTCATCTTCCCTAGCTTGTCTCTGTTGACGTAAAAATGAATCTCTCATTCTCTTCGCAAATAATTCGTAAACCAATCTCTATATTATTTCCTGCTCCTTTTTAGATCATCTTCTAGCATAATATCTTTCACAACCCTCAAAATTGAATTAACGAACATCGAATATCTTTCTATGCTTTTGTTTTATGTGTGATCATTATCCTTTTGCAAGAAAAACATCTATGATGAATGAGATTTTTATTTATCGTGCATGGTTTCTAATATTTATCTTTACTTTTGGATTTATTAATCAATGTTATTGCAATATTATTTTCTTTTTAACGTCTTCTGTGGGTTTTTTTTTAAGGAAATTTACTAATTGGTTAAGTAATTGGGTTAGATTTTGTAAGTCTTTGAACGAATGGCATTCTTTATATTATGGTAGATTCCTGGTTCCATAGTTCAAATCTCAGTCATTGGATAGTGTTCTAGTCTCTATCTATTAAAGACCTATGGGTGTGGATCGGGAAGAAGTATCCAGGGGGTGATGTGGCTGGCGACCCCAACGGGGAACACCGCCCCGCCCCCTCCTCCTGGTCACTCATTCGGTTCAATCGGGGAAAGTTCCCCGTTCATCCGACGTTGATTTCAAAAAGTATAGTCGTCGTTTAACGGCTAATTTTAATAAAAAAAAACCTTTTTTTATTTTATTTTAAACACTATATAACCCTCAATTTATTCCCCAAAATTCACCACACTCTTCATATTTTATTTTCTTTATCTCCCATTCAACTATATTTTTTAAAAAAATTCACCACACTCTCCATCTTTTGTATTTTCTTCTCTCACATTCATCTATATCTTTTAAAAAATAATCGCCATGCATTCTTCAATGGACGAGGAAAATGCCGAGAAGTTTTTTCTTAGCATGCTGCTTGAGACAGCTAAAATTGTTGCCGAAATGGAAGAAGATGGTGAAGACGAAAAACGTCACAACCAAGAACGAGGGCCACGGCGTTAAATAGATATCGCGAAGGTATATACAATTTTTATTTTGAAAGTTTTGTTATTTATTTTTAGGATTGTGTTGAACAAGTTATTAAAATTAGTTTATATTTATTTAAGGTGCTCATGAACGTTTGGTTAGTGACTATTTTGCTAAAAGATGTGTGTACACTGACGTACAATTTAGGCATCGGTTTCGAATGAGTCGACGGCTTTTTGTACGTATTGCCAATGATTTGGCTAATTATGAAGACTTTTTCACATTGCGCTACGATGCTAGAGAGAGAAGGGGATATACTACGTTTCAAAAATGCACTTCGGCACTTCGTCAATTAGCGTATGACACTGCTTGTGATTCATGGGATGAGTATTTAAGAATGTCCGAGAGAATGAGTCGGGAATGTTTGTATGAATTTACCAAAGGTATTGTGAACCTGTATAGCAAGGTTTATTTACATAGGCCAATGAAGAAGGATATCGAGAAGCTTTATGCATTCCATGAAGAGAGACATGGATTTCTTAGGATGATATGAAGCATTGATTGTACTCACATTTCTAAAAATCTCATTTATATCTCAAAAGGGCAAAAATGGCAATTATAAGCATAATAACGGACATGTGTATATAATTCAAACTACTAAGGACCAAGAAATATAACTTCAGGAGGTTATACTACTGTATAAAGTGGTCCTATTGGAAGCTTAAAACATGGAATAATTAAGCTCAATTGGGTCAGAACTGAAAGTCAAAGCAAAAGTCAAGCTTTTGCGACTTTCGGTTATGAACTGACCTTAAACTGATAATTGTCGAGTTAGACATGTTTAAACATGTTCTAATACTAATTACCAAGTTATTAGAATGATAAAATATAATTTATAACCTCTTTTTTATTAGTTATAATTATTATTTAAAAATCTGGTCAGTTTGACTTTTTGACTTATTAGTTTGACCCGACAATTAACTAGTCAAACGAAATAACTAGGAGGTGCCCTTTTAAGGGTTAATCACCTACCTTATTATGGTCACATAACCACTTTTGATTCGGACAGTGGCTGTACCATTTGTGATTAAACCGAAAGTCAAAGTCAAATTACGATATCTTTGACTTTTCGGTTTTTAAGCTAATAAACTGAACTAGGAGAGGGCTAAGACACTGACATAGGGTCCTAGCTATCTTTTCTACTATCTTGACCTTCCTCTAAGGCCAGGAGACTCCAGATGAGAGTGTTGTGGATGTTGCAAGTGAATGAGCAAATGACCAATTCAACTTAGGAGCCTTTATATAGATAAAAGGCATGTCAGCAGATCAAGGCAGGTGTTTTTGGAAGGTTTAGGATCACCCCAGGTGTCCTAGTAGTATTACAAGTCCGACAAACAGCCCATGGTATCGAAATTTTGGCCCCAAAGGTGATGCAACAGGCTGCAACATGCAGCTGCCATTTTTCTGCAGATCTGGGCGTCTGTCACGGTCCGCGTAAGAATCAAAGGGGGTTTACGCGGGCCGCGACAACCTCCTGTTCAGGTGAAACATGTTTTAACTTTGGCAGTTTCAGTCCCTGGTCCTTATAAACTTTATATAACCTCATTTTTGGCATAAAAGGCCCTTATAGTTAGTTTGTAGAGGTTCAAGGGAGTATAACCAAACTCCGTTAGACCCGGTTTCGTTAAAAGATCACCATAAACACAAGTTTCATCACGTTGACACTTTTCACACAAAGTCTTGTAAACTTGTGTAACGATCTCAAAACCACGTGAAATTCATATCACTTATTCTTGAGAGTATATTTGAATATTTCGAAGCCTCGGGTTCGTTAAAAGGTCACTCAAAGGTAAGAATTAACATGTTGATACGTTTAACCACTGTAGTTTATAATCTTTCGATTATTTTCATAAGCGGCTTCTTATATCCAATTAATCACTCGTTTAAGAATATATTCTTCGTGTATAGTCATTCAGAGGCACAAGTTTGGCATGTTGACACTTTTAGTCCCTTCGCATACATACTTTCATCGTTTGTCAACTTTAGTCCTTCAAACTCAAACTTTCACATATTTAGAGTTTAGAACACGTGTCTTTATATAATTGGACACGTTTTTACGTGGTGTTACACCATAGATTTGTGCAGGATACAGGAATCAACCAAGCTATGGCTAGGGAATTGCAGAAACTTAAGGATATGATATCCAGCGTTCCGGGGGTGGTCAATCCCATTCCTGAAATTCCAGATGGGAGTCACAAGATATCTCGTTTTGCACCACCTATTTGTGATGCAGAGATACCGAAAAGGTTTCAAACACCAAACATGAAGCTGTATGATGGCTCAACTGATCCAGAAGAGCACGTAGCTCAGTATAGAGAAAGGATGGAGATGAATCCCATTCCCGAGAGGTTAAAAGAAGCATGTCTATGCAAGGGTTTCGGATCCACACTGACAGGATCAGCTCTTAAATGGCTGCTAAGTCTTCCTCCTTACTCTATTACTTCATTTGTTAATCTAGTTAATTTGTTTAATAGCCAATTTTCATGTAGTAGGAGATTTGAACGATTAACTAGTGATCTATATAGGGTAACACAAGGTCAAAATGAATCACTTAGAGATTATATCACTAAATTCAGTAGAGAATCCTTAGAGATTCCTAATTTGGATTTTGTTACGGCCGTAGAAGCCTTCAAAATGGGTTTACTTAAGGATTCACAGTTCTATGATGATCTTGTCATGACCCCTTGTAGGAATCTTGATGAAGTAAGAACCAGGGCCCTTAGATTCATCCGCTTAGAGGATGATAATAGGATCCAAGAAAGACTGGCAGGATCCTCAAAGCTGGAAAAACAAGGATCCTACTACAGGAACAACAAGTCCAAATCATACAACAAGTCTGATCTGAATATTGCTTTTCTGTTGATAATAATGAACTAATCCTTGCAATGCAGAATCTAGGTGAAAAAGGCAAGATGGGACGCTATCAAGTATAAGAATTATACTTTTAATGAAGTTGATAATTTGTGCATCTGCTGGGGGAGTAGGGGCTCTTTCTGGAACCTTTTCAGGATCCTGGATCCTTGACTTTTTTCTTCCAAGCAACTCCTTCAAATGCCCTTTGCTTAACAAATAACCAATCTCCTTCCTGAGTGTTATGCATTCTTCAGTGAGATGGCCGAAATCTTCATGATATGCACACTATTTGGATTTGTCTTTTGTTGCAGCCGACTTATCAGTTTTTCTGGGCCATCTTGCCTTTTCACCTAGATTCTGCATTGCAAGGATTAGTTCATTATTATCAACAGAAAAGCAATATTCAGAAATGGGAGGATAATCCTCATCATCCTCTTCTTGCTCTACTACATGCACGCTCTGATTATCAGACTTGTTGTATGATTTGGACTTGTTGTTCCTGTAGTAGGATCCTTGTTTTTCCTGCTTTGAGGATCCTGCCAGTCTTTCTTGGATCCTTTTATCATCCTCTAAGCGGATGAATCTAAGGGCCCTGGTTCTTACTTCATCAAGATTCCTACAAGGGGTCATGACAAGATCATCATAGAACTGTGAATCCTTAAGTAAACCCATTTTGAAGGCTTCTACAGCCGTAGCAATATCCAAATTAGGAATCTCTAAGGATTCTCTACTGAATTTAGTGATATAATCTCTAAGTGATTCATTTTGACCTTGTGTTACCCTATATAGATCACTAGTTAATCGTTCAAATCTCCTACTACATGAAAATTGGCTATTAAACAAATTAACTAGATTAGCAAATGAAGTAATAGAGTAAGGAGGAAGACTTAGCAGCCATTTAAGAGCTGATCCTGTCAGTGTGGATCCGAAACCCTTGCATAGACATGCTTCTTTTAACCTCTCGGGAATAGGATTCATCTCCATCCTTTCTCTATACTGAGCTACGTGCTCTTCTGGATCAGTTGAGCCATCATACAGCTTCATGTTTGGTGTTTGAAACCTTTTCGGTATCTCTGCATCACAAATAGGTGGTGCAAAACGAGATATCTTGTGACTCCCATCTGGAATTTCAGGAATGGGATTGACCACCCCCGGAACGCTGGATATCATATCCTTAAGTTTCAGGAATGGGATTGCACGCTCTGGTGGATCAGATATATATGTGGCACTTCCTTTTCAGCAGCCAAGAGGCATGCTGTAACATTCCTATTTTTATATAAGAATTATAGGTTTGGTTAAATTTATTAACCACTAGTAACTAGTAACTAGCTTATTTTTAATATAAATATTCTACCCAAATAGTTTTAAACACTATTTTATATATAGTTGGTTGAAATATTATACTAATTAATTGGCCCTAATATGGGTGACCTTTCTAAATAAAATAAAAGTATATAAAAACTTATATTATTAGACAGGTAGATTACGGGTAAGTTAACTGTAAGAAATATGAAGTACCTGGACGGGCCCAGAAACCATTTAATAATTAAACTATAAAAATACATTATACTTGGACCTACTCCATTTTTATGAAACTTTTACCCAAATGTAGATATAAATATTCTCGTTCTAATAACATATTTATTATTTTCTAAAACGTCATATTTTAGAAGTTATACGCGCCAAAGAAGTAAACCAAATGAATTAACTATAATAAAATAAAATAAAACTTTGAATTTTAAAATTTACGTATACATATGACATCTGAATAAAAATAAAATAATAATAAAAAAATTCTTAACTTACATTCTAAAACACAAGTAAGTGTGAATTATAAAAAATAAAAATAAATAATCTAACCTACAACACACACGTAGGTATGCACGAGTAGGACTTCAATTCAAAAGCATTCCATGCAACTTCCACTAGAAGAAATTTGAAAGTAGTATAAATAGAGATGGCCATTTCATAATTCTCTTTGCTAAATTCCGTTTCTTCTATCGCCATCTTTCTGTCCCTTTTATATATATATTTTCTAAAGTATTATACATATAATACTCCAAAGCACTGCCCCGTTTTAAGTGTTTTAACTCCCGATCACCGCTGCCCTTTCCGATTGATCTGAAACCCATAACGCATGTCAGGGCTCTGCCCGACTAAGTTTATTGGGATTCTGTCTCGGGACATCGGGATAAGGTTGAATTAGGGGTATTATACTTAACACAATTACAAATATATATTTTTTTGATATAACTCAGAAGTTATACCCAAAATTTATACAAGAAGGCTGTCTAGTTGAACCCTCAAGTTACAAAGTGGGTACATTTTCTTTTCTCACTGTTTTATTCCCTTTTTGTCCCAAACCATAACAACTCTCACCAAAACTATTATTTATTATTATATTTTGTTCACTAGGAAACCTTAGTTAAGACCCCTAAGTAATCCTACATAAACCCTAAAATTTTCAGAACAATCAGAATCAGGATCAGGGCCCCTAAAACTCAGAGGGGGGTGTTCCCTATTGACGATTATCCACATATCTTGCTGTCTAAATCGAATTTTCTAGTTCCGTCGACTCAGCTAGGCTAGAAACACACGTGGCTACCCTCTGTAAAAAGGGCCCCCGTCGCGTGGCGCGACAGGGTGTCGCGTGGCGCGACCGCGCTGTTTTCCAGATATAAATAGAGGGGTGTGGGACTTGATTTCTGGCATTCGTTCGACGTTCAAATTAATTTCGTACGTCCAGATATTCACCAGATTACTACCAAACACACACAATACTAAACGCTGCCGCAAAACAGGGTAATAACTCGATCGCTGCTACGATTCAATGTCCGATCGATTGAAACTATCCGACAGGATGTTTAAGTACTATCCTTTGTCATTAGTCGTGATTCCAACAGGATATTTGAGTACCACCCGAACTCGGAGAATACTCTGACATTCATTGTGAATCCGATGGATGTTTAAGTGATTGCACTTTGTCATTTGTCGTGAGGGTTTTAATCTCGTGAGTTATCGTAAATGCTGTATTAGTTACTTACCAAGTTCGTGTGCACTAGGTAACAAGACTAATCAATAGGCTAAACTCTGACCGTATAAATCTGCATGCTTATAATGCGAGTCATTCTCTTTTTTATCAAATTTGATTTCAAAAGTATGTTATTTTCAAAGTTATAATTACAGGGATTAAGTCTTTGTAATCACCAAATTACAGCCAGTATGTGGGGTTTTGTATACATTACCTTTTCCCGTCACCATTGGACAACGAGTTAGCCAATGGGTGATCTGACCATAGTCACAGAAACGAGTCGAGTGACAAATACTGTGGGTAGTTGGTTGATATCAGGAAACATTGTAATCGCTCTTAATACTGTAAATTATAACAAACGTGTCGTTTTATTAAAAAGAATGATTCACCAGTATTTCCTGCTGACAAAACCTTTTTAAAACGTGTTTCAGGTAATTACAATAGATTGGAGTAAGAGATGGATACGGCACTGAAAAGCTTCAAGAAGTGGCTTATTTTATTAATTGAATCAAATTAAGAAATATTGTTTTATGTAATCAAATTTATCTTATTAAAGCTACCTTTGTAAAACATGGGTTTATCCCATCTATTTAATAAATAAAATCTGGTATTTTCTAAACTCTGATATTTTTCCTAACTCACGGTCCTGATGAAATTTTCGCTGCAATATTTTTCAAAATAATCACCGGTACCACTTGGCTGTTCGCGGCTCCCGATTCCGTCCAGGGTGGGTCGGGGGTCGTGACAGAAGGTGGTATCAGAGCCACTGATTTAAGCCAATAGGTGTTGTAATAAAATACCTAAATTTAAACGAAGACTTAGGAACTTGATATTTTATGGTAGCACCCAGGATAGTATTTAGACTTGAACTTAAGAAAAGATGCCTTAGTATAATCTTCTAGATAAGCTAAGTACTTGTGTAAATAAAGTATGATGGATTTTGGTATGCCATAAGAATGACGATTAGAACATTGTAGGCAATAGCACTTAATTGCTATTAATTCTTGCTTAGTGATATTACTTGGTCTAGAATAAGATATGTTACGGGAATACAAATTTCCTTGATTCTGGATAAAAGCCCTAATAAAAGAGGCACTTTTAAAATCTTGAAAAGATACTATTTATGGGAAATAGAAAAAAAAAATTCCGGCAAGACTGGGTATGGTTTAGCAGACTCTCCAGCTTGTACGGATATACTGAGGTTACCTCTCCGGCGCGAACCGGATAAGACGGGGTATATAATATGTCAAACAAGTGACAAGATTTCCCTAAATAGTATCATGACCTGATATCTGACTTGTTATTGGAATTAAGAATCTGTTAAATACATTGATCTTATAGAGAGTATGTATATTACATCATGTGAAATATATGATTTATTATAGATATGTATATCTATAAGGAATTCCAAAAGTTAATTAGGAATAAAGCACAAGCATATGTGTCAATAATAAATCTAGATTCCTTTATCTAGAATCTCTTACATATATCGATATCAAACATTATTTCGTTTAATTATCTACCTCGTAACTCAAGCAATGAGAACCCTTTAAGTTGGGACGCTATCAAAAGTATACGAATTTCCAATACGTTATCATAGACTATTAACGCAAGTAAGAAGCAAGTAAAGTTGTGCTAGTGCACAAGAAAACACATAAAACTTAAAAATTATACGTCCACAGATGTCGAAGTATATCACACACGACTTCCAAGGCAAGACCTTTGGAAAATATAAATTAAGCACGATGACATCAATGCTAATTCCGTCAGTAGAAGAACTACTGATCAAAAAGCGGCACTTTGCCACATGATCCTACAAACAACCTGAATATCACTGAGGTACGTTGGAACAAGATTTCACAGCTATCGGTGCACAGTCTAATCAGAGTCATAATTATTATCACTGCAAAAGGAGTTACATACCTTTGCAAATTCCCGTTTTCATTTTATTCGACATTCCCTGGTAATGTCACTTAACAACGGTTATCACATGAAATTCCAGATAAAGTTCTTATATTTATTTTTCTGAATTCTGAATATAATGAATTAACTTTCGTGTTTCTACTTCCTCTAATGATCATCATACCATGAGGATTTCTTTCATAATAGCGAATATTGATCTGTTTCATTTCTTGGTAAATCCACACATTACACATGCAGTGTTTGTTACGCATGTGGTTCGTTTGATCTATGAAGACCACTGGAGGGCTTCATTCCGATTTGTTATTTTATCCAAACTCAAATATCATTCCGCTTTTTGCACTATGAACCAGATTATTGTAAAACGATGACTCTTTGATATCGAGTCAATAAATTTTGTTAAAACATTGAGGTGAAGAATTTATATTTATATATATGTATAAAAATTATGTTGAGGTATACTCTCATTTAAGTTTATGTTTAGTTATTTATTATTAGTAATTATTATTTTTAAATACTAGGGTTATTGTCAAGGGGCAGGTATTGGATAGCCTAGCCTTAGTTAGGCATGGACTGATCACCTATGCTTAAACAAGGCAGCACTAACCAATATCCAACCATGATAATGACTAATTAATATATATACATTAAGTCATCATACTTGTTTAGTAAATTTTAATTATATATATATAAAAAAATAAAAAAAAATAATAATTTTACTTTATACTATAAGGAGAAGACATATTTTCATAAAACAATACAAGAATTAGAGGGACGAATAAAATTATATAAATAATTGTCTATCACATGTTTTGTGGTAACTATGTACCATAACGCTCTGGTAAGAAAATGACCATATAAGAATAATATGGTAGTCATCAACTACATTGGGTTAGGGGAACATTGTAATATATAAGAATAGTCTCTGTTTTCACTTATTTACAACATTTGTAAATACATTCACAACGTTATATGGTTTCAAAATGAAAATAAGTAATCACATAGAATCGACCCATTAAGTGTTATATATATTTACAAAATATTTTACAAATACTTTTGTACAATAAATATTTTTACACCTTTATTTACAACTTTCATTTAACGTTATAAATAATAGTGATTTCTTTTACAAAATAATAATACTAAAATATTTTGTAATGTAATAACTTCATTGCGGTGTTTTGTAATATATATTACATAGTAAATATAAGTTATTTTACATAGTATAGTAAAATACTAAAATAATATTTATTTAAAAGTGGTGACCATTTACATATAGTAAAAATGTGTAATAAATAATATATAGTGTTTATATTTGATATGTAAGATACGGTTCAGACAGAGACAAATAATATATATTACATTTGCTTTACAAATATAATATAATGGTTGGTCATGCCAAAACAATTTGTTCTTATTATATTTCGATCTCTAGGACATAGTATGAAAAATATGGTCACTAATAGTATACTATCACATTGTTTCACAATTAAAACAACTTGGAACTCTAAACAATGATACACTAACTCTATTTTCTTTTAGTGTATCTTTGCAATTCACTCATCTCAGCACATTGATTTTCTCATATCATAATTCAATATTTGACAAATCATTTTTCATGCTTTTTTTTCATTTTGAACCTGTCGATTCTAAGTCTTCCTTAGTTGCCAATAAAAGTAAGCTTTCTTTTGACAAAGAATTTTTATTTATTCTAAAAATACTTCACATTCAGTTTAGATATCTATTGATCATATATCTTTTTGACTTGAACCTAGTCACCTTGGAAATTATATCATTTTATCTCATTCGTTTGTCATCAATTTCTTGAACTAATTCAGTTGAACCATTGAATCATACTTATGGTACAACTCGTATTCACAAAATTTGATATTTTAATTCTGTATCATCTACCTTAAATATTGTTTTATTGAATAAAATATGACATAAGTCTAAAAGAAATATCGTAACCCAAATCTCGAGGACGAGATTTAAAACAAGGTGGGGAGAATGTAACATTCCTATTTTTATATAAGAATGATAGGTTTGGTTAAATTTATTAACCACTAGTAACTAGTAACTAGCTTATTTTTAATATAAATATTCTACCCAAATAGTTTTAAACACTATTTTATATATAGTTGGTTGAAATATTATACTAATTAATTGGCCCTAACATGGGTGACCTTTCTAAATAAAATAAAAGTATATAAAAACTTATATTATTAGACAGGTAGATTACGGGTAAGTTAACTGTAAGAAATATGAAGTACCTGGACGGGCCCAGGAACCATTTAATAATTAAACTATAAAAATACATTATACTTGGACCTACTCCATTTTTAATGAAACTTAGACCCAAATGTAAATATAAATATTCTCGTTCTAATAACATATTTATTATTTTCTAAAATGTCATATTTTAGAAGTTATACGCGCCAAAGAAGTAAACCAAATGAATTAACTATAATAAAATAATAATAAAATAAAATAAAACTTTGAATTTTAAAATTTACGTATACATATGACATATGAATAAAATAAAATAATAATAAAAAAAATTCTTAACTTACATTCTAAAACACACGTAAGTGTGAATTATAAAAAAAATAAATAAATAAATAATCTAACCTACAACACACACGTAGGTGTGCACGTGTAGGACTTCAATTCAAAAGCATTCCATGCAACTTACACTAGAAGAAATTTGAAAGTTTTATAAATAGAGATGGCCATTTCACAATTCTCTTTGCTAAATTCCTTTTCTTCTATTGCCATCTTTCTGTCCCTTTTATATATATATTTTCTAAAGTGTTATACATATAATACTCCAAATCACTGCCCAATTTTAAGTGTTTTAACTCCCGATCACCGCTACCCTTTTCGATTGATCTGAAACCCATAACGCATGTCAGGGCTCTGCCCGACTAAGTTTATTGGGATTCTGTCTCGGGACATCGGGATAAGGTTGAATTAGGGGTATTATACTTAACACAATTACAAATATATATATTTTTTTTAATATAGCTCAGAAGTTATACCCAAAATTTATACCAGAAGGCTGTCTAGTTGAACCCTCAAGTTACAAAGTGGGTCCATTTTCTTTTCTCACCGTTTTATTCCCTTTTTGTCCCAAACCATAACAACTCTCACCAAAACTATTATTTATTATTATATTTTGTTCACTAGGAAACCTTAGTTAAGACCCCTAAGTAATCCTACACAAACCCTAAAATTTTCAGAACAATCAGAATCAGGACCAGGGCCCCTAAAATTCAGAGGGGGGTATTCCCTATTGACGATTATCCACATATCTTGCTGTCTAAATTGAATTTTCTAGTTCCGCCGACTCAGTTAGGCTAGAAACACACGTGGCTACCCTATGTAAAAAGGGTCCCCGTCGCGTGGGGCGACAGGGTGTCGCGTGGCGCGACCGCGCTGTTTTCCATATATAAATAGAGGGGTGTGGGACTTGATTTCTGGCATTCGTTCGACGTTCAAATTCATTTCGTACGTCCAGATATTCACCAGATTACTACCAAACACACACAATACTAAACGCTGCCGCAAAACAGGGTAATAACTCGATCGCTGCTACGATTCAATGTCCGATCGATTGAAACTATCTGACAGGATGTTTAAGTACTATCCTTTGTCATTAGTCGTGATTCCAACAGGATGTTTGAGTACCACCCGAACTCGGGGAATACTCTGTCATTCATTTTGAATCCGATGGACGTTTAAGTGATTGCACTTTGTCATTTGTCGTGAGGGTTTTAATCTCGTGAGTTATCGTAAATGTTGTATTAGTTACTTACCAAGTTCGTGTGCACTAGGTTACAAGACTAATTAATAGGCTAAACTCTGCCCGTATAAATCTGCATGCTTATAATGTGAGTCATTCTCTTTTTATCAAATTTGATTTCAAAAGTATGTTATTTTCAAAGTTATAATTACAGGGATTAAGTCTTTGTAATCACCAAATTACAGCCAGTATGTGGGGTTTTGTATACATTACTTTTTCCCGTCACCATTGGACAACGAGTTAGCCAATGGGTGATCTGACCATAGTCACAGAAACGAGTCGAGTGACAAATACTGTGGGTAGTTGGTTGATATCAGGAAACATTGTAATCGCTCTTAATACTGTAAATTATAACAAACGTGTCGTTTTATTAAAAAGAATGATTCACCAGTATTTCCTGCTGACAAAACCTTTTTAAAACGTGTTTCAGGTAATTACAATAGATTGGAGTAAGAGATGGATACGGCACTGAAAAGCTTCAAGAAGTGGCTTATTTTATTAATTGAATCAAATTAAGAAATATTGTTTTATGTAATCAAATTTATCTTATTAAAGCTACCTTTGTAAAACATGGGTTTATCCCATCTATTTAATAAATAAAATCCGGTATTTTCTAAACTCTGATATTTTTCCTAACTCACGGCCCTGATGAAATTTTCGCTGCAATATTTTTCAAAATAATCACCGGTACCACTTGGCTGTTCGCGGCTCCTGATTCCGTCCAAGGTGGGTCGGGGGTCGTGACACATGCTAAAGAAACAAAGATGGATAATGGGGACATACCCATTCGAACCTCGATCCTTACACAGGAGAAAGTTATAACCTTTGATGAGGATGATCGTGTGGATATTCAGGATCCTCATCATGATGGTCTTGTTATTACTTTTTTTATATCTAATCATTTTGTTCACAGGATTTTGATAGATGGAGGAAGCTCAGTGAACATCATTCAACTTGATGTCCTCAAGAAGATGAACATCTCTGAATCAGAAATTATACCAAGATCATCAGTTCTTGTGGGATTCAGTGGGGAAACCAAGAACACATTGGGGGATATTAAACTTCCCATTTACATAGAGGGAGTTAATTCTTTTCAAAAATTTTGTATTATAGATTGCTTATCCTGTTGTAATGTTATCCTTGGCAGGCCATGGATACATGACATGAAAGCGGTTCCATATACATACCATCAATATGTGAAACTCCCTACTCCATGGGGTGTGGTGAAGATTGAAAGTGACCAACAAGAAGCCAAGAATTGCTACACTTCATCAATGAAGCCAGCCTCAAGACTCAGGGAACAATAGCAATTAAAGTATCCTCCAAGAGATGTCCTGGAGGCAAGAGAACAAGATGTGAAAGATATCCTGATGGATCCTCAGGATCCTGAATCCAAGGTCTTCATAGGATCCGGGATCCTCAATGACATAAAAAAGGATCTAGTATCCTTCCTCAAGAAGAGAAAAACTACCTATACCTGGAAGCATGAGGACATGACTGGTATTTCTAAAGATATTATTACTCATAAGCTTGGCATTAACAGGTCGTTCAAACCCATACATCAAAAGAGGAGAAAGTTTGCACCTGAGAGGAATGCCATCATCCAAGAGGAGGTAGATAAACTGCTCAGAGTAGGCATGATTAGAGAAGTCAAGTATCCAAGGTGGTTAGCCAATGTGGTTGTTGTTCAAAAGAAAAATGCAAAGTGGAGGGTATGTGTCGATTTCACTGATTTAAACTGTCACACCCCAACCGATGGCGGAAACATCGGGGCATGGCACCGAGCGAAACAGATAGTCCAGAAGTTTCCATAACAATTATCATTACCAATCAATTTAAAGTAACATGTCCCATACCATGTCTCAAAAGGTAAAGAAATCATTACAGACAAAATCTAGGCAAATAGTTCTATTCCGACAACTCTGATTTTTCAAATGGCGCAATTGTTTATCTGCTTCTAGAGACTCTTGATTTCATTTGTACAGCCAACTATTTGTTGGCCTCTAAAGCCTTATTCTAGCCTCGATTTCCTAGCAGATAAGCATCCTAAGAACCTGTCACATACGTTAAAATAAAAGTCAATACACATAGTGTAAAGGTGAGCATACAAGTTTAATAATAGCATATAGAGTTCAAAAGCGTTACATATAACCAGCACGTACACAGGGTGAAATGAGGCATGTTAGTTATCGACATGAACCTATCGATACCAATGATCGCGGGTTGACTGCCCAAGGCAGTTCGTAATACATGATCACCACTGTAATCCATGCAAATAATTGTCCTTAACAACCCCCGAGTGAACGGGTGCTGAGTCCAAACTAATAGTACTACCGTTGCTAAGGCAGGTAGACAACATTCCATGTGTAAACATAACAAACAAGCATTCATTTAGTCACATATAACATGCGGTAACGGTTAGCGTTTAAATAGTATTGAGTAGTGTGTTCGATGTGAATTGAATATAAGTAACGTATGTAACACCCAAATGTGCGTAAAGCAAAAAGGGATCGAGTATACTCACATCGATGGATGGATTGAAGGGAACACTAGAGAGTAGGGTTAGCCTGAACAGATTGATAGTAATACGATAAGTAACACGTAAAACGGTGCAAAGTATCAGTGGCTCGGATAGCAGTTCGGTCGGATGGTAATCCGATCGGACGGCCAGTTCGTGTGGATGACAATCCGTTCGGATGGTCATCCGGTCGGACGGTAGTCCGGTCGGATGACTATTCGAGTGGATTGTTTCTTCCTATGAGAAGGATATGTTTGTGTATGATGGCTTGACTTTTGAAGTTTTCGTTGTAGCATTTTGAAAACATTGAAGTATCTCTACCTTTCAGGTCGGTCGGTCGGACAGCTGTCCGATCGGACGGCAACCCGTTAGGCTGACACCTTAGTGAGAACAAATTTACAGCAGAGCGGTCACTCTGTCGGATGTCCATCCGACCGGGTGGCATCCTTTGTGAATTGAACATGTTGAAAATTGTTTAAGTGCTAAAGTCCAAGTATCTCATGGTCCATATGGTAATTCGGTCGGATGGTTGTCCGACCGGATAGTAACTCGTTCAACACTCAGACTTCAGATGAAATTTGGTTAAGTGTGGGACCCAAGATGTAGGTCGTTCGGACAGCCGACCACTCGGATGGCTATCCGCTCGGTCAGTAGTCCTGTCGGATAGCACTCCGTCCTGGTTGTTTTGTTCGTCTTTCACTTGGCCGTTTTGGTTGTTTGTCGTCTTATCGAGACGTTTTGACAACGTGTTAACCAACAGAACCCTATCTTGACCCAAGTGACCCGATCAAACAGGAATCACCCTAGCTCGACCAGTTAACCGATTCAAGACGGTTGTTTTTAGTTAACCCGAAATCGGTGGTCTCATGAGTAGGATCCAGATCTTGAGCTAGCACAACACTGAGAATGAGTAGAAGACTAGATCAAGGTCCGATCCTATCGGTTTTGAGTGCATTGAGTGTAAAAGAGTTGAAAGAAAGTTAGAAACCATCTTTCACTCCTTTTTTCACCATGAATGTGTGTAGATTTATGCAAAATATTTGTTTATTAGTGTGGAAATCTGTTAGATCTAAGTTGTTCTTGGTGGATTGAAGCCAAAACATGAAGTTCATCAGAACACCATGATGACGTCATCCTAGAATATCTCAAATCTAGTGATTTCTTGGTTAAAAGTTAAGATTCAAAAGATAGAAAGGTGTAAGAGTGCGTGTAGTTTAAGGAAGTACAAGATTTAGGACGAGATCTTACCGGAATCGAGAGAAATCGGAGAAAAGGTGAGGAGCACGGGCTGTTCGGACGTCAGTTGCCAAAAGTGGTAACTATGAGAGTGGCATGGGGTATTTATAGGATACCCAAAGTGGAAAGTGTTGGTCGGTCGGATGGCTGCCTGACACCAGATCAAGTGACAGCCCGGTCGGATGGCAATCCGGCCGGATGGCACTTGGTTCGGGTGTTCGGCGCGACGATTTTTTCTATTTCGATTTCGATTGCGATTGCTTTGATGCGATAGAGTTTCCTAGTCGAATTACTTTTATTCCCAACTACTATATCTCGCGCTATGTCTTCTCTACCAATTATCATACCATTTCGATTGCGATTGAGTTCGATTTACGATTGAGTTTCGATTGCGTTTCGATTGATTACCACACATAACATAAACAAGCATGCACAAGTAACACATAAGCCACACACACGTATAACAATAATCAAAGTGTAGTTTGAGTTGTGAGTTCGATTGCGATTGAGTTCGATTAAATTGGATTGATTAGCGTTTAGTTGGCTTTATCGCATTGTTACTTCCTATAGTTCATAGTCGTACGTCGATCATTGTAATTATTGACACTTACTCCACATAATACAACTAAAATAAACACATAAAAGAAATTCACTACAAGTCAAGTTGCAAAATCGGTCGTTGACTTTGACCTTGACTTTGACTTTGACTTTCGAAAACACGGGGTGTTACAGCCACCCCTCGTTGAGGGAATTTCGTCCCGAAATTAGGTCGAAGCCGTAACAAACAACTGTGGGTATTTCGCCTTCATGTCACTTTCGAGTTCCCAAGTGAACTCTGCACCTCGTTTGCCTTCCCATTAGACCTTCACAATAGGAATGCGCGAGCGCCTGAGCTGCTTGGTTTGGCGATCCATGATTTCGTCAGGCTTCTCCACGAAGTGTAGTGTTTTGTTTATTTGCAGGTCATCGAGAGGTACGATTAAATCATGCTCAGCCAGGCACTTTCGGAGGTTTGACACATGGAAAGTCGGGTGGACGTTACTAAGTTCCTCCGGTAGTTCGAGTATGTAGGCGACTTTTCCGATCCTTTCTAGATTCTTAAAAGGTCTAACATATCGAGGCGCTAGTTTCCCTTTCTTGCTGAATCTGACCACACCCTTCCAAGGTGATACCTTTAGGAGTACGTAGTCGCCAACGTCAAATTCAAGGGGCTTGCATCGTCTATCGCCGTAAATTTTATGTCGACTTCGAGCTTTCAACAAGTTGTCTCGAATTTGGAGGACTTTGTCAGTCATTTCTTGTAATAGCTCAGGACCGGTTAATTGCGAGTGACCGATCTCGTGCCATACAATAGGCGATCGACATTTTCTTCCGTATAAAGCCTAGAATGGTGCCATTTGAATGCTGGAATGATAACTGTTGTTATACGAGAATTCGACTAACTGCAGGTATGTATCCCAATTACCACCGAAGTCTATGACACACGAATGGAGCATGTCCTCAAGAGTACGAATCGTTCTTTCAGTATGGCCGTCGGTTTAAGGGTGGAATGCGGTACTTAGATTAAGCGATGTACCGAGAGCCGTTTGAAACGTTCTCCACAGTCACGAGGTAAACCGAGCATCGCGGTCAGAGATGATGTCGCGAGGCGTCCCATGATTACAAATGATCTCGTTGGTGTAGATTCGGGCTAATCGTTCTACCTTGTAGTCTTCCCGTATTGTCAAAAAGTGAGCAGATTTGGTCAAACGGTCAACAACAACCCAGATGCTGTCGTGACCTGATGACGTGTGCGGAAGCTTTGTTATGAAGTCCATAGCTATACTCTCCCACTTCCACGTAGGGATCGATGGTTGTTCGAGTAAGCCAGAGGGTCTTTGGTGTTCAGCCTTGACCATTGCACAAGTTAGGTACTTTCCAACGTAGAGAGCAATATCTTTTTTCATGCCCGGCCACCAGTACTTGTAGCGAAGATCCTGGTACATTTTGTCGGCACCGGGATGAATAGAATATCGGGATTTGTGGGCTTCGTCCATTAGAATCTGTCGCAAATTGGTCCGTTTAGGGACCCAAATTCGGTCAAGAAAGTGGAATATCCCATTCGACTTGTTCACAAGTGGAGCTCCGTCATGATAGATTCTTTCCTTCTTCAGAGTGCGTTCTTTAAAACATGCATGCTGAGCTTCGCGGATGAGGGCTTCGAGATCATATTGGGCTTGGACATTGCGAGTGCTGAGTAGATAGCTCCGTCTGCTGAGAGCGTCGGCAACAACATTTGCTTTGCCTGGGTGATAACGAATCTCACAGTAGTAATCGTTGAGAAGTTCTACCCATCAGCGTTGACGCATATTAAGTTCTTTCTGATCAAAGATATGTTGTAGCCTCCTATGATCGGTGAAGATCGTACACTTTGTACCATACAGGTAGTGTCGCCAAATCTTTAATGCAAAAACAACTGCACCTAGCTCGAGTCATGGGTTGTATAGTTCTTCTCGTGGATTTTGAGCTGACGAGATTGTCCCGCTGCATAAGAACACAACCAAGACCAAGGTTGGAAGCATCACAATAGACAATGAAGTCATCATTTCCGTCGAGCAATGTGAGAGCAGGAGCATTGCAAAGCATGTGCTTGAGGGTCTGAAAAGCAGACTCTTGTTCAGTTCCCCAAACAAAAGGCTTGTCTTTATGCGTGAGAGCGGTAAGCAGCACAACGATCTTTGAGAATCCTTCGATAAATCGTCGATAATAGCCCGCTAGTCTGAGAAAAGAACGGACTTCTGACGAGTTCTTAGGTGTAATCCAACTTTTAACGGCTTCAATCTTCACAGGATCGACGTGAATACCCTGACTATTGACAATGTGACCCAGAAACTGAACCTCCTCCAACCAGAATTCACACTTGGAGCACTTGGCGTAAGTCGATTCCCCTGGAGTAGCTCGAGAACCAAACGTAGATGTTGCGCATGTTCGGCTTTCGATTTGGAATAGATCAAGACATCGTCGATGAACACGATGACGAAACGGTCGAGATATGTCTTACACACACGATTCATCAGATCCATAAAAACCACGGGTGCGTTGGTTAGACCAAAAGGCATAACAACGAATTCGTAATGCCCATAACGAGTGCGAAAAGCGGTTTTATGTATATCTTCCTCCTCAATGCGCAGTTGGTGATAGCCTGAGTGTAAATCGATCTTTGAGAAGCACGTAGCACCTTGTAGCTAATCAAACAAATCGTCAATGTGAGGCTGGGGATAGCGGTTCTTGATAGTTAACTTATTCAATTCCCGATAGTCGATGCACATCCTGAACGACCCATCCTTCTTTTTGACGAAAAGGACTGGCGCGCCCCAAGGAGAGGTGCTCGGGTGAATGAAGCCTTTCTCAAGTAATTCCTGGAGTTGGTTTGAGAGTTCATGCATTTCGGATGGTGCCAGTCGGTAAGGAGCTTTGGCAACAGGATTGGCTCCAGGAATGAGGTCGATATGAAAGTCGATATCACGACTTATTGATAACCCGGGAAGGTCGTCAGGGAACACATTAGGAAATTCATGAACCACAGGAACGTCTTTCACCTTCGTCTTCCCTTTCTTTTCCTTCTCCGCTACTACAATGTTAGCCAAGAAAGCTCTGTATTCCTTGCGGAGATACTTGCTAGCTTGGACACATGACATGAGGCTAAGCTATGGGGCTAAGCTAGCTTGTGGAGTGGGATCACTCCAGCGGCCGGGAGGTCCGTGCCCCACCCCCCCCCCCCCACGACATGAGTTTGAGACCTTTCGAAGCAGTTTCACCATAGACACACAATAAATCACCATTCGCGAGCGAGAATCGAATCATCTTGTCGAAGCACACAACTTCAGCATGGTTTTCGCGAAGAAAGTCCATGCCTACTATGACATCAAAACTTCCGAGTTGCATCGGAATAAGATCGATTGGGAAGATGTGATTGTTGAGCTCAAGAGTACAATCACGAAGTACGGAATTTACGGCGACAGTTCTTCTGGTAGAGACTTCAACATCGAACGTCGAGGGGAGATGGGAGCGTTTACGACTACGTAGCTTCTCGAATTCTAACGACACAAAGCAATTATCGGCTCCAGTATCAAACAAACATAAAGCATAAATACCATTCACAAGGAACGTACCATTGACCATGTTGTTGTCAGCCTGGGCTTGGCGCACATTGATGTTGAAGGTTCTGGCACGTGCGGCTTGTTGCTGCTGCTGAGGCTGTTGCTGTTGGTACTGCTGCTGCTGGGGCTCTTGTTTCACAACCCTATTCGGGCACATGTTCGCAAAGTGGCTAGGATCACCACATGCGAAGCAGACTCAGGCATTGACCGCGGGTGCCTGAGCCGCTTGTTGGCCTTGCGGGGCTGGGAGCAGAGCTTGAGGAGCGGTGGCTTGAGCTGGGGCTTGACGCAGACCAGTACGGCAATTAGCGATGAAGTGGCCGTACATGTTGCAGTGAGCGCAGAAATGACAGGCGAGACCCACCGGGTGATGATAAGAACATGTCGGGCAAGCCGGGTGGGGGCCTGTGTATGCACGCTTTTCTAGTGGTGCATAAGTAGCTGATGCTGGTCGGTGATGATGCTGCTGCTGGGCCGGTAAGGCCTAGAGAGGAGCAGCAGTGGTAGTGACAGCACAGTTCTTGTTGCTGGAGCTGCTGTTGTTGTTCTTCTTCTTTCGGCGTGAGGACTTTGACGGTTGAGCGGCGGCGGTTTCGGCAGTTGGAGCGGTGGTGGTAGCTTGATGCAGGTGCTTGTCGTTGATTTCAGCGGCCAGTAAGTAGGTCTCTTCGATCATCTTAGTCTTAGCCGCTTGCACGAAATCTACAACACAGTCAGGCAGGGCTCAGATATACTTCTTGATTGCCATGTCAGAAGTCTTCACTTGATCTGGGCAGATGATACTGAGTTGCTTGAATCGAGCAGTTAGAGCAGCGTTTTCGCCATCCTTCTGCTTTAAGTGCCAGAATTCATCTTCTAACTTCTGACGTTCATGAGGAGGGCAGAATTCTTCCAGCATGACCTCCTTGAGTTCGTCCCACGACAGATCGTTGGCTGCATCGTTTCCTCGTTTGTTTCTCTCGGCCGTCCACCAGTCTATTGTGCGGGACTGGAAGACGCCAGTAGCATTTAGAGTGCGGAGGTCGTCAGGGCAACCGCTCTGTCGTATAGTGACCTCAATGGAATCAAACCATTGGAACAACGCTGTAGGGCCTTCCTCGCCAGTAAATTCCTTTGGCCCACAAGCCTTGAACTGCTTGAAACTGAAGGCAGCTTTGGGGGTAGCTTTAGGAGCTTCGGTTCTCGACTCCTCAGATGATTTGCTGACGTTCTCGTAGACATCACTCACAGCTTTTGCTACTTGTTTAGCGATGATAGTAGCAAGACGTTTGTCTCTCTTTTCTAGGCGAGAAAGTGGTGGGTGACGGGATCCTGATGACGGTCCAGTTGACATTGTCTGCAACAGACATCGTCATAGGTCTCAGACACATCATAATCGGATCTCACCTCACACGTCTAATACTTACTAAAGCTTAGGAACACAATGTAATGTGTATCTAATAATCACATAGGCACTTAATCACAGATTCGCATAAACATAGAAACACATAAGCACGTAGGGCACAGAATCACAGAAGAACATAAAGTCACAGAATCATAGAAGCATTTAAGCATGAGAGGCAGTCAGAATACAGAAACCTATTATTCAAAGTTCGCGAGCGTTCGAGAATAGCGATCGCGTTTAGCATATCGAGTAGTGTCGTATAAGCGTATATCATAGCATAAGGTCGTCCATAATTTAGCGATTTGTTGGTGTTTTGAGATAGAAATGCAGTGCGAGTCATGCGTGTCGATCGGAGTAAAAGCAAAAATCGAATAAATCTCTAAAATTAAACACATAAACAGGTAAATTCACATAAAACACATAAAATCAACGAATCATCAGAGTCAGCAGTTGCGGGCTCAGAATCAAAGCACATAAAAATCGGGAAATAGATCGTCTGCGGCTATTAGACATTGACTATCCAAAGTGATTCGACTATTCTCAAGGACTTGTCGTACACTCTTCGATCTTCAGGATTGTGCTTTTGCCTCGATTCTTGGGCATTTGGCACGCATCCCGTTAGTCATATCGTGACTTCAGGATGTTGGAGTCCGTCGAGACTTTGGTGAGGATTTTGTAAGACAAAATAAGTCAGGAATAGAAATCAAGGTTCGGGTTTCACCCCTGACTTAACAACTTTTGCTCCTAAGCTTTTAGTAAAATAGAGACGAAAATCCACGCTAAAGTATGTATTTCACTCCTGGTTTAACACGAATTCTTGTGTTTTATAGATAAATACAGGTCAAATAAGCAGTTTAATCGAGAGTTTGCGGTTTTCACACCTAATCTCAACTTAACCGCTTATTCACAATTGAAAATTTGAGTGCAGTGATAGTGTAGCATAGGCGAGAATAACGAGAAACGGTAAGCTTCTACATAATTCCTAGCGGATATGCACAAGTCGGTCTGTTGGTTCCTAACTGTAGTCTAGGTCTCTAAGACTTCAACCCGGACGAGGTCGAGTCTTGCCTAATTCCCTATAGTTATGGCTCTGATACCAATCTGTCACACCCCAACCAATGGCGGAAACATCGGGGCATGGCACTGAGCTAAACAGATTGTCCAGAAGTTTCCATAACAATTATTATTACTAATCAATTTAAAGTAACATGTCCCATACCATGTCTCAAAAGGTAAACAAATCATTACAGACAAAATCTAGGCAAATAGTTCTATTCCGACAACTCAGATTTTTCAAATAGCGTAATTGTTTATCTGCTTCTAGAGACTCTTGATTTCATTTGTACAGACAACTATTTGCTGGCCTCTAAAGCCTTATTCTAGCCTCGATTTCCTAGCAGATAAGCATCCTAAGAACCTGTCACATACGTTAAAATAAAAGTCAACACACATAGTGTAAAGGTGAGCATACAAGTTTGATAATAACATATAGAGTTCGAAAGCGTTACGCATAACCAACACGTACACAGAGTGAAATGAGGCATGTTAGTTATCGACATGAACCTATCGATACCAATGACTGCGGGTTGACTGCCCAAGGCAGTTCGTAATACATGATCACCACTGTAATCCATGCAAATAATTGTCCTTAACAACCCCCGAGTGAACGGGTGCTGAGTCCAAACTAATAGTACTACCGTTTCTAAGGCATGTAGACAGCATTCCATGTGTAAACATAACAAACAAGCATTCATTTAGTCACGTATAACATGCGGTAACGGTTAGCGTTTAAATAGTATTGAGTAGTGTGTTCGATGTGATTTGAATATAAGTAACGTATGTAACACCCAAATGTGCGTAAAGCAAAAAGGGATCGAGTATACTCACAGCGATGGACGGATTGAAGGGAGCGCTAGAGAGTAGGGTTAGCCTGAACAGATTGATAGTAATACGATAAGTAACGCGTAAAACAGTGTAAAGTATCAGTGGCTCGGATAGCACTTCGGTCAGATGGTAATCCGATCGGACGGCCAGTTCGTGCGGATGACAATCCGTTCGGATGGTCATCCGGTCGGACGGTAGTCCGGTCGGATGACTATTCGAGTGGATTGTTTCTTCCTATGAGAAGGATGTGTTTGCGTATGATGGCTTGACTTTTGAAGTTTTCGTTGTAGCATTTTGAAAACATTGAAGTATCTCTACCTTTCAGGTCGGTCGGTCGGACAGCTGTCCAATCGAACGGCAACCCGTTAGGCTGACACCTTAGTGAGAACAAATTCAAAGCAGAGGAGTCACGCGGTCGGATGTCCATCCGACCGGGTGGCATCCTTTGTCAATTGAACATGTTGAAAATTGTTTAAGTGCTAAAGTCCAAGTATCTCATGGTCCGAATGGCAATTCGGTCGGATGGTTATCTGACCGGATAGTAACTCGTTCAACACTCAAACTTCAGATGAAATTTGGTTAAGTGTGGGACCCAAGATGTAGGTCGTTAGGACAGCCGGCCGCTCGGATGGCTATCCGCTTGGTCAGTAGTCTGGTCGGATAGCACTCCGTCCCGGTTGTTCCGTTAGTCTTTCACTTGGCCGTTTTGGTTGTTTGTCGTCTTATCGAGACGTTTTGACAACGTGTTAACCAACAGAACCCTATCTTGACCCAAGTGACCCGATCAAACATGAATCACCCTAGCTCGACCAGTTAACCGGTTCAAGACGGTTGTTCTCAGTTAACCCGAAATCGGTGGTCTCGTGAGTAGGATCCAGATCTTGAGCTAGCACAACACTGAGAATGAGTAGAAGACTAGATCAAGGTCCGATCCTATCGGTTTTGAGTGCATTGAGTGTAAAAGAGTTGAAAGAAAGTTTGAAACCATCTTTCACTCCTTTTTTCACCATGAATGTGTGTAGATTTATGCAAAATCTTTGTTTATTAGTGTGGAAATCGGTTAGATCTAAGTTGTTCTTGGTGGATTGAAGCCAAAACATGAAGTTCATAAGAACACCATGATGACGTCATCCTAGAATACCTCAAATCTAGTGATTTCATGGTTAAAAGTTTAGATTCAAAAGATAGAAAGGTGTAAGAGTGCGTGTAGATTAAGGAAGTACAAGATTTAGGACGAGATCTTACCGGAATCGAGAGAAATCGGAGAAAATGTGAGGAGCACGGGCTGTTCGGACGTCAGTTGCCAAAAGTGGTAACTATGAGAGTGGCATGGGCTATTTATAGGATACCCAAAGTGGAAAGTGTTGGTCGGTCGGATGGCATCTCGCCCGGATGGCAATCCGGTCGAATGTCATCTCGGTCGGATGGCAGCCTGGCACCAGATCAAGTGACAGCCCGGTCGGATGGCAATCCGGCCGGATGGCACTTGGTTCGGGTGTTCGGCGCGACGATTTTTGCTGTTTCAATTTCGATTGCGATTGCTTTGATGCGATAGAGTTTCCTAGTCGAATTACTTTTAATCCCAACTACTATATCTCGCGCTATCTCTTCTATACCAATTATCATAGCATTTCGATTGTGATTGAGTTCGATTTACGATTGAGTTTCGATTGCGTTTCGATTGATTACCACACATAACATAAACAAGCATGCACAAGTAACACATAAGGCACACACACATATAACAATAATCAAAGCGTAGTTCGAGTTGCGAGTTCGATTGCGATTGAGTTCGATTAAATTGGATTGATTAGCGTTTAGTTGGCTTTATCGCATTGTTACTTCCTATAGTTCATAGTCGTACGTCGATCATTGTAATTATTGACACTTACTCCACATAATACAACTAAAATAAACACATAAAAGAAATTGGGGTTTTTACATATTTCCCCTTCCTAAGCTGGCTTATTACATATTTACCCAATCAAAAAATTCAATTACATATTTCCCCTCCCTAACTCATGTATATTACATATTTCCCCTTTTAATTAAAAGTACTCTTATTGAATGACTATTTTACCCTTAATGAACTAATTAAATGAATATTTACATATTTCCCATTTTTAATATCATTAATCAATTACATATTTCTCCAATTCTTCCCATTTTTAATATCATCAATCAATTACATATTTCCCAAATTCATATTGTATTCTCCCATTCACACAAATAAGTTAGAACTTGCATTTTAATGGGTCAATAAATGATTAACAACAATCGAAACTGTATTGTGTAGTAAATTCAAAAAATATTATACAATGAGCCTATAATATAATTAGAGAGAGCTATTCAAGAAGCAAAGAATAACCGTGTTCATGTTATCAACTTATCATCCTCTTGAGACCGCTTCGTCACCACCTCATATATTTGCTTTTTATATATACAAAAATAAAAGATAAGTATAACAAAGTGAGAAAACGTAGAATGCATGTATTTAGTGAAGCAAAACCATCAATACGAATTGAAATAAGATTTTAAGAGAATTACCTATAGTTGCGTTGTTCAATTTCCGATACTTTGACATCCCCAAATAGATACTCTTCATCTACAATATCATCTCTGAAATTGAAGAAAAAAATATGTGAACAAACCGAGAACAATATGTGATTAAGAAAAGGGTTAGTGAAGATGGGGGAAGACGACTGTTCGAACTTATCAGTGATGGGTCTGTAGGGTTAGTGAAGATGGGAGAAGAATATGTGATTAAGAAAAGGGTAATTGAGTAATTTCTTAAAAAAAGGGGGAAATATGTAATTGTTTTTTTTGTTTGGGGAAATATGTAATAAGCCCTCTTAAGAGGGGGAAATATGTAAAAATCCCAAAGAAATTCACTACAAGTCAAGTTGCGAAATTGGTCGTTGACTTTGACCTTGACTTTGACTTTGACTTTCGAAAACACAGGGTGTTACATAAACAAGGCATGTCCCAAGGATCCTTTCCCATTACCCCACATTGACTCCATGGTGGATGCTACCACGGGTCATGAGTTGTTGACTTTCATGGATGCTTCATCTGGATTTCAACAAATTCAAATGAAACCATCTGATCAAGAGGATACAACCTTTATGACCCCAACTGGTATCTATTGTTATATTGCTATGCCATTTGGACTAAGAAATGCAGGTGCTACCTACCAAAGGCTAGTCAATATGATATTTAAAGAGCAAATTGGACACACGATGGAAGTCTACATAGATGACATGGTGGTTAAGCCCAAGAGAGCTGAGGATCACCTTAGAGATTTGGAGGAAGCATTTGATATCCTTGATAAATTCAATATGAAATTGAATCCTTTCAAGTGTCACTTTGGTGTAAAAGCAGGAAAGTTACAAGGTTATATGGTGACAAAAAGAGGCATAGAGGCAAGTCCAGAGCAAATCAAGGCGATTGTGAATATTAAGTCTCCTGCCAATGCCAAGGATGTACAAAGGTTGACTGGGAGGAGCGCAGCCTTGAACAGGTTCATCTCAAAGTCATCAGAGAAATGCAAGGAATTCTATAACATCCTGAGAAAGAACAAGAAATTTGAATGGACTGAAAAGCATGAGAATGCTCTCAAGGCCCTTAGGATTACCTATCCTCAGCTCCAGCCTTAATGAAACCAGAAAAAAGGGGATATATTATCCTTATATTTGGCAGTCTCTTCTAAGACAGTAATTACAGTCTTTGTTAAGGATCATCAAGGTACACAACATCCTGTATATTATGTAAGTAAAAGTTTGCTTGATGCTGAATCCAGGTATTCACATTTAGAAAAACTTATCCTTGCTTTGATTATGGAATCAACTAAATTACGCCATTATTTTGAAACTCATGCTATTATTGTTAAGACTAACTTTCCAATTAAGAATGTTCTCAGGAAACCTGAAATGTCAGGAAGGATGGCTAAATGGGCAGAAGAGCTACCTTATGTGTTATGGGCCGATAGAACAACTCCCAAGAATGCTACTGGCCAGACTCCATTTTCTTTAGTGTTTGGAACAGAATCAGTGATCCCTACAGAGATGGTAGTCCCTACTGCAAGAAAAAGCATCCGTGATCCTGAAGGAAATGCTGAAAACTTAGTTCAAGACTTGGATACCATAGAAGAACTCAGGGATTTGGCAAGGATAAGATTGGCTAGTTATTAACAAAGGATGGTTGGAGCTTATAACAAGAATGTCAGGATCAGAAAGTTTCGAGTTGGTGACATGGTGTTAAGGAAAGCATTCCAAAATACCATAAATCCTGCTGATGGCAAGTTAGCACCAAAGTGTTAAGGCCCCTATCTTATTGAAGCTGAGGCAGGAAAGGGGGCATATCGATTATTAACAATGGAAGGTGATTTGCTACCAAGAGCTTTGAATGTTGTCCATTTGAAGAGATACTTCATGGAAGAAGGATCTAGGATCCTTGGCCATCTTCATATCGGGTATACATTAAGGATCCTTAGAGGATATATGATCCTCATTCTGGTAATGATCTGATTCTAATTTATCTAATCCTTTAACTTATCTTATTACAAGGAAAAGGATCTAGGATCCCTTATCCTTTTTCACTAAGTTCTGAGTTTTGCAGAAGTGGGTGCATCTTTGACAAAGGATCAAGTATCCATAGAAGTCTCCTAAGTTTTATGGTCTTGTCCCCAGTTTTATGGGTTTACCCCAAGTTTTTGGGCTCGTCCCCAGTTTAAGGTATCTACTACCTTCGCCAGTAGCGCACGATTATCCTGGTGCAGTTAAAGGCAATGGGACCAGTACCCGCTTTAGGGGCTGAAAATTTCATTGTACTGGCTGTATTTAGGATCCTAAGTATAATGGCAGACGTATCATACATCCATTCCTAAGGTTTCTAACGTTTTCACGTTAGCTAAGGTTTTGGCATTTTCATGTCACTAAGTTTGGATAGTCGCCAGTAAGGGCCATACTCCAGTTTACACAAGATCCGTTGGGCTTGTCCCCAGTATTTTTGGGCTTGTCCCCAGTTTTTTTGGGTTTGTCCCCAATATTTTGGGCTTGTCCCCAGTTTTTTTGGCTTGTCCCTAGTTTATTGGGCTTATCCCCAGTTTGTTGGGCTTGTCCCCAGATACTAACTCTTCCTTTTGCAGTTGGCTTAGTCCCAAGTTATGTCTTATTTCAGGTTTTTAAAGCTAAATAGTTAAGGATCCTGGATCCTAACTTCATACAAGGTTTGTTTTTTGGTTATCATGATTGTAAACATCAAGGATTTAGGATCCTAACTTGGATTCTCTGGTACGATCTTTATTTACTTTAATTTTATTCTTGATTCATCTATGTTACCCTCGGTCTTTGACAACAGGATATATGATCCTAAAATTATCTCATTTTTTGAACTTTTCGATTATAGGATATTTGATCCTTGATCATATCCTAAACTTTTTGACAAAAACTAATTTTTATACTCTCATTATTAATTTGTAAGTTCACAGGAATATGCAATAATAATTGATAGGTAAATAGACACAGAATGAACAACACAAGATAGCCAAAAGTTAAAGGTTTTATATATTTATCCATAGTCAAACCCTTCAAAGGTTGTCAAAATTACCTACCCCAAGCATCTACCAACAATACGTGCCCCGTCCGCTGGGGTAGGTAAAGGGTGTCCATATTAACAAAGTCTAAAAGTGCAGGAAATAAAGATGACAGGATAATAGTGGCTTCATCCCCCAAACAGAGGATCCCTCCACCAGCTATCATCTTACCTATTGTCCCAAGGATCTGTGATCCTTAAACCTAAATACTACTGTTTAGTTACAAACCATCATTGTTCAAAACACCAACAAACTAAAACCACAAGATCATAAAAAAATGGGATTCGGCCGCGTCTAGATAAATCCATCATCGCCCATTGCTGCAGCCTAAACCTTCGCTGCTTCATCACCACCTTTGCCAGCTGCCTCATCCACTGGATCCTTTACCCCGCTGCTCCCAGCTCCATCAGCTGTTGCCTCTTTGTAACGCCCCAAAATCCGAATGTTTATATTTGTCGTGTGTTCCTATATGACACGTCATGAAATAAATAACTAGGCTATTTAACCTAGATAAATGTATGGTAAAAATTATTAAAAGATGGAAGTAGTGCACGCTATGTTAAGTGGCAAACATGAGGGGTTAAATGGAACAAGATAGAAGTTGAGTTATTAAAATGAAAGTTCAACACACACAAACACACACTTCGTGTGTGTTCACGAACGTTCAGGAGCTCCAAAGAGCTCTAACCATAAACTCAACTAAATCACCAAATTGAAGGGTGAATCGAAGCTCAAATTCAAGAAGGAACACGGATTAATGATCACCTTCACGAGGGGATCATAAGGTATGTCTTAAATCTAAGATTGGTGATCATGTGTGAAGTGGGTTATGTTCGAATCCGTGAGTTAATATGAAATTGATCATGTACAAGGGTTAGAATCATCGTATAGAACATGGGTTACGTATGGTTTGTGTTAATTTGATGATTAGGGGTGAAACCCGTTAGTTAGGGTGAAGATGATGACTAGAATCATCACCTATGTCCAAGTCTTGTTAAAAGATTGATGTATTATGTGGGAATGATGAATTCTTGTTAGATGAATTAGGAGAAATATGATGATGATATGTTTGATGTTTATTTGGGAATGATACATGATGATTAGTAGTAGGATTTGATGGGTTATGTATGAGTTTAAAAGAATTTATGCATGAATTAGTTGTACGTTATGCTTAAGAGGTGGTACGCACACCAAGCGTATGATAAAATGTATCTAGTGTCGTCCGTAGAGTCGATTATGATGTTACGAGTATATGGTGATAAGTCGATAGTTAAATATGGTTAATAGTTGACTCTTGAAAGTCAACTAAGTATAAGAAACATGATTTGACTCGTTGTCGTAAAGGTAGGACTATAGGAAGTAGTATGGTACATGTTATAGCAATACGTGTTAAATGTACTGACATGATGAATTACATGAGCTTAAACGGATATGGACATGATTATATGAGTTATGTTTGTTAGAAATGACTAATGAAAGTTTAGTGTGAAATATGCGATTTATATGATAGTTAACATGTACAAATGAGTATGCTAATAAGGGCGTGATTTTGATGAAATGGAAGTAAAGGAATCACGTCGAGACGGGCTCAAGCACCAGGTGTTAACGGGTCAAGAAGAAGCAAGGAAGCGGATACGAGCATGGACGCATAAGGTAAGTGATTTCCGGAATCACTTCTTAGTTATTTAAGCAAAGTTGTGTACTAGTTATTTATGCATGATAATTGAAGTCTAATAAGGTTTGATTATATATAAGTGAGGATTTTCGTTAAGTAGACCATACGGGTCAAAATGATGATTTATTGTAATACGGAATGGTTGCATAAGTAATGATGACGGTATGATAACCGGGTAATGGATAAAATTGTACGTAAGCATGCTAACCGAGTAACGGTGATGCGGGTTAATGGGCAAGAGGTTCGGTAGGAAATTACGAGTAAATGAATAAACAATTTCATAGATGGAAATTGTACTATCTAATGTTCAATTACGTAATAATGAATGAGTTTAACGCATACCGGGTATCGGGTGCGTAAACCACAAGTACGAAACTCCGGATAACGTAAAAGTATTATGGTTATAAGGTTCAAGTAAGTTTTGGGCTAAAAGGAATGAGATGTTTGATGAAAACATGAACGGGTCGAATAAGTGAAAGCGGGTATATAAAGCCGAGAGCTTTAAGTGAATATTTTCCTTAAACCGGATGTTGGATTTCAAGTTCATATGATAGAATGTGAATTTACAAGCATATAGGAAGAAACAGGAGGTTAAACGGGTAAACGGTTCAAAAGTTATGCGCGTTTTAGTGCGTACGGATGACGAAACGGAATTGCAGAAAAATGCAAAATCTAGAGGGCGTCGCCGACGGGTATGGGGGCATCGCCGACGGGCTCTGGAAAGTCAGTTTTTGGCTGACAGGTTATTTGACTGTCTACGGAAGTTTTGGGCTACCGGGCATTTGCAAGGGCCGTCGCCGACGGCCTCCCCATGTTCAAATACCTGAAATTTGCTATCTAAGTTGATTTGGGTATAGTAGGCTTCGGTTTGTTATCCGTGGACCACGACAGGCCTCCCAAACATGATTTTGATCATTCCTTTGACGTTGATGGGCTATAAATCTAAGTCTAAGTACCATGTAATTAATGTATGGATATATAAGAGATATGTAAGATCTTGAACGTGTACGTATGAGTGTATGTACATATGTAGACGTGTATTTAAGTATATATAAAGGCACGTATGAGTGTATGCAAGTAAGCAGAGACGTAGTAATGTATGTACGTATGTAGATATGCATTTATGTATATGTGAAGATACGTATGTGTATATGTACGTATGTAGAGACGTAGTAATGTATGTGCATATGTAGATGTGTGTTTGGTATATATGAAGGTACGTATGAGTGTATGCATGTTTGTAGAGATATAGGAAGGCATGTACGTATGCAGATGTGTATGTATGCATGTAAGAATGTATGTACACGTGATTTAGATACGTTGAGTAATACGTTATTAATAGTGTGCCTTGAGAATGAAAGGTAATGCAGGTACATTATTGAAGCCTCACCAGGACATGGATACGCAGATGAAATGCTTAAAGTTAGAAAGATAACGAAATGGGAAGTGTACGAGATTGAATCTTGTTTATGTATTGTATACTAATGTTATGAATGTATGTGGTGAGTGCAGGTTGTACAAATCACAGGCGGTTATCACGAGGAATAGAGATCGAAGATCGGGTCACAAAGTAGATTGTACGTGGATAATTGAGTATGTACTTTAGTAAACATGACTTATACCTTATTTTTGTAAAAGATTCATATTAAAACGAACTTTCAAGTAAGTCAAGACGTTTGTAATGAAAGAAATTTTATGGTACGTATTTCCGCTGCGTCTTTTCAGTTAAAGCGTGTTAGGGTCTTACACTCTTCAGCCTCATCTTCATCGTCTAGCTCAGCCAACCTCTGCCTCCAAGCCTCCTGATCCCAGGTAGACCTATCAAAGCCAGGATCCTCAGCCTCCTTGGCCATTTACAGCTTGATCTTGAGCATGGCAATTGTAGTAGAAAGCTTTGCCCCTTCCATCACCTCTTCCTTCTCCTGCTGGGCTGTGATCTGGGTCAGGACCAGCTCCTTTTGCACCAGGTTAAGATCCTTCTCAAGGGAAGAAATCTTCTTGTCTTTGGCCAGGAACATCTGCTGGAAGTCTAGGTTCTTCTGCTCAGCCTCTGCCAGATTGTGATCAAGGAGCATTTGGATCTCAACTGCATAAAAGAAGTATACAGTCAGGATCCGTTATCCTCAGAAAGGAAAGTTCAGAATTAAGGATTCAGGATCCTTACCTCGGAGACAGATTCTTCAAACTGGTGTTGGATGAGAGGGAGGCCTTCACTGGGCTTAGCAGTCTTTCTCTTTTTGGCACCCTTGCCCCGTGTGCTCATGCCCTTAGGATTCGGGATGCTTGGGCTTGCAGCCAGCTCTTTTTTGATGGATTTTAAGGAGGCGAATGCATCAAGATCACTTACGCTGAATCTGGAAGCATATTTAGAGGATTTGCCAGCACCTACAAATACAAAACACAGATAAGTATCCATACTTTATATTTATTTAAACATGTATTCTCACATAGATCTGGATACTTACTTGACATTGTGTAGGAACCGAAGGATGCTTCTTGTGAATCCTTTGTTTTGGCTTGAAACGTTCTAACAGCAGGATCAAGCTTCCAGAAAGCAGCAATCCTTTCTTTTGTTGCAGGTGTTTCTTGAATGTGAGAAAGCGAGATAGTTGCACAACAAAAACAGAAAGAAGGATCAGTTATCCTTAAAAGAAAAAGAGTCCTACTATGATCCTTGTCCAAGGATCCCATATCCTACCTTGGGTGATCCATCTTTTGGGAAGGTCTTTCCCATCTGGGATTGAGTCCCTACTTACAAAGAAGAACTGGGTTCTCCAGTTGGTATCATTTTTGGTGATTTTGAGGATTGGATGAGGCTGACCGGGTTTGTGCTTGAACAAAAAGCGATGAGAACCGTGGCTAACAAGGTTGTACATTTGACTCAACTCAGACACCCCTATTTCAACACCCTCCTGCTCGATGATGTTTTCAAGGGTATAAAGAACTCTCCACATCATTGGCATGGCTTGTATGTAGCACATGCCAGTGAGTGTAAAGAAGGATTGTGTAAAAGCAGGGAAAGGATAATTGAACCCTATCACAAAAGGGGTTGCCGAAAAAGTGATCCAGGCATCGGAGATACAATCGCTCTTCATCGAAGAGTCGAATGATCTGAAGACGGCTCCTGCCGGGAAGCAATGACGTATCCGATCAATTTCAGGATCGGTGAAACGGCAGAGTTTTTTTATTACACCCTGACTCTTCAGGGGGCTGTCCTTCTAAGGATCCTTGGCAGGTGAGGATCGGAGGGTCATCTTTGCCATGGATGCTCGGAGAATAATGGATCGAAAGAAGAAAATTTAGAGAGAAGGGAAAGAGAGATACCTGTTGGAGTCTCCAGCGAAGGGTTTTTTATTACACCCTGACTCTTCAGGGGGCTGTCCTTCTAAGGATCCTTGGCAGGTGAGGATCGGAGGGTCATCTTTGCCATGGATGCTCGGAGAATAATGGATCGAAATAAGAAAATTTAGAGAGAAGGGAAAGAGAGATACCTGTTGGAGTCTCCGAATGAAGATTTAAAGGAGAGAAACGGTCGAATTTAAATGCATTTTGATCCTTATCTCTAATTCTGTATATACAATGATGATTGTGTAGGGAAGTCTTGTCGCTGACGTCATCCTCGCAACGGCTAGTCCTATCGCAACGGCTATATTTTCGCTAACCAACTCGTTCGAGATAAAGCAGAAAATATGACTCATTTAGTTGTATTTAATTCCTCATATTTTGGGGGTAATTGTTAGGGATGGACTCTCATAGTTTGTGGATCACGGATCCTCAAGTGCAACCAGGATCACGGATCCTCAGTTCAGTTTGAATTAAGGATCCTTAGAAGACGTTGCAGGACTAAGGATCCAGGATCCTCATTATGATCCTTATACTAACAATTGTTTCCATTATATTTGAACTTGTTTTGCAGGAGGATTCGAGTGGGACTTGGTCTTGCCGAGATTCCAGGGGAATATGCCTTCTAATTCTGCACGTGCATGGCCTTCGTGACCGTTGTGGAGATCGTTGGAAGCTAGCATCTTTTTCGGATTGTTAGTTTGTTAGCTTATTTCTATTTTTAAATGGGGATAACAAGCTTGATAATATGATTATTAGCAACACACACACTACTCTCGAGAACTCTCTGCAACTTATTGGCGATTACATACTTTTTGCACTCTAGTGATCCTTGTAACAAGCTTGTTATCATCCCGATTTGTAAACATTGTTTGTTTAATAGACTTGGTGATCGGTAGTTTCCATCACCCGAGGTTTTTTGTGCCAGAGATCATACATTGATCAAGGGATTTTTCCTCATATAAATCCTTGTGTCCCACATTCATTTCATTCATACATTGTTTGTCGCAACCCCCGATCCCTGATTCCCGGGAACGGGCGGACGCGATCTCAGAGTTTCGGTGGTATCAGGTTATTTAGTCTTGCAGCGAAATTTACATCAGGACCGTAGTTAGGAAATGTTTATCAGAGTAAAACCACCATAATTGATATTAATAAACACATGGGCAAAACCCAAGTTTCTTGTTACAGTACAATTATAGGGACAAAACCCTATTTTATTAAATTTAAAACATCATTTATTAGGTAACTTTTATAGCCGCATTTTTCCCAAGCCTTCAGTGCTCTCCAGCTGGCTTTCATTAATTGGTTGTTCACATTGTGTTACCTGTAACGCGTTTTAAAAATATTTATCAGTCGGAAATACTGGTGAGTGAATCCCAGTTTAATCAAGAAACATTTTATCAATTAAAACAGTATTGAGAGCAATCACATTGTTTATTTCTACACAATTACTCATTCAGTATTTGCCACTCGACCGGATCTATGACTATGGTCAAATTACCCATTGGCTAACTCGTCGTCCAATGGTAATGCACTGTCATTTAGACTTACTACTACTCGTAGTAAATTTTGTATACAAAACCCCATAATACCGGCAGTAATTGAAGAACTACAAAGACTCAATCACCGCTTAATCACATTGTAAACAATTAAGGTTTTGTAAAACATTCCAAAAACATTAACAAAAAGAGGATAAACTCACATTGCTGTCTTAGGCTTTTCGTAAGGGTTTCCTGGATATAATCTACAATTTATACAAATGTACATTGGTTAGTATCATAACCCTTTGAAAATATTAATAATACCCTCCCCGAGACGGCATTCCAACAACTACGTCGGGCAGAACCACGACAGTTGTTACGGAACCTTAAATCAATCGGGCAGCGTAACTGTTACGAAAATGGGGTTATAATACTTACAACGGAGCAGAACCTTGCTAATTAGGGGTATAGTACCTGACTATAATGCTTAATACTTTCAGAATTCGAGATTGAGAAGTGTGATGAGCGACGGAAATTGTAATCTGATGCTATCTATTTATATGGCTGGATTCTGGTCCTGTCGCGGCCCGCGTAAAAGACAAGGGTCACTTACGCGGCCCGCGTCAACATCGGTCAACGCTGAAGCTTAGCTGGGTCACCAAGTAGACTCGACACGATGTCGACACGTGTGAGCACCGAATGTCTCCGCGTTTCATGATCTGTCGCGGCTCGCGTCAACTACAAATACACCCTTACGCTGCCCGCTTCAACTAAAGAAGTCAGCGAAGTCAATTCCAGCAGTAATACCGCCCGCGTAAGATGTTGGGGTGGGTCTACGCGGCCCGCCTTAGTCCTATATTTCTTATTTTTAATTTATTTTATATGTTATAATCTATTTAGGGCTCGGTTTTCATATACGGGGTGTAATACAAAACATACTGAGACATTTTATAATATATTAGAGTGTCGGAAATATTATAAGGGTGTTGGTTTTACCGAGGGTTGTTACATTCTCCCCACCTTGTTTTAGAGCTCGTCCTCGAGATCTACTGAAATAAAAGCGGATATTTCCTTTTCATTTCTGACTCGAGCTCCCATGTGTACTCAGGTCCTCTTTTGGAGTCCCACTTCACTTTGACTAGAACTAGTCTCTTATGTTTGAGGTTCTTGACTTTTCTGTCTTCAATCTGTAGAGGCCTTTCTACAAACTTGAGTTGTTCATTTATCTCTATATCCTTAAGAGATACTATTAATGATTCATCTGCTAGACACTTTTTGAGATTTGATACATGAAACACATCATGTATTCCTGCCATTTCCTCTGGCAGTTGCAGCTGATAAGCTACAGGTCCTATTTTTCTAATAATCTTAAAAGGTCCAACATACCTGGGACTTAGCTTTCCCCGTTTGATGAATCTTACCACTCGTTTCCAAGGAGAGACTTTCAACAATACTTTATCTCCTACTTGAAACTCCAATGGTTTTCGCCTGTTATTAGCATAACTTTTCTGTCTGTCACGTGCTGCTTTCAGTCGTTCCTTGACTTGAATAATTTTGTCGGTTGTTTCCTGCACTATTTCAGGCCCAGATAGTTGCTTTTCCCCAATTTCTGCCCAACAGACTGGGGTTCGACACTTTCGTCCATAAAGTGCTTCAAATGGTGCAGCATTGATACTTGTGTGATAGCTATTATTATAAGAAAATTCTATTAAAGGTAAGTGATTGTCCCAATTACATCCAAAGTCAATTACATAAGCTCTAAGCATATTTTCCATTGTCTTAATTGTCCTTTCACTTTGTCCATCTGTTTGTGGATGATAAGCCGTACTTAATTTTAACTTAGTTCCCATTGCCTTTTGGAAACTTGACCAAAAATGAGATGTAAAGCGACTATCCCTATCAGAAACAATTGATAAAGGAATACCATGTAAAGAAACAATTTCATTTACATACAATTTAGATAATTGTTCCATACTAATTGTTTCCTTCATTGGTAGAAAATGAGTTGACTTAGTTAGTCTATCTACAATCACCCAGATTGTATCATTTCTTTTCCTAGTTTTGGGTAATTTAGTGACAAAATCCATTGTTATCGATTCCCATTTCCAAACTGGCATTTCTAATTGCTGTAACAAACCTGAGGGTTTCTGGTGTTCAGCTTTAACTTGTGAACAGGTCAAACATTTAGAAACATAAACTGCTATGTCCTTTTTCATTCCTATCCACCAGAAATTTTTCCTTAAATCCTGGTACATTTTATCACTTCCTGGATGCATCGTATACTTAGACTTATGGGCTTCTTCTAATATACGATTACGTAAATTTCCTAATTTAGGTATCCACATTCTCTTCCCATGGAATCTCCATATTCCATCTGTTCCTTGTTCTAATTCTTTTAACATACCTTTTAATTTTTCAGTATCTTCCTTGATTACTGATTCTTGTGCTTCTCTTATTTGCTCATTTAAATCTACTTGCAGATTTAATTTAAGAGAACGTACCCTTTTTGTTTTTTTCATGATATTTTCGGCTTAAAGCATCTGGTACTACATTTGCTTTTCCTTCATGATACTGGATATCACAATCATAATCACTAAGAAATTCCATCCAACGTCTTTGTCTCATATTCAACTCTTTCTACCCGAAAACATACCTTAAACTTTTGTGATCAGTAAATATGGTAAACTTACTACCATAAAGGTAATGTCTCCAAATCTTAAGAACAAAAATTATAGCTCCTAATTCTAAATCATGGGTTGAATAACTCTCTTCATGATTCTTAAGTTGTCTAGATGCATAAGCTATAACCTTTTGCCGTTGCATTAACACACATCCATAACCTAATTTAGAAGCATCACAATAGACTATGAAGTCTTCAGTTCCTTCTGGTAATGCTAGTATAGGTGTATGGGTTAATCTTTGCTTAAGAATTCTAAAGGCTTCTTCTTGTTTTAATCCCCATTCAAACTTAACAGATTTACAAGTTAATTTAGTTAAGGGAATGGATATTCTAGAGAAATCTTTAATAAATCTTCTATAATAACCTGCCAATCCTAAGAAACTTCTAACCTCAGTTGGTGATTCAGGGGTTTTCCATTTCGTAATTGCCTCGATCTTTGTTGGATCTACATGAATTCCTTCATGATTGACTAGGTGTCCTAGGAATTGTACTTGTTCTAACCAAAATTCGCACTTTGAAAATTTAGCATAAAGCTTTTCCTTTCTTAATAAACTTAAAAGTGCGTGCAAATGTCTTGCATGATCCTCTTTACTCTTAGAGTAAATTAGAATATCATCTATGAAAACAATTATGAATTTATCCAAATATGGCTTACATATTCGGTTCATCATGTCCATGAATGCAGCTGGGGCATTGGTTAAACCAAATGGCATGACAGTAAATTCATAATGGCCATACCTCGTTCTAAATGCGGTTTTAGGAATGTTCTCTTCCTGTACCTTTAATTGATGATATCCTGACCTTAAATCAATTTTAGAGAAAAATCGGGCTCCTTGCAGTTGATCAAACAGATCATCGATTCTCGGTAATGGGTACCGATTCTTAATTGTGACTTTGTTTAATTCACGATAGTCAATGCACATACGCATTGATCCGTTCTTCTTCTTAACAAATAATACCGGTGCTCCCCACGGCGATGAACTTGGTTGTATGAATCCTTTCTCTAATAATTTATCTAATTGTTTCTTTAATTCTTGCATTTCTGCAGGTGCCAAACGATAAGGTGCTTTGGCAATCGGTGATGTTCCTGGTATTAAATGAATTCTGAATTCAACTTCTCTATCTGGAGGTAATCCTGGTAATTTTTCTGGAAAGACATCTGAAAACTGAGATACTACTGGAATATCTTTTAGTTCTTTTCCTTTAGTGTTAGTGATTATGGAAATCAAATACACTATAGAACCTTTTCTTATACAACTTGCAGTTTTCATCACAGAGATAAATTTAGTGGATTTAGAGGACTTATCTCCTTTGATTGTGATCGTTTTACCTTTTGGTGAATTTACTTGAATTAACTTTTGATCACATAAAATATTGGCTTTATTGGCTATTAACCAATCCATTCCTAAAACAACATCAAATCCTACCAGATTCATGGGATAAAGATTTGCAATAAATTTCTGATTTAAAATTTCTATTCTTGCTCCCTGCAAGATTTCAGAAATTCTAACGGTTTCTCCATTAGCTGTCTCTACTATGCATTCTAGTGGTAGTTTAGTTAATGACTGATTTAGAAATTTGCAAAACAATGTATTAATAAAACTTTGGTTTGCACCAGAGTCAAATAATACTTTAGTAAAAACATCATTAACTAAAAACGTACCAGCTATGACATCTAGAATCATCTTGGCTTCTTCTGCAGTCAGAATAAATGCTCTAGCATTTTTAGTATTCTTGTTATCTGGAGCTGGAGCTAATTTTGGGCAATTTAGCTTGATATGACCTTGTTCTCCGCAATTGTAACATACCCTGCTGTTAGCTTTCTTCCTACAGTTTTCTTCCTTGTGTCCCGACATTTTGCAAAAGTTACAGTAGATGGAACATTTCCCTGAATGCTTTCTTTTGCAATACCTACAGTAGGGTGCAGAGGTAGAACCTATATTTTTCCCACGGTTAGAATTTTCAGAACGAAATTCTTGAGTCAATTTCTGGGTTAGGTTTCTCTTTTGATCCTCTTCTCGGGTACGGACTAACTCATCAGTCAAGGTATTGGCTAGTTCTACAGCTTCTTCTATGGGTTGAGGTCTAGCTGCCTTGACTACGTGTCTTATCTCTCCAATTAATCCCCAAATATAACGGGAGATTAACACTGGTTCTGGTGAAGCAAGATTTGGCACTATCCTAGCATATTCGAAGAATAATTTAGTGTACCCCTTGCTATCCACACCAGTCATCCTAAGGTTTAAGAATTTGTTTGCTATCTGTTCTTTTTCATTGGGTGGACAGAATTTCCTTTCTACCTTGTCCTTAAACTCTTCCCATTCCATATTATAGGTTCTATCATTTCCTTTTGTTTGAAGGATAGTGTTCCACCATTCTAGTGCTGCATTCTTAAACAGATTAGAAGCAAACAGTATCTTGTCTTCTTCAGCACACTTGCTTATTCTTAAGACTACCTCAGTCTTTTCTATCCAGCGTAAGGTTGCAATGGCCCCTTCGTTGCCTGAGAATTCCATTGGTTTACAAGACCAGAATTCTTTATAAGAACAACCATAAGGCATGGTTCTTCTTCTTTTAGGAATAGGCATTTGAAGTAAAGGTCCATTATGCACGCTGTGTTCCGGTTCAATTGGTCGCTTACTGCTATGCTTACTTTTATTATCAGCATCTTTAACACTTTGAAGTATAAATGGCATTGCATCTATAATTCCCTGTGCTACTATGTGTTGGATATCACTATTATCCACTTGATTTCCATTGTTATTGATATTCGGATTATCATTAACCACGTTAATGTTATTCTGGTTATCATTATTCAGATTCCCTTGATTTTCTTCGTCGGCCATCTGAATTTTAAACATTTATCCCATATTAATATCACAATTAATATTTTAATATAGTTAATCACATAACACACAATCTAGCCAAAAACGTAGTTCATTGCTACTATACTCTTTTCATATACTTATGCGTCTATTACACACTAATACAGAAATAAAGATTACAATACCAACAGAAATAAAATAGTAATATGCATCCGTATGCACATATTTTTATATATATATATTATTATTATTACTACCGCTTCTTCCATTCTAACATTCACGGATATGGATTCATCCAAAAATCCATATTGCGCTCATCGTATTTCCATACGAGACGCTCTCCCACCTGACGCATCCTCTCACTGCTTTCTAAAATTTCCTCCCCAAAAGTCCTAAGTTCTTGGACGTTTTCTGCACTCATTGGGGGTGCAGGTTCTAGGACTGGGTTTGGAATCTGGGGTGCGGGTTCCTGATATGGAGGTAAAAGTGCCTGAAGTTGGTAAGGATCCTCCAAAATTCCCCTAATGTAGTTATCATGGTAATAGGGATCTAAAGGGTCCATACCTGAATAGGCTCCTATAGGTGTATCTTCAGGAATAGAGTAACGTTGCACATAGTCCCTATACTCGTCCCACCATGGGTCGTAATTTGGGTCTAGGGGATTTGGTGCAGATACCCTAGGAATTTCGTCAAGATTAAAATCATTCATCTCCACTTGAGTTTCCTGGTTTTCTATTTCCATGAGTTGTTCTGGGTTTTGTGGTTGTGGGGCTACTAACTGTTCCAGACTTGGGTCAGCAGCAGTTGTAGCTAGGATATGGAAATTAGCTAGGCTTCTATTTAGCATATCTTGCGTATGAGCATCTGTCTCTCTCTTAAGAGCTGCTAAGGCTCTTTGCTGTTTCAATTTTCGCATTCTCTTCCTACGAGCAAAAGCTTCTTTACTGAACCATCCTCGTTTCTTAGTAGGAAATGGTTCCTCCGACTTAGCTCTAAAGGCAAATATCCCGTCTTCCTGATCAGCAGTATACCCAGAGAGGGCAGGCTGTGATGATGTACCTTCACTCCTAGGTGAATCAGATAACTGACGATTCATATCTGATGGTTCTTGATCACTCATACTGTAAACTAACAGATAGTCAAATAACACATAACAAATAAATACAATTATGCATATACTTTCATAATTTATTTCCTAATAAAATTTAAAATTTAAGTGTCAGCAGAACACTTCTTTGGCTCAGACCAGTGGCTAGGCTCTGATACCACCTTCTGTCGCAACCCCCGATCCCTGATTCCCGGGAACGGGCAGACGCGATCTCAGAGTTTCGGTGGTATCAGGTTATTTAGTCTTGCAGCGGAATTTACATCAGGACCGTAGTTAGGAAATGTTTATCAGAGTAAAACCACCATAATTGATATTAATAAACACATGGGCAAAACCTAAGTTTCTTGTTACAGTGCAATTATAGGGACAAAACCCTATTTTATTGAATTTAAAACATCGTTTATTAGGTAACTTTTATAGCTACATTTTTCCCAAGCCTTCAGTGCTCTCCAGCTGGCTTTCATTAATTGGCTATTCACATTGTGTTACCTGTAACGCGTTTTAAAAATATTTGTCAGTCGGAAATACTGGTGAGTGAATCCCAGTTTAATCAAGAAACATTTTATCAATTAAAACAGTATTGAGAGCGATCACATTGTTTATTTCTACACAATTACTCATTCAGTATTTGCCACTCGACCGGATCTATGGCTATGGTCAAATTACCCATTCGCTAACTCGTCGTCCAATGGTAATGCACTGTCATTTAGACTTACTACTACTCATAGTAAATTTTGTATACAAAACCCCATAATACCGGCAGTAATTGAAGAACTACAAAGACTCAATCACCGCTTAATCACATTGTAAACAATTAAGGTTTTGCAAAACATTCCAAAAACATTAACAAAAAGAGGATAAACTCACATTGCTGTCTTAGGCTTTTCGTAAGGGTTTCCTGGATATAATCTATAATTTATACAAATGTACATTGGTTAGTATCATAACCCTTTGAAAATATTAATAATACCCTCCCCGAGACGGCATTCCAACAACTACGTCGGGCAGAACCACGACAGTTGTTACGGAACCTTAAATCAATCGGGCAGCGTAACTGTTACGAAACTGGGGTTATAATACTTACAACGGAGCAGAACCTCGCTAATTAGGGGTATAGTACCTGACTATAATGCTTAATACTTTCAGAATTCGAGATTGAGAAGTGTGAATGAGCGACGGAAATTGTAATCTGATGCTATCTATTTATATGGCTGGATTCTGGTCCTGTCGCGGCCCGCGTAAAAGACAAGGGTCACTTACGTGGCCCGCGTCAACATCGGTCAACGCTATAGCTTAGCTGGGTCACCAAGTAGACTCGACACGATGTCGACACGTGTCAGCACCGGATGTCTCCGCGTTTCATGATCTGTCGCGGCCCGCGTCAACTACAAATACACCCTTACGCTGCCCGCTTCAACTAAAGAAGTCAGCGAAGTCAATTCCAGCAGTGATACCGCCCGCGTAAGATGTTGGGGTGGGTCTACGCGGCCCGCCTCAGTCCTATATTTCTTATTTTTAATTTATTTTATATGTTATAATCTATTTAGGGCTCGGTTTTCACATACGGGGTGTAATACAAAATATACTGAGACATTTTATAATATATTAGAGTGTCGAAAATATTATAAGGGTGTTGGTTTTACCGAGGGTTGTTACATTGTTCATACATTTGTTCATTTATTTAAGCATCACACCTCACAAAATCGGATTTGGTTGCATTATCCTTTTGTGATTTTTGACCAAAACAATAATTTCCTAGAAAATAAAAGCATAAACTAGATCTGGATAAGTAGGTCATGAAATACAAGAAATCTCAAACCACAAAGAAGTCCTAGCCTATATAATTTTATTTTAAGAACAAAATTTCCGAAAAGATAATTTTTTCAGTTGAATGAGGATTGAAGAACTTCTTCTCCAGAAAGGGCCCCTCACACATCGTTAAGCCATTCTTCTATCTCCCGAGGGAGAAGGAAGGCGGGCTCATTGGCGTCCTTGTTTTGATGGGGTGTGACTTCCGCCGGAACCTCTTGCAAGTTGTCAAGAGGAGGTTCCGCGGGGATGTCATCCCACCCGATGGGGTTAATGACTTCTTGTGCCAAGTTCCAATCTTCTTGGGATATATTGGTTCCATAGGAGGCATTGCAAGAATATTCAACCTTTGGTGCAAAAGGTTGATTTCTTGGAAGCTATTTTCTAGCCCCACCGTGAGATAGTTGATACGGTCGATTAGGACTTTTTCTACGGATGTCATTTCGTCGAGAGCTTCTCTTAGTGCCATCACATAGTGCACAAGGGTTGCTTCGATTGAAGGCCTTCGTTCCCTATCACTGTTCCTTGAATATGCTGAAGAGGTTCCGCTATTCTGGCTTGACATTCTAAGAAAAACAAGTCGAATAGTTCAATTTAATGAAACAATACTCCAGCCCCGTGCTCGCTGAGCACGGCCCCGTGGCCACCTCTCTGTAGGTTTTTAAAACAAGGAATCTTGGAGTTTTAAATTACATTTCTGATTTTTGAAGCATTTTGTCACGGCCCATGACCCGGTTTGACCCGTTTCAAGAGCCCTGGCAGAAAATACTGCGGTATTTAATTAATTGAGTTTGACAGCGGAAACAGGATCGTTTAAAGCTAAAATTTTTCCCGATTATTTTATTTCACAATTCGGGATAAAACCTGGTAATTTACAATAGTTTGATTTCACGAAGAAATCTTTTATTTTACAAAACATGTTTCTTTATTTTATACTGAGCCACTTTCTTGAGCTTGTAGTGCTATATGGCACTTTTCCTGATTCATAACAGGTCACCTGAAACATGTTTGAAAAAAAGGTTTTGTCAGCGGGAAATACTGAGTGAATCATTCTATTTTGCATAATGATGCATAGTTATTAATTACAGCATAAGAGCGATTACAATGGCTTCTATCTTATTTTTATCTGGCATTCTGTCACAATGGTGACATGTCACAATGGTGACGATGGTCATACCACTATTTAGATCAATGAACCTAAATAGTGACGATTATCCCTGTAGGTCAATGAACCTAACAGTGATTATCCCGAGTAGGTCAATGAACCTAACTGGGAGAAAATTAGTAATGTGCACAATACCCCACTAACCAGTAATTCAAGATATCCACGACTTAGTCCCTGTAATTATAATCTTGAAAATAATTTGGAGTATTGTAAAATATTTGATAAAAAGATAATGACTCACAAACTGTGAGAAAAGGAAGAATGACTCACATTGCAGATTTATACGGGCAGAGTTTGGCCTACTGATTTAGCCTTTTATCCTAAATTTAATAACAAGCACACAATTTGGGGTCAGTAATCAATCCAGCATTTACGATAACTCACGAGATCAAATTCTCACAACGAACGACAAAGTGTAATACTTCATCCATCGAATTAACGATGATCCGTCGAATTAACAACGAACGACAAAGTATAATACTTTATCCATCGAATTAACGATGATTCGTCAAATTAATGACGAACGATAAAGTATAACCCTAATGTGGGCGGCACTTAAACATTCATTGGATATATTGATCGATCGGACAATGAATCGTAGCAGCGATTGTGCTAATACCCTGATTGCGGCGTCGATTAGTGATCCGTGTGTGTTAATTGTGGTAAACAGAGCATAACTTCGTGTAGGATTGGAATTTTTTCGTCGTTCCAGCGCTCAAATTCAAGTACCAACATCCTCTATTTATACTGGAATTTTGACCCAGTCGCGTAGCGCGACTGCCTACCCCCTTAGTCGTCGCGCTACGCGACTGCCAACCTATTTTCATAGGGTAGCCACGTATAGGAGTAGGCTTGCTGAGTTGACGGATTTCTTAAATTCTATTTCTACAGCTCACAATTTGGATAATCGTCAATAGGGTTTAACCCCCCTTGAGTTTTAGGGGCCCTAATCCTGATTCTGAAAATTCTGAAAATTTTAGGGTTTGTTCAGAATCACTTGGGTGTCTCAATTAAGGTTTCCTATTGGTCAAATTAATTTAATAATTATGACTTTTGATGAGAATCGTTACATTCTCCCCACCTTAAGAAAAATCTCGTCCTCGAGATTTACTGGAATAATTGAGGATACTTTCGCTTCAAATTCCAGTTTCCAAGTGTATTAAGGTCCTATCTTTGAATCCCACTTTACTTGAACTAACACTTATTGGTTTACCTTTATATCTTGCAGAGGTACTACCAGTGATTCATTTGATGAATATTTCTTGAGATTGGATACATGAAATACATCATGTAATCCAACTAACTTTCTTGGTAGTTTGTAAATGATAAGCAACTAGTCTTATATGTTGGATTACTGAAATGGTCCTATGTATCTTGGACTTAGCTTTCCTTTCTTACTCCTTTCCAAGGAGATACTTTCAATTACATTTTGTCTCCAACTCGAACTCCAACGGCTTTCATTTATTATCTGTATAACTTTTCTGACTATCTCCTGCCGTTTTCAGCCTTTCCCTTGTGATACTGAATATCACAGTCGTAGTCACTTAGGATTTTCATTCATCTCCTTTGCCTCAAATTCTTTTTGCCTAAAAATATATATATCTTAAATTCTTATGATCTGTATAATCAGTAAATTTACTTCCATACAGATAATGTCTTCAAATCTTAAGGCAAAAATTATGGTTCCTAATTCTAACTCATGAGTGGTATAGTTCCTTCGTACCTTTTTCAATTGTCTTGATGCATATGCAATTACCTTTTTGCATTGCACTAACACATATCCAAATCCTAGCTTTGAAACTTTACCATATACTTTAAAATCTTCTGTTCCTTCTGGTAAGGTTAGGATTGTAGTATTGGTTAACTTCTGTTTCAAGATACTTAAAGGTTTCTTCTTATTTAGGTCCGTAATCAAACTTAACTGTTTTACAGGTTAACTTAGTTAATGGTACAGCTATCTTGGAAAAATCCTTAATAAACTGTCTATAATACTAAACCTACAAAATTCCTAATTTCCATTGCTGATTGCAGAATCTTCCATTTGGTAATTACTGCTATCTTAGCAAGATTTAAGTGAATACCTTCATGATTCACCATATGACCTAAAATTGCACTTCTAGCAGCCAAAATTCATTTTTCGAAGATTTGGCGTAAATCTTTTCTTTTTCTTAACAAAGTTAAGAGTGCATGCAATTGCTGACAATATTCTTCCTGATTTTTGGAATAAATAAGTATATCGTCATTGAAGACAATTACCAATTTATCCAAATATGGTTTACAGATCCTATTTATCATGTCTATGAATGCTGTAGGTGCATTCTTTAATTCGAAGGGCATGACTGTAAACTAGTAATGACCATACCTAGTTCTGAAAACAGTCTTAGGTATGTCTTCCTCTGATACTTTTAATTGATAATATCCGTAACGTATGTCGATCTTAGAAAAATATCTATTTCCCTGGATTTAATCGAATAGATCATTAATTCTAAGTAATGAGTATTGATTCTTAATTATAACCTTATTCAATTTACTATAATCAATACACATTCTTATTGAATCATCCTTTTTCTTAACAACCAATACTGTGCTAACCAATAAGGTTCCTTGGCTTATCGGTAAAATTCCTGGAATTAGATGAATCTTAAATTCTATCTTCATATCTGGTGGTAATCTAGGTAAATCTTCTGGAAATACATCTGGGTATTCTGAAATTACAGAAATTTCCTTAAATTCTGTATCTTTAGTATTAATGATTACTGAAATCATATATACTATTCCTTGCTTTCGTTCATAATTAGCAATTTCCATTACTGATATGAACTTCATAGGCTTACATGGTTTATCTCCTGTAATCATAATTACTTCTCCGATGGTTGATTGAATTTCCAAGAAATTCTGATCACAGATAATGATCACAACATCGAATTCAACTAATTTCATAGATAATAGGATTGCAGAAAACTTATAACTTATTTCTATGTTCTACATAACCTTATTTATTTTAACTGAATTCCCATCTGCCGTTTCTAATATAGAAATTCATCTAATGCTGGTTAATGGTAAGTTAAGAGTTTGGCAGAGTAAAGTATTTATAAAACTTTGGTTTGCACCAGAGTCAAATAATACTGTTGTGTAAACGTTGTAAGCTAAGAACATACCGGCTATCACATCTGGAATCATCTCGACTTCATGAGTAGTCAGCTGAAAGGTTCTCGCATTCCTTTTTGCTCCTTCTGCTGGTTTGACTTGATTGTCAAATGATTTATTCAGTTTTGGACAATCTGGCCTAAGATGTCCAGTTTCTCTACAGTTGTAGCAAACTGAAAATTTCTTCCTCCTACAATCTTCTTCTTGATGCCCTGGAATCTTGCAAAAATTGCAATATCCTTTGCATCTTCCAAAATGCTTCCTTTTGCAGAAATTGCAAAATGGACTAGTAGAAGATTGCCCATTCCTTCCTTTCTTGAAATTGTTATGGTTACCCGAACTAAATTCTTGGGTAATCTTTTGGGCTACTTCCTTCCTTCTATTTTCTTCTCTTGTCCGTACTAGCTCGTCAGTCATAGTATTGGCTAATTCTACTGCATCATCAATTGTACGAGGTTTTGCAGCTTTGATGATATTACGGATCTCGGAAATCAATCCCCAAATATAACGAGAAATAAGTACCGGTTCTGGCGAAGCCAGGGTTGGTACCACTCGAGCATATTCGAAGAATGTCGTAGTATACCCTCGACAATCTACATCCACCATCCGATGGGTTAGAAACTTATTTGCCATTTGATCTTTTTCATATTCAGGATAGAATTTTCTTTCTACAAGACTCTTAAATTCTTCCCAGTTCATAGCATACGCCATCCTTCTTCCTTTTGCCTGTAACACTGTGTTCCACCATTCTAACGCTACTTCTTTGAAAAGGTTTGATACATACATAACCTGATCATCCTGAGCACATTTACTTATGGCAATTACTGCCTCGGTTTTCTCTAACCAACGCAGTGCCGCAGTCGCTCCTTCATTGCCTGCAAACTCAGTGGGTTTACAAACAAGAAATTCTTTGTAAGTGCAACCAGGCGTTGCAACTTTCCTTTTCTTAGGGAGCGGAGCTTGCCGTGGTTCATTATCATGATTAACATGATTACTACCTCCATTTACGCTATTACTGAAATTATCTTCAGAAATGCGTTTACTAGGAACAACTTGTTGCGGTTCGATTGGATTTTTAACAGCAGCAATGATTGCTGGAATAGCATTGGCTATCCCTTGAGCAACTATTCCTGGAATAGCGTTGGCTATCTCTTGAGCAACGATATTTTCTATATCTTGCCTAGTCACATATTGGTCCCCCGGTTGTTGCTCAGATTGATTACCCTCATTAACTGGTTCATTATTAGCGTTTTCCATCTGATATCTAATTTATAGATAAATAATTAGTATAAAGGAAATAATTCAATGTCACAATTTAGTTGCACATAATCACATAAACGAATACACAAACAAAATTGTAATTTTTCTAATATTTCATTATATCATGCTTCTTATATACACCCGTTTTATTATTTATTTTACACATACTGATTTTACTATTACTATTACATAACCATAGTTCATAATTCCCTATCCTTTATCAGGTGATGTTCTAGTAACGGCGTTTCTTCTCATCGTATTTCCAGGAGATCTGTCCCAAAATCTCTTGGATCCTATTCCCAGCATCTATTTTGTCAAAATGATGGAGTTCAGTCCTATTCTCGTTACTTATTGGTAAATTTGGTAAAGGTTCTGGATTGTATTTAGGAAAAAGCCTATAGGGATGGTTTTGTAACAGTATTTCATTATCCAACCATTCGTCTATATTCCAGTGATTAGAAGAGTTTGGAATAGATGGTTCTAAGTTCATAAAATTATTTTCATTAACAGGCTCAATAGTATTATCGGTTGCCATTATAAAATCTAGTTCTTCTTGAGATGGTAATCCCTCCATTTGCCTAGAGCTTTCCCCAATTTCCATTTTCTTAGGCTTAGGTTTCTCGAGAGGTAAAGCGTTAAATTCTATAGGTTCTTCTATGTCTGGAATATACCTATTAAAATCTCTGGAAACTTCTATTCTTACTGGATAGAGATTTAAATTTTGAAGGGCTTCTGACAGATCACTCATGCTGTTTAACAAAATACACATAATTATTAAATCATACAAAATTTTATAGAACAACTTTTTAAATAGTATTTCATACTACCAACCCAACTGAAAATTAAAACATACTAGGTTTTATTTGTAATTTATTTATAAATTTTCTAGACTGTAGATAATAATAAAAATACTAAACTTTAAATCAGAATATTTAAAGATTTATATTTACTATTACAGTAGTTAACATATAAAAATCTATATACTAAATAAGTATGATGACTTAATTTATATATATTAACTAGTCATTATCATTGTGGATATTGGTTAGTGCTGCCTTGTTTAAGCATAGGTGATCAGTCCATGCCTAACTAAGGCTAGGTTATCCAATATCTGCCTTTGATAATAACCATAGTATTTAAAAATAATCTTAATACTACTACTACTATTAATATATTATTATTAATAATAAAATTATTAATAATAAATAACTAGCAAAATTTTAAATAAGAGTATACTTTTAAACATAAAAATATAATTTCTTTACCACAATATAGTAATACTATATTAGGTAATTCCATATATTAATCAAATAAATTTATATAATGTTTTTCAATTAACGATGATAGAGCAACAAATATTACAAAAAAAAAAATATGCCCATATTAAAATTAACAAATAGCCAGTTAATAAAACACATAATCATATAATAGTAATCAGAAAAAAATTAAGCATTTCTAAATACTTAATTAGCTTAACCCAGTGGCTCTGATACCACCTTTTTCTGTCACGGCCCATGACCCGGTTTGACCCGTTTCAAGAGCCCTGGCAGAAAATACTGCGGTATTTAATTAATTGAGTTTGACAGCGGAAACAGGATCGTTTAAAGCTAAAATTTTTCCCGATTATTTTATTTCACAATTCGGGATAAAACCTGGTAATTTACAATAGTTTGATTTCACGAAGAAATCTTTTATTTTACAAAACATGTTTCTTTATTTTATACTGAGCCACTTTCTTGAGCTTGTAGTGCTATATGACACTTTTCCTGATTCATAACAGGTCACCTGAAACATGTTTGAAAAAAAGGTTTTGTCAGCGGGAAATACTGAGTGAATCATTCTATTTTGCATAATGATGCATAGTTATTAATTACAGCATAAGAGCGATTACAATGGCTTCTATCTTATTTTTATCTGGCATTCTGTCACAATGGTGACATGTCACAATGGTGACGATGGTCATACCACTATTTAGATCAATGAACCTAAATAGTGACGATTATCCCTGTAGGTCAATGAACCTAACAGTGATTATCCCGAGTAGGTCAATGAACCTAACTGGGAGAAAATTAGTAATGTGCACAATACCCCACTAACCAGTAATTCAAGATATCCACGACTTAGTCCCTGTAATTATAATCTTGAAAATAATTTGGAGTATTGTAAAATATTTGATAGAAAGATAATGACTCACAAACTGTGAGAAAAGGAAGAATGACTCACATTGCAGATTTATACGGGCAGAGTTTGGCCTACTGATTTAGCCTTTTATCCTAAATTTAATAACAAGCACACAATTTGGGGTCAGTAATCAATCCAGCATTTACGATAACTCACGAGATCAAATTCTCACAACGAACGACAAAGTGTAATACTTCATCCATCGAATTAACGATGATCCGTCGAATTAACAACGAACGACAAAGTATAATACTTTATCCATCGAATTAACGATGATCCGTCAAATTAATGACGAACGATAAAGTATAACCCTAATGTGGGCGGCACTTAAACATTCATTGGATATATTGATCGATCGGACAATGAATCGTAGCAGCGATTGTGCTAATACCCTGATTGCGGCGTCGATTAGTGATCCATGTGTGTTAATTGTGGTAAACAGAGCATAACTTCGTGTAGGATTGGAATTTTTTCGTCGTTCCAGCGCTCAAATTCAAGTCCCAACATCCTCTATTTATACTGGAATTTTGACCCAGTCGCGTAGCGCGACTGCCTACCCCCTTAGTCGTCGCGCTACGCGACTGCCAACCTATTTTCATAGGGTAGCCACGTATAGGAGTAGGCTTGCTGAGTTGACGGATTTCTTAAATTCGATTTCTACAGCTCACAATTTGGATAATCGTCAATAGGGTTTAACCCCCCTTGAGTTTTAGGGGCCCTAATCCTGATTCTGAAAATTTTGAAAATTTTAGGGTTTGTTCAGAATCACTTGGGTGTCTCAATTAAGGTTTCCTATTGGTCAAATTAATTTAATAATTATGACTTTTGATGAGAATCGTTACACATTTCTAAGCAAAAATAACTTAAAACAGTGTTGTAAAACTTATTTTTGACAAGATTCCTTGAATAAAAACATAACAAATATCACAGTAAAGCTTGAAAACATGGAGATTTCAAGCTTTAATGGAGGTTGTGAGGAGAAAATGAAGAAGAAGGCAATGGACAAAAGTAGAAAAGACAAGATGGTTGTTGAGAACCTTCTTTAGAATATACCTTATAGGGTATATGTGAAGATCCAACCAGATATTTGTCTTTGGAATGGGTCCAAGAGTGCAGGAATCTTGCTGCATTTATAGAAAACGACAGCACGCTGGACATGGCCCCGTGTCGGCTGGACACGGCCCCGTATGCAGACAAGATTCTGACACTTTTTATCTGTATTCTGACCTAAAGTCAAGCGAGAATCTTCAGGCGGACACGGGGGCGTGTTGACCTGGACACGGCCCCGTGGCTAGAGGTTTTTATGAAGTTATGTCTTATTTTAAGGAATTTATCCGGATCGGGTGGTTCCTTACTGGACGGAACAACACCGAAGTGCCTGAGATACCTAAGTTGCCCTAGTTTTAGACAAGAACGCAAGAGGTTATCGGAAAGGGTGATTCCTGAGCTAAATACCGGTGGGCAAGACTAACCTTTATTTCCCTTATCCGGGCTCTCGTTAAAGAAGGTATATGTCGAATCGCTCAGGTCTATGTATGCATCGGCGGAAACCGATGGGGAGTCCTTCACGGAGCAATCGATACAGGGACGGATTTCGCTCAAGTCCTCACAAGAGTTAGAGGTGATTTCGGGAGCAATGATGTTGTTATAATCCGAATGCGATCTCAATAATTCTCCTTGATCGTCGTCTTGAGATGAGTTAGTTATTTCCATCTCAAGTTCTTTTATCAATTGGAGAATTAGTTCTTCCATTTAAAATAATTCTTCGAGAATCATCTCATCTAGAAGGGACGATTGAGAGCATTCGAGGGAGAGATAGGGATTGTTTTTACCTTCGCCCATATTAACGCTACAGGAAAACGATGGGTCTATATAGTGGGGAATGTAATTTAAAAAATAACATTTTAAATCTTCATGAGATCCGCCACATATTTGACACCACGTACCATAAGAGGAGCGAAAGTAAAAATGATTAGTATCACTCATGTTTGTGTCAGAAATTACCAACTGTCGGGATCTTACGGTTCTGTTTTCAGTATCTGAAGCTTGGGCACGGGGGCGTGTTCAGTGGGCACGGCCCCGTGTTCAGCTACTGTCTGACTTAAAACAGGATTGCCAGTACCAAAGATTGGGCACAGGGGCGTGTTCAGCGGGCACAACCCCGTGCTGCAGTCTGCAGAAGCTGAAAAATTTAGAAAAATCTTAAAAAAATAATAAGAAGAAAAACGATTAGGCCGTTGATTCCTAACTTTCTTAAAATCCTTGTGTCCCCGGCAACGGCGCCAAAAACTTGATGCGTGTGTAGCGTTATATATTTTTATTGATATTTTAAGCCCTTTTTAACACGTTAGACAAGTTTTAAATTTATAAAACACGATATTCTACTAACACTAAACACACATATGGGCAAGTGCACTCATCGTGAGCGTAGTATAGCGTTGGTAAGATGCCGAGGTCGTCCAAGGACACAAGAGCTTTTAGTACCGATTTATCCTCAACGTCTAATCAATTCAAAAGTTTAGAAAAGGTTTTTAACATGAAAAATAAAAACTAAAAATGCTGAAAATAAAAATAAAATAAAAACAAATAGACAAGATGAATCACTTGGATCCGACTCGCCTTTAATGTAATCTTTGATGATTTTCCGCACTTTTGCACTTTTTAAGAGATTATCTTAGTTATAGTAGTAGGCCCCTCTTTTGAAGGTGACGTTCCCTCAACCCAGTGGTTTGAGTCAGCAATGATACAATCTCAAAGGGTCGGAATATTGAAAGATAATTAATTAAGTTATTAATGCGTAATGTGGTAGGCCCCTCTTTTGAAGGCGACGTTACCCTCGGCTAAGTGGTTTGAGTCAGCAGGGATACAATCCCAAGTAGCTGGGTTAATGTATTAATAGTAGTTTACATATGAGGGGATCAAGCCATTCGCACCCCCGCCATCCAATACCAGTGGGTATTGAAGGAGGTCCTAGTAAGCTTGACCCAGGTCCTTGCAGGATCTATACACTGAACAAGGCAAGAACCTTACCAAACCATTCCTTTAACCCCCGACCAGGTAGCCAACATATCTCTATATAGACCGTAGAGATATGAATGGTGAAAATCTTTTATTTTATATAGACAGTAAAATAACGCCAAGACACCACGGACAAATGATAAGGAAGTTTCACATTCAACATAAGAAACTAGTTATGAAAGTCATTAATACAAAACCAAATAAAAAGTGCGAAAAGATTAAAAATCAAAAGTATTACATTAAATGCTTGTCTTCACCAAGTGATGTAAGAGACTTAGGCAAACATGGCCTTTGATTGTCAAGAACTCTTACTATCAATCTTGGATCCCGAGACTACTACACACACTCTAAGGTGGATGATGGATGATGGTGGTGGATGTGGGTGTTGTAGTGGTGGTGGAGTGGTGGTGAAGTGGGAGAGAGGTGGTTTGCCAAGGACCAAGCACCCCTATTTATAGCCTGCACAGAATCCCGGACACGGCCCCGTGTCCATTGAACACGACCCCATGTCCATCCTCTTTCTCTTTCTTCATTAATTGCAATTGTCTGTATTAGGCTCCACACGCCCCCGTGTTCGCTGGGCACGGCCCCGTGTGCAGAAGCGTATCTGTACTATCAAGATTTGCTAGATTCTGCGAATTTTAGCGTTGACGACGGCCCGTGTTGAGCTGGGCACGCCCCCGTGCTGGGAATAGAAGCTTCTACAACTTTGTCTTTTCTGCAGACACCTGGCCACGCCCCCGTGTCCGCTGGGCACGAGGCCGTGGTCAGCCTTCTGTTTCTTTTTTTTGCTTGGGAAGATGTTGTCGAGGGGTCGGGCATGCCATGTTTATTCCTTTTCTTGTATTTATGTTAGTTCTTGTTGCATTTTTGTTCCTTTGTTCATTTAAGCTCATTTGGTCCTGAAAATATAAAAGGAAGACAAAAGCACACTTTTTCCAACATTGGTACTAAAAGGGTTAGTTTTATGCCTCATTTGATGTAATTTATATGTTGCATTTTACACACATCAGGAACCACACCCCGTGGTCTAATAGAGAAGTGAAAATGAGTAGTACTTGAAAGATGTGTCTGGGCTTTAATGGTTGCTAGAGGCGGTGTACGTCTTCATCAAATTCAGGCTCGTCATTTATATTTATTTGACAACGGTCGTCCGAGCCTCCCACGGTGTAACTTCCAGATTCGAAAGTTTTAGAGCGTTTAGTGGCTGCAACCTTCCCACTTTTCTGAGTTCTTCATAACTTCCTACGCTCGGACGTGTGGGAAGGCATGCATATAGTCGTCTTGGTATTTATGAATCACCTCTATGAAAACGTCTTCATCGTTCCACCCACTTTGATGATTGACATATAAATCGTTATAATAATCATAAAAACGGTTGCCGTCAGGATGCATCTTCGGTCACTTGGAAGAGATGGAGTCGATGTCTCGATACGGACCTTGTTTCATAATCGCAAGGAATTTATCTCGTATTGCCTTCCAAAACCCTTCTATGTTTTGGTTGTTGCCTACATTTTAAAAATGTAATAAAAATTAACAACATATACATATATATATATTTATATATTATCTTAATATTAATATATGAATACTAACGAACAATTGGGCATTTTGATGTTCCAATCCACGCCTTAGCTAATGCCTCCTTCTCGATTTTTGACCATTTTTGCGCCTTCGGTTTTGAAGTTCGGTCAACGACTACACAAGCCGTGTGCTTCCCTTTTTTTCGTTTGGAGGTTTGGGGTTGCATTTCGGGTACAAATTCTTCAACCTCATCTTCTACCGGTTGAGACGAGCCTACCGGTGGCGGTGATGATTGCAGTTGCGATTGAAATTGCGCCTTAAACGGGTTTCACATTAACATTGGTTGCATCGATTGCATCTATTGCATTTGTTGCATTTGGTTCATTTGATTGAAAGCATTAGGGGTTTGTTGGAAACCCGCAAACGAAAATTGTGATGCCGACCAATTCGGATCGAGGGTCGGAGTGTAGGCGGGTAACGAGAATAGGTTTGGATTCAGGTTTCGATTTGGGTTGTTTGGATTGTAGGAATCCATTGATTTTATAAAAAAAATAATGAGAATGTATATAAATATGAGAGAGAATTGAGAAGAGATAGTGTGAAAAATGGTTTTATTTGAGGTATTATAAAAGAAAATAAATTAATTAATTTCTTTAAAGAAATAGCCGTTGCATAAAGGTTGGATTTTTTGAAGTTTGCCCGTCGAGAATGGCACCAGGGAGACGATGGGGACGAGCCTGCCTTTAGTGGGGGGGGGGGGTGTAGCCGAACCACGACGTCCCGGGTATGGCCCCTCACCCAAAAGCCTAATAAGTCTAGAAAAAACACCTTTATGTGAATCATACCTAGGACATTAATGGTTCCTAAGCCTTATCTCACCTCAAAAAAACACTAGGCTACTATGCCATAGACGAATCAAGCTCTATTTAACCTTTTATTTTCTTAAAGCGTCCATATAATATGACATATTTTTTAAATGGTTACTATTCCGTAAACATGGAAATTACAAACTAAAAGCCAAAAAGAAAAAGCAACTACAAAAGATGCTCATTACCTAATTCCAAACCTCGTTTAGTCGTTTATCGCTTTACTCTAGAATCCCCAATCAGCACCAAAGAGGCATTTTTCTTCTCTGTAATATTATAAATGCCTAAAGTCTTAAACATTGACATATATCTTGTTTTGTAATGATTTATGATTAGAATATTGTTATTAATGTTATGTGTGTAGTAGGTTGGAAAATTGAAATATTTGTAGAACGGCCTATCAATGAATAGACCCACATTAGTCGATGAAAGTCTTCTATTTTATTTTATGGTGTTTAATTAGTAGGTGGCTATATGACAAAGTTGTTAGTGTATTATTTATATAACTTTTTAATAAACCAATAAAAATGTTCGATATATTTAAAAATTTTAAAATATGACCAAATGTGAAATTAAGTAGATTTTTTTAACGGCATGAAATTAAGTAGAAGAATAAGTTTTTCATTGGATCCTAATCCATTTACATTATATCTAGTAGTGATAATTGATATGTAACTTCGTATCTGTTGAAGCTGAGGTCATGATATTTATCGTGTAGCCTAGAAAGAAATTATAAAATGACAAGTTGCAATTATTAACATTTTTTTAGCTGACCAGAGATAATGATATTCCAACAACTACAAGTTAATTTCTACATTTTATAATCTGAATCTACTAATAAAAGATAACATTGGTTGAAAATTGAAAGACAACAAGATCATTTAAAGACATCCAATGAAGATAATACTAGCTAGATGTTATTTTCCTTTGCAATATGACTCTCTAAATCAATTATTAACACACATCTATTATATACCTTTACGAATAATTTCATTCTATGCTTGTATATTTCTTCTGTCACCGTGGCCTTTGTTACATATATAATTTCGTAATCAATATGTTTCTCAGCTAAGACAATATCTATCACTGGGTCCTATATGTGACTGGACGGAGTTTGGATCTAATATTCGTTTTTATATGTGACTCAACGGAGTTCAGATCTGATATTCGATTTTATATTTGTCTTGCCATCGAGTTGAACCCTATAACAAGTTATATATAACATAAATAGGAAAGATGTGGACCACAAAAATGATCTCAACCACCTGCAACTTCAGAAAATTTGATCCTAACTATTTCTCCGGTCAACACCTACCATTTCGTTACATGACCTTCTAGGTCTCCAAATAATTTTCGTTAAATAAGCTCTTGCATGATTTCCGGTTCATGTTAAAATACTTCATGTCCCGACTTTAGAGTTATAAAATTTGGGTGTTTCAACCATATCGGTGATATATGATGAGTCGTCGATGATGAACGTGTCATCGCCATTGGGCTGAAAATGTTTTTACATGATATTTGTGGTGACACTACATTATTTCGAACATCACTTTTATAAGTCTTGTGATGGACAATCGATGCAAGGACCACCTTTTTGATGTTTTGTGGATATTTTTTTAAGACATTTTACATAATGTTTTCTATGCTATGCTTCAAAACTAACTATCCATGAATCTTGTTTTCAATTTTTGTTGTTATGAATTTTTGTTGTTATACAGTATGGATTGTAGATTTATAATTTTAGAGTATGATATGTAAAGTAAAGCTCAAGTTAAATGGTTGTTCATATATACGCTAGTTGTATTTGAGCTCTTGTGTCTAACACGGTTTTTGAGCCCGAATTATTGTGTTTGAGTTTATGCTGGTTCAATCCTTGAACACAAGCTATTTAGGGCCCTATAGTTGATGCTCCTTACTCTCTCCACAAGGCCGTTCATGAACCGTTAACTACCAAAGGGCTTGTAGCCTAACGTTATCAAGGTATGATGAAATTATTTCCATTCCCATAAGGTTGAGAGTTAAGTCTTGTATTGGACAATTGTACGTCTAGATTTAGATTTAAGAGTAAGATTAGAGGGTGTGTTAGTTAGACCATAAAAAGAAAAAAGAAAAAAAAAAAGAACAGTCAACTTTACCCGGTGCTACTTAGACTATGCGTATGAAATTGTTGGTTTGGGGGGGGGGGGGGGAGGAGGAAATTGTTGGGTGCGATGGTGAGTGATGGACATTTCCACTAAATAGGTTGTGAGTGACGGAATAATGGTTGATGACATGATGAAACTTGATTGGATGTTGTAAATGATGGAATTTGTATCAGTGATAACCACCCATACCCCTTAGTGTCCACACTTTCCTTCCCTAATCATGTCTACCAGTCACACAATGAATGGGGTAAATAGTCACCAGTCATATTAACTAAAAGTGTAGCCATTCCGTGTATACCTAAGCTATTCAAATAACATTCAAATCCCCCATTTTATTCACATAATATAACACGTTCTGTTAAAATCACTGTATATTTTTCTAATTTAAAATAGAGTAAATTGCTATTTTAGTCTCTGAGGTTTGGTTCAAATTACCATTTTAGTCCAATAGTTTTTTTTTTTTTCTTTTCTGGGTCCCTGACTTTTTCAATTTCTTTTCATTTTGATCACATTGCCTAACTCAGTCTAAAAATCTGGTTATAACCAAGGGTATTTTTAGCATAACTGTTGTGTAGTGATAACTAGGGGTACTTTACAAAATAATTTAATGCCAAAAATACCCCTGATTATAACCTGGTTTTTAGACTAAGTTAGACAATGCGATCAAAATGGCAAGAAAAAGGAAAAGTCAGGGACACAAAAGAGAAAAAAAAACTATTTGGACTAAAATGACAATTTAGACAAAAATTTAGGGACTAAAATGACAATTTACTCTTTAAAATAATATACCCACACTACATTTTTTATATGTAGCTATAAAAGTAGTGTCACTAGTACAGATTTAATCAAAAGATGCGGTTAAATTGGCTATGAGATGCGGTTTTAGACCCGCATCTTATGGCAAGGCATCTTTTGGCTATATGCCAAAAGATGCGGTTCCAAGAGATGCGGTTCTAGAACCGCATTTTTTGATAGAACCGCATCTTTTGGTATATTAACAAAAAAACTACTTTTCCATAATATGCTTTAGAGATGTGGTTCTAGAACCGCATCTTTTGATATATTAACAAAAAAGTTATTCCTAGTATACTCAAGAGATGGGGTTCTAGAACCGCATCTGTTGGCGTTTAGAGAAAAATAATATATATATAATTTTCCGGAAATTTTATTAAAAATTTCCAATAAATTCCCTTAACAAATTCTCTAAAAATTAAAATAAAATATATAAAAAAACAAAATTAATTAAAACAAATATAATACAACCCAAGAATATAAAATACAAAGGTTTCAAAGTAACACAATATTACAAAAGTTTTCCAGTAACACAACAATACATATAACTCTAAAGATGAAATTGACATACAATAAGTTCCTGAACCGACCGATGTCTTCATATTTTTAACCCAAACCAATGTCTTCAATCCATGCTTGCAACCTCAATGATGGCTTTTGACAATTATTTGCTTTTCATGTGCAAAAACAATCTCACTCAGTTCCTGCGATTACCAAATGAAGACATTAAACAACAATTATGGATATGGAAATATATATTATATACATTAGGAACCGTAAGAAAAGGCTTTAGAACCGTAAAGATCATTGTATATCAATACATATCTTTATACTAAAAGCAAATTTTTTGTTATCCGTTAGATATAAATGAACATTAAATGGTGGAATTTGAGCTAACCTTGAGACACCTTTACGGAGTTCATGTCCGAACCCCAAACACCTCCTTAATCCAACGCTCCATCAAGTCTACGACCATAGATTCAATTTCTTCACCCGAAGTCTTCTCTTGTGTATTCCATTTCTGAAAAACAAACAAAACACAGTATATAAATGTATACAAATAAATTAAAAGGCTGATATATCTCAAATATATGAAATACACTTACACGATTAATAAAGTCATGTTGAATTGTTTCAACAAACTCCCACATATGTTTTATCAACATATAACCGCATTCCCATGAGCCCGGTTGTTGGTAGCACTACAGTTAATCCACAATTAATTATGGGGAAAGTGAATACGGTGTTGTTATACACCTAAGCTTACACAGAAAACCCATCAAAACTACACAGTTTTGATTAAAAATTTCCTAAATATTATTCAGTTTAATTACATCATTGAGTCCATGCCTACGATTCTTCTCGTGGCCTTCTTAGGGGAGGCGGGTTTAAGCTTATGTGTGTAACAGCGCCGTATTCACTTTCCCCATTAATTATTTTAAACACCAGAAAAAAAAACATTAAGAAAAAAATAAAACTTACATTGATAACTGTCCATGTAAAATTTCTCTCGAAACCACCTGGAATTAGCCCTGAAATGAGGTAACTTTCCTCCGACTTTCCCTTTTTTATTGAATCAACAATAAATGCGCTTGAAGTGGTTGGTTCAAATATTAAAAGCTTCCAGTGATGGCTAAAAAATAAAATATATAGAACAATTCAATATATATGTGTATGTGTATGTGTATGTGTATGTCTATGCATTGAAGAAAAGTGTATATTACTTGTCATGATAAGGTGCAAGAAAAGTGTATAATACTATATAACCGGATATAAAATTTTCGGGTCGGTTCCACAATTCGGGTCAGGTAAGGTTCTTCACACAAATACATAATCACATATTCCATTAGGCATTAGCAAATTAACAATATTCATAGAATCATATCAACAATTTCTAACCTAAGAGGATATTAAAGAATTGAAAGTTTACTTAATTCATGGTTTTATTAGCAAATTAAGAAATTGGAAACTAATACACAATTTTAAACTAATTAAAAAATCTGATAACAAAAAGAAAGAAAAGAACTAAAAGAGAGAAGAATTGATTTCAATGTCTGCATAACCTTCATAACTAACTGTGTTAGTTATACACAAATTTGATAGAAAGAAGAAACTAAAAGAACTTAAAGAGGAGAAGAATTAAATTAAATTTCTGCATACCTTGATTAACAACTAACTGTGTTCTTTATACAGATTGTTAACTAAGTTTAAGTAGTTAGCTGGTAAGTAGCTGGTAAGTAGCTGGTATGTACAATTTGGCCCCTTAGCTTCCACAAATGGAAGTATCAGTCCCCACACTAGTACAACAGGTAACAAAATCACAATTAAAATTAACATTGCAAAAAATGTCGGGCATGAGCTCAATCTCGAACTTAAATGAGCCAGCTCGGCTCGGTTGTGCTCGATTATTTTTTCGAGCTGAAAAGTCGAGCTCGAGCTCGGCTGGTAAAAACTTCGAGCCAGCTTGAGTCCAATCTCGTTATTTTTTTTTTAAATTCTTTATTAATATTTTTTTACAAATATTGGTAACACATATATACGAGGAATCGAGCATTCGAGCCAGCCATAGAGTCAGCAACAAGTCGAGTCGTCGAGCCGAGCCACGAGTCGAGCTGAGCCACAAGTCGAGCCCTCGTTGCTCGAATATATATATTTTTTACGAATAAACTACACGTGCAATACACTAAAAATCATATTCCGAATAAACTTACTAATTTAGTGTTAAGTTTAGATAGGCCAAACCGAAGAATGAAAAGTTGTGTGTAGTTGTGTGTGTACATTATAAGCATCTAAGCTATCATTCCTCATAACAACTATATCATTGGTTTAATCGTTCTTCCACTTCATTTTCATCCATGTGCAGAACATAGTTACATATTTGTTTCAACTTCAATAAAATATGATGGTACAGATTTCTACTTCAGTAAAATATGATGTTACAGAAAGAACTAACATTGGTACCTTAAATCAAGAAGAGTAGTCGACTAAAAGTAATGCAGATTCAACAGAGATCTGTTAAAAGTAATGTAGTCGAGTCGTCAAGCATAGCCACGAGTCGAGCCGCCGAGCCGAGCCACGAGTCGAGCCGTCGAGCCGAGCCACGAGTCGAGCCGTCGAGCCAAGCCACGAGTCGAGCCGAGCCACAAGTCGAGCCCGCGTTGCTCGAATATATATGTTTATATACGAATAATCTACACGTGCAATACACTAAGAATCATATTCCGAATAAACTACACGTGCAATACAAACAAGAATCTGGACCACAAACAATATATATGTTTATACCCTCAACCACATCAAATGTTAAACCCAAACATATAAATAATGAAATTTATCAGAAGGTTAAGGGTTTCATCACCTTTTAGATGTGGTTTCGGAACTGGAGGTGTCGTTTGAGGGGTGACGAAGGCCGGCGTCTGAGGGGTTGAGGCGACGGTAACAGTTGGCTGGAGAGATGGCGCTGTGGGGTTTTGGGGGCGTCGGAACAGTTGGCTGGAGAGGGGCGTTTGGGGGGTGAATTTTTTGGAGAATTAGGGTTGCGATGGAGTGTGGCAAATGGCAGATTGAATGTGGGAAGTGGTGGAAATGGAGGTGGGAAGTCGTGGGGTTAGATTGTAGGGGTTTGAGTTTTGGGGGGAGAATTTTGGGGAAGGAGGTTTGCGCTTACGGTTTAAAAAAAAAATTATTATCCTTAGACTAAGGATAAGGATGATATTATTATTATGATAACAATATTACGTAGACCTGGCAAACGGGTTGGGTTGGGTCGGGTCGGGTCATATGTTAAAATGGGTCAATTAAAAAAGAGGTTGTTTTGGTTCGGGTCAGAACGGGTTTCGGGTCGGTTTGGTTAAAAATGTTTTTTTTAAAGAGATTGTACATCAAGGGGCAATTTTGTTGGGTTTGAAATGGTACTGGTCGAAACGGTTCGATACGAAACGGTTCGATTCGAAACGGTTCGGGTCGAAACGGTTCGATTCGAAACGGTTCGGGTCGAAACGGTACGGGTCGAAAGTGTACCGGTCGAAACGGTACGGGTCGAAACGGTATGAAACTCGTCCCGACCCGAACATCAACAATAATTACCTATCGGCAATTGCTTAGTTGATATCGGGTCTTTTGCAAACATCAACAATAATTACCCAAGTGTGTTTAGATGTTCCCCTCTAGTTAAGAGTTTTGAATGAATTTAGATTTCATAATCATAATAATAATAATAATAATAATAATAATAATAATAATAATAATAATAATAATAAAAAGTGAAAAAGTGTATTTTCAATCAAGGAAAACGCTGGCCCATCCAATATAAAAGTTTTAAATGAAAGAACACAAACAATCGACAATGTCTCCTTAGTTAGCACAAATAATCAAACACGTCTTTTTACTTCATTATTTTCGTTTATCCTGCATAAAATAAGAATAAGTTATATTAATAAAATGATTACTATATTAGAAAAACAAGAATAAGGTATATTAATGTATTGAGTATATCATACTGTTAGGAAACTTTATTTGTAAGTAATGAAGAAAAATCACAATCAACTTGATCTATGAAGAAGATAACAGTCCTGAAGATCACAACAAGAAGAAGAAGATTGGATTAGATTGGACAACTGAAATGAACAGCATCTACTTCAAAGAATCACAAGTTGATCAGAGCTGAAGAAGATTATCAGAGAATGTCATTTCTGATGGATCTGATGAATATCATCAGTTTCTGACGATTTTGATCATCAGATTTTCTGATGATTTGTTCACCAGAATTTCTGATGAAGTGGTTTATCAGAAATTCTGATGAATACCCCACTTGTCTAAAAATCAGCTCTATCCTGCCACAATGACCCAAGCACTTGACATTATTGGATATCATGATTACAAAGGCAACTTGAACGTTGGATTCAATGAATATGTCAAATTGCTACTTTATGCAGGACTTATTGCATGAATAAACAATTGTTTATTCATGTACCCAGCCTTCTATAAATAGAAGGCTCACCAAGCAGAAGACGATGAGTTTTGAAGCTTAGCATTCATACATACTACAAAAACTCCATTGCCCTCTCATCCACAGAATTCAAGATTCATTTGTATTAGATAATAATCTTACAATCACCGTGTAAACTATTTTGTTTCAAAGTGATATAAACTTGATAATTCTGTAGGTCTTGTTTCTGAAAGTCTGATTTCCATTTCCGCACATCTTTTTCACATCTACTGAAATCACTTACCATATTACGTGAAAAGAAGTTTTTAAGCCCAAACTGGGTCCAACACATACCTTAATCAACGTAAATCCCATCGGTGTCATCACGTAGGTATTTGGTGTGCTTAATGGTGTACACATCGTAGCTCAGCCTGTCTGATCGGATGAGAATCACCCCGTCCGATCAGGTGTCTGTTCTTGACAGTGTTCAAGTTTGACTCGTAGTTAGTCTATTTTATGCTTTACGTTAGTTGTATTATGTGGAGTACTCATTAATAATCGAGGTTTATTCGATATTTATCACATATTTGATCGCCTATCGCCTATCTCAATCGTGCTCGCAACTCGAAATTCGCTTTATGGATTATTGTTATACGTGTGTGTGTGCCTTTTATGTGTTACTTGTGCATGTTTATTTATGTTATGTGGTGGTGATTAATCGAAACGCAATCGAAACTCAATCACAATCGAATCGTAAACGCTAAACGCAAGTAATTTAGGATGACTGTATGTTAGATATAGTAGTTGGGATTAAAAGTAATTTGAATAGGAAACTCTATCGCATCGCAATCGAAACGGAAAAACTCGTCGCACCGAACACTCGAATCAAGTGGCTAATCAACCGAGTGACCAGCCGCTCGATCGAGCTACCATTCGATCGACCAGCCATTCGATCGGGCTGCCACCCGATCGACCAGCCCTTTCCATTTGTGGAAACCCTATAAATACCCCCCTGTCAAAATCACAACTTACCACTTTTGCACTCTCCTGTCCGACCAACGCTCCAACCTCACCTTTTCTTCGATTTCTCGCGATTCCGGTAAGATCTAAACCTAAATCTCGTACTTTCTTGATCTACACGCACTCCTACACCTTTCTATCTTTTGAATCTTAACTTTTAACCGTGAAATCACTAGATTTGAGGTGTTATATAGGATGATGTCATCATGATGTTCTTGAGAACTTCATGTTTTGGCATTCAATCCACCAAGAACAACTTAGATCTGAACGATTTCCACACAAATAAGCAAAGATCTTTCATGGATCTAAACATATTCACGGTGAAAAGGATTGAACGTTGGTTTTCCAACTTTCTTTCAACTCTTTTACACTCAATGCACTCAAAACCGATAGAATCGGATCTAGTTCTAACCTTCTACCCCTTCTTGTGGATGTGTTGGTTCAAGATCTGGATTCTATCCACGAGATTACCGATTTCGGGTTAAACAAGGAACACCGTCTCGAACAGTTAACGGGTCGGATTTGGGTGATTCATGTCCGATCAGGATTACCAAGTATGGACGAGGTTTCTGTTGCTTAACACGTTATCAAAACATCTCGATAAAACGACAAACTATCAAAATGACCAAGGAAGAAGACGACCGGGACACCAGAACGGAGTGCCGCCCGATCGGACTACTGTACGATCGGATTGTCACCCGATCGGCTTGCACCTTGGGTCCCACACTTAACTTATTTTCCCAAACATTTGAAGTTTGAACGTTGAACGAAGTGGTGCCTGATCGGATTACCACCCGATCGGATTACCACTCTACTATGTAACGTTTAGACTTCAACACTTAAACAATTTTCAACATGTTCGATGTACATGGATTGCCACCCGATCGGATTGCAATCCGATCGAGTGACAAACCGCTGTGAACTTGTTCTCACTAAAGTGTCCAACCAATCAGATTGTCATCCGATCGAACGACCGTTCGATCGACCGACCTGAAAGGTAGAGATACTTCTCTGTTTTCAAAATGCTACAACAAAAACTTCAAAAGTCAAGCCATCATACATAAACACATCCTTCCCAAACGAAGTAACAATCCACTCGAAAGATCACCCGATCGGATGACCATCCAAGCGGATTGTCACCCGAACGACCGGCCACCCGATCGGATTGCCATCCGATCGGTTTGCTGTTCGACCCACTGACACTTTGCTCCGTTTTACGCGCTACTTATCTTTTGTGCTATCGTTAACTGTTCAGGCTAATTTCCGCTCTAAGCGCTCCCTTCAATCCACCAATCACTGTGAGTATACTCGATCCCTTTTTGCTTTATGCACTTTTGGGCATTACATACGTTACTTATTCTACATCACATCGAACACACTACGCTATATTTTAACGCTAACCGTTATCGCATGTTATACGTGACTTAATGAATGCTTGTTTGTTATGTTTACACATGGAATGCTGTCTACCTACCTTAGCAACGGTAGTACTATTTGTTTGGACTCAACACCTGTTCACTTAGGGGTTGTTAAGGACAATTTGTTACATGGATCACAGTGGTGAGTGTGTATTACGAACTGCCTTGGGCAGTCAACCCGCAGTCATTGGTATCGATAGGTTCATGTCGATAACTAACATGCCTCATTTTACACTGTGTACGTGCTGGTTATGCGTAACGATTTCGAACTCTATTATATCTATTAAACTTGTATGCTCACCTTTACACTATGTGTATTGGCTTTTACTTTAACGTATGTGACAGGTGCTTAGGATGCTTATGTGCTTAGCTTGCTGTGAAATCGAGGCTAGGAAAGGTCTAGAAACAAATAAACAATTGTCTGTATTTTGAAATCTGAGTTGTCGGAACAGAACAATTTGACTAGATCTTGTCTGTAATAATTATGTTATCTTTTATGACATGGTATGGGACATGTTGCTTTAAATAAATGGTAATTATAGTTGTTATAGAAACTTCTGGACAATCTGTTTCGCTCAGTGCCGCGCTCCGATGATTCCGCCATCAGTTGGGGTGTGACATCTACAGCCCGTTTAGACCCGGATTTCACCGTTTTAAGTAAAAGTTTAAGAAAAGATGAAGGAAACATGAGTTTTAGTCGAAAAAGTCTAGATTTAGTAAAGATTCGGTATAAGAATTCATGAAATTCCTTAGATCTGAGCTAGATCTTAAGTAGAATGACATCACACAATAGTTGTACAAACCGCCATGATGACGTCATCCTCAAGAGCTCAAATCCGAGAGATTTCACGGTGAAAAGTGTGATTTCAAAGAAGAATCATGTGGAGAATAGTGCGTAGATCAAAGATGTACAAGGATCTAGTGTAAAACATACCGAAATCGCCGGGAAATGGAAGAAATGGGAGAGGGCGTGCGTCTGGTCGAGTGAGGCTGTCACATCAGTGAGGAATGATGTGACAGGCCTATTTATAGTGCAAGAGTGAGGTTAAGGCGGTGTGGCAAGTGGATCGGATGGCACTTCGATCAAGTGGCCCTCCGATCGGATGGTCATCCGATCGGATTGCCATTCGGTCAATCCCATCCTTCCAGTTTCACCGTCGCTGATTCGTTTTGCGAGTTAGATTAAGCGTTGCGTTGCGTATTATTGTGTAGTAGTATCACATAACTAGATTACATCATTAACACAAAGTTTCTACGTTTCATAGTTTCCGCTAGTGACAAGTCTCCAGTATCTCGTTCAACCAAGTCTCAAGTTTCACGAGTCTCAAGAGTCAAGCACCAAGTATCAAGAGTCAAGAATCTAGTTTCCAAGTATTAAGAATCAAGTCTCAAAAATCAAGTATCTAGATTAAGCATCAAGAATCTAGTGTTAAGAATCAAGTTTCAAGAATCTAGCTTCATAGAATTAAGTATCAAGTATCAATAAGTATCATAGCTTAAAGATTCACAAGTATCAAAAGTGTCAAGAGTCACATAGTATAAGGACTAAAGTTGACAAAAGCTAAAAGTTCAGAGACGCAGGGCATTACATGTCACATGTTTTAGGACCACTAAATGTGCATCTTGCATGTCTTTTCGTTGTGTCATGGTTGTTTTGATACCAATTACTGCCTGACCCAGAAGCCGACCCGAATGACGAGTTACTGGAACACCAACACTGTCGACACCCTCCATATAGCCTATGAAAAAAACAAATTATTATATTGTAAAATAACACTAATGTGTGTGTGTATATTTGTAATTTCTTTAATAATCGCACATGCTTTATTTTTACCAGTTTTTTGCAGTGGATGTCAGTTCTGTTTAGCAAACGACTGGTGTATTATATCCATAAAAACAAATTTTGAAATCTCAAAAGATATTCATTTTTCATACATAAGATGCGGTTATATTAGAACCGCATCTTTTGGGCGATGCTTTGAATGCTTGATCGGATGAATTGAAAGAATGCAAAAAATGCGGTTACATTAGAACCGCATCTTATGGGCGAAATTGAAAGATGCAAAAAATGCGGTTACATTAGAACCGCATCTTTTGCAAAATTGAAAGATGCAAAAGATGTGGTTACATTAGAACCGCATCTTTTGGGCGATGTTTTTTTCAAAATGAATACATGACTTTATCAGATGAATCAAAAGATGCGGTTGCAACCTACTAACCGCATCTTTTTAAAACACCCATAGCATCCTTTGTTCATTGACGAACCACTAGAGTATCATTGACGAACCACTAGAGTATCATCATGCCACTAGTGGAACTATACCCGATTATATCCATCTCTAGTAGCCATTAATACCTATACATCAATTTAATAGGAAAATTAATAAATCTAGGAAAAATACCCTTGTGTTAATCATATCCAGGACCTAATGATCCGTAAACATTATCTCACCCAAAATGTCACTAGACTATAATACCAGGGAGAATCAAGCTCTATTTAACATTTTATTTTCTTAAAGCGTACATAAAATATTGGCAATTTATACTATATTATATCCAAAAATAGAGTGACATATTTTTTAAATGATTATTAGTCCGTCAACAAGGAAATTACGAACTAAAAGCCCAAATAAAATTAAAAAAAAAAAAGTAAAACCATTGGCGACTACAAAAGATGCTCATTACCTAAATCCAAAACTCGTTTAGTCGTTTATCGCTTTCCACTAGAATCCTCCATCAGCACCAAAGAGGTGTTTTTCTTCTCTGTAATATTATAAATGCCTAAAGTCTCAAACATTACTTGACATATACCTTGTTTTGTAATGATTTATGATTATAATATTTTTATTAATGTTATGTGTGTAGTAGGTTGGAAAATTGAAATATTTGTTCATTGTAATTTATGACTTTATCATATTATTTTTAATAAGCAGTTCGTTTGTTAAGAAAAACAAAAGATTTTTTTTAATGAAAGTAACTCAGTACTCTCGTTTTCAAAAAGTATTGCTAAAGAGATCGTTAATATACCATCACTATTTTCTTTTACGTTCACATTTTTTCGGTGGTTATTCATAACCAAATTTATGTTAGAACTTTCGAGTCGGATAACATTAGACTTAGTATTCAAGTTTTAAGAAAACTAAATCACAGAGACGGGTTTTAACATTAACCACTAAAATATACCAATTTGATTCATTCGGAATCAGAAGCAAAGCAATTGAAACAATTTGATTATTGAATTTAATAATATGTGTACATTTTAACAAAAGTCACCCTAAATTGTAAATAAAAAAGGTAGACATATTAAAATTACAGGAAGTCAATAAATGAGAGAAAGAATTCCCTTCACCAAGTACGGTAATCAACTTTTCCTTCGAAAGTTTTGCAACCTTTCGAATGCTTTTGTTAAATCCCAGCGAAAATGAAACCTGGAGGAATTGGGAACAAAATTGCGCTTTAGAGCGATCGCCGGATACAGATGGTGGTGTGGCCACAATTTTCCTATAAATTTCGTTTCAGAAGGAGACGGGGCGAAGAGATAAGATTTGAAATAAAATAGAGGAGATTCGAGAGAGATATGAGAAGAAAATTAAGACGAGTTCATAATGAATGTCTCAAATACGTGTCCTCCTGTACCTTAGTTGTTTAATCTGCTTTAAATTCTAATTACTTACTAAGACCACGAGTAGTGGTTCACATGGTGAAGGAGCATTTTCTCCTATGTGGCATTCACGTTAGCATGAGTGTAATTACCCCAAAAATAGTATAGTGATGTGAGGTGTGTGACTCAAACAAAACCAACTAGTAATGTTGTTTTGTTTTGGCGGCCCGGCTTGGGTCGTCGTGTTCTTGTGAATGAAGGTTACCTTTCAAAAAAAAATCACTCAAATAATGTTGTAACATGAAGAACCGTCTAGACCCTTAAAAAAATTCATCAATCACCCAAAATAAATAACGACATATTATTAGTTAGTTAAAAAAATACTAAGGAGATTAAAGAGTAACATAAAGGGTAATATACAAAATTAACATAACCATTTCATGTGAATTCCTAATCCATCTTCCCTTTGTCTCTCTTGAAATAAAAATGAATCTCTGATACATCATCATCATCATACTTACTAAATCCTATCAATAGTAAAACTAAGGTAGAGCCTGAGGAGGATAAGATGTAAACAGCCTTACATCTACCCCGTAGAAATAGAGAGGCTGTTTTCAGTGAAACCTCGGGCTCGATAAAAAATGAATTTCTCATTCTCTTCGGAAATAATTCGTTTTACAACAGCCATACAATCCCCATATTATTTCTTACTCCTTTTTACATCATCTTCAGCATAATATCTCTCACAACTCTCAAAACTGAATTACGTTTCAAAAAAAAAAAAAAAAACTCTCAAAACTGAATTAATGAACATCGAAGATCGTTCTATGCTTTTGTTTTATGTGTAATCATTATCCTTTTGCAAGAAAAACATCTATGATGAATGAGATTTTTGTTTATCGTGCATGGTTTCTAATATTTTTCTTTTACTTTTGGATTTATGTATCAATGTTATTGCAATTTTTATATTATTTTTAACGTCTCCTGTCGGTTTTTTTTTTTTTTTTTTTGAAATTTACTAATTGGTTAAGTAACTGGGTTATGTAAGTTTTTGAATGACATTTAATTTAATACTAATAAAAGAATATTTCTAATGTCACATGACATTTTCTCCTTCAATATCTCTTCTAATTAATGGCACGTGACATTTTCATATTTAATTCATGAATAATATATAAAAATTTACATAATATAAATTAGCAATAAGTTGGTGCTTTGAGGTGTTGCAACCCATATTTGGGGGTTTTTCAATTTTTTTTTTTTTTTTTTTTTGATATTTCATTTTAAACCCAAACTACTTGATTTTGTAGTTTTAACTCAAAAGTTTTTAGTTTTTCAATTTAATCTAACAACTTTTTTACTTTCAACTTTGATCCTTTATATTTTTCATATTTTGCAAATTTTTTTGTTTTACGTTTAGTTCTAAATTTTACGAGTTAACACGACACAATGTGTGTGTGGTTCAACGATTTTACGTTTTGTTATACGTTTCGTTCTAAATTTTGCGAGTTAACATGGCGCAACGTACGTGTGTGGTTCAGTGTATTTATGTCGTCTATTTTTTTTTCTGTTTAACAAGTTCGTCACAACGCGCGAGTTCTAAATCGAGTTTTAAGTATTATTTCCATAGTCAAAATCTCAGCCGTTGGATAGTGTTCTAATATACTTTAATTATTTGACATGCTTTTAATTTATATGTGAGGATCAAATAGAAAGTTGATTTTGGCTAGGAATGATAAGAAGCGATAGGATTATGACATGTGGCAAAATTTAAAATAAAGATGAAGGTTATTTTAGTCAATCGTACCCAATCTTCTTCATTCTTCTCCCCCAGTAACTTCAAAACCTACCATTTTCAAAACCCACCATCTTCAACCTTTTCTTCACTTTCTATCTCAATAATCACTACATTATAGTGCGATTTTCGTCACCAATCAATGCTTCAAACACCCAATCAACGTGTTCTTCAACTTTTTTTTTTTTGAAGAAACCCAGTTTAATTTCATAGTGCGATTTTCGTCACCAATCAATGCTTCAACGTGTTCGTCACCAATCAATGCTTCAAACACCCAATCAACGTGTTCGTCAATCGGTGAAGAAATCGGCTTCGATCTGTGTCAGGAATTTTTGAATTGCATTGTTATGATCTGGGTTTTTGAATTTAGTCATTGCGTTTTACGATCTTGGCGGCGGTGCGGGGGCAGCGCCCCTGGGAGCACGGTCCAAGGGGCGGCGGCCCCTGGCGGGGTCCAAGATATTTTAATAAAAATGCATCAGAAAATTTAATTTTCTGTAAATTGCCTCTGAAAAACTGCATTCGTAGACAGTTTTTGATCTCCTACTTCCCGGTTCAGACAATTCATAGACAAAACTATTGTCTTGGTTCAATGCGTTTTAGAGAGAACACTTTCTTTAGTGTTTTTGGGCCATTGCGTTTTAGAACTAAGACATTTTTATGTGTTTTCTAGCCATTGCGTTTTAGAAAAACACATTTTTGAAGTGTTTTTAGTCATTGCGTTTTAGGTAAAACACATTTTTAGGTGTTTTCAGTCCATTGCGTTTTAGAGAGAACTCTTTCTTTTGTTTTTTTAGGCCATTGCGTTTTAGAAATAAAACATTTTTAAGTGTTTTCTGGCCATTGCGTTTTATAAATAAGACATTTTTTGTGTTTTTTGGTACATTGCGTTTTAGGTAATTTTATGTGTTTTCAGTCCATTGCGTTTTAGAAAAAAGACATTTTAAATGTTTTCTGGCCATTGCGTTTTAGAAATAAGATATTTCTTTATGTTTTTGGTGCATTGCGTTTTAGGTAAAACACATTTTATGTGTTTTCAGTCTATTGCGTTTTAGAAAGTACATTTATTTTGTATTTTTAGGCTATTGCGTTTTAGAAACAAGACATTTTCTTGTGTTTTCTGGCCATTGCGTTTTACAAATAAGACACTTCTTTTTGTTTTTTGTGCATTGCGTTTTAGGAAAAAAAAATTACGTTATTTTTCCATTGCGTTTTACGCAACTGTGTTTTTTTCATTGCGTTTTACGCAACTGAGTTTTCGAAAATATAGCAATAGTATACTCGTTTTAAAGATAAAAAATACTCTTTTTTTTGGTGCAATTTTTATAAAAAAATACTTTCGTATGAAAAAGTTATTAACGTTTAAAAAATGGGGGGGAATTGGAGGAGAGAGAAACTATTGTCCTGAATTGACTATAATGCCCTTACACAAACCCACGCGTCTCTTTTATTCCCTTCAATTTCACTCATTTAATCTTAGCCCTTGATTAAATCAATTGATGGTCAAGATTACTTACTAGCCTTCTTAGCCAATAAAACTTCATATTATATCCTAACCCTTAATTTGTTGGCTAAAAATAATATTTTCGTTTTTCTTTTAAGTATCAGTTTCTCCAATAGATGATGCTCAGAGAATCAACTAAATGAAATTGTTAGTGTGATTAATTTTATATATATATATATATATATATATATATATAGGAAGGTTAATGTACAATACAGCTTAACGTACAACAGGTAATTACGCACGTTCATTTTAAAATCACGCATGTTATAACTCAAAAATACAAAATCACGCATGTTGAAACACAATAATCACGCATATTGAAAACATTAATCACGCATGTTATTGTACGTGAAGTACGTTAAGCCGTAATGTACGATATACTTTGTCTATATATATATATATATAGAGAGAGAGAGAGAGAGAAAGTGTAATGTACATTACGCCTTAACGTACATCACGTACGCGACCAAATTACGCACGTTCATTTGAAAATTACGCACGTTTATAAACTCAACTATGATCAAAATCAACGATGAATTTTGAATTTTTACTTTGTTATATATAACCGTACTCTGTTCTACGGAACGATGATCAAAATTTAACGATGTTTCTGCATACTTTGTTCGAAAGTCGAATATGGAAATAGAGGTGGAGGAGACGTGGTTTCGATTTCATCGAATAGGTGTTGCCTGATGAAATCGAATGCGGATAGTTCGTCGTTCATGTCCATTGCTAAAACCAGGTTGGAGGTTGAAGATGATAATGATGATGGTAATCACGCATGTTATAAGGAAAAATCGCATGTTGGTTTTTTGAGATTATAACGTGCGTGATTAATTATCCATGCGTGATAAGTGACCATGCGTGATAAGTTGATACATGCGTGATTAATTATCCATGCGTGATAAGTTGAACTGACGGCCAGTATTGTCGCGTACGTGAAGTACGATACTCATAATGTATGTTAACCGCTCTCTATATATATATTTGGAAAAAAACAAGTTTTCGAGTATTTAATTTCCAAGTTGTAATTTTTTGAGTAAACTGCAATTTTACCCCCTGAGGTTAGGGGTCATTGGCATGTCTACCCCCCCTAAGGAAATAATTGCAATTTTACCCCCACTGTTTGGGGTTATGTCGCAACTTTACCCCCTGACACCCAATTCTGTCAGTCAACGTTTGTTTTGACTGTTATAATGTGTGAAAAGTCGTTTTTGCCCCTGTCTTATTAAAATTATATAAAAAAATCAAGAATCATGTTCATCATCATCATCAGTTCATTCTTCATCATCATCATTAGTTCATTCTAGGTGTTGGAAGCTAGATCCACAGATCACCTACAAACAATTACTCTCATAATTCATTCAACATCAAATTTACACAAATCATCAAACCCTAAGTGCCCTAACAACAACAACAACAACAACAAATCCAGATCCACAACACAAATCACAAAATCAACGAAACAAGTTCATCATCATCATCATCATCATCAGTTTATCACCACCGCCACCCCTTCTCCATTCAAAACCCTAACTAATCACCAACAAATCCACCAAATGTATATTCATCCATCATCGTCATCTTCTCCATTTCATCATCCAAAATGCCCTCTGTATCCGTAAAATTCTACAGTATTATATACAAATTCAACTTAAAGCGCCAATCACAAACCCTAGCTGAAAACCCTACCGAACTCACTAACCAATTCGGCGTCGTTTCACGCTCCGACGACTCCGTTGCTCCGGCTAACCCTAGCTTCTCCGGTGACGGAGTTGCCACAAAAGATATTCACATCGATCCGTTAACATCTCTAACCCTCCGGATCTCAAATTTGGGGGTTACCGATAGAAGGTTTGGAAGTTAATCTGGATTTAGTGTGAATCAGTCAAGGGCAGAGGCAAGAGCAAGAGCTAGAGAGAGGACTAAAGAGAAAATGAATGTTAAAAAGCTTGATAAGGAGTCCAAGAGTGTTCATGTTGACTGCTGTTCTTCAGATTCAACACTCAACTCAAGCTTTTGGAATTCAATTGAATCGCAAAGCGATTATAATGACAAGATTGGGGAGTCGATTATGGAGGATAAGATCTCAATCCAAACTCTAAAAACACTATCATGGTTTCCTGCATCTTCATCGTCACCTCCAAATCTCCTCTTGAAGTTGATCATCGCCATCTTTATTGGGGGTGGATCTGGTTGCATCAAACACATAGTTAGGCGTCCTCTCCCGTGACAGTTGCAGGTCATCAAGAAGAAGGGATCTAGGGTATAAAGTCGGTGACTGCCATGAACTGAGTGACGGAGTTCAAATTTGGATCTGGGTTTATTTGAATTGGATTGGGGTTTGTATGGTAGCGATGGAAGCAAGTGGGTAGTGGTGGTAGGGGAAGGTGGTGTTGGTCCTGTGATTAGAGAAACAGAGAAAAGGTTGAGATAGAGATGGGGATGGAGATGGGTTTATGTATATAATAATAATAATAATGGTTTGGCAAAATTACCTATTTACCCTTTGACTCTACCCTTGTTATGTTGACTGTTAAGCAAAATTGACTCCGGGGGGTAAAGTTGCGACATAACCCCAAACAGTGGGGGGTAAAATTGCAATTATTTCCTTAGGGGGGGGTAGACATGCCAATGACCCCTAACCTCAGGGGGTAAAATTGCAGTTTACTCTAATTTTTTTAGGCCATGGGGTGTACCTTAACATCTAGAGTGTTAACGATGACATGGCATGTTAAATGACATTGCAAACCACTCCCTTATTGTGTTAAGGGGTGTTAAAGGGATTATATGTTAACATGATGTTAAGAAATTATCTTAATTTGTTTTCTTTTTTTACACCCAAACCATTAAAAGTTTTTACACTCAAACCATTAAAAGAATAAAGTTAAAAGGATTAAACCATTTCCTTGATGTGAGGTAGAGTGAAATGGAGAAAAGTAAGTGATGCGGCACGTAGGTGGTGTTAAAAAGAGTTAAGGTATACCCCAAGGCCTTATGCTGGTTTGTTAAAACTACCTATTCTAAATTTCTAAATATATAAAGTTAAGATGACTAGACCAATACGATATTAGGGATTTATTTTATTGAAAAATGACAAGAAGAGTTTTTACTTTTAATCAATATAAATATAATATTTTAGGTCCCCTTTTCATATTCCTAACCTAATTTTTTTTTAACGGCCAACATAATCAATTTCGAGCATTTTCGGGCCATCAGCTAGACCAAATGAAGTACTTCGAGAGTAACCCGAGTCCACCACCAATTCCGGGAAAACCCCATAATCTACCCGCTTGTAGGCACGACGATGAAATTACTGGTAAAACCCGTTTAGCTCAAGAATCAAACCCAGGTTCTCTGGGTCTCCTATCATTGCCCACCAGTGCCTCACTCTGCACCAAATGTGAGTCAAACCTGCAACTCACAAGAGAAATACAAGTCTCTCACCACTTGATCTAGAGATCGTTGGCAATATTTGAACCTAGCTAATCCATCGGTCAACACCTACGCGCTCGTTACATAACCTTCTAGTGAATAGAGGTCTTCCAATAATTTTTGTTACGTAACCTCTTTCATGATTTGTCCGTGACAATATTCCAATTCATGTTAAATTACTTCATATCCCGACTTTAGAGTTTTGAACCATGTCGTTGATTATAAGACGTCGATGATGAACAATGAATATTTGGATTCTAATGTGTCATCGCCAATAGGATGTTAAACAAAATTAAGTTTCATTTGTTATGGCACTTTACATTATTTCGAACATCATTTTTACTAAATATGTGATGATGGAGAATTGTAGCAAGGAACACCATTTTTGTCACATGTTTTTTTCAGACATTTTACATTTTTATTAGCTATGCTTCAAAAGATATTATGGAGGAATTTGGTTTGGAATTTTTGTTGTTGTATATTGTTTGTATATTTATTTTGTCATAGGCTATTATGGTTGCATTTTGAATGTGCCCATTATCTGGTTAAGATTGTCCTTTTAATAGTCATTACATTAATTGCTCAAATTTATTTATTTACTTTTTTTTTCTAAATGATCGTAATGTTTATTTATTTAGTCGGACTCTCTCTACTGTATACCTAAGTTCAAATCCCCATTTTATTCACATAATATAAAACAATTCCTTGTTTAAAATCACTATATACACACCATTATTCTATTTTTTTCAATAGAACCCACACTCTAAAACTTTTTAATATGTAGCAATAAAACTTGATTGTTTTAAAGGAAACAAACTCTCTTTAACCTTTTATACTCTTTAAATATAACTAAAAAGCTGGCTATGTCTTCGCGGGTCACAATCCATGAATATTTATTTTATACTGATGCTTACATTTTTGTTTTATTTTTATTTGTATCAACGTAATGACTCTTTCACCGACACTTACGTTTTATTGGTTTTGGCCTAGTGTGTTCCCAAAAACTTTCTTTAGAGAGTACCTGGCTACTCAGGTTAATATATAATCGTGGGTTAACTTTGATGTTTTGTATGATAATTTGCTTAAGATGTGTAGATAAAAAAGCTAAATATACTTGCATATATCACAAAATAAACATACGTTGAACCTATAAGACTTCAAATTGTATTAAGAAAAAAAAATGTTAATGATGATGGGGGGTTTGATTAGGCGATTTTTGATTTCATGAGCTTCTAGGAGACCTTTGCAATGCTTGATGGTAAGTATAGCCTTTCACGACTTTTTCTGATCAAGAGAAGTCAGAAATGGTGTACATGACCAAGTCTTGGTATGATATGGTGTCGTTAATAAGAAACAGGTTTGAGCTAAGATTACATTTTGTTTGGTAATGATTGTTAACGGACGCATTGTGCATAAATTAATTTAGGTTATTCGTAGCTTGTTTTGATTACTTTTCAACTTCTGTAATACTACTTCACACTCAAAGAGATATGTATGAATAAATTATAATTGTTGGCTTGATACTTGTATTTTTTGTTTGAATTGATTTTTCTGGTGTTGTACTACAACAGTATTCATGGTATCAATCAATCGACACCTGGATGAACAAAAGAATATGCATTGCTTATAAGAAGTTGTTAGCATATTTGTTAGAGAGTATTTCTTAGGCAAATTTGAATATGTAAGTGGTGAACTTGTGAGTGTTAGCACGACTCCGTTTTGATATCATATGAGACAAATAAGTACTTCGAAATAGGATATTCGGAATCTCATAAAAACACAATATATCGAAAGTTATATAAGAAAAAAATGTATTTAAAAATAAAGAAATTAATATTTGACTGCTTCGAACAAAATTTACATACAGACGTAGGTAAAAAGAAGAGCGTCACAATGGTATATCCAAAATTTTACAAAACATTATATTTTTTTAAAGTTATGAAGGAAAACAAAATACGTTTAAAATTGAAAAATTGATCAATTAAAAGAGTCTTAAAGTAGGGTGGAAGGTTGAGTCCAATTGATAAAGCCATTTGAGTTGAGATGTTGCTCTCAATAACATCAAGGGTTTAAGCCTTGTCGAAAACATATTTGGAGTAATTTAAGCCACTAAAAAACCGCCTTAAAGTACTTAAAACACTACACATGTGGTTACTTTTAATGAGTTAAGTTCACGTACAAAGTGTCTTATCATACAAAACGTACGAAAGGCATGAAAAAGCCAAAAATGCGGTGACATTTTAGTAATTATTTACTCGTTGAGTAATTATCAAAATTACTCTTCAAATAATCCTATAGAGTAATTTTGATCTTGTAGAGTAGTTTTGTAAAATATTCCTGTAAGGTAATTTTAATCTTGTAGAGTAATTTTATAGAATATCATAATTACCCTACAAATGATCTTGTATGGTAATTTTAATCTTGTAAGGTAATTTTGTAGAGTATCATAATTTTATAGAGTAATTTTGAATTGTATGTTGTTTGATAAACTTGCAGAGTAATTTTGATACACTTGTAGAGTAATTTTGATGCTCAGTAATTTTGATCTTGTAAGTGTATCAAAATTACTCTACAAGAACATTTTACAAAATTACTCCACAAGATCAAAATTACTCTACAGGATCATTTGTAGAGTAATTTTAAAAATTACGAAAATGCTATCGCGTTTTTTCAGCAAAACCTTCGGTTCGTACGTTTTATACGTTAAATTTAGAGAAAAATGCAATTTGCGTCCCTGTGGTATGTGCGAAACATCAACCTGAGCCCCTAAATTCATTTCTTGGTTTTTTGAGCCCCTGAGGTTATAAAATCATAACACTCTGAGTCCTTCCGTCTGAGTTCCGTCTGTTTGACTGTTTGACTATTGTGAAATGTCCTTTATACCCTTAATGATACATACATATAATCCCTTATCCCCTAAATTGATCAAACTGATTCATAAGACCACTGATCTGATACGAACCCTAACCCCAATTCCCAAATCTATCGATCCAGTCTTAAACTATTGTGAAGATGTCTCAAAAATCAGCTGCAAGCTCCAACAAGAAATCATCTCAGGGCGAGGAAGCTTCTCAATTCCTGTGTTCTTGTGGTGCAGCGACTTGGTACAAGGTTTCAAAGACAGAAGCTAATCCAAATCAACGCTTCTTATGCTGTGTAAGTTAAAATTATAGAACAAAGGTTGAAGTTAATTATATGGCTATTTCCTGATTGATGTGTTTTTACAGAAGAAAGATTGTGGATTTATACGGTGGGCTGATACACCTTCATCTCCACCCTCAAATTCATGCTCTGGTTGTGAGAAGGTAATACCCGTATTGTTAAGGAGCATGGAAAAGAAAGATGATTTGGCAATTAAGAAAGCTAAGGAAGTGATGTTTTTGAAGATGTGTTTATTGTTTAGTTGGTTAATGATTGTGGTGGTTTATGTGTATTTTTAGTTTAATGTAATGAATGTTGGTTATGTGTCTTGTTTTGGTTAATGTAATGAATGTTGGTTATGTGTCTTTTTTTGGTTAATGTATGAATGAACATTGAACAAGTTTAGTATCAGTTTAATGCTATGAATGTTGCCGTTGAAGTGTAGAATAAAGAATTGGTTGAGGAAGTGGCTGACAATGAGTTGGACTTAGTGCCGTCTGTGCTGAAGGAGGAGTGGTTTGATGACTATGATGCTGTGATGGAAGTGTTGAAAGCAGAGTATGATGTGTCTCTTCCAGATCCAGCAGCGGACTATGACTCAGAAGAGTTGGAATGGGCTAGGTGGGAATGTGCAGTTCAACCACCGGAGGATGATTGGTACCATGATCCGTACCCGGGGGAGCATTCTTCTGACTCCGAATGGTCAAATGATGATGCTCATTGGAAGTAGATTGTTAGGGTTTTAAATGTTTGTATTGACCGATTGGATGAGACTCAACATGTGTTTGATACGTTTAAAGAAATTTAGTTGTGGTTGAGACTCAATGTGTATGATACATTAACAGCATAAACTGCAGTTGAACTGCATTACCAAGATCAGCATAACATAAACTGCATTACAAACATAAACTGCAGTTACAAAACATAAACTGCATTACAAACATAAACTGTAGTTGAACTGCATTACAAAACATAAACTGCATAGTTGAACTGCATAAACAAGTCTTGAAGTTGGCCACTACATAAACAAGTCTTAAACCATACATAAACAAGTCTTAAACCATACATAAACAAGTCTTAAACCATTGAAATCAACCTAACTAAGCTTCACTTGAAATTGGTGCACCTTGTGTTGCAGTTTGAGATTCTTGAACATTCTCCCCTCCCTGGCCCTTGCATGTCCTACTGTTGTGACCCAAGGTTCCACACTTGCAACACTTGCCCTTCCTAGTTTTGTTTTCTCCACCTGCAACTTGATCCTCACTTGGTGCATGTACAACATTCTCCCCACCCTGCCCCTTGCATGTCCTACTGTTGTGTCCCAAATTTCCGCACTTGCTGCACTTGGTTGTATTGCCCTTCCTGGTCATTTTTCCCTCACTATCAAAATGAGCTTCAACTTCAGCCTCACCAACTGGTTTCTTTTTCTTCTTTTGTGGCTTCCCAACCTGCTTATGGTGTTTGGGAGGCAGAAGTTTGGTGGGACATTGTGAGGGTATCCAATTCTCAGGCCCGGGAATTGGATTAATCACATTCTCATAAACCTTCTTCCATGTGGATAACCAATACACTTCATCAACCAATTCTTCGGGCACCCCTATCCTAATATCATTCCTGACCATATCATTGATAGCAGCCATTGCATGTTTACATGGCATGCTAGTTAAATCCCATTTTCTGCAGGTGCATGTTCTGTTCTTCATATTGACAACACACTGGGATCTTGAGCTATTCACCTACACAAAATCAGTATCCAACATTGAGTTACTCACCTAGTAAAGGGTCTTATTTGGTCAAACTGCAATACATATACATGGTACTGTACTGCATCCACCATATATTATTCAACACCTACAAAATTATTTTGGTCATGTACACTCTTATGAACTCTAAACATGTGATTACAGGTTTATCTCTGGCTCCTATCAACTGCCTATTGAACACTTCACATATATTATTCAACAATATGTCACATTTGGCCCTACCTGAAAAGTGTGCTTTTGACCAACTGCTTGCTGGGATATGTGATAGCTTTTCATGGAAACCAGGCTCTGCAATCTTCATTTCTTCCATTGACTTTTCAAAATATGGCATTGATGTCTTGCCTGCTACTCCGTACAACAAGTTTTTGTACACATCACCAGGAAAATCCTTCTTCAGATTCTTGTGGATATGTCTTAAACAGAACCTGTGTTCAGAGTCTGGGAACACTTTGGACAATGCAGGCAGTAGTCCCTACCTCAGACTAGGGGTGTGCATGGGTCGGTTTGGGTCGGTTTTTACTATTATCCATAACCATAACCGCTAGTTCGGTTATGGAGTTTTGGTAACCATAACCATAACCATAACCAAACTTCGGTTATGGTTAATCGGTTATGAAGTCGGTTATGGTTCGGTTTTAAATAAATAGGGTTGTGCACGATTTGAACTTAGCTTGAGCCTATTTTATAAGATAACGAAGACTAAACTTTTTGGTTAAACTACCGATTTAGAGTTCTTTTTAATAAGGTAATTCTCAAACAAAAACAATTATGGCCATAACACCTTAGTTCTTTATCAAAATAAATGACATCTATATCAAGATCATTTTGTTACTAACATACTTTTATCTTAGTAAAAACCCTCTATATGGTTTTGTAAAACACAAATCTATTATATAAAGTTAACATCACAACTTCGGTTCGGTTTCGGTTATATTCGGTTAACCAAAGCTTCATAACCATAACCATAACCGATTGACCGGTTATACAAAGTTTTATAACCATAACCATTGGTTATATTGGTTATCGGTTATTAGTGGTTCGGTTATGTCGGTTATGGTTCGGTTATCGGTTATGGTGGTTAATTTGCTCACCCCTACCTCAGACAATGTAAGTTAGATATGATAAAATGCCATAAACATTTAAATGAAAAAATGCCGTACCTTTTGCCTATCTGAGATGAAAGTGAAGTTGGTACTGTCTGCTAAGCCAAGATCATCTTTGAGTAATTCCAAAAACCATTCCCAAGATTTAGAAGTTTCAGCCTCCACTAAAGCATATGCTACAGGATATATATCGTTGTTGCCGTCTACACCAACTGCAGTAAGAATCTGTCCAGGAAATGGACATTTCATAAAACATCCATCTAGTCCCAATATTTCTCTACCACACATCTTGAACCCCCTCATAATCGAAGCAAAACAAACATAACATCTCCTGAATTGCCTAGTAGGAAGACAAGGGTTAGCACATGGTTCAATATCTATTTTAATTGTGCTACCTGGATTTGCCCTCAACAGTGCTTCACAATAAGACCTTAGGATACCATACTGCTCTCTATAATCTCCAATGATCCTTGTTGTAGCAATTCTTTTAGCCCTAAACACTTTCTGGATTGAAACATTCACCTGATGGTTCTTCACAAGCATATCCTGTATGGCTGGCAAAGGCATGTCAGGGTTTGACTCGATCATGGGTTGGATCTCATTCGCTATCTAAGACATGGTGTACAAGCCCACTTCTCTTGTTTGCAGGAAATGATGTTGTGAGGTAATGGTTTTCACACACCAAGATTCCTTTTCAGTTCTCCTGGAGATCCGAACCGCCCAAGGACAAGTGGGCTTCAAGTGCCTTTTATCTTGTTTTAACCCTAGCCCTCTAAATTTACTATTCTGCCCCTTACCAGAATCCAAAGTAGGATTAGTCCCAAGACAAATAACTCTGAACCTCAACTTATCATTTTTTAATATATAAATATACCTTCTACTCTTAACAGCATATGTCTTAACCATGTCATTCAACTGTTGTTTATCTGGTATTAATTGACCAATTGAAAATGGGAGGTATGAGTCACTAACATTACCTGTATTTTTTCTCTTCTTCCTTACCTTCTTCGCAACCTTGTCCAGCAGTGTACAGTTATCATCTTTATCACTAAAATCCTCATGATCACAAGTTATATCTTCCTGCCTAAGTTCTTCTTGAGTATTCTCATTTCTAGCATCCTTAATTGTCTCATTGACTTCATCAGGATCAAAGTCAACACATGCCTTGAACTGACTCATATCTACTTCATAATCAAACACTGGATTATCTGGTTCCTGATCAAATGTGTAATCTGGATCGTCTTCATCACTGTTCTCTTTATCACTACTTTGTGACTCATCCTCAGATCCTGCCTCGCTACTTTCTGACTCACCCTCAACCACATTATCTTCACCCACATTATCTAGTAAAGCCAGGCTCATTGCAGTTGAATCCTTGATTCTAGAGTCTCCTATTTCAACATACAAATCTACTAACTTGCATCCTTTTCTAAGTTGGTCATACACATACTCTAACTCATCATCATCAGTAAAGTGTCTAAGACCAAAATCCAAACACACATTAGGATCTTTAACAAAATAATTGAACACATCATCTATAGAGTAACCTATATCTTTCAGCATTTCAAGAAGAACAGCAACACTTAACTTTTCAAACTCAACCCAGTCAATGTAACTAACCTTACCGTTGACATACTCCCTTCCTGGATAATCAGTAAGCTCACCTCCATGGTTAATCTTTATCAAAAATAGTCTGGGTTCATTCCCTGTTAACACAAATGATCAAATCATCAAACCCAGTCAATGTAACAGACTATACCGCTGAGGAGGAAGACACAATCAACTTACCATATATATCTTCAGGATCGTAGTATTCACCTTGAGGACGAAGTCGCCATATGAACACCATCGATTTGGGGTTTCTCTCTGGCACAAACAACTGTCTTTGTTTTTGGCGGGAGTAAATTAGGGCTTCATACTGAATTTTGGGGTTTTAGAAGGGAAATAAATCCAAAAGACGGTCTTACCCCTGGCTCAAACAGTCAAACAGACGGAACTCAGACGGAAGGACTCGGAGTGTTATGATTTTATAACCTTAGGGGCTCAAAAAACCAAAAAATGAATTTAGGGGCTCAGGTTGATGTTTCGCACATACCACAGGGACGCAAATTGCATTTTTCTCTTAAATTTATTTATATTTGATCTTTAGAGCGACCGCCGGATTCTAATTCACAGGATGGTGGTGCGGCAACAATTTCCTACAGATTTCGGTGGAGATTATGGGGCGGAGGTATAAGATTTGAAATAAAATAGAGGAGATTAAATATAGATACGGGGAGAAAATTAAGATGAGTTCACAATGAATGAATCAAATACGTGTACACTCGTACCTTAATTAGTTGTTTAATCTACTCCAAATTCTATTTACTTACTAATATGTCATCTTTAATTTGAGCCGTCACTCAAAATTCATCAATCACTAAAAATTAATAATGACACCTTATTAGTTAGTTAAAAAAATACTAAGGAGATTAAAGAGTAACATAAACGGTAATATACATAATTAACGTAACCATTTCACGTGAATTCTTAAATCATCTTCCTTAGCTTGTCTCTCTTGACATAAAAATGAATCTCTCATTCTCTTCGCAAATAATTCATAAACCAATCTCCATATTATTTCCTGCTCCTTTTTAGATCATCTTCTAGCATAATATCTCTCACAACCCTCAAAATTGAATTAACGAACATCGAATATCATTCCATGCTTTTGTTTTATGTGTGATCATTATCCTTTTGCAAGAAAAACATCTATGATGAATGAGATTTTTATTTATCGTGCATGGTTTCTAATATTTTTCTTTTACTTTAGGATTTATTAATCAATGTTATTGCAATATTATTTTCTTTTTAACGTCTTCTGTGTGGTTTTTTTAGGAAATTTACTAATTGGTTAAGTAATTGGGTTAGATTTTGTAAGTCTTTGAATGGCATTCTTTATATTATGGTAGATTCCTGGTTCCATAGTTCAAATCTTAGCCGTTGGATAGTGTTCTAGTCTCTATCTATTAAGACCTATGGGTGTGGATCGGGAAGAAGTATGGGGGGGGGGGGTTGATGTGGCTAGCGACCCAGACGGGGAACACCGCCCCCTCCCCCCCCTCCCAGTCTCTCATTTGGTTCAATCGGGGACAGTTCCCCGACGTTGATTTCAAAAAATAAAGTCGTTGTTTAAGGCTAATTTTAATATAAAAATCTAATTTTTTTTTTATTTTAAACACTATATAACCCTCAATTTAGTCCCCAAAATTCACCACACTCTTCATCTTTTATTTTCTTTATCTCCCATTCAACTATATTTTTTAAAAAATTCACCACACTCTCCATCTTTTGTATTTTCTTCTTTCACATTCATCTATATCTTTTAAAAAATAATCGGCATGCATTCTTCATTGGACGAGGAAAATGCCGAGAAGTTTTTTCTTAGCATGCTGCTTGAGACAACTAAAATTGTTGCCGAAATGGAAGAAGATGATGAAGACATAAAACGTCACAACCAAGAACGAGGGCCGCGACGTTAAATAAACATCGCGAAGGTATATTTATTTCTATACAATTTTTATTTTGAAAGTTTTGCTATTTATTTTTAGGATTGTGTTGAATAAGTTATTAAATTTAGTTTATAGTTATTTAAGGTGCTCATGAACGTTTGGTTAATGACTATTTTGCTAAAAAATGTGTGTACACTGACGTACAATTTAGACATCGGTTTCGAATGAGTCGATGGTTTTTTGGACGTATTGCCAATGATTTGGCTAATTATGAAGACTTTTTCACATTGCGCTACGATGCTAGAGAGAGAAGGGGATATACTACGTTTCAAAAATGCACTTCGGCACTTCGTCAATTAACGTATGACACTGCTAGTGATTCATGGGATGAGTATTTAAGAATGTCCGAGAGAATGAGTTGGGAATGTTTGTATGAATTTACCAAAGGTATTGTGAACTTGTATAGCAAGGTTTATTTACGTAGGCCAATGAAGAAGGATATCGAAAAACTTTATGCATTCCATGAAGAGAGACATGGATTTCCTAGGATGATATGAAGCATTGATTGTACTCATTGGCAATGACGTAATTGCCCTATTGCATGGCGCGGTCAACATATGTGTGGTGATATGGGTTATTCCTCAATAATTTTAGAGGCCGCTTGCTCACAAGATTTATGGATTTGACATACTTTTTTAGGGGCTGCAGGTTCCAACAATGATTTAAACGTCCTTGGAAGATCTCATATTTTCGACGATATTATTCTTCTGTCATACAAGCATGGTTATTACCTAGGCGGTAGTATATACTGTATGAATCCGTTCGTGTAAAAATAAATAAAAACTTTTATTAACTTGAATTACAAATACTAAACAGAATGAAAAACTGAAAGTACAGTACAATTACAACTGAAAAAGAAAATTAAGAACAAAAAAATTCACACAGAACTGATGTTCTTGGCTGAGGATCGTGTTAGACACGGGTCCCATAAAACAAATTTTCGAGTCTCCTAGGAGAACTCGTTTGTTTTCAGGATACAACAGCCCGTAGCAGTTGCACTGCCGGTCTTGACTCCAACCCGAAGGTGTACCTGAAGCTTGAAGATGAAGAATAATTCAGATAGAAGATTATATATTTGCTGGTGAATTCGGTGTATTGGTTCTGCAGCAGGGATCTTCTATATATACTGCAGGTCTGAAGTTGAAACTGAAAAAGAATTAAATGGGAGAATTAAACGGCATTAAACGTCTTTATTGCACTTTAATTCGTCATTTAATTCTCAGTCAAAACCATTGACTCGTCAGTTTCAAATGCTTAAATGTAACTGCACTGGCATTAACTGCTAGAAGCTTCTACACGCGCTCGTAAGTCTTCACGCTCATGCGCCATTTTGGCTCACTTCCATGCGCGTGTGCGCCACCTTGGCTCAATCCCATGGGCGCCTGCGCGCCTGCGCCACGTCACCTATGAGCCTTTACGAGCACGCCACACAGTCGCGCCCGTATTGGCTCACTTTGCTGCGCTGCGCACATCACTTCAGTGCCCATGCTTCATGCGCGAGTGCGCGTCACCATGCCATGTGTACTCGCGCGCGTACGCGCATGACTGTCACGTCATGCGCCATTACGCGCGGACCCACCAGGGTCACAAGCCTGTATGCCACGTCACCAACCACCTGGTCCTTGCATCCTTTGTGCTCCACCACACACACGCGGTCAAAAATACAAAGGCAGCTCTCAAGCGGCTCGCGGCACTGCGGGCGATGTGCAAAGTGTGCCATCAAAGCACCACATTGCGCCTCATCGCCCATGCCACGCGCGCGCGCGTGTGTGAGTGCGAGTTAGGGTTCTCTGCACCCTTCGCGAGTATACTTACTGAGTGCTTCCATGAAACAATAAGGATGGAGAGTTCCCACTTAAATACCCCCTTTATGTTTCATCTCTCCTCCTATGTGGGACAAGGTGCCACTTTCCCACTTTCCCACTTTTTCAGCATTCAAGTTTCAAACACCAAACTTTGAGCATCGATATCTCATTCATTTTAGCTCCGTTTTGGAAGTGGTTTAGTTCGTTGCGAAGTTCTTCCAACATAGAACACAAAACCAAAAATAAATATATAAAACCTGCTCATTTTCTTATATTTATTTCTAGTCCAAAATAGGAAAAAATCATTTTCCTGTATTTGTGAAAAATGTTATTTTCACAAATTTCCAACATGTACCTATTCTATACGGCTATAGTTAAAACTATTCCTGAACCGGGTGATGAAAAAAGAAAAAAGTTTGCAAAGTGCCAAGAATCGGCAAGGAAAGATGTCGAACGGTTGTTTGGTGTGACAAAGGCAAAATGGGGATAATTCAACAACCAACTCGTGCATTTGAACCAAAAAATTGAGATACATTATGTATGCTTGTTTAATACTTCATAACTTGACTATTGAAGACGATGGTCGAGCAATATGCGAATACGATCCAAATGACGTTCATGAGAATGTTGAGCCGGTTGACGAGGAACAGCAACAATCAGATTTGTGGGTGCTACGCAGTGAGCACGTGCATGGAAACCTATGTGCGGATTTAAACGACTATATTTGGAATAACTTATGTGTCGATCACGTTGATGACGAGTAGTGGTGCTCGTAGATTTGTTTTATGATTTTAGTATGAAACTTGTGGTTTTTTTTAGTTGTAATCTTCTTGAATTTTTATGCAAAGTTGAATTTTCTTTAAAAATATTTGGATTTATTATAAATAAAATACATTTAAGACAAATAAAAATGTGTTAAAAAATATATTAAGCAAAAATATATTAAAAAATGGAAGGGGGAGGGGAAGAAGGGGAAACCACAGCCCATGTTTGGGGGAGGATGATGAGGTGGAAAGGGAGGGTGATGTGGTGTTAAGGTGGACATGAGGAAGGGGAACCATACCCTGTCGTCTAATAGAGAAATGAAAATGAGTAGTACTTGGAAGATGTGTTTGGGCTTTAATGGTTGCTAGAGGCGGTGTCGTCTTCGTCAAATTCAGGCTCGTCATTTATATTTATTTGACAACGGTCGTCCAAGCCTCCCACGGTGTAACTTCCAGATTCGGAAGTTTTAGAGCGTTTAGTGGCTGCAACCTTCCCACTTTTCTGAGTTCTTCATAACTTCCTACGCCCGAACGTGTGGGAAGCCATGCCTATGGTCATCTTGGTATTTATGAATCACCTCTATGAAAACGTCTTCGTCGTTCCACCCACTTTGACGATTGACATATAAATCGTTATAATAATCATAAAAACGGTTGGCGTCAGGATGCATCTTCGGTCACTTGGAAGAGATGGAGTCGATGTCTCGATACGGACCTTGTTTCATAATCGCAAGGAATTTATCTCGTATTGCCTTCCAAACCCCTTCTCTGTTTTGGTTGTTGCCTACATTTTAAAAATGTAATAAAAATTAACAACATATACATATATATACAGGGTGGGGTTCTAGAGTGAACACCAGTGTATTTGCGAACTGAGTGAACAAATCCTGGCCATTGATCTACACACGTGTATGGCCAGGATCTCATCATTAAATCGTAAAATACACTAGTGTATTTCAACATCAAATCCTGGCCATTGATCTACACACGTGTATGGCCAGAATTAGTTCACTCAGTTCGCAAGCTACACTAGTGTTTACTCTTGAACCTAATCCTATACATATTATCTTAATATTAAAAAGTAACAAATATATATATATATATATATATATATATATATATATTAAGATATGAATACTAACGAACAATTGGGCATTTTGACGTTCCAATCCACGCCTTAACTAATGCCTCCTTCTCGATTTTTGACCATTTTTGCGCCTTCGGTTTCGAAGTTCGGTCAACGACTACACAAGCCGTTTGCTTCCCTTTTATTCGTTTGGAGGTTTGGGGTTGCGTTTCGGGTACAAATTCTTCAACCTCATCTTCTACCGGTTGAGACGAGCCTACCGGTGGCGGTGATGATTGCGGTTGCGATTGAAATGGCGCCTTAAACGGGTTTCACATTAACATTGGTTGCATCTATTGCATTTGTTGCATTTGGTTCATTTGATTGAAAGCATTAGGGGTTTGTTGGAAACCTGGAAACGAAAATTGCGATGCCGACCAATTCGGATCGAGGGTTGGAGTGTAGGCGGGTAACGAGAATAGGTTTGCATTCGGGTTTCGATTTGGGTTGTTTGGATTGTAGGAATCCATTGATTTTATAAAAAAATAAAGAGAATGTATATAAATATGAGAGAGAATTGAAAAGAGATAGTGTGAAAAATGGTTTTAGGTTTGAGGTATTATAAAAGAAAATAATTAATAAATTTCTTTAAAGAAATAGCCTTTGCATAACGGCTGGAATTTTTGAAGTTTGCCTGTCGAGAATGGCACCAGGGAGACGATGGGGACGAGCCTGCCTTTATGGGGGGGGGGGGGTGTAGCCAACCATGAGTCCCGGGGACGGCCCCTCACCCAAAAGCCTAATAAGTCTAGAAAAAACACCCTTGTGTGAATCATATCTAGGACATTAGTGGTTCCTAAGCCTTATCTCACCCTCAAAAAAACACTATGCTATTATGCCATAGAAGAATCAAGCTCTATTTAACCTTTTATTTTCTTAAAGCGTCCATATAAGACTATGGGGTATGGGGCGGGGTTGGGGCGTGGGTTGGGTACAAATGCCCAAGTCACCATCCCGGGTGAGCTTGGGTTTCGGCGTGGCCCCTTGGGCGGGGGTTTCAGCCCGGGCGTTGGGCGTGCCTTGCGGTCTTCCGTGCCGGCTCTCATTGGTTGGGTTGGCTAGGCTAGGTGACTAGGATTTAAATTTAAAAAATAACCGTTTGGCCAAGCCAAACCCATACCCCAACTACTATAAAACCCCCCACCGTCTGTCCACATCGCTACCCCAACCCTTCACTCCACCTACCCGAACCCGCTACCCACACTTGAAAAATGGCCACATGGACGCACAAGGAAGAGATAGCACTTGTAACGAGCGTCGTGGACGCGATGAATGGCCGCCAACCCGGTGAGACCCGATACTGGCCGGAAGCTTTCGCTAGCTACCGGCACAACGTGGGGAACGACCGGCACAATCTAAACGCGTGCCAACACAAGTGGTGCGAACTACGACCGAAGCTCGACCGTTTTAAAGCTTACTACGACATCGTCCCGGGCGGTGATATAAGTCACGAAGACCGGGTGGCGATGGCCAACATCGAGTTCCGGGGCAAGGAGCGGAGGCCGTTTGACAAGCTCGCCCTGTTCGAAATCTACCTAACGCTTAATTAGGGGTTTTTTTTATATGTCTAATTATGTTTTTTTTAGATTTGTAATCCTTTTTTTTTTGTAGGATTTTGTAATTTTTAGGAAATTTTAATAATAATTTTAGGCTTTTTTTTTTTTAATTTTGTGTGTATTTTTATAATAATTGAAAAAAAAATTATACACGTGTCCAACCCACGCGGGCTAGCCACGCCCCGCCATACCGACCTAACATGCAACTGACCAGCGGTGCCCCTCGAAGTCCACGTGTCAACCCATACCCCAAACTCTCGCCCCACCATACCCCACAGTCTAATATGACATATTTTTTAAATGATTACTATTCCATAAACATGGAAATTACAAACTAAAAGCAAAAAAGAAAAAGCAACTACAAAAGATGCTCATTATGATGTAATTGGTTTTTGGTTTGGGCTTCCCTCGGTTGAGGATTGCTTGTGAATAATAGTTAATTTTCAAACAAAAAAAAAAAAAAAGATGCCCATTACCTAATTCCAAACCTCGTTTAGTCGTTTATCGCTTTACTCTAGAATCCCCCATCAAGCACCAAAGAGGCATTTTTCTTCTCTATAATATTATAAATGCCTAAAGTCTTAAACATTGACATATACTTTGTTTTGTAATGATTTATGGTTGGAATATTGTTATTACTGTTATGTGTGTAGTAGGTTGGAAAATTGAAATATTTGTAGAACGGCCTATCAATGAATAGACCCACATTAGTCGATGAAAGTCTTCTATTTTATTTTATAGTGTTAAATTAGTAGGTGGCTATATGACAAAGTTAGTGTATTATTTATATAACTTTTTAATAAACCAATAAAAATGTTTGATATATTGAAAAATTTTAAAATATGATCAAATGTGAAATTAAGTAGATTTTTTTAAACGGCATGAAATTAAGTAGAAGAATAAGTTGTTCATTGGATCCTAATCCATTTACATTATATCTAATAGTGATAATTGATATCTTCGTATCTGTTGAAGCTGAGGTCATGATATTTATCGTGTAGCCTAGGAAGAAATTATAAAATGGCAAAGTGCAGTTATTAACATTTTTTAGCTGACCGGAGATAATGATATTCCAACAACTACAAGTTAATTTCTACATTTTATAATCCGAATCTACTAAAAAAAGATAAACATTGGTTGAAAATTGAAAGACAACAAGATTATTAAAAGACATCCAATGAAGACAATACTAGCTAGATGTTATTTTCCTTTGCAATATGACTCTCTAAATCAATTATTAACACACATCTATTATATACCTTTACGAATAATTTCATTCTATGCTTGTATATTTCTTCTGTCACCGTGGCCTTTGTTACATATATAATTTCGTAGCCAATATGTTTCTCAGCTAAGACAATATCTATCACTGAGTCCTATATGTGACTGGACGGAGTTTGGATCTGATATTCGTTTTTATATGTGACTCGACGGAGTTCAGATCTGATAATCGATTTTATATTTGTCTTGCCTACGAGTTGAACCCTGTAACAAGTTATATATAATATAAATAGGAAAGATGTGGACCACAAAAATGATCTCAACCACCTGCCACTTCTGAAAATTTGATCCTAACTACTATTTCGTTACATGACCTTCTAGGTCTCCAAATAATTTTCGTTAAATAAGCTCTTGCATGATTTCCGGTTCATGTTAAAATACTTCATGTCCCGACTTTAGAGTTATAAAATTTGGGTGTTTCGAACCATGTCGGTGATCAGTGGCGGAACTAGAACATAAATTCAGGGGTATCCCAAAAAAAAAAAAATTTACAGTGCAATCATACAATATTAAAAAAAAACGACAATAAATAAATAAAGTAAAAAAATTACCTAATAGATTTGTCCTCTTCTTTTTTTCATAGCTTGAAATTGTTCCATCACATCGTCGTCCTTTACTTCACAAAAAAAATCATTTTCGACCGCACAAACCATAGCATTGTTCAAATATTCTTGGCCCATTCGATTGCGTAAATCCGTCTTGACAAGCTTCAATTTCGAAAAACATCTTTCAACGGTTGCCGTTGCAACCGGTACAAGCAAAGCTAACTTAACTACCCGATAAACTAAAGGACAAGAAATATGCGTTCCCGTTTCAACCATAAGATGCGCAAGATCACTTATTCCATTCAAGTTGTCAAAGTTATCATCATCGCTTATTGTGTGACGAAATGACTCAATATCACCCAAAAGAGTCCCTATTTCTTGTGTAGTAAAATCATCCGGGTACATCTTAGCAAACGCCAATATCTTCGATGGGTCAAACTTAGAAAAACCGTTAGAAGGATTTAAACCCGACATATTTTTTATCAAAGTAGTTGTTACCTCACTAAATCGACTTCCTAATTCTTGAATTTGCATGTCTAAAACCTCATTAAAAATGTCAACCTCAAAATGATGTCGATTTGTAATGACATTCTTTCGGTTTCTTGGGTTACCATAACTTTCCGACATGTCCAACATTGTAATGTTGTATTTTTTACAAAAGGAAGTCACTTTTTCCAACATCGGCTCAAACCCATTTTGTCTTAAAGCATTTAATGCTCGTTTTGTACCATTTATCAAGTTGGTCGCCATCAACGTCATCATTTGCTTGGATGTCATTACCAACATTCGGACTTGACTCATTATCATTAATTTCTTCGAATTTTCTTTTGAAAAAGTTCCCAATAAAAGCTTGTTTTTTGGATTTTGGTTTCGTCATCACTTCAAAGTTCAAACAATTATCAATCAAATAACAATCAAATTTCAAACGATTATCAATCAAATAACAATCAAAGTTCAAACAACAATCAAAGTTCAAACAATTATCAATCAAATAACAAGTAACAAGTTCAAAAATCGAAATCGAAATCGAAACAAACCTGTTAGTGTTCGTCTGAAGCAAATCTGCTGCAGTCGATGTCTACGAACTTCGATCGCTGCTGTGTGAAACTGCGAATGGGCTGCCAAAGTGCGAATTATCGAAGTATTATCAATCATCATTCATCAAACTAACAAGTAACAACATCAGTCAAACAATATGTTCAAAAATCGAAATCGAAACAAACCTGATACAGTCGATGTCTCGATGATCTGCTGAAAGTTTAAAAAAACCCTGATAGTGTTCTCAGTTCCGTGTTCGTAATCTGTTGCCTCTTTGTTCGACGATTGATATGCCATATTGCCGCCCAAATCAGTAATGAATAATCAGTTGGGCTATTATTACTTAATTGGGCTCATGAGGTGGGCTATTATTACTTAATTGGGCTCATGAGTCATGAGGTTGCTGATTAACACTTGAACTTGTTCATGAGGTTGCTGATTAACAAAATCAGTAATGAACTAGGCTTAAAATTTTTGCAAAAAATTTTTTGAGGGGTGTCCTCGTACTTGTTCAGGGGTGTCCTATGTATAAAAATCGAAAAAAAAAATTACACTTCTAGTAAAAACTTGAGCCGTAGCCCGGGCTACGCCCGACAACCCTTAAGGTCCGCCCCTGTCGATGATGATGAGTCGTCGATGATGAACGAGGCCATTGTACTGAAAATGTTTTTACATAATATTTGTGGTGACACTACATTATTTCGAACATCACTTTTATGAATCTTGTGATGGACAATCGTTGCAAGGACCACCTTTTTGATGTTTTGTGGATATTTTTTAAGACATTTTACATTATGTTTTCTATGCTATGCTTCAAAACTAACTATCCATGAATCTTGTTTTGAATTTTTGTTGTTATATAGTATGGATTGTAAATTTATAATTTTAGAGTATGATATGTAAAGTAAAGCTCAAGTTAAATGGTTGTTCATATATACGCTAGTTGTATTTGAGCTCTTGTGTCTAACACGGTTTTTGAGTCCGTATTATTGTGTTTGAATTTCTGCCGGTTCAATCCTTGAACACATGCTATTTAGGGCCCTATAGTTGATGCTCCTTACTCTCTCCACAAGGCCGTTCACTAACCGTTAACTACCAAAGGGCATGTAGCCTAACGTTATCAAGGTATAAGGAAATTATTTCTATTCCCATAAGGTTGAGATTTCAAGTCTTCTATTGGACAATTGTCGTAAGATTAGAGAGTGTGTTAGTTAGACCATAAAAAAAAAAAAAAAAAAAAAGAACAGTCAACTTTACCCATTGCTACTTCGGCTAGCTCAACCAAAAATCTTCTATGGGGTAAATAGTCACCAGTCATATTAACTAAAAGTGTAGCCATTCCGTGTATGCCTAAGCTATTCAAATAACATTCAAATCCCCCATTTATTCACATAATATAACACGGTTTGTTAAAATCACTGTGTATTTTTCTAATTTAAAATAATATACCCACACTATACATTTTTATAGAGTAAATTACAAGTTTTGTCCTTTATGTATGTCCAAAATTGCAGGCGCTGCCCTTTGTCTTTAAAATTGATGAGTTTTGTCCTTAATGTTTGCAAATCTTGCACGTTATGTCCTTTAGGCCAAACCCAGTTAATTTTTTTTGTTAAATTTGGTCACACAAGGGTATTTTAGTCTTTTTACCTCATTTATTTAGTAGTATTTAAAAAATAAAACAAAATAATTTAAAATATTATTATTATTTTAACTATATATATATAACCTCCATCACCACCACCCTTCACCACCACCAGCACCCTCCACCGCCACCACCCTCCACCGCCACTCTCCACCTCCAGCTCCAGCTCCTCTGCTCACTGCTGCTTGCATCAAAAACCCCCCAAAAATCAAAAACCTGAATACCAAATCAAACCCCCCCCCCCCCCCCCCCAAAAATCCCCAAAAACAAAAATATCAAAAACCCCCCAACAACAATTGATGATCAAGAGCGGTGGTGAAATCGGAATCATCTGGTCATCATATAGGGTGGTGAAATCGGAACCAAAAATACCAAAAAAACGTCTATTCCTGATCAGGCCACCGTAACTCCACCGCCCCCTGCTACCCCTGCAGATGCAGCTCCACCTCTTCAATTGCCTCCGGTACCAGTTGTTAATTCACCACCACCAGAAGCATTATCACCACCACCACCGGATGCATCCCCACCACCACCGGATGCATCCCCACCACCACCAGTACCGGATGCATCGCCACCACCGCCACTACCAGATGCATCGCCACCACTACCAGATGAAATTTTTACACTCAAAATATTTTATTTAAATTCTACACACCACAAAATCCTTTTTCACAACACTACTCAACAACAATCCAGTCATTGCTTAACAAACCACAAACAGTTTTCTTCCTCTTCGACTACAATATTGACAACAACAAGCAACAACAATCAAATCAAATCAAATCTTCTTCGTTTATCTCACTACTACAGCAACAACAATTAAGATCTGAAACGATTCATTGAAAGCGACGAATCTACAACTTAGATTCAGAAATAGCTACGAAGCAACTTTGATTCGGAAGACAACACACACGATTTCTCAGATCTGAAATTTTGATGATGTAACAAGTAACAAATCAGATCTGAAAGTTTCTTCTTTTTCAAAAAACCTGCAACAGATCTAAACTTGAAGAAGATTCAAAAATTAAAATGCATCGAACTAGTGATACCCAGCAATGTTTTTATATATATTTTTTATTTTAAATATGTTTTTAATACTTACCCAATAGTCCCTAAAGATAAGTTCTTTTACACAATAGTCCCTATAATGATGAAAAGACAAATGTACCCTCATGTGCCTTGCACATGCCTTCATTTAACCAAAAAATCTAACTGGGTTTGGCCTAAAGGACATAACGTGCAAGATTTGCAAACATTAAGGACAAAACTCATCAATTTTAAAGACAAAGAGCAGCGCCTGCAATTTTGGACATACATAAAGAACAAAACTTGTAATTTACTCTTTTTTATATGTAGCTATAAAAGTAGTGTTTTAAAAGGAATCAAACTCTACTTTGTTTTAACGGAAAATTTGGATCACTGACAAACCACTAGAGTATCACTATGCCACTAGTGGAACTACCCGATATATCCATCTCTAGTAGCCATTAATACCTATACACCAATTTAATAGGAAAACTAATAAATCTAGGAAAAACACCCTTGTGTGAATCATATCCAGGACCTAATGATTTGTAAACCTTATCTCACCCAAAATATCACTAGGCTATAATACCATAGGAGAATCAAGCTCTATTTAACCTTTTATTTTCTTAAAGCATACTAGGGGTGTGCACGGTTCGGTTCGGTTATTAGCATTATCCGTAACCGTAACCGAAGTCATCGGTTAATCGGTTCGGTTAATTCGGTTAATTTGTCGGTTTTCGGTTCGGTTCGGTTAATATTCGGTTAATAACCAATTCAAACAAGAGCTAAATTTTGTTGCTTAGAAATACATGTAATGGATGTATAAATAGATGAAATAGATGTATAAATACATGAAATGGAGGTATAAATGCATGAATAGATGTTTAAATACATAAAATGGAGGAATAAATAAATGAGATGTTACAGGAAATGAAAGTATAAAACATGAAATATATGAAATAGAGGTATAAAAGCTAGAAATATATAAAAAATAAATGGTTCGGTTCGGTTCAGTTAATTTCGGTTAACCGATGGTAAAAAAAATATCCGTTAACCGACATTCGGTTAATTCGGTTTCGGTTAATTTCGGTTCGGTTTTGTCGATTTTCGGTTCGATTTCGGTTAACGGTTCGGTTATTGCACACCCCTAAAGCATACATAAAATATTGGCAATTTATAATATTATATCCAAAAATAGAGTGGCATATATTTTAAATGATTATTAGTCCGTCAACAAGGAAATTATGAAATAAGAGCCCCAAAAAAAAAAAAAGTAAAACCATCGGCGGCTACAAAAGATGCTCATTACCTGAAACCAAAACTCGTTTAGTCGTTTATCGCTTTCCTCTAGAATCCTCCATCAGCACCAAAGAGGCGTTTTTCTTCTCTGTGATGTTATAAATGCCTAAAGTCTCAAACATTACTTGACATATACCTTGTTTTGTAATGATTAATGATAAGAATATTTTTATTAATGTTATGTGTGTAGTAGGTTGGAAAATTGAAATATTTGTTCATTGTAATTTATGACTTTATCATATTATTTTTAATAAACAGTTTGTTTGTTAAGAAAAACAAAAGACTTTTTTTAACGAAAGTAACTCAGTACTCTCGTTTTCAAAAAAGTATTGCTAAAGTGATCGTTAATATACCATCATTATTTTCTTTTACGTTCACATTTTTTCGGTGGTTATTCATAACCAAATTTATGTTAGAACTTTCGAGTCGGGTAACATTAGACCTAGAATTCAAGTTTTAAGAAAACTAAATCAAAGAGACGGGTTTTAACATTAACCACTAAAATATACCAATTTGATTCATTCGGAATCAGAAGCAAAGCAATTGAAACAATTTGATTATTGAATTTAATAATAGTTAATTGCCCGGATGGTCCCTGTGGTTTCACTTTTTTTCACGTTTAGTCCTCACCTTTTGAAAATAGCAAGTATGCTCCCTATGGTTTGTCATTTTGTTACTCAGATAGTCCCATGACATTTACTCTGGGGACTATCCGAGTAACAAAATGACAAACCATAGGGAGCATACCTGTTATTTCCGAACTAACTGACATCTACACAGGGGACTATCCGAGTAACAAAATAACAAACCATAGGGAGCATACCTGCTATTTTCAAAAGGTAGGGACTAAACATGAAAAAGCGTGAAACCATAGGGACCATCCGGGCAATTAACTCTTAATAACATGTGTACATTTTAACAAAAGTCACCCTAAATTTTAAATAAAAAAGGTAGACATATTAAAATTACTGGAAGTCAATAAATGAGAGAGAAAACATGAATGTTGAATTCCCTTCACCAAGTACGGTAATCAACTTTTCCTTCGAAAGTTTTGCTACCTTTCGAATGCTTTTGTTAAATCCCAGCGAAAATGAAGCCTGGAGGAATTGGGAACAAAATTGCGCTTTAGAGCGACCGCCGGATACAGATGGTGGTGTGGCCACAATTTTCCTACAAATTTTGTTTCAGAAGACGGGGCGGAGAGATAAGATTTGAAATAAAATAGAGGAGATTCGAGAGAGATATGAGAAGAAAATTAAGACGAGTTCATAATGAATGTCTTAAATACGTGTCCTCCCGTACCTTAGTTGTTAATCTGCTTCAAATTCTAATTACTTACTAAGACCATGAGTAGTGGTTCACATGGTGAAGGAGCATTTTCTGCTATGTGGCATTCACGTTAACATGGGAGGCTTTGATGGTGTGCGGGGAGGACCTCCGCACAAGGCCCACGATTTCGAGGGGCATGCGATTTAAAAAAAATCCGATACGTATATGTTATTTTTTTTTTTTTTAAATAGTAAACACATACCACTTCCAATATAGGCCCATTTACAAATCATTTTTTATGGTTTAGAATTCGGCCCACTTGTAATTAGGTTTATTGAACCCAATACTAATTTGATTTTTTTTTAAATAATAACAAAACATAACGGAAGGACACATTTTTTAAGGCTCGAACAGGGTATGTGAATTCTTAGAGACGCCTCTGCACGTTAACATGAGTGCAATTACCCCAAAAATAGTATAGTGATGTGAGGTGTGTGACTCAAACAAAACCAAGTAGTAGTGGAGATGAATGGTCTAAGGGTGAGAGGGGAGTCCCCTCTCTTACGCATAACCAATCCTCGTGTGCCACGTCAACTCCTCTCTTAAACTCCCCTAACACCCTAAATTGATGGCGGCACTCCCCTATTAGGGGACTTGGTTTTTATTTATTTATTTTTTATTTTTTTAATTATGCATGTTTATAAAAAAATATTAATAAAAATTAAATAAAATTTAACAAAAGACATTTCAAAGTAGAAAATAAAAATAAAATTCAAACTAGAAAATTAAAATTACATTCAAACTAGAAAATAAAAATTACATTAAAACTAGAAAATAATAATTTTAGAAATCGCACGGCCACCCGTACTTGTTAGCGATGTCGCGTTTTCGGGCGAGGATGAACGGCAACATATTTGGCGGAGCATCGTCGTGCGGCTTGATGAATGTTTCCATATCTCGATCGTAATTGTAGTTTTTCATCGTCTCGCGTTGTTCTGATATGAGCTCGAGAGCCTGCGCCTCTCTTTTCTTCCTCAATTCAATCGCCTCCAATTCAATCGAGTGCTTCCTTTCTTTCATGGCGGTGTACTCTTTGAATTGTTCCGCCAACTCGGCCGAGCTTCCCTCGGACGATGTCGCTTGACGCTTGTCTCGCCGTTGTGCTCTTTGTGGCGAGGGGTCTTCGTTCATATCGGGTATGGAAGGGTCCACCTCAACGGGCTTTCGTTTATGTCCCGAACCTTCCCCTTCCTCACCCAACAATGGGACTTGGGCCCATTTGTCGTGTTTTTGAACGACCTCCCACGCCTCGACATGTTGAAAACCGTTCGGAAATCTCTCTTTAAATTCTTTTAAAGCGACTTTCATCACGTCGAGATCCTTGACTCCGCTTCCTCGTGTGCGATCCTAGTAAAGAAAATTAAAAAATATACAATGTTAAAAAATATGAACTTAGTAAAGAAAATTAAAAAATATACAATGTTAAAAAATATAATTTTTACCGCTTGTTGGTATAGGCCGTTGAAAAAGTTTATTTTCGTCATCATCGGGCCCCATTTAGACCGTACTTGATGCACGGTCCGGTTACTTCCACCGAGGGTAGCGTTAAAATGATTTAAAATCTTACGCCAAAAACTATCGCGGTTTTGTTGATTGCCCTTCTTTTTGTTGGTAGAGCAATGTACCCACGCCTTCGCCAACGCCTCTTCTTGGACCTTTGTCCATTTTTCGCTCGCCATTTTTCCCTTTTTATCCCGAGCGTCATCTTCTTCGTTTCCGGCGTCTTCATCCACATTATATTCATCGTCCTCGTCCTCGTACTCGTCGCCCAAATTTTGAGTTTCGGGCACTACCTCCTCGTCCTCGTCGTCGTGAATAGGTAGAGGACGTTCAACATTTCCTCGTGTAGATGGAACTTGTGGGGAACGAAAAGCATATGGGTCGAAGGCGGGGGATTGAGGTGGATCCATTGATAACAAATTTTGAAAATAGCCGAAATTGGGTTGAAGGTTGGTTGCTTGGGTGTTGTAAAAGGAGGGGTGTGAAGGTTGTTAGAAAAAAAACGGGGGTTGTGAAGTATATCCGAAAGGGGGTTGTGAATTGTGATTGTGCACTTGCACCGCTCGAACCACCACGAGACGGTTGCTTGCCCCGTCCCTTAGTTTTTTTCTTGGCTTCGCGGGGTTGGTTCTCCATTTCTCGGTTTGAGAGTATATAAAAAATTAGTGAAGTGGGTGTGGTTTGAGAGTATAAAAAATAAGAAGTGGGTGTGGTTTGAGAGTATAAAAAATAAGAAGTGGGTGTGGTTTGAGAGTATAAAAAAGAGTGAAGTGGGTGTGGTTATTTATATTTGTTTAAAAAGTGAATTTTTTTTTTAAATTCGACCGTTTAATTCGACCGTTCCTCAATAATCGTGCCAATTCAATGCGGTGAACAAGTGCCGAACCCACTCCCCGAATCGGGTCCCCGCGGTGATGGCGGCGGTGTTCCCGATCGGGGAAGGTGGTCACCGAACCCACTCCCCGAGAGTGCCCCGGATACCCTAATATGTCATCGTTAATTTCAAATAATGCTGTAACATGAAGAACCGTCTAGACTCTTAAAAAAATTCATCAATCACCCAAAATAAATAACGACATATTATTAGTTAGTTATAAAAAATACTATGGAGATTAAAGAGTAACATAAAGGGTAATATACAAAATTAACATAACCATTTCACGTGAATTCCTAATCCATCTTCTCTTTGTCTCTCTTGACATAAAAATGAATCTCTCATACGTCGTCGTCATCATCATACTTACTAAATCCTACCAATAGTAAAACTAAGGTAGAGTCTGAGGAGGATAAGACGTAAACAGCCTTACATCTACCCCATAGGAATAGAGAGGCTGCTTTCAGGGAAACCTCAGGCTCGATAAAAAATGAATCTTTCATTCTCTTCGCAAATGATTCGTAAACCAATCCCCATATTATTTCTTACTCCTTTTTAGATCATCTTCTAGCATAATATCTCTCACAACCCTCAAAATTGAATTAACGAACATCGAATATCATTCTACGCTTTTGTTTTATGTATGATCATTATCCTTTTGCAAGAAAAACATCTATGATGAATGAGATTTTAATCCTTTTGCAAAAAAAAAAAAAATTGATACTTCATTTTAAACACAAACTACTTGATTTTGTAGTTTTAACCCAAAAGTTTTTAGTTTTTTCAATTTAACCTAACAACTTTTTTACTTTGATCTCCTATATTTTTCATGTTTTGCAAAATTTTTGGTTTTACGTTTAGTTCTAAATTTTACGAGTTAACACGGCACAATGTGTGTGTGGGTTCAACGGTTTTACATTTTGTTATACGTTTCGTTCTAAATTTTGCGAGTTAACAAGGCGCAACGTACGTGTGTTGTACAGTGTATTTACGTCGTCTATTTTTTCCTGTTTAACAAGTTCGTCACAACACGCGAGTTCTAAATGAAGTTAGTTATTATTTCCATTAGGGGTGCTAAACGGGTCGTGTTCGTGGGTTGGCGGGTTCAACCCGACCCGAACCCGAATATTTTATACGAACCCGAACCCGAAAATTGTGTCTTACATATGAACCCGAACCCGACCCGAATATTCGTGGGTTGACCCGAACACGACCCGTTCAACCCGAATCTTTTTATTTTTTTAATTTTTTCCACAAATTAATATATTCAATTTAAAATTTACTTAAAAAAATACAAACGTATATAATACATTTACATTTAAATTGTCAAATCTTATGTGAATTTCTCTTTTTAAGTTATAATTATGACATAAAATAGATACCCAATTTAATTTATTTCATAAAGTATATTGTAAAAAATATAATATAATATAAAAGGGTTAAACGGGTCAACCCGCCAACCCGACCAGGTTGACCCGAACCTGACCCGTTTAGCTAAACGGGTTCGCGGGTTCAACCTGAAACTGACCCGAACCCGTTTATCCCAAACCTAAACCCACGAATTTCGTGTTTGGTTCGTGCCGTGTTTTCGGGTCGTGTCGGAAATTCACACCCCTAATTTCCATAGTCAAAATCTCAGCCGTTGGATAGTGTTCTAGTATTCTTTAATTATTTGACATGCTTTTAATTTATTGGCTAAAAATAATATTTTCGTTTTCCTTTTAAGTATCGGTTTCTCCAATAATGCTGAGAGAATCAACTAAATGAAGTTGTTAGTGTGATTAATTATTTATATATATATATTTTTGGAAAAAAGCAAGTTTTCGAGTATTTAATTTCCAAGTTGTAATTTTTTTTTTATTCTGGGTTGTTAAAACTACCTATTCTAAATTTCTAAATATATAAAGTTAAGATGACTAGACCAATACGATATTAGGGATTTATTTTATTGAAAAATGACAAGAAGAGTTTTAATCAACCTAAATATAATATTTTAAGTCCCCTCTTCATATTTGAACTCAACTTTTTTTTTTTAACGGCCAAAAATAAATATAATATTTTAAGTCCCCTCTTCATATTTGAACCTAACTCTTTTTTAACGGCCAACTTAATCAATCTGGAGCATTCTCGGGGCACCCACTAGACCAAATGAAGTACTCCGAGAGTAACCTGAGTCCACCATCAATTCCGAGAAAACCCGATAATCTATCCGTCTGTAGGCACGACGGTGGAATTACCGGTAAAACTTGTTTAGCTCAAGAATCGAACCCAGGTTCCCTGTGTCTCCTATCAATGCCCACCAGTGCCTCACTCTGCACCAAATGGAAGTCGAACCTGCAACTCACAAGAGAAATACAAGTCTCCCACCACTTGATCTAGAGATCGTTGGCAATATTTGAACCTAGCTAATCCACCGGTCAACAGCTACCCGCTCGTTACATAACCTTCTAGTGAATAGAGGTCTTCCAATAATTTTTGTTACGTAACCTCTTTCATGATTTGTCCGTGACAATATTCCAATTCGTGTTAAATTACTTCATATCCCGACTTTAGAGTTTTGAACCATGTCGTTGATGATGAGTCGTCGATGATGAACAATGAATATTTGGAATCTAATGTGTCATCGCCAATCGGATGTTAAACAAAATTAAGTTATATTTGTTATGGCACTTTACATTATTTCGAACATCACTTTTACCAAATATGTGATGATGGGGAATTGTAGCAAGGAACGCCATTTTTGTCACATGTTTTTTCAGACATTTTACATTTTTATTAGCTATGCTTCAAAAGATATTATGGAGAAATTTGGTTTGGAATTTTTGTTGTTGTATATTGATTGTATATTTATTTTGTCATAGGCTATTATGGTTGCATTTTGAATGCGCCCGTTATCTGGTTAAGATTGTCCTTTTAATGGTCATTACATTAATTGCTCAAATTTATTTATTTACTTTTTTTAAATGATCGTAATGTTTATTTATTTAGTCGGACTCTCTCTACTGCATACCTAAGTTCAAATCACCATTTTATTCACATAATATAAAACAATTCCTTGTTTAAAATCACTATATACACACCATTGACCTATATATATGTTAATAAACGGATCTTTTGAATAGTAGTAAAGTAGATAAGATTATAATAATATATATATATTTTTTTAATATTTTTATTATCTTCTTTACTTTTTAAGTTAGATAAGCTTGTGTTAATCGGTACTGGTATCGAAAATACCAGTACGATTATCGGTACATGAAGGTAAAAACCGACACCAGCCTGGTACAGAAAACAACAAAAGTCAGTATCGAATTGATTTTGAAAATCTTTTATTTTGGGAAATTCGGTACTACTACCCGGTACCATTTGCTCATCCCTGATCAAGGGTGTCTACGAACAACAACGGTATAATACAACTTTTTTTGTTGATTTTCTTCAACTTTTAATGATTTCTTCAACCATTTGCTCATCCCTGATCAAGGGTGTCTACGAACAACAACGGTACCATTTGCTCATCCCTGATCGTAATGAATATTTATTTTATACTGATGCTTACATTTTTGTTTTATTTTTATTTGTATCAACGTAATGACTCTTTCAACGACACTTACGTTTTGTTGGTTTTGGCCTAGTGGGATCCCAAGAACTTTCTTTAGAGGGTACCTGGCTACTCAGGCTAATATATAATCGTGGGTTAAATCTGATATTTTGTATGATAATTTGCTTAAGATGTGTAGATAAAAAACCTAAATATACTTGCATATATCACAAAATAAACATATGTTGAACCTATAAGACTTCAAATTGTAGTAAGAAAAAAAATTGTTAAAGATGATGTGGGGGGGGGGGGGGGGTGTTTGATTAGGCTATTTTTGATTTCACGAGCTTCTAGGAGACCTTTCAATTTATAATTACATAGTGTATCTCTATTTTAGGATAGAGATCAATTACAAATCTTTAGAAAACCTTGAATGATACAGTTACAATTATACTAAATATATATTTGCTATTATACCCCCGCAGTCGAAGCGGGAGGAGACCGAATGCTGAGACTGGATCTAAAATCTTCGAATAATATGCGAGGAAGCCCCTTAGTAAAGATATCTGCAATCTGGTAATGAGAGGGAACATGAAGAATCCTGACCTGACCGCGCTGTACTTGCTCACAAACGAAATGGATATCCAACTCAATATGTTTTGTGCGTTGATGTTGAACTGGATTTCCGGATAAGTAAATGGCGCTGACGTTGTCATAATAGACGAGAGTGGCGCGAGATAACGGCTGATACAGCTCGAGAAGAAGGTTGCGAAGCCAGCAGATTTCAGCAACGACATTTGCGACAGCACGATATTCGGCTTCTGCACTGGATCTGGGGACGGTACTTTGACGCTTGAAGGACCAGGATATCAGATTTTCACCATAGTAGATACAATAGCCGCCAGTAGACCGTCTCGTATCAGGGCAACCCGCCCAGTCAGCGTCTGTGTAAGCGGTCAGAGAAGGAGTGGGATAGCGGCCCAAAGTGATACCATGATAGAATAGGTTCGATGCCCTCTCTCCATTCATTCCTTTCAATTTATAATTACATAGTGTATCTCTATTTTAGGATAGAGATCAATTACAAATCTTTACAAAACCTTGAATGATACAGTTACAATTATAGTTGAGTTGAACTGTTTATAGTTGCACGGAGCGGGTGCATTGTCGTTATTGTTGTTGTTTGCTTGGTTTATCTGGGCTATCAGGTTTGGGATAATAGCAGCGATTTGCTGAGTGATTATGGCTGCCATGGCGGCATCCTGAGTTTGGTTACGTCGAGGAGGTATTCTAAAAGAGCAAAGAAACATGAAAGGAAACGAGTGAGGTAATATTGGATAGTAAAAAATGAATGCTTAAAAGAATATCGATAAGGCATAAGGATTGCGATCATTTGTTCGTCACCTAAAACAAACAAACGACGCTGTGACTAATCAAAGTAAATGGGTTGTATTATTGTATTGCGAAGACATGCTTTAGCCTATAAGAGGATACTCACCCCAAGAGTTCCCAGGTAAGAGTGACTGGTCCGATTATGTGGATTTGTACGAACACTCTAGCCTTAGACAGAAAGCTCAGGGTACAGGCATCCACCCTTTAAGATTGCACGTGTTCACATTATAAAGACCCAAACTTTGACGAGATTTTGAAAACTTTGAAGGTTCAAAACCTTATAACAAATCATCTAAGAGTAGATGATTGATTTTCAAAACGGATTTGTATTTTGTGTTCTTGTTGAGGTTGTCACCTAAAGATAGGTGACGGTATTGTTTTATAATCTAAACGCAAGTAAACTCGTGTTAGGGTCCTAGGAAGGTTATAGACTAGGTCAAAGCATTACTAATTACCTAATTGCCTATAACCATGGGCTCTGATACCAACTCTTCTGTCACACCCCGACCGCGTAATACAACAAACCGCGGCGGAAACGTCGGGGAGTGGAGTAACAGAATCATTTTTTCACAACATATGGTATTTAAAGTTTGGTTTTATTAGAATAATTGTTTACAATGTCTTGGAATTTAACTGAATACATAAAGTAATTAAATCGCCTTTCTTCCTTTTAAGTCACTAAAGCCCAAGTCCGCCTAAGTGTAGCACGATCATCATCATATATTAATTCCTGAAACACATGTGAAAATAGGTACGTCAGCAAAAAAATGCTTGTGAGATACATAGGTTTTGTTGAAGCAGGATTCATGACTTGTAAGTTAAAAGAAGTGTTTAACAAAAATGTAGTCATGAACCTTGTAAAATGTTTTCTTTTATAAAATCTTATGAAATTCGATATGAAAATCAGATGATATAAAAGAATGATGCATGGTTAAATAAATAACCAAGTAAAAACGATCACGTTATTCGGTTAATTACGATGAAACACGAACGGGCACGAAAAACGATCCAAATTACGCGACGAATGGTATTTTAGCATTCAAATCACTAAAATAAAATATTTTAATGATTACAAAAATTTTTGGATGCCCGGATATGTTTAGAACGTAAGATATAGGAAGGTTATAGACTAGGTCAATGCATTACTAATTACCTAATTGCCTATAACCATGGGCTCTGATACCAACTCTTCTGTCACACCCCGACCGCGTAATACAACAAACCGCGGCGGAAACGTCGGGGAGTGGAGTAACAGAATCATTTTTCACAACATATGGTATTTAAAGTTTGGTTTTATTAGAATAATTGTTTACAATGTCTTGGAATTTAACTGAATACATAAAGTAATTAAATCGCCTTTCTTCCTTTTAAGTCACTAAAGCCCAAGTCGACCTAAGTGTAGCACGATCATCATCATATATTAATTCCTGAAACACATGTGAAAATAGGTACGTCAGCAAAAGAATGCTTGTGAGATACATAGGTTTTGTTGAAGCAGGATTCATGACTTGTAAGTTAAAAGAAGTGTTTAACAAAAATGTAGTCATGAACCTTGTAAAATGTTTTCTTTTATAAAATCTTATGAAATTCGATATGAAAATCAGATGATATAAAAGAATGATGCATGGTTAAATAAATAACCAAGTAAAAACGATCACGTTATTCGGTTAATTACGATGAAACACGAACGGACACGAAAAACGATCCAAATTACGAGACAAATGGTATTTTAGCATTCAAATCACTAAAATAAAATATTTTAATGATTACAAAAATTTTTGGATGCCCGGATATGTTTAGAACGTAAGATATGCGCGTAAATGCAAACTTATGCACTTTTTGACGCTTTTAGTCCCTGTTGATCAAATAAGTTTATTTTCTCACACCGAACCCCTCAAAGCTTATTTCTAAGCTATGTAAAAGATATTTATGGTATGTTTAACTTATGATCATATTCCGGAGTGTACGTTGCTATACGAATCAGAAGACTTTCGCAGTTTGTCGCAAATAGTCCATGTGAGCGAATAAACTTGTTTTTGCCATACCAAACCCTCCAAAACTTATTTCTAAGTTATGTAAAGGTTATTTAAGGTATGTTAAGCTTATATTGATGTTCCAGAGTGTCTGTCGCGTTAAACTGGTTACGTTTACGCATTAGTTTGCGTATAACTTTGCAGAAAGCGATTTAGAGCTCGAAATCGAACAAGAATTGATATGTGCAAAAGTCACATGTATTTGTACAATTCCAAGATTGAAACACAAGATTTCATTGGATTCGTATTTGTATGATGGTCGTAGAGGCACAGATGTCACAGTCTCCCATATTTTAGGAAATTTCGTCCCGAAATTTAATTTAGAGGAAACTTGTGTGTGCTCGAAATTGAAGTCGGAGAGTATAACATAAAACAACATTGGTCAAGGTCCAGAACTTCTAGTAAACTAAATTACACATGACAAAACTTGCTGTGGTTTCTGTGCACTGAATTCCATAATTATGTATGCATCTATAATTACGTAATTCCTTGCGCAGTCCGCACAGTTCATTTTATAATGCGTAGGGAAAAATAAATCGAATAATCCTGTGATGACTTGACTAGACTACCATAGAGTCTTTTTTTAACTAGATCAACGAATGGTCTCTTTAAACAGACCACCGAAGAGTCTCTTCAACTAGATCACCAAAGGATCTTTTTAACTAGATCAACGAACGACCTCTTTAAGTAGATTAACACATGATCTCTCTAACTAGGTCGGCGAATGACCTTTTGAACTAGACCACCAGAGAGTCTCTTTAACTATATCAACGAATGATATCTTTAACTAGATCGACGAATCAGTCACTTAACTAGACCACCCAATGGGTCTCTTTAACTATATCAACACATGAGATCTTTAACTAGATTGACGAATTAATCTCTTTAACTAGACCACCCAAGGGGTCTCTTTAATTATATCAACACATGATATCTTTAACTAGATTGACGAATCAATCTCTTTAACTAGACCACCCAAGGGGTCTCTTTAACTATATCAATATATGATATCTTTAACTAGATTGACAAATCAATTTCTTTACCTAGACCACCCAAGGGGTCTCTTTAACTATATCAACACATGATATCTTTAACTAGATTGACGAATCAATCTCTTTAACTAGACCACCCAAGGGGTCACTTTAACTACATCAACGAATGATGTCTTTAACTTTGGAATAGTACTTTACAATCCAAGGGTCTTAACTATTACGTAGAGACCCATTAAGGATTTAAGATAGTACCTTTGGATATCCTTATAAGAATCCATCATATAAAGATATGGAAGATTCTATGAGGATTTGGATAGCGAGTAATTGGATTCACACATAAACACATAATCACATAATTGTCAACTTGGTCATCAATTTGTTATTAACTTGTTATAAATTTGTTTGTAAACTTGTTATTGATTTGAACACGTATATTTAAAGTATGCCAGGAATCTAATCCCCGGACTTTGATTAGTACTTTAAGCATCCTCAAGAATCTAACTATGAAGATAGGAAGATCTTATAGGAATTTTGGAACTCGTGTAGTGAGAGATGTTTCGAAACCTTGTACTAGGTGTGCTAAGTCAACACACGAAGTGAAGTGTTTATGAAGTCAAGATGCTAGATATGCTAAGAAGCAGGATTTGGAGATCAGATACTACATATGTTAAGTCAACATACGAGCAAAGCGTTCTTGAAAGCTATGCATGGGGTTATTTGGAAATGTGTTTAATGCTTTTAAAATTTTACGTAATGCTTTTGAAATCATGTGGTAGGTGTATTAGGTAAATATGTTTATAAAATGTTTTAAAACTATGTGAAGTGGTTTTCAAATCATGTATATGGTTTTTGAAAATATAGATAATGCTTTTGAAATTATACATTTGGTATATTAAGTAAATATATTATGTTAAAATGTTTTTAAATCATATGAAATGTTTTTAAAATCATGAAGGATGTTTTGAAAACATATACTATGTATGTTGTTATGAAAACCAGAATGTAATGATATGTACATAGACATATCGCATAAGACTATTGAAGGACTTATGAAAAGTACCCTTAGATATCCAAGCAAGGATTTAAAGTGGTACTTTGAGTATTCGTCCAGGGTTGTAATTTGTACCTTGTACTTTGTTTCTTAGAAGGAAACAAGTACTTAGGATTTTCGAGGAGATCACGAGCGATTATAAGAATGAGAGAACTACAAGAGTAGTTTGTCTTGCAAGGAACATAGTTCCTTGGTGTCGGTATTGTAAGGGTATATCACACATACACACAATCGTATCAGTTTCGTAATTAAAATTGAAATAACAAATCTTATTTATGTACCAACTGAAAGGTTTCAAGCGTCATAGGTAACAACAAGGAAAATATAAAAGTTTAATTGTTCACTGTTGCATTGTCGTTTGCATTTGCCTCGTTAATGTTAAATACTCGTCCACGCGCTGGATTTGCATTAACAAGTCTTGGGCAATTGTTTCGATAGTGAGTAAGATCACCACAGTTGTAGCAAGAACCAGGTGGAAAGCGAGCTTGAGCAGGGTTGGCTTGAGGTTGGTTTGGACCACCTTGGTTCGGGTTAGTTCGACAAGCATTTTCCAGGTGACCGAGTCGCCCACATGATGCACACTGACGACACTGTAAGTGAGCTAGGTGGTGTGCATTACATTTGTTGCATATTGGTGCAGTACCGGCATAAGGTTTCCTTGTAGGAGGTTGAGCTGGTTGGTTGCGAGTGTTTTGGTTGGGTTGAGCAGCAACCGCATATTTTTGTGAAGCCTTGCACTTCTTAGAAGATTCAGTTTTGTTCCCCTTGTTTTCCTCTTGAGTAGTATTAGCTACTTGTTTCTTGTCGCCTTTTCGGAAAAGTTTACCCTTTCTGATCTGAGATTCAGTTAGGGTAGCAGATAGTTCAATGGCCTATCTAACTGTGGTAAGATTACTTCCAGTAACAATGTCCTGAACTGGGTTAGGAAGGCCATCGATGTATTTCTCAATTGCCTTATCCAAAGGTGTAACCATAGTCGGACACAACAAGCTCAATTCTTCGGACCGGTCAGTGTAAGCACGGTGTTCACCGCTGTCTTGTTTAAGATTGTCAAATTCTCTCTCCAGTGCCCCGAGTTCATAACGAGGACAAAATTCCTTCATCATCAGAGCTCGAAACTCTTCCCAGGTTTGTGCCATTGCCACATCGGCACCCCTATCCCTCATTACACCGTTCCACCATGTAAGTGCTCTTTTCTGGAATACACTTGATGCAAACTCAACCTTTCGCTCGTTTAGGCATTGTACATGACGAAACGTGCTTTCAAGACTCTCAAACCATTGTAGGAGCCCAGTGGCCCCTTCAGACCCAGTAAACGAGAGTGGCTTAGCTGAGTTGAACTGTTTATAGTTGCACGGAGCAGGTGCATTGTCGTTATTGTTGTTGTTTGCTTGGTTTATCTGGGCTATCAGGTTTGGGAGTATAGCAGCGATTTGCTGAGTGATTATGGCTGCCATGGCGGCATCCTGAGTTTGGTCACGTGAAGGAGGCATTCTAAAAGAGCAAAGAAACATGAAAGGAAACGAGTGAGATGATATTGGATAGTAAAAAATGAATGCTTAAAAGAATATCGATAAGGCATAGGGATTGCGATCATTTGTTCGTCACCTAAAACAAACAAACGACGCTGTGACTAATCAAAGTAAATGGGTTGTATTGTTGTATCGCGAAGACATGCTTTAGCCTATAAGAGGACACTCACCCCAAGAGTTCCCAGGTAAGAGTGACTGGTCCGATTATGTGGATTTATACGAACACACTAGCCTTAGAAAGAAAGCTCGAGGTACAGGCATCCACCCTTCCAGATTGCACGTGTTCACATTATAAAGACCCAAACTTTGACGAGATTTTGAAAACTTTGAAGGTTCAAAACCTTATAACAAATCATCTAAGAATAGATGATTGATTTTCAAAACGAATTTGTATTTTGTGTTCTTGTTGTGGTTGTCACCTAAAGACAGGTGACGGTATTGTTTTAGAATCTAAACGCAAGTAAACTCGCGTTAGGGTCCTAGGAAGGTTATAGACTAGGTCAAAGCATTACTAATTACCTAATTCCCTATAACCAAGGGCTCTGATACCAACTCTTCTGTCACACACTGACCGCGTAATACAACAAACCACGGCGGAAACGTCGGGGAGTGGAGTAACAGAATCATTGTTTCACAACACATGGTATTTAAAGTTTGGTTTTATTAGAATAATTGTTTACAATGTCTTGAAATTTAACTGAATATATAAAGTAATTAAATCGTCTCGCTTCATTTTAAGTCACTAAAGCCCAAGTCCGCCTAAGTGTAGTTCGATCATCATCATACATTAATTCCTGAAACACATGTGAAAATAGGTACGTCAGCATAAAAATTCTTGTGAGATACATAGGTTTTGTTGAAGCAGGATTCATGACTTGTAAGTTAAAAGAAGTGTTTAACAAAAAGGTAGTCATGAACCTTGTAAAATGTTTTCTTTTATAAAATCTTATGAAATTCGATATGAAAATCAGATGATATAAATGAATGATGCATGGTTAAATAAATAACCAAGTAAAAACGAGTTGTATAAAATATGTTATTTGTAAATCAGTTTCTTGTAAACAATATGTCGTGTCTTTATATAAAATGTATCATGTCTTTGTTTCTGTCAAAGTGGTTTAGATAACGCTACGATATGTAATATCATAAAAGCACTTATATATAGGAAGTACCAGCGGCGTATCCACCATGCTTGTATTATATTACACATGTCTCGTTATTTAAATCACTTACCAAATAAATCACCAAAAATGTCTTGTCAAACCAATGTCAAATATTGTGCATAAACAATGTATAGTGTCACAATATTAGGTATAAACTATGCCTTGTATAGACGAATGTCAGATAACAACCAATGTCTTGTATGGTGAATAAAGAATAATTACTCAACCACATATGTGTATGTTAATGTAAAAAAATTAAATGTTAAGAAATCAATGTGCTAGCATGCTCAGTCAACATACATAGAAAAGCATAAATGAAATCATGTACTATATGCGTACTAATGAACATAGCAAGTACATGTCATGAAAGCACGAAAAGTACGAAAATAACAAGTAGGCACATGTATTTCACCCCAAAATATTTGAAAATGGTAAAAGAGGGGACTATGTACTCACATTGAATTGCAAAGTATACTCGATCTAACGAACTTAACAAAGCTCGGGCAAACCAAGGAAATCAAGTGGTACCTAGTAATCGGATTGCTAAGTCAATAAATCGACACCTAACTCGGAAGATCGGGTAGAATGAGGTCTCGTAAACCAAATGAGTATTGGAACTCATGTCATATGGTTTAAGAAAGCTTACATTCTAGATCGGAACCTATCCTAAGTGCTTATGACCCGTTACGACCCGCTAAGGTAGCTTACGCTACTTTAATGCGTCGTTCGCGCGAATGCGCGTTCGAGACGCCTAACTAGTCCTATGACAAGTATTATATACCCTAACATGTTTAAATATGTTGCATAATTAGTTTAAGTGACAAAAGTTAGGTTACATATGCTTAAAATCAAATTATGCATGAAAAGGGCATTTTGGTCATTTTCCTAAGGCATATAAACTACCTATCATACAACTAATTAAACTAAATGACCATAAGGTATAACCTCGGAAGGTTATTCCCTATACAACTATGGTCACAAAATATGCTTGGTCGGATCCTAACGATCGACCAAACGGGTCGGGTTCGAAAGTCTAAGCGGTTGTTAAGACCGCTTATCTTACGACCCTATACAAGCATTAGACTAAAAGTGACGAGTTAAACATGTTTAACTAAGTTAGAAAACAAGTTTGATATCAAAACATAGTGTTTTGATACCCGAAAATAGCTTCGTCGCAAAATGCGCATAATCGGCATTTTGACCGAAACTTTGACTCGTCACTTTGACTAATCAACGTGGTAATCAGTAGGCATAGTCACAAGGGACTATAATCATCGTGATTACGCTCACGTTGCAAAGTTCGATTGAACTTTGACTTGACCAATTCATGGTCAAAGCAGAAAGTCAAACACTGTTTGACTTTCATGCTTGAAAAGCATAAACAAGCATGAAAGAAGCTTACAAAGAGTCCAAGCTAGGAAGAATTGAACTAAAACACTCAGGTATGAAGCCTTAGCTTCAACTTAGAGCAGATTAGATCAATTTGAGCAAGGAACAAGAATGAAACTTGAAGGGTATTTATAGGAAGCTTGAATTCACAAGATCATTACATGTGTTTTTGCAAGGATCAAGGATTGATCTCAACCATACACATGTTACCCATAGATTAGAATACAAGGGGAGCACAAAAACAAGCCAATGGTATGCTAAATTTGGGATTAAAACCATGAGAACAAGCTGTTTTAACCAGATTCAGTGTTTCTGTCCAGATAGGGGCCTCTCCGTACGTGACGGAAAACACCCTCAAGCGTCGTCATACGCCAAGCTCTGCCTTCTGAAGTTTCAAAAATGGCAGAACAGGTCCCTGCAGCCTCCAAACTTGTTTTTCGACGCGTTTAAGCCCCGTTAACCCAATTTCAAGGATCTAAAAGGATGTTAAAGTATAGGGGACTTGAAATATGCTTGGAGATATTACGGATGTTGGTTCGTTTGGCCGTACGATCACGTTATTCGGTTAATTATGACGAAACACGAACGGACGCGAAAAACTATCCAAATTACGCGACGAATGGTATTTTAGCATTCCAATCACTAAAATAAAATATTTTAATGATTACCAAAATTTTTGGATGTCCGGATATGTTCAGAATGTAAGATATGCGCGTAAATGCAAACTTATGCACTTTTTGACGCTTTTAGTCCCTGTTGATCAAATAAGTTTATTTTCTCACACCGAACCCCTCAAAGCTTATTTCTAAGCTATGTAAAGGATATGTATGGTATGTTTAACTTATGATCATATTCCAGAGTGTACGTTGCTATACGAATCGACAGACTTTCATAGTTTGTCGCAAATAGTCCCTGTGAGCGAATAAACTTGTGTTTGCCATACCAAACCCTCCAAAACTTATTTCTAAGTTATGTAAAGGTTATTTAAGGTATGTTAAGCTTATGTTGATGTTTCGGAGTGTCTGTCACATTAAAATGATTACGTTTACGCATTAGTTTGCGTATAACTTTCTAGAAAGCGATTTAGAGCTCGAAATCAAACGAGAATTGGTATGTGCAAAAGTCACATGTATTTGTACAATTCCAAGATTGAAACACAAGATTTCATTGGATTCGTATTTGTATGATGGTCGTAGAGGCACATATGTCACAATTTACTCGTTGAGTAATTATCAAAATTACTTTTCAAATTATCCTGTAGAGTAATTTTCATCATGTAGAGTAGTTTTGTAAAATATTATTGTAGGGTAATTTTGATCTTGTAAAGTAATTTTATAGAGTATCATAATTACTTTACAAATGATCTTGTATGGTAATTTTGTAGAGTATCATAATTACTCTATAAATGATTTTATAGAGTAATTTTGAATTGTATGTTGTTTGATAAACTTGCAGAGTAATTTTGAAACACTTTTAGAGTAATTTTGATGCTCAGTAATTTTGATACACTTGTAGATTAATTTTGATAATCTATCTTTACTATAAAAGGAGAAATCTGAGTGACATAAGCAAGGCTTAGGTGGCAGCCATTGAGGTTGTCCAACAAATTTCAAAGCTGATGTGGCAGCAATAGAAAGAGCCATAGTGACATCATAAAGCTTAATATATAAAACACTTTAAAATTTAAGGTCTGGCCCACAATCAGCTTTTCAAAGGTCTGCTCACATATACAAAAGGGCAAAGCTCTGACCCTCCCTCATATTTCAAAGCTCTGCCCTCATTCAAAAGGGCAAAGATCCGCCCACATACAACTTTCAAAACTCTACTCCACATTCAAAATTCAACCTCTGCCATCACTTTAAAATGCATTCATTCAGCATAGGTTTCATTAAAATGGAGGGTGATTTGAAATTTAAAACTTATAGGGATATGTAATTTGCATTTAATGCGACAAGAGCTTCAATTTTCTCTCTCAAATATAGAGTCCCTTCTTTCAAAATTGAAATCCAAACCCAAACTCTTCATTCCTCCCAAATGAAGCGATCAGAGCTCCGAGAATGAGAGAGGTGACTACGGCGATTGATTCTAACCCAAAAATGCTAACCAAAATATCCATCTTCCCTCACAATCTCATATGCCAAGTTCAAGATTTTCCAACATATTGTTACTCAACAGATTCCAAAATCCTCATCCATCATTCTTGCACGATGGCTCTAGAAAATTAACCTAACGGTGTGATTCTAACCCACAAATCATAATTCCAAAAGGTTAGTGTTTGATTTCTTATCAAGCATCATTTTTGTGGTACCACAAACCCTAATTGCTTCACATATCACTTTGAATCGTATCTGCTCTACTATTCAATTTCCCGACTGCATCTGTTTTCTAACTTGCAGTATGCCTTAGATTTCTTCAAATATCATATCTTTGTTTTTCAATTTTGTTTTTCTTGCACATAATTAAAATATTCTACAAAGAAAATATATTTAAAAAGGGGGTAATGATGAAAACTATGGTGTTCTTATGCAGCCGATATTGGAATAGTACCCAGTTTTCAAGATTTTTGTTTTTGGTAAGTCTGAATAGTGTATATATATGCATACATAGAAATACGTATACATGTTGTTGATTTCTTTCATGATTTCAAGATGTGGGTTTGTATGGATCAACTTTTTAATCGATTTGATGATTTGTAGTAATAATGTTGTTTTGTTATTTGTTTATTTAGTGAAACAGACTATTATTAGTAAAGATTATATCGTATTTACTATGAAACAATATTTGAAAGGATAAATATGCTATTAGTTTAACTTAGTTGGAAAAGTATAAACATCTTAACTTCTAAAAGGATATATCTCAAGTTATTCTTTGTTTATAACCATGGGAATAATCGGTATTTTCTGTTTTTTGGAAGTACTATGGCCATATGGGCTGAATTTATATGATATGGGAACCCAAACTTTACTCAGCTAACTGTGACATTTTATTATGTTGCCTAAATTGCATCACATTAAGGTGTTTCATTGATTACTCAATACTTTGAAGATATCTATACTTCCCCATTCTTAGTGTTGCAGGCTCCCATGATCAACCGCAGGTGCATAACGAAGTTTTGCTTTTAATTTTATCAGGAAGATGATTAAAGCCATCGATGAGTATGAAGGTGAAGATCCTCTACAACCATGACTTCAGTAAGCTCCATCTTCATTTTAATGTTAGTTTTATGTATTTTATTCTAATAACAAGTTCTATTGTCATTTAGCTCATTATATGTTGTTATTTAATTGATTACATGTAGTCATTTTTGTTTTAGCCTCTGGGTTCTGTCGAGGCTGCTATCAAGAACCTCCCCTTATCGGCTGTTGGTGATTCTAGCAATCTCGGGTCTCCCAATCAACGGATCACTTCCAGAGAATCAAGGTTTTAAGATAATCTATCCTTTTTCGAAGATTTGAGGTTGATTTAAGTAAACTTATTTCGTTTTCTTGAATAAAGCATGTGACATTTGTATTACTTAGTAATTACCTCTTTTTTTTTTAAAATAAAGACGTATTTTTAAATAAAAACGGTCCAATTGGTTGAAGCATGCTACTCGTCGCATTTGTACACTCTTATATTGGAGACTACAATTGGATCAGTTGGGGTTAACACTCCTATATTGGAGACTACAATTGATTTTAATAATTGCTTTTACTTGTGCTTTGCCCGGAGTTCTCATAATCAAGGTCAATATTGGCAAAACATCTCTATATCAAAAGCATCAAGGCATCAACATTTTACATCTTTACCCAATGGTAGTATCATGCGTTGTTCATACATCGATTACAAAGTAAAGTAGCTCAGCGATGGTATAATTTCATTTTTATAGCTAAAATTTTTTATTATAAGATTAGCTCGGGTTTATAATCTGTATCCATCCACCCGTTCCAATTGGTTCTGATGCAATTAGAATTTGCAAATTAAGTAGTTAGGGTTTCAGTTTACATTCGTTATGATAAAGAGGCATTAATTTGAGTTTAATTAAATTGTTGTTGTTTGTTCAGGGGGAATTGAATCTGTTGCGTTGGCAGGATTGCAAGCTAAGGTATGTTATTCATTACTTCAATAACCATCTTTATTGTAGTTGGAACGCAATCGTAAAATAAATAAGTTGAACGTGAGACCCTTATATTTAAAGGGCCCAATTTTTAGCACTTCTAAGTTTGTAAGGCTTGACTACGTTTGATTCGATAAATGAAATCAATACATGGTATAGAGTGGAAAGTGCAGTTCTGCAGTCCTTTTCTCCGGTACGACCTTTAAGTCTTTTTCGATTGAACCATACGTATATGTTGGTTAAATTATCAATGAACTTCAAGAGATAAGGAACCAACTGAAAATGTACATACGCATTATTAAGTATGTATGTATTGTATATGACTACACAAACGGAAAGCATTGATAACACACTTACTGTATAAAGTCGATAAGCATCCATTTCCTGTCTAACAAAACGAACCAAACTCTGAGTGGCTGAGTTGATCCACTGGTCGAGCACATTAGCCGAGTTAATAACAGTGGCTCTATCAAGAGGAACAAACGGTTCAATGATGATTCAATTGTTCTTTTTTACATTAACTAACTTAACTGTATCTGGTAAATTTGGGTACAGGTTTTAGACTCTCATGGTCCTTTTCTACTGCAGTCCATCGACCTCAAGTCTTTTTTGGTTTTGAACCAAAAATCTATACACGTTATACCATGGTAAGAAAACATCTTTCACCTGCACATGTTATCAGCTTTCAAAATAAAAACTCAAAAAATAGCTAAAATTTAAGGTATGTGTTTAGTGCCGGCATCAGATTCCTAATTGATGGAGAAAGGTCTGGTGGCAAGAAAAGCTGCTTCCAGGAGGTTGTCAAGTGTTTTCGCTCGACGATTCCATTCTTGGGTGGTTGGTTTGGCCCTTATTCCTGTAACTCGAACCCTAGCCCGGTATATCCCATTTTAGTTTTACACCATTGTGAACCTTACGCCTTTTTTACTCTCTGATCCAGGTTCTCGGCATTGAAAAATATTCGTAAACTAAATCACACGTGTATACGTTGACATTTAAGAGATATACAGTCAAGAATATCAAGAGCAATGGTGATATATATGCGGATTAGACACCAAAAAATAAACACTCAAAAATAGCTACAATTTAAGGTATGTGTTTAGTGACGACATCAGATTCCTAATTGATGGAGAAAGGTCTGGTGGCAAGAAAAGCTGCTTTCAGGAGGTTGTCAAGTGTTTTTGCTCGACGATTGCATTCTTGGGTGGTTGGTTTGGACCTTGTTCCTGTAACTCGAATCCTAGCCTGGTATATCCCATTGAACCTTACACATTTGTTACACTCTGATCGAGGTTCTCGGCATTGAAAAATCTTCGTAAACTAAATCACACGTGTATATGTTGACATTTAAGAGATATACAGTCAAGAAAATCAACAGCAATGGTGATACATATGCGGATTAGACACCAAAAAATAAACACTAAAAAAATAGCTACAATTTAAGGTATGTGTTAAGTGACGACATCAGATATCTAATTGATGGAGAAAGGTCTGGGGGCAAGAAAAGCTGCTTCCAGGAGGCTGTCAAGTGTTTTCGCTCGACGATTCCATTCTTGGCTGGTTGGTTTGGCCCTTTTTCCTGTAACTCGAATCCTAGCCCGGTATATCCCATTTTAGTTTTACACCATTGTGAACCTTACGCCTTTTTTACTCTCTGATCGAGGTTCTCGGCATTCAAAAATATTCGTAAACTAAATCACACGTTTATATGTTGACATTTAAGAGATATACAGTCAAGAAAATTAAGAGCAATGGTGATATATATGTGGATTAGACACCAAAAAAGAAAACACTAAAAAAATAGCTACAATTTAAGTATGTGTTTAGCGACGGCATCAAATTCCTAATTGATGGAAAAAGGTATGGTGGCAAGAAAAGCGGCTTCCAGGAGGTTGTCAAGTGTTTTCGCTCGATGATTCCATTCTTGGGTGGTTGGTTTGGCCCTTGTTCCTATAACTCGAATCCTAGCCCGGTATATCCCATTTTAGTTTTACACCATTGTGAACCTTACGCCTTTTTTACTCTCTGATCGAGGTTCTCGGAATTGAAAAATCTTCGTAAACTAATTCACACGTGTATATGTTGACATTTAAGAGATATACAGTCAAGAAAATCAAAAGCAATGGTGATATATATGCGGATTAGACACCAAGAAATAAACACTAAAAAAATAGCTACAATTTAAGGTATGCGTTTTGTGACGTCATCAGATTCCTAATTGATAGAGAAAGGTTTGGTGGCAAGAAAAGCTGCTTCCAGGAGGTTGTCACGTGTTTTCGCTCGACGATTCCACTCTTGGGTGGTTGGTTTGGCCCTTGTTCCTGTAACTCTAATCCTAGCCCGGTATATCCTATTTTAGTTTTACACCATTGTGAACCTTACGACTTTTTTACTCTTCGATCGAGGTTCTCGGCATTGAAAAATCTTCGTAAACTAAATCACACGTGTATATGTTGACATTTAAAAGAGATAAAGTTAAAAAAATCAAGAGGAATGGTGATATATAAGCGGATTAGACACCAAAAAATAGTTACTCAAAAATAGCTACAATATAAGGTATGTGTTTAGTGACGACATCAGATTCCTAATTGATGGAGAAAGGTCTGGTGGCAAGAAAAGCTGCTTCCAAAAGGTTGTCAAGGGTTTTCGCTCGACGATTCCATTCTTGGGTGGTTGGTTTGGCCCTTGTTACTGTAACTCGAATCCTAGCCTGGTATATTCGATTTTAGTTTTACACCATTGTGAACCTTACGCCTTTTTTACTCTCTGATTGAGGTTCTCGGCATTGAAAAATATTCGTAAACTAAATCACACGTGTATATGTTCACATTTAAGAGATATACAGTCAAGAAAATCAAGAGCAGTGGTGATATATATGCGGATTAGACACCAAAAAATAAACACTAAAAAAAAAAGCTACAATTTAAGGTATGTGTTTAATGAGGCATCAGATTCCTAATTGATGGAAAAAGGTCTGGTGGCAAGAAAGGCTGCTTCCAGGATGTTGTCAAGTGTTTTCGCTCGAAGATTCCATTCTTGGGTGGTTGGTTTGGCCCTTGTTCCTTTAACTCGAATCCTAACCCGGTATATCCCATTTTAGTTTTACACCATTGTGAACCTTACGCCCCTTTTACTCTTTGATCGAGGTTCTCGGCATTCAAAACTTCCGTAAACTAAATCACATATGTATATGTTGACATTTAAGAGATATACAGTCAAGAAAATCAAGAGCACTGGTGAAATATAGGCGGATTAGAAACCAAAAAAATGTAACACCTCGAAAAATCACGTCCAACGATGTATTGACACGTGTAATAAACCCTAATGAAGTCAAACATTGAATTTAAGGGACTAATTTTTTGCAAAATCGAAAAACTTTGATTATGAAAGGACTGGAAGTGTTAGCATACCTAAAATAAGTTTCTAAATAACCTCTTACGATATTTATATTCACAAATGAGCCACTTGATGTTCGAGTGTAGCCGTTTGCGTAAATAATTGAAAGTTTGCGCAATGAAGGGTTAAAAGCGTCAACATGTTAATTCTTACCTCTGAGTGACCTTTTAACAAACCGGGAGTTTCATGATATTTGATTATACTCTCGGGAATGCCAATTATTGGCCGTCTAAGTTTTTTATGCCTATAAGTAAAGTTACGAGCAACTTTGCAAGTTAGAGGGACTAAAAGTGTCAATATGTTTAATTATACCTCTGAATGACCTTTTAGCGAACCCGAAGCATCGTGATGTTTAATAATACTCTCAAGAATGCCTAATATGGATTAGATGAGGCTTCGATGCTATTAAACGATGATATGCGCAAGTTTGCGCATTAGAGGGACCTAAAGCGTCAACTTTTGAATCTACGCCTTTTGGTGACCATTTAAGTGATCGAGAGCGTAGCAATAAATAAACTCTTTCTTTGGATGCCCATTATGGGCCATGGAAGGCTTGGATTTCATTAAACGACATTTCGCGCTACTTTGTGCGATTAAAGGACTATTTGCGTCAAACTGCAAAAGTATGTCGATTCGTATGGTAACGGACCTTCCGGAATATGACCATGAGTTAAAAATGCCCTAATTATCCTTTATATAGCTTAGATATAGGCTTAGAGGTGTTTGGTGCGCAAAAATAAACTTTTAAGTCATGCAGGGACTAAAAGTGTCAAAAAGTGCACAAGTTTGCATTTTCGCGCATATCTCACATTCTGAATATATCCGGACACCCAAAAATTTATGTAACCACTAAAGTATTTTATTTTAGTGATCGGCATAATAAAATTCCATTCGTCGCGTAATTTGGGTCGTTTTTCGCATCCGTTCGTGTTTGGTCGTAATTAGACGAACAACGTGACCGTACGGCCAAACGAACCGACATCCGACATATTTTTGAGCATGTTTCGTGTCCCCTATGTTTAGGCATCATAGTAGGGCCTTGAAATGAAGTTAACGGGCTTTAAATGTGTCAGAAATGGCAAATAATAAGTGCAGGGGCTGTTCTGTAATATTTCAAAGTTGCTGAAATCAGTTTTATTCATATCTGCTGCTGGCTTCTGGTTTCCACTCACACAAAATTCACTCTAGGGGCTGCCCACTGACTTAAAAAGTGGTATAACACCTGTAACAATCTCTCAAACCCTTGAAACACTTGTCACAATCTTGTTCCTTTCAAAATACTATAAATAGGAGTGAACACCCACTTGAACATTTGCACTTTCCTTTTCAAATCTACTTTCTCTCAATTCTGAAGAGGATCCTAGATATTTTTGGAACCTCTATTCAGTCCATTGGACCCTTGTAAGTATCCTTAACCTCTTTTAATCGTGTTTTATTAGTTTAATGGCCTAAAGTCAAAACCGTCGTAATTAAGGTTTGACTTAATGATTAATCACTAATGGTCAAGTCAATTCTCGAATTGAAAGTACCTATGAGTTGGTAATTATGTGGGTAATAAACCCTTAAAAGGGCACCCTCTGATTCCCACTCTAACTAGGTCAATTGTCGGGTCAAAGTTAATTATAAAAAGTCAACAGGAAGCAAATTTCCGCATAAACGCATAATTAACAATGTAGGAGCTATGGAACCTGTTTTATCACTTATATAACTTGGTAATTAATGTAAGAACATGTCTAAACATGTTCAACCCGACAATTTTCAGTTTAAGCTCGGTTCGGAACCGAAAGTCGCATAATTAGACTTTTGCTTTGACTTTCAGTTCTGACCCAATGTAGCATGATTTGGAAATGCCTTAAAGCTTTATTAGGACCAGGTTACATGTTAGTATAACCCTCTGTGATTATACAACTTGGTTCATTAGTTATCCGATTCATATGCATGTTTCCGTTATATGCCTAAATGTTGACCAATATGCCCATTTGACCTTAAAACAAGAATTTAGAAAATGTGAGAGGACAATAATCTTTATTACTGATTTATAAACATGTCCCTAAATTTTGACATCAGTTTGAGGTCTAGATTAAGAGTTATGCTCAATAGCGTAATTAGAAAGCTTTTTTATTAATTAAACAGCGTAATTAGCATAAAGCCTATCTAAACCAAATTTTTGATACCAAAATTTTTACCTACTGATGTAAAATAATATTTTGGAATTTTTGAAGATTTTTATTTATTTTTAGGCTGAGCATAACATAGGGTTATAGCTTTGATTCGGTAATTGTCGGTTTTGGCCTTTTGGCCTATAAAATTAGTTTTACATAATATTTTGATACCAAACCTTTTGCTACTGATTTTATATAATAAATAAAATATTTTGAGTCTTCTGGAATGATAAAAATATCAGCTTTTCTTTAAAAACCCGGAAATCGCTTAAAACGTCTTTTTACGCGTTTTAAACGCATAGTATGTATTAAAACTACTTTAAATATATGGGGCTTGATACCTACTGATGTTTAAAGCAAATTTTTATATTTTAACAGTAAAGAAAAGTTTTTAACTCAGATTCCCTGTTTTTGACCTTTAAAGCTTATGTGAAATTATCAAAATGCCCCTACGTTGCATAGTTTGGTTATAAAAGGTAAATTTCACATATATGCCATACCCTACTGTTATGACTTATAAAAATAAGTATTTTTACTGAATATATCAGACCTAAAACTCAGATTTATATTTAAACTCTTTTATAAGCTTTAAAATGACCAAAATACCCATACGGGCATAATTTGAGTTTAAATCCATTTGGGGCATATTGGAAGGTATCTTACTGATATCACAACATATTTAAGGCATATTAACTTAGGAAACCTGTTCATGAATCATTTGGTTACCCGTTACGCATTATTCGCGTTCGGTGCAGTTTATGTAACTAGTTTGCATAAATTAGCCGAAACGGGTCAAACCTTATCATTTTTATCTCAAAATCCAAAATGTGTTTAGTTTACCGATATTATACAAGTATACAAGCTTTTCGGGTCTAAACCACATTCTAATCCGGTCTTCGCATAATCATGCGTTTTGAACTGTTTTTTTTTTAACTAACCGGTCTAAGTTTAGGCTTAATTAAAAACCCGTTAGGAATCTAATAGGTTATTAAAAACCTTCGTTCCAGATTTAGGAGCCCAGTAAAAGCTATTTGTACTTGCTGATTTGATATACGGTTGGGATTGAATTTATATTTAGCTCAGGTAAATACTTTTAACTTATTTTCCCTAATACGGGCATGGGGTACGGTATATAAAATACCGCTTGGTCGGGCATTGAATTTTTAATCGTATGAAGGTTACTTTATTAAAATGACCCGTTTAAATTGTTTTGTTTGCTTAAAGCCTTTGGGGGGTTAATGACCATGTCCCGGATATCCTTGGCATCATTCATGAAATGGCCACGACCTTAGCACGGGGTGTAGGCGTACACCCGCCAGTGCATATATAAATAATAAGGTATAACCTCCAGTTAAGAGAATAACTCGATGCGGGACTATACTATGTGGTGTGTCTATTAATCTTTAACCCGGTATTCAACCCGGGCTACTGAACGTATAACGAACATGTAATTCTTTTACAAGTTTATATATAAATAATTATCCCAAGTTATAAAAAGTTTTTTGCCATGTGCATTCAAATCAATTTTCTTAAACGTTTTCAAAATGAGTCAGTTAAATTGTATTTACCAGTGTAAACTGACGTATTTTCCCAAAAAGGCTAAGTGCAGGTACTAATCGGAATAGGCTGGCCTCTCCTAGCATCAAATAAAAGTCTCGCAAGCTTAGATGCCTTAAAGTCCGTTGAACAAAGTTTCTTTTTATCTTTTGATCCGCCTGTGGATCTTTTACAACCGTATTTGTAATACTTGATATTACTCTTTATCGGATTGTAATATAATTTATCTTTTGCTTCCGCTGTGCATTTAAATTGTGTTGTTTGACTATGATGATATCAACTACGTCACGATACTCCCCACCGGGCCCACCGGTAATACGTGGAAATATTGGGGTGTGACAGGTTGGTATCAGAGCCAACATTGAGTGAATTTAACACTAACCTTTTGTGTTTAATCTCAATGACACAATAGCACATTCCTTGACCTTCTGAGTCTAGACTTAACATAGGAATGCTCTCGTCTCTATTCGGAGAATTATTGCTTTCAATTCTATATACTTTTAATATGTCGCCAAGCAAAGGAGCCGTAATGGAAATCCTCTCCATCCGAAGCCTAGGAATGCGGAGCTTTGTACTGCGACTAGGATAAACGTGCAACCAAGGAGAAAACATTCAGAAATAAAATGAAGAAGAAACTCCTTTTGCTGACGTTCGTTTCCTTAGTAAGTCCTTATAAGGGCATACTTATCTTTCAGTCCCTTCATGGACAACATCATTCTTTCAAGCCCCGTTTAGGGCAATTCTGTACCTCCTTTGGAATCATTGGAATGTTTTATCTAAATTTTATTTATATCATTATATATGAACATAATAATAACATTCCTTTTATGAGATCTGCCATTATAACAAAATGGCAAAATCTAAAAAGGGCAAGACCTAGCCCATGTGTCATTTTAAGACAGTGCCAAGATGGTAGTTCCTCAACTAGATTCAGATCCTTATTAACATCTCAATTTAGGATTACTCTACGTTAAATATTAAAAGAATCTTAAAGGGATAACCTAGCCTATATGTCATTTCAGACAAGGCCAAGATGGTAAAACCTATTCAAAAGATACAAATCCTTGTTAACACCTGTAAACATGTTAACATTCCTGGTAAATGTGATTCAATCACATAAATCATCCTTATACTGGATTCTCCCGAAATCCTTTCTTATTTGGTGAATTAAGCATCCATTAGGGATGTAATGCTTACGGGCCGTATTCATTGTCATATAAGACAAAAGACAGTCGTAGCCTACAACTCCCTGTCAAGAAAAGGCATGAACAACGTTCAAGCCTAAATACCTTGATTCTACAAAATCATGGTTTATAATTTAAAGTTACCCTTGTGACTTGGCCTTTTGTGCCATAGTTATATTTTAATTAAGTTTAGGATAATTATAATGAAAATCTTGAATAAAATATATGAAATAAATCAAAATATCATTCATTTTCTGCCGGTATACATATTAAAAAGAATCTTAAAAGGTATAACCTAGCTTGAATGTCATTAAAGACCTAGCTATGATGGTAGAACCTGTTTAAAAAGAGATTCAGATCCTTGTTAAACATCTGAAAACATGTTAACACTCCCGACAACAGTGATGCGATAAAATCACACTTGTCATCTTCATATTAGGAATTTCCAAACCCCTTATTTAGCGTAAATGATCAAGAGGAATCATGGCTAATAAACGTCGAACATGATGAACACATCAAAACATCCATTGGGATGAATACCTTCGGGCAAAGATGTATACATGAAAAAGATAGTTTTATTTCATAACTTCTTGTCAAGACAATAAACCATGAAATTTTCCGATCCAAAGGAATCATCGATTATGTTTTAAAATTTCCCTAGTGACAAGGCATCTATGCCATCAAAAAGTCCTTTGGAACAAGCCCTTGTGCTATATATAAAATGTCAGTACGACATTGACAGTCGTGACTTATGTCCCCTGTCTAATAAATATGAAGGATTATATTCCGTTTAAACGCCAAAGATGGTTTATTTAAAAACCTAGGCAAAACATAATCAAATAAATTAAATACTATCTATTGGCCTATATGGTTTATTTGCACCATGGCTATTTAATCATCAAATTTGACAATTCACTATATAATTAAACAAATTATTACTACTTGGTTTGTAGCCTTCAAAGCTTCACCATGGTTGACTCATCTGAAGCTCACAATCATCCAGTTGATCAGAATGATAATGCAAGACTGAGCTTAACGGGCACCGAGTTACAGGCTATGTTGGATACAGCCGTAAACAAAGCCGTGGACCGTGTATTAAAGGATCATAAGCGAAAGTGCGATAATACCCCAAATAAAGGTTACAAAAAGGGTAAGACCGGTTCAAACTATGACCAGTCCAAGCCAAAGGAGGCAAAACCCAAATGTAAAACCTGCGGGAAGAAGCACTTCGGAAAATGTTTTTATGAGCAGACCAGGGGATGTGTCATCTGTAAAGAGATGGATCACAACCATGAATGCAAGGACTTGAAGGACGCCACATGCTATGGTTGTGGCGAGAAGGGGCACATAAAGACCCGCTGCCCAAAGAAGGCAACTAATGGGAAATGCACTTTGGAGTCACAAGCTAGGCCTTGTGGGATTTGTAATAAGGAAGGGCACAAGACCTTGGAGTGCCAAGACATAAAGACGCAACCTGCTATGGTTGCAATGAAATAAGGCACATCAAGACAAATTGCCCAAATAAAACCAAGAAGCCTGGGGAGGCTAAGAAGACCAAAGCTGGAAGCTCTCAAATGGATGCTCAAGAGGCTATTCAGGATGACAATGTAACAAGAGGTACTTTCTTTATTAATAACGCTCATGCTAGAGTATTATTTGATTCAGGTTCAGATAAGTCTTTCGTAGACAATAGATTTTGTAAATCATTAAATCTGCCTGTTAAAACTCTAAGCGTTAAGTATAAAGTAGAATTGGCCGATAGTACCTCAGAGACTGCTTCAGCAATATTAGATGGATGTTTTATATCCATTAGGAATCATTCTTTTCCGCTGTCCTTGTTTCCATTAAAATAAGAGGGACTCGATATAGTGATAGGAATGAATTGGTCGTCTTAAAAATCAAGCCCATATTGTGTGTGATAAGAAGCAAGTACTTATCAAGACTCCTTATGGTGAGCCTTTGATAATTCAAGGAGACACTAGGTATGGATTGCCTAAGAACTTGTTGAATATGGTATTTAATACCAAAGATTCGAGTATGGAAAACTCAGAAGAGACAAACAACAGTCGCAATATTGGAGATGCGACAAATGTTAATGGTGCATCCAATGTGAACCTCAATGTTAATGGAGTTAATCTCCAAAACTGTAATTAACGCAGCTATTAGAAAGGCTATGAGAAAAGTCATGAAAAGGTTCAAGAAGCCAGATGCTGCTTGCTCTAAAACACATATCGCTGCTCATGAGAAGAGCTTTATTCATACTTCAAATGTGAAGAATAACCCAAACAAAATCATATGTGGCAAGGAGCCCATTCCTTTTAGGATTTACTTAAAAGTACTTCGTCTCTTGGAAGTCAAGAGACTTCAATAGTAAAAAGGGGCCATCGATTGCAGGAAATTGTTGAATGAAGTATAAACCATTAGGTGTATCAGCGGTTATGCAGGAAAGGACACGGTGAGGTATAGATCTCAGTCATTCGATGGCAATACCCTTGATTAGTGAGGACATTAATGAAGTCCACAAGAAAGATCCTCTTATACATTATGGGATGGTCCAAGTTTTAAGGACCTTATTAGAAAACCTATTATCCGCTTCGCGAAATGGAAAAAGATGGAATAAGAATTTTATGACTCTCACCACAAAAGTTCTAGACTGTCGACAATATGTTACAAATTTTAATTCATTGGCTGAGATAGTTCCCTATTCAGTTTACCCAAAATCTAAGCTTAATGCAATAATTATTGGTGGTTAGCAACGGCAATAAGAGGGCACATTAAAGTTTCAAAGCCTGCTCATTATAAATCCATTATGGATCTACCTCAGCTACTCACGTTATATAGATTAAGAAATAACCAGTCAAAGCTGAGACTGCCCTAAAATTTGTCAAAGATTTTGCAGCTAAGTTTAAAAGGATTAAAAATGGAGGTGGTTAACCCTCCTGATGAATGATTAGAGGCTGTTTACATTAATAATGACACCAGATAAATCCCTTATTGTGATTTTATTTCTAGGAGTTACGTTTGGTTTCAGATGCTGCTAAGTCTCTCATAAGACCATAAGTTTAGCAAACTTTTAGAAATTTTTCTGTAAGAACCCCAGAGATTAAGTGTAAGGTAAAACTTACAGGTGAAATCATAAGAACCATTTCTTCTGTCCTTGTCAGAAACCTCCAATCGTAGAATTCTAGAAGTATCCTCTCTCTAGAGGAAGTGCATCAGCATATATAGTTGATATCTCTTTGATCTCTATCGATTGCGAATACCAGACGGTATGATAAAAAAACGCCATATGAGGATTGGTGTATCTTAATATATTCCATAGATTGCTTCCATGCCTGATTAGTATGGAGGTTTAATGCATGGGACCACAAAGATATTCCGATGGTCATATGGTACTAAAGTCAGCTAATAGTATTCAAAGAAGATATCCAGAATGGAATTGTCCAAGTAAAGGTCTTCGATTAAGAAATTCGTGGACTCGTAACATAAACGTGTCACTCATTTGACACAAGCAAGGATGGATGAACTGGAGCCTGAGATTTGGAAAATCTCTGTAACCTCCTTGTATCTTGATTATCTTCTCCTAAGATTACCATGTTTACCTCCTGAGAGGCAAGTAGAGTTAAGATTTATATCCCATTTAGGGCTGTATTATTATGAAATCTCCAAAACGGCTAGTACCATCATTGGAGGAATCAAAACCCTGATTAAGTAAGTTTTAAAATAGAGGATTCATATAGCCTAACTCAATATTCTGAGAATTCGGTATAGTTAATTAAGAAAGATGGTTCATTTTGCTTATGCATTGATTACCGCAACCCTAATTAGGCAACAATTAAGAATTTCCATCAGCTGCCCAGGATCGTCGATTTGTTCGACTAACGGCAAGGATTAGCTATTCCTTAAGATTAGTTTTAAGCAGTGGTTGGAATAACATCTCACCTTAAATTAAGCTTTTCTATAATAGTTGTCATATAAGTATCAAGGCTGCTCCTTTGGAGACCTTGTATAGATGGAATGTTAAACAATTATTGTTAGACAAAAGTTTGGTAAGTCCAATTATCAGGATCTGAAAGTTGCCTTGGAAACAATGAATAAGATCAAATAAATCCATAATCATCTATAAATTGCCAATATTCGGCAGAAAATCAAGGATTAATTAAAGTAGCAACCCTCCTAAGTTCTTGTTAAGAAATAAGGTTCAACAAAAGATATCACCCTGGAAGGGTGTGCCAATTTGTTAATTATCAGGCAAGTTAAGCTCTGAATATATATAGAATCATTCGAGGGAATCGAATGTATCAAGATCAGATAGCTCATAAGCTAAAACCTATTTAAGGAGCTTGGCGGAGCTCGCAATACATTACACACTAATGATTTAAGGATGTGTTTCACCAATAAGTCGAGAAGCACTATCACATAATGATATGTAGATTTATGATATGATGAGAAACCTGTATCGATTAAGGATCGACAGTTTAAGAAGCTCCAAAAGGATACATGTACCTAATATAAATGTCACTTTGGGAGCTTGGAGAGACTCCAGATATGCTATAGAAGTTAAGTCCATTATGCGACAAAAAGAACTTCCAGCATTTTAGCAAATCTCGTGGTCGAGATTTCTTTTAAGGGGGTGAGGATGTAACTCCTCGAAAAATCACGTCCAATGATGTATTGACACGTGTAATAAACCCTAATGAAGTCAAACATTGAATTTAAGGAACTAATTTTTAGAAAAATCAAAAAACTTTGATTATGAAAGGACTGGAAGTGTTAGCATACCTAAATCAAGTTTCTAAATAACCTCTTACAATATTTATATTCACAAATGAGCCACTTGATGTTCGAGTGTAGCCGTTTGCGTAAATAATTGAAAGTTTGCGCAATGAAGGGTTAAAAGCGTCAACATGTTAATTCTTACCTCTGAGTGACCTTTTAACAAACCGGGAGTTTCATGATATTTTATTATACTCTCTGGAATGCCAATTATTGGCCGTCTAAGTTTTTTTATGCCTATAAGTAAAGTTAAGCGCAACTTTGCAAGTTAGAAGGACTAAAAGTGTCAATATGTTTAATTATACCTCTGAATGACCTTTTAGCAAACCCGAAGCATCGTGATGTTTAATAATACTCTCAATAATGCCTAATATGGATTAGATTAGGCTTCGATGCTATTAAACGATGATATGCGCAAGTTTGCGCATTAGAGGGACCCAAAGCGTCATCTTTTGAATCTACGCTTTTTGGTGACCATTTAAGCGATAGAGAGCGTAGAAATAATTAAACTCATGCTTGGGAATGCCCATTATGGGCCATGGAAGGCTTGGATGTCATTAAACAACATTTCGCGCTACTTTGTGCGATTAAAGGACTATTTGCGTCAAACTGCAAAAGTATGTCGATTCGTATGGTAACGGACCTTCCGAAATATGACCATGAGTTAAAAATGCCCTAATTATCCTTCATATAGCTTAGATATAGGCTTAGAGGTGTTTGGTGCACAAAAATAAACTTTTAAGTCATGCAGGGACTAAAAGAGTCAAAAAGTGCACAGGTTTGCATTTTCGCTCATATCTCACATTCTGAATATATCCGGACACCCAAAAATTTATGTAACCACTAAAATATATTATTTTAGTGATCGGCATGATAAAATTCCATTCATCACGTAATTTGGGTCGTTTTTCGCATCCGTTCGTGTTTCGTCGTAATTAGACGAACAACGTGACCGTACAGCCAAACGAACCGACATCCGACATATTTTAGAGCATGTTTCGTGTCCCCTATGTTTAGGCATCATAGTAGGGCCTTGAAATGAAGTTAACGGGATTTAAATGTGACAGAAATGGCAAATAACAAGTGCAGGGGCTGTTCTGTAATATTTCAAAGTTGCTGAAATCAGTTTTTTTCATATCTGCTGCTGGTTTCTGGTTTCCACTCACACATAATTCACTCTGGGGGCTGCCCACTGACTTAAAAAGTGGTATAACACCTGTAACAATCTCTCAAACCCTTGAAACACTTGTCACAATCTTGTTCCTTTCAAAATACTATAAATAGGAGTGAACACCCACTTGAACATTTGCACTTTTCTTTTCAAATCTGCTTTCTCTCAATTCTGAAGAGGATCCTAGACATTTTTGGAACCTCTATTCAGTCCATTGGACCCTTCTAAGTATCCTTAACCTCTTTTAATCGTGTTTTATTAGTTTAATGGCCTAAAGTCAAAACCGTCGTAATTAAGGTTTGACTTAGTGATTAATCACTAATGGTCCAGTCAATTCTCGAATTGAAAGTACCTATGAGTTGGTAATTATGTGGGTAATAAACCCTTAAAAGGGCACCCTCTGATTCCCATTCTAACTAGGTCAATTGTCGGGTCAAAGTTAATTATAAAAAGTCAACAGGAAGCAATTTTTTGCATAAACGCATAATTAACAATGTAGGAGCTATGGCACCTGTTTTATCACTTATATAAATTGGTAATTAATGTAAGAACATGTCTAAACATGTTCAACCCGACAATTTTCAGTTTAAGCTCGGTTCGGAACCGAAAGTCGCATAATTAGACTTTTGCTTTGACTTTCAGTTCTGACCCAATGTAGCATGATTTAGAAATGCGTTAGAGCTTTATTAGGACCAGGTTACATGTTAGAATAACCCTCTGTGATTATACAACTTGGTTCATTAGTTATCCGATTCATATGCATGTTTCCGTTATATGCCTAAATGTTGACCAATATGCCCATTTGACCTTAAAACAAGATTTTGAAAATGTGAGAGGACAATAATATTTATTACTGATTTATAAACATGTCCCTAAATTTTGACATCAGTTTGAGGTCTAGATTAAGAGTTATGCTCAATAGCGTAATTAGAAAGCTTTTTATTAATTAAACGGCGTAATTAGCATAAAGAATATCTAAACCAAATTTTTGATACCAATCTTTTACCTACTGATGTAAAATAATATTTTGGAATTTTTGAAGATTTTTATTTATTTTTAGGCTGAGCATAACATAGGGTTATAGATTTGATTCGGTAATTGTCGGTTTTGGCCTTTTGGCCTATAAAATGAGTTTTACATAATATTTTGATACCAAACCTTTTGCTACTGATTTTATATAATAAATAAAATATTTTGAGTCTTCTGGAATGATAAAAATATCAGCTTTTCTTTAAAAACCCAGAAATCGCTTAAAACCACCTTTTTACGCGTTTTAAACGCATAGTATGTATTAAAACTACTTTAAATATATGGGACTTGATACCTACTGATGTTTAAAGCAAATTTTTATATTTTAACAGTAAAGAAAAGTTTTTAACTCAGATTCCCTGTTTTGACCTTTAAAGCTTATGTGAAATTACCAAAATGCCCCGACGGTGCATAGTTTGGTTATAATAGGTAAATTTCACATATATGCCATACCCTACTGTTATGACTTATAAAAATAAGTATTTTTACTGAATATATCAGACCTGAAACTCAGATTTATATTTAAACTCTTTTATAAGCTTTAAAATGACCAAAATACCCCTACGGGGCATAATTTGAGTTTAAATCCATTTGTGGCATATTGGAAGGTATCTTACTGATATCACAACCTATTTAAGGCATATTAACTTAGGAAACCTGTTCATGAATCATTTGGTTACCCGTTACACATTATTCGTGTTCGGTGCGGTTTATGTAACTAGTTTGCATAAATTAGCCGAAACGGGTCAAACCTTATCATTTTTATCTCAAAATCCAGAATTTGTTTAGTTTACCCATATTATACAAGTATACAAGCTTGTCGGGTCTAAACCACATTCTAATCCGGTCTTCGCATAATCATGCGTTTTGAACTGTTTATTTTTTTAAACTAACCGGTCTAAGTTTAGGCTTAATTAAAGACCCGTTAGGAATCTAATAGGTTATTAAAAACCTTTGTTCCAGATTTAGGAGCCCAGTAAAAGCTATCTATACTTGTTGATTTGATATACGACTGGGATTGAATTTATATTTAGCTCAGGTAAATACTTTTAACTTATTTTCCCTTATACGGGCTTCGGGTACGGTATATAAAATACCGCTTGGTCGGGCATTGAATTTTTAATCGTATGAAGGTTACTTTATTGAAATGACCCGTTTAAATTTTTTTGTTTGCTTAAAGCCTTTGGAGGGTTAATGACCATGTCCCGGATATCCTTGGCATCATTCATGAAATGGCCACGACCTTAGCACGGGGTGTAGGCGTACACCCGCCAGTGCATATATAAATAATAAGGTATAACCGCCGGTTACGAGAATAACTCGCCGCGGGACTATACCATGTGGTGTGTCTATTAATCTTTAACCCGGTATTCAACCCGGGCTACTGAACGTATAACGAACATGTAATTCTTTTACAAGTTTATATATAAATAATTATCCCAAGTTATAAAAAGTTTTGTGCCATGTGCATTCAAATCAATTTTCTTAAACGTTTTCAAAATGAATCAGTTAAATTGTATTTACCAGTGTAAACTGACGTACTTTCCCAAAAAGGCTAAGTGCAGGTACTTGATATTACTCTTTATCGGATTGTAATATAATTTATCTTTGGCTTCCACTGTGCATTTAAATTGTGTTGTTTGACTATGATGATATCAACTACGTCACGATACTCCCCACCAGGCCCACCGGTAATACGTGGAAACATCGGGGTGTGACAAAAATAAACACTAAAAAATAGCTATAATTTAAGTTATGTGTTTAGTGACGACATCAGATACCTAATTGATGTAGAAATATCTGGTGGCAAGAAAAGCTGCTTCCAGGAGGTTGTCAAGTGTTTTCGCGCGACGATTCCATTCTTGGGTGGTTGGTTTGGCCCTTTTTCCTATAACTTGAATCCTAGCCCGGTATATCCCATTTTAGTTTTACACCATTGTGAACCTTAGGCCTTTTTACTCTCCGCTCGATGTTCTCGGCATTGAAAAATCTTCGTAAACTAAATCACACGTGTATATGTTGACATTTAAGAGATATACAGTCAAGAAAATCAAGAGAAATGGTGATATATATGCGGATTAGACACCAAAAAATAAACACTCAAAAAATAGCTACAATTAAAGGTATGTGTTTAGTGACGGCATGAGATTCCTAATTGATGGAGAAAGGTCTGGTGGCAAGAAAAGCTGCTTCCAGGAGGTTGTCAAGTGTTTTCGCTCGACGATTCCATTCTTGGGTGGTTGGTTTGGCCCTTGTTACTGTAACTCGAATCCTTTCCTGGTATATCACATTTTAGTTTTACACCATTGTGAACCTTACGCCTTTTTTACTCTCTGATCGAGGTTCTCGGCATTGAAAAAACTTCGTAAACTAAATCACACGTGTATATGTTGACATTTAAGAGATATACAGTCAAGAAAATCAAGAGCAATGGTGATATATATGCGGATTTGACACCAAAAAATAAACACTCAAAAAATAGCTACAATTTATGGTATGTGTTTAGTGACGTCATCAGATTCCTAGTTGATAGAGAAAGGTCTGGTGGCAAGAAAAGTTGCTTCCAGGAGGTTGTCAAGTGTTTTCGCTCGACGATTCCATTCTCGGGTGGTTGATTTGGCCCTTGTTCCTGTAACTCGAATCCTAGCCCGGTATATCCATTTTAGTTTTACACCATTGTGAACCTTACGCCTTTTTTACTCTCTGATCGAGGTTCTCGGCACTGAAACATCTTCGTAAACTAAATCACACGTGTATATGTTGATATTTAAGAGATATACAGTCAAGAAAATCAATGGCAATGGTGATATAAATGCGAATTAGACACTAAAAAATAAACACTAAAAAAATAGCTACAATTGAAGGTATGTGTTTAGTGACGGCATCAGATTCCTAATTGATGGAGAAAGGTTTGGTGGCAAGAAAAGCTGCTTCCAGGAGGTTGTCAAGTATTTTCGCTCGACGATTCCATTCTTGGATGGATGGTTTGACCCTTGTTCCTGTAACTCGAATCCTAGCCCGGTGTAACACCTCGAAAATTCACGTCCTATAATGTATTGACACGTGCCATAAGCTTGAACGTGTGAAAGTATACTTTAGAGAGACTAAAGTTGACAAACATGGAAAGTATGTGAATATAAAGGTTCAAAATGTCAACAAGGGATAAATATACCTTACAGTAACCCTACATGATGCTTATACATTCAAACAAATAAATCATGGATCATACGAAGCTAAATATGAAAGAAAGTGAGAGACTACAAAATACAGGGGTTAAATGTGTCAACATGTTTAAAGTATACCTCTGAGTGACCTTTTAGCAAACCCGAAGCTTTGTAACGATTAATTATGCCCACTAGAATGTGTGATAAAAATTTCATAAAGTTTCGTTATCGTATGAGAAAGTTATGATCAAATTCGTATATGAGGGGTTAAAGCGTCAACGTTGAAAATTATGACTTTTCGGGTGATAACCAAGTTAACCAAGGACTTAACAAAGTGGGTATAAGACTTAAAGCCCTTATAAGTAAAAATTTAGGGGCTCAAAATGCAAGAATAAAGGTGGATTGACCTTTCGAAGAACCAAGAGCCAAGGATGCAAACTGAAAAGAAAATAATTGCCCTGATGATAGGCTTACGGACCGTAAAGGTCCACCCTTACGGTCCGTAACTCCCTGTCAAGAAAAGGTAATGAACTTTGATTCAAACCTTAATGCCTCGATTCTCTGAGGCTTATATCATCCTATAAGATGATCATATTATAAACATCCCTTAGAAGGGAAGTGCCTACGGGCTATAGTTAATGTCCTCTGAGACTAAGGACAGTAGTAGCCTACAACTCCCTGTCAAGAAAAGGTAATGAACTTTGATTCAAACCTTAATGCCTTGATTCTCTGAAATCATGGCTTATAAATTAAACTTGTCCACGTGACTAGGCCTTTTGTGCTATTACTAACTTATAAATTAGGATTTATGATAAAAATCCTTAACAAAATAAATATCTTTCCTTTCCTGCCAGTATACATATTAAAAAGAATCTTAAAGGTACGACCTAGCCTGTATGTCATTCTAGACATGGCCAAGGCGGTAAAACATATCCAAAAGATTCCAATCCCTGTTAACATCTGTAAGTATGTTAACATTTTTGGCAAACTGTGAATCGTTAAAGTCACACAGGCCATATTTAAAATAATCATCCCTTAAGGATGAAGTGCCTGCGGGCTATAATTAACGTCCTCTGAGACTAAAGACAGTAGTAGTCTTTGACTCTCTGTCCAGAAAAGGTAATGAAATATGTTCAAACCTTAATGCCTCGATTCTCTGAAATCATGGCTTGTAAATTTAAAACTGTCCTCGTGACTAGGCCTTTGCGCCACCTTAATATCCTTAATGTTTTATAACTAGGATAAATTATAATGAAAATGCTCCAACAAATCTTAGATTAATATTTTATATCTATTAGGAATCACTCTTTTCTGATACCCTTATGACAAGCTTTCAAGCTGTCCAAATTCATCAATATAATAAAGACAGATGTGATATTTTGATCCCCTGTCAAAAAGGTAATGGACTAGGTCCAACCCTTAAATGCCATTGATGGTCTTTTGTGACCTAGGCTAAGTGATATTAATGTGTTTGTAAAATAACGTTCAATAAGAATGTTAGTGCCATATTGGCCAGTATAGTTTAATGAAACCGTGGTTAGTACATGTTAAGGCCATCAGGGTGATGAATAGCAGTTGTTGAATTGCAACTAAGTAAATGATTCATTTGGTAATAGGAACCAAATCTTAAGTATGACAAACTCGGATAAGACAACAGTCAATCGTGCCATTGATGAGGCGACGCAGGCTAATGATGCTATAATTGTAAACCTTAGAATTTCCAAAGATGTTCTTCAAACTATGATAGACGCAGCTGTTGGAAAAGCTGTGAAGAAGGCCGTGAAAAAGTTCAAGGAGCCAAATGCTACGTGCCCCAAATCTGTCAAAGGAAATACGGCTAAGGATAGAAAGCCTAAGAATGATAGCACTTAAACACTCCTAAAGAGTGTCAGGAGTAGTCCATATCAATAATAACGTTGGGTACGTTCTTTAAGTATAAATGCTAAGAATTATGTTTTAATACGGATACCAATAAATCCTTCATAAATTGTAAGTATATTAGACTTTTAAAAATCTATCATAAGAATCCTAGATATTAAGTGTAAGGTAAAGCTTACCGATAGCAAATCATAGGAACCATTTCTTTTGTTCCTGTCAGAAATCTTCAAACATAAAATTCTAAAGTACCCTCTCTCCAGATAAATGCATTCATATGTAATTGATATCTCTTTGATCCCTATTGATTACGAATACCAAATGGTATGACAAAAGCGCCATATGAGGATTGGTGTATCTTAATATGTTCCATAGATTGCTTCCATGCCTGATCAGTATGGAGGTTTAATGCATGGAACCACAAAGATATCCCAATGATCATATGGTACTAAAGTCAGCTAATGGCATTCAAGGAAGATATCTAGAAAATAGAATTTTTCCAAATAAATGTTCCCTGGTAAAGGAACCTGTGGACTCATAACATAAAAGTGTCACTCATTTGGCACAAGCAAGGATGGATGAACTAGAGCCTGAGATTTGGAAAATCTCTGTAACCTCCTTGTATTTTGATTATCTTCTCCTAAGACTACCCTGTTTACCTCCCGAGAGGCAAGTAGAGTTAAGATTAACATCCCGCTTTGGGTTGGAGTGTTGTAAGAACTCCATGTTGATTATGGAATAACCGAAACCCTGAGTAAGTAAATTTTAAGATATAGATTTATAAACACTCAAATGGTGATATATATGCGGATTAGACAACAAAAAATAAACACTCAACTAATAGCTACAATTTAAGGTATGTGTTTAGTGACGACATCAGATTCCTAATTGATGGAGAAAGGTCTGGTGGCAAGAAAAGCTGTTTCCAGGAGGTTGTCAAGTGTTTACGCTCGACGATTCCATTCTTGGGTGGTTGGTTTGACCCTTGTTCCTGTAACTCGAATCCTAGCCCGGTATATCCCATTTTAGTTTTACACCATTGTGAATCTTGCGCCTTTTTTACTCTCTAACCGAGGTTCTCGGCATTGGAAAATCTTCGTCAACTAAATCACACGTGTATATGTTGACATTTAAGAGATATACAGTCAAGAAAATCAAGAGCAATGGTGATATATATGCGGATTAGACACCAAAAAATAAACACTCAAAAAATAGCTAAAATTTAAGGTATGTGTTAAGTGACGACATCAGATACCTAATTGATGGAGAAAGGTCTGGTGGCAAGAAAAGCTGCTTTCTGGAGGTTGTCAAGTGTTTTCGCTCGACGATTCCATTCTTGGGTGGTTATTTTGGCCCTTTTTCCCGTAACTCAAATCCTAGCCCAGTATATCTCATTTTAGGTTTACACCATTGTGAACCTTACGCCTTTTTTACTCTCTGATCGAGGTTCTCGGTATTGAAAAATATTCGTAAACTATATCACACGTGTAAAAAATAAACACTCAAAAAAATAACTATAATTTAAGAGATATACAGTCAAGAAAATCAAGAGCAATGGTGATATATATGCTGATTAGACAACAAAAAATAAACACTCAAAAAAATAGCTATAATTTAAGTATGTGTTTAGTGACGGCATCAGATTCCTAATTGATGGAGAAAGGTCTGGTGGCAAGAAAAGCTGCTTCTAGGAGGTTGTCAAGTGTTTTCGCTCGACGATTCCATTCTTGGGTGGTTGGTTTGGCCCTTGTTACTGTAACTCGAATCCTTTCCTGGTATATCACATTTTAGTTTTACACCATTGTGAACCTTATGCCTTTTTTACTCTCTGATCGAGGTTCCCGGCATTGAAAAAACTTCGTAAACTAAATCACACGTGTATATGTTGACATTTAAGAGATATACAGTCAAGAAAATCAAGAGCAATGGTGATATATATGCGGATTTGACACCAAAAAGTAAACACTCAAAAAATAACAACAATTGAAGGTATGCGTTTAGTGACGGCATCAAATTCCTAATTGATGGAGAAAGGTCTGGTGGCAAGAAAAGCTGCTTCCAGGAGGTTGTCAAGTGTTTTCGCTCGACGATTCCATTCTTGGGTGGTTGATTTGGCCCTTATTCCTGTAACTCGAATCCTAGCCCGGTATATCCCATTTTAGTTTTACACCATTGTGAACCTTACGCCTTTTTTACTCTCTGATCGAGGTTCTCGGCACTGAAACATCTTCATAAACTAAATCACACGTGTATATGTTGATATTTAAGAGATATACAGCCAAGAAAGTCAATGGCAATGGTGATATATATGCAAATTAGACACTAAAAAATAAACACTAAAAAAATAGGTACAATTGAAGGTATGTGTTAAGTGACGGCATCAGATTCCTAATTGATGGAGAAAGGTTTGTTGGCAAGAAAAGCTGCTTCCAGGTGGTTGTCAAGTATTTTCGCTCGACGATTCCATTCTTGGATGGATGGTTTGGCCCTTGTTCCTGTAACTCGAATCCTAGCCCGTTATATCCCATTTTAGTTTTACACCATTATGAACCTTATGCCTTTTTTATTCTCTGATCGAGATTCTCGGCATTGAAAAACCTTCATAAACAAAATCACACGTGTATATGTTGACATTTAAGAGATATACAATCAAGAAAATCAAGAGCAATGGTGATATATATGCGGATTAGACACTAAAAAAATGAACAATCAAAAAATAGCTACAAATTAAGGTATGTGTTTAGTGATGGAATCAGATTCCTAATTTATGGAGAAAGGTCTGGTGGCAAGAAAAACTGCTTCCTGGAGGTTGTCAAGTGTTTTCGCTCGACGATTCTATTCTTGGGTGGTTGGTTTGGCCCTTGTTCCGTTAACTCGAATCCTTTCCCGTTATATCCCATTTTAGTTTTACACCATTGTGAACCTTACGCCTTTTCTACTCTCTGACTGTGGTTCTCGTCATTGAAAAATCTTCGTAAACTAAATCACACGTGTAGATGTTGATATTTAAGAGATATACAGTCAAGAAAATAAAGAGTAATGGTGATATATATGCGGATTAGACACCAAAAAATAAACACTAAAAAATAGCTAAAATTTAAGGTATGTGTTAAGGAACAACATCAGATACCTGATTGATGGAGAAAGGTCTGGTGGCAAGAAAAGCTGCTTCCTGGAGGTTGTCAAGTGTTTTCGCTCGACGATTTCATTATTGACTGTTTGTTTTGGCCCTTTTTCCCGTAACTCAAATCCTAGCCCAGAATATCCCATTTTAGTTTTACACCATTGTGAACCTTACGCCTTTTTTACTCTCAGATCGAGGTTCTCGGCATTGAAAAATATTCGTAAACTATATCACACGTGTATATGTTGACATTTAAGAGATATACAGTCAAAAAAATCAAGAGCAATGGTGATATATATGCGGATTAGACAACAAAAAATAAGCACTGAAAAAATAGCTACAATTTAAGTATGTGTTTAGTGACGGCATCAGATTTCTAATTGATGGAGAAAGGTCTGGTGGCAAGAAAAGCTGCTTCTAGGAGGTTGTCAAGTGTTTTCGCTCGACGATTCCATTCTTGGGTGGTTGGTTTGGCCCTTATTACTGTAACTCGAATCCTTTCCTGGTATATCACATTTTAGTTTTACACCATTGTGAACCTTATGCCTTTTTTACTCTGTGATCGAGTTCCCGGCATTGAAAAAACTTCGTCAACTAAATCACACGTGTATATGTTGACATTTAAGAGATATACAGTCAAGAAAATCAAGAGCAATGGTGATATATATGCGGATTAGACACCAAAAAATAAACACTCAAAAAATAGCTAAAATTTAAGGTATGTGTTAAGTGACAACATCAGATACCTAATTGATGGAGAAAGGTCTGGTGTGTAAGGCCCTAATACGTATTTGACAAAAAGTCGCAGCGGAAAATTCGTGCCATAAAATTTCTTTCATTACAAACATCTTGACTTACTTGATAATTCGTTTTAATATGTATCTTTTACAAAAGTAAAGCATAAGTCCTGTTTACTAACAGTACATACTCTATTATTCCCGTACAATCTATCTTGTGACTCGGTCTTCGATCTCTATTCCTCTTGATAATCGCCCGTGATTCGTAATACATAAATAAGATTCAATCTCGCACACTTCCCATTGCGTTATCATTTTAACTGTAAGCACTTCATCTGCGTATCCATATTCTGGTGAGGCTTCAATAATGTACCTGCATTACTTTTCATTCTCAAGGCACACTATTAATAACGTATTACTCGACGTATCTAAATCATGCACGCGTACATTCTTACATGCATACATACACATCCACATACATACATACCTTCCTGCACCCCTACATACATACGTACACTCGTATGCACCTTTATACATACATATATACACATTTACATACATGCATACCTTCCTATATCTCTACATACATGCATGCACTCATACGCACCTTTACATGTACCAAACATACATCTACATACGCACATACATTACTACGACTCTACATACGTACATATACACATACGTATCTTCACATATACATGAATGCATATCTTCATACGTACACGATCAAGATCTTACATACCTCTTATATATCCATACATTAATTACATGGTACTTGGACTTAGATTTATAGCCCATAAACGTCAAAGGAATGATCAAAATCATGTTTGGGAGGCCCGTCGTGGTCCACGAATGATAAACCGAAGCCTACTATACCCAAATCAACTTAGAAAACATTTTTCAGGTTTTTGAACATGGGGAGGCCCTCGGCGACGGCCCTTGCAAATGCCCGTAGCCCAAAAATCCCGTAGACAGGCAAATAACCCGTCAGCAAAAAAACTGACTTTCCCGTGCCCGTCGGCGACGCCCCCATACCCGTCGGCGACCCCCTCTAGAAATTGCATTTTTCTGCAGTTCTGTTTCGTCTTCCGTACGCACTAAAACGCGCATAACTTTTGAACCATTTACCCGTTTAACCTCCCGTTTCTTCCTACATGCTCGTAAATTGGTCCTCTACCCTATGGACTCAAAATCCCACATCCGGATTAAGAAAATTCTCAACTTATGCGCTATCGGCTTATTATTCATTTACGGTTATTCGACCCGTTCATGTTTTCATTAAACGACACATTCGTTTTAACATCAAGACTACGTTTTGACCCGTTACATCTACTTAACAAAAATCATTAGTCTCATACAACACATCCTTATTGGTCCTCAATTAACATACTTAACTAACTAGCATATAACTTTACATAAACAACTAAGAAGCGATTACGGAAATCACTTACCTTTTTGCGTCCGTTCCCTTGCCACCTTTTCACCCGTTTGCCTTTCTTGCTTGAGTCCATTTCCACATGATCCCTATGCCTTCTCATCACGCAATCACATTCTTGTTAGTATGCATGATTGTACACTTAATGATCATGTCGAATGCATGGTTCACGTTTGACTTTCATTAGTCAAGTCTAACACACATAAGACATATACCCAAAATCACATCTCTTTCAACTCGTATAATTCCTTACATAATTGCATATAACACACATTGTTAAACATGCACCATATGACTTTATAGCATTGAAATTTGACAAGAGTCTAGCCATACTACTTATGCAAGGTTTGACTTCCAAAAGTCAACGACCCATCTTATGGACTTTCTACTTAACCTCATATATCCGTGTCATCATATTAAGCTATAACAATGGCATTATATACACTTCATATTCATGATGTAATATGCTTACAACCACATGATCAATCCATTTCATACACACACATACATATTATCAATACTACATATACTAAAGCTTTCGGGATCCCATACTAGACGACCATATTTGGGGTACATAACCAACATGATTTTACCATCCTTACTTGCTATACATTAACGCCAATTTCATTTCGTAACCTCAACTAAACCGTCGACTAAACACATAGTGTGTACCATACAATGTGAGTGAACAATGAAAGATACTAGTGCACATTTCTACCCAAACAAGACATCAATAAAACCTCCACATGGATTCAATCTTACACATGTTCCTTGTGTAAGTTTAATAACAATTTAATCATTTACACATTGTATGTATGTTCATCCACTACTTGCATTCATTTTCATATAACATCGTCGTTTAGTCATTTCATCAAACACTTGGCATGCGTACCACTATCTAAGCATAATGTATAACTATTTCATGCATCAATCTTCTACATTCATACATAGTTCATCAAATCCTTCTACTCACCATCATGTAGTATTTACAATTAATCATTTAACATATCATTATCACATTTTATTCAATTCATCAAACCATAACTCGTTATATCCATAATTCAATCTTTCAACAAGAATTCGACATAGATGGTGATTAAGTCATCATCATCACCATGACTAATGGGTTTTACTTCTAAACATCAAATTAACACAAACTATACATAACCTATGTTTTACTTGATGATTCTAACCCTTATACATCATCAATTTCATACTAATTCACGGATTAAAACATAACCCACTTCCTACATGATCACCAATCTTAGTTTTGAGACATACCTTATGATCCCCTTGTGTTGGTGATCTCTAATTCACGTTCGGTTGATAATTTGAGCTTCGATTCACCCTTCAATTTGATGAATATTGTTGAGTTAGGGTTTGGCTCCCTTGGGGAGCTCTGGAACGATCCAGAACACACACGAAAATGTGTGTGGTGTGTGTTGATATTTTCTTTTAGTTAGTGACCAAGTTTCATCCCATCCACTTTAACCCCTCAAGTTTACTTCCAACACATTTTTGGCACTACTTTTCTCCTTTAATAGTTTTTACCATTCACTTAACTAGGTTAAATAGCCTAGTTATTTATTTCGTAATATAACGCATAAGGACATATTTCGAATATATGACATTTGGATTTTGGGGCGTTACAAGTCTACCCTCCTTAAAAGAGGTTTCGTCCCCGAAACCTTTCTTATCTTTATTAATCACTAACTTTCTCTCCTCTACGTCCCCTCGACACGACCGCTAGCCCATCACAATAACTATCCTTCATTTTTCAAGAACCCATCCGAGAGTTCTTATTAATGTCACTTTCACTAAATAGTGCTAGCTTCTAACGTACTTCATAGCTAATGGTCCATTCATCATTCTAATACTCGTATATCATGTGCAATATTTCATTTTGTTTACTTGATTCAATTCCAATATCCTGTTAATAATGGGTCAATATACATGCTTCTTCAACATGTAGTTATACATAGATTCATATGATCCGTTCATGACGGATCTAATACCTTCATCTCGTTTCTTAAAATTGCATTCTCTTCATGTACTGTATAGTATTTAACTATTGTTTTGTTATCACAACAAAACTACTATTTCATAGTCACAACTACGTGCCCAGCTCTAATTTAACATCATTCTATGTTTTCTACAATTACCTATACCTTGCATACCTTTACGTTGCCTTTAAATCATTTCATGCATTTCATTTTACTATTGCTTTCGCTTCACGCATTACATAATTTATATAAATAAATGTGTCATGCAAATTCATTGTACAAAGTTCATTAGATACTCAAAATTTCCTCCTCAAACTTTTGAAATCCACTTTTTAATGACATATTTTCTTCTTACATCAGTTGTTAAAAATTTTAACATTCCATACCATACCATACATATCCTATCAGTCATTTCGTAGGTCCTTCTCAACCTATCAATTCACACCTATCCAACATGAATTACACATTTTACTAACCTCGATTTCTTTGCATAATTCAATGGTCTGTAAACCAGATCTATCCGCCTCTTTGTGAGTACTAGCCGTACTAGGCTATGTTCCATTCATCCTTGTAATGGGCTTCCACTCGTGCGCATTCTTTCACCAATTCGATTGGTTTCATCACATTCATAGTTCTACCAGTAACATCTACAAAATCGGCGGTTAGCAGCTTTCATTCAAACATTCATTACTTCATTTCGGTATTCTTGCCAAAACTCACCCTTCCCAATCATACTTAGATTGTTGTCCGGGTTATAGCCCGTCATTCATTACGATTCCTAAGAGTCGATTACTAATACATCTAACACATATCATGTTCAAAATTTCTTTCTTTCATCCAAATTAGGTTTGCGTGCTAAACATTATGCTCACCTATAAGTATAAAACTTAACAAATCAAAACATTAAATATATCGGGTTTGAATGGCGATTACCCTTTGATCCGCATGACTTGTTCGTCTCTTTAACCCTTCTTACATAAAAACACATTCGCTTATATAATACATATATATACACATTCATTCACACATATCTATATATACAAGTTTAAGGCATAACTTGGAAAATATTCGCTTTTTAAAGAATATTTACTTGCTTAGTCTGTATTTACTTATATATTCGAATCTTTTCATTCTTATCATTCATTATGTTTCGAACCCGCCACGCGGTTCCTAACCTATAATTCATGCTTTCATTTCTTTCATGTTTCGAATCCGTCTGGTAGATTCTAACATATCATTCATGCTTTCAATTCTTTCATGTTTCGAATCCGTCTCGCGGATTCTAACATATCATTCATGCTTTCAATTCTTTCATGTTTCGAATCCGTCTCGCGGATTCTAACATTTCATTCGCACTTTCATTCCTGAAAGTCTTACATTTCTTTTCACCCTCACGTCCACCTACTACCTAATTCTAACGGACATACCTGTAGCAATTATCACGGTCTCACGAACGTCACATGCTTCTCGTGTACTGGCCAGGTACACAATCCACATACTAGTTTCGTGTCTTCGTGTAATTGTCACCTTATGTCCGAAGAATTAGGTTTCGGCACGTGTAACATTTCCAAAACTTCATTACCATTCTTATCATTATTTTCCATTTTAAAATCTTCCTTTCATTGATAGGTTTTACCATTACATGTACCCACATATATTAAATATACGTACCTGGGTCAATATGTCATATTATATACCTTGGTGCCGGTGCTAGACCGCATCCACAGATCATTCTTTCCAAGCAACCATGCTTACCTTACACATAACATATTGTTAGTTATCTTCCAATACATACTTAAGCACATACTTACCTTGGCTTCTACCCTTAGATCTTGATCGAGTCTTGGATTGTACGGGTTTCTTGTCACAAGAGCACACAGGTTTGAGTTCAAGTATTTGCCTCTTCATACTTGATTTCGCTCAAACCAGGGCTCTGATACCAACTTGTAAGGCCCTAATACGTATTTGACAAAAAGTCGCAGCGGAAAATTCGTGCCATAAAATTTCTTTCATTACAAACGTCTTGACTTACTTGATAATTCGTTTTAATATGTATCTTTTACAAAAGTAAAGCATAAGTCCTGTTTACTAACAGTACATACTCGATTATTCCTGTACAATCTATCTTGTGACTCGGTCTTCGATCTCTATTCCTCTTGATAATCGCCCGTGATTCGTACAACCTGCACTCACCACATACATTCACCACATTAGTACATAATACATAAATAAGATTCAATCTCGCACACTTCCCATTGCGTTATCATTCTAACTGTAAGCACTTCATCTGCGTATCCATATTCTGGTGAGGCTTCAATAATGTACCTGCATTACTTTTCATTCTCAAGGCACACTATTAATAACGTATTACTCGACGTATCTAAATCATGCACGCGTACATTCTTACATGCATACATACACATCCACATACATACATACCTTCCTGCACCCCTACATATATACGTACACTCGTACGCACCTTTATACATACATATATACACATTTACATACATGCATACCTTCCTATATCTCTACATACATGCATGCACTCATACGCACCTTTACATGTACCAAACATACATCTACATACGCACATACATTACTACGACTCTACATACGTACATATACACATACGTATCTTCATATATACATGAATGCATATCTTCATACGTACACGATCAAGATCTTACATACCTCTTATATATCCATACATTAATTACATGGTACTTAGACTTAGATTTATAGCCCATAAACGTCAAAGGAATGATCAAAATCATGTTTGGGAGGCCCGTCGTGGTCCACGAATGATAAACCAAAGCCTACTATACCCAAATCAACTTAGAAAACATTTTTCAGGTTTTTGAACATGGGGAGGCCGTCGGCGACGGCCCTAGGGTCATCGGCGACGGCCCTTGCAAATGCCCGTAGCCCAAAAATCCCGTAGACAGGCAAATAACCCGTCAGCAAAAAAACTGACTTTCCCGTGCCCGTCGGCGACGCCCCCATACCCGTCGGCGACCCCCTCTAGAAATTGCATTTTTCTGCAGTTCCGTTTCGTCGTCCGTACGCACTAAAACGCGCATAACTTTTGAACCGTTTACCCGTTTAACCTCCCGTTTCTTCCTACATGCTCGTAAATTGGTCCTCTACCCTATGGACTCAAAATCCCACATCCGGATTAAGAAAATTCTTAACTTATGCGCTATCGGCTTATTATTCATTTACGGTTATTCGACCCGTTCATGTTTTCATTAATGACACATTCGTTTTAACATCAAGACTACGTTTTGACCCGTTACATCTACTTAACAAAAATCATTAGTCTCATACAACACATCCTTATTGGTCCTCAATTAACATACTTAACTAACTTGCATATAACTTTACATAAACAACTAAGAAGCGATTACGGAAATCACTTACCTTTTTGCGTCCGTTCCCTTGCCTCCTTTTCACCCGTTTTCCTTTCTTGCTTGAGTCCATTTCCACATGATCCCTATGCCTTCTCATCACGCAATCACATTCTTGTTAGTATGCATGATTGTACACTTAATGATCATGTCGAATGCATGGTTCACGTTTGACTTTCATTAGTCAAGTCTAACACACATAAGACATATACCCAAAATCACATCTCTTTCAACTCGTATAATTCGTTACATAATTGCATATAACACACATTGTTAAACATGCACCATATGACTTTATAGCATTGAAATTTGACAAGAGTCTAGCCATACTACTTATGCAAGGTTTGACTTCCAAAAGTCAACGACCCATCTTATGGACTTTCTACTTAACCTCATATATCCGTGTCATCATATTAAGCTATAACAATGGCATTATATACACTTCATATTCATAATGTAATATGCTTATAACCACATGATCAATCCATTTCATACACACACATACATATTATCAATACTACATATACTAAAGCTTTCGGGATCCCATACTAGACGACCATATTTGGGGTACATAACCAACATGATTTTACCATCCTTACTTGCTATACATTAACGCCAATTTCATTTCGTAACCTCAACTAAACCGTCGACTAAACACATAGTGTGTACCATACAATGTGAGTGAACAATGAAAGATACTAGTGCACATTTCTACCCAAACAAGACATCAATAAAACCTCCACATGGATTCAATCTTACACATGTTCCTTGTGTAAGTTTAATAACAATTTAATCATTTACACATTGTATGTATGTTCATCCACTACTTGCATTCATTTTCATATAATATCGTCGTTTAGTCATTTCATCAAACACTTGGCGTGTGTACCACTATCTAAGCATAATGTACAACTATTTCATGCATCAATCTTCTACATTCATACATAGTTCATCAAATCCTTCTACTCACCATCATGTAGTATTTACAATTAATCATTCAACATATCATTATCACATTTTATTCAATTCATCAAACCATAACTCGTTATATCCATAATTCATCAATCTTTCAACAAGAATTCGACATAGATGGTGATTAAGTCATCATCATCACCATGACTAATGGGTTTTACTTCTAAACATCAAATTAACACAAACTATACATAACCTATGTTTTACTTGATGATTCTAACCCTTATACATCATCAATTTCATACTAATTCAAGGATTAAAACATAACCCACTTCCTACATGATCACCAATCTTAGTTTTGAGACATACCTTATGATCCCCTTGTGTTGGTGATCTCTAATTCACGTTCGGTTGATAATTTGATCTTCGATTCACCCTTCAATTTGATGAATATTGTTGAGTTAGGGTTTGGCTCCGTTGGGGAGCTCTGGAACGATCCAGAACACACACACACGAAAATGTGTGTGGTGTGTGTTGATATTTTCTTTTAGTTAGTGACCAAGTTTCATCCCATCCACTTTAACCCCTCAAGTTTACTTCCAACACATTTTTGGCACTACTTTTCTCCTTTAATAGTTTTTACCATTCACTTAACTAGGTTAAATAGCCTAGTTATTTATTTCGTAATATAACGCATAAGGACATATTTCGAATATATGACATTTGGATTTTGGGGCGTTACATGGTGGCAAGAAAAGCTGCTTCCAGGTGGTTCTCAAGTGTTTTCGCTCGACGATTCCATTATTGACTGGTTGTTTTGGCCCCTTTTCCCGTAACTCAAATCCTAGCCCAGAATATCCCATTTTAGTTTTAAACCATTGTGAACCTTACACCTTTTTTACTCTCAGATCGAGGTTCTCGGCATTGAAAAATATTCGTAAACTATATCACACGTGTATATGTTGACATTTAAGAGATATACACTCAAGAAAATCAAGAGCAATGGTGATATATATGCGGATTAGACAACAAAAAATAATCACTCAAAAAATAGCTATAATTTAAGTATGTGTTTAGTGACGGTATCAGATTCCTAATTGATGGAGAAAGGTCTGGTGGCAAGAAAAGCTGCTTCCAGGAGGTTGTCAGGTGTTTTCGCTCGACGATTCCATTCTTGGGTGGTTGGTTTGGCACTTGTTACTGTAACTCGAATCCTTTCCTGGTATATCACATTTTAGTTTTACACCATTGTGAACCTTATGCCTTTTTTACTGTCTGATCGAGGTTCCCGGCATTGAAAAAACTTCATAAACTAAATCAAACGTGTATATGTTGATATTTAAGATGTATACAGTCAAGAAAATCACGAGCAATTGTGATATATATGCGGATTTGACACCAAAAAATAAACACTAAAAAAATAGCTACAATTGAAGGTATGCGTTTAGTGACGGCATCAGATTCCTAATTGATGGAGAAAGGTCTGGTGGCAAGAAAAGCTGCTTCCAGGAGGTTGTCAAGTATTTTCGCTCGACGATTCCATTCTTGGATGGATGGTTTGGCCCTTGTTCCTGTAACTCGAATCCTAGCCCGGTATATCCCATTTTAGTTTTACACCATTGTGAACCTTATGCCTTGTTTATTCTCTGATCGAGGTTATCGGCATTGAAAAATCTTCGTAAACTAAATCACACGTGTATATGTTGACATTTAAGAGATATATAATCAAGAAAATCAAGAGCAATGGTGATATATATGCGGATTAGACACCAAAAAAATGAACAATCAAAAAATAGCTACAATTTAAGGTATGTGTTTAGTGACAGCATCAGATTCCTAATTGATAGAGAATGGTCTGGTGGCAAGAAAAGCTGCTTCCAGGAGGTTGTCAAGTGTTTTCGCTAGACGATTCCATTCTTGGGTGGTTGGTTTGGCCCTTGTTTCTGCATCTCGAATCCTAGCCCGGTATATCCAATTTTAGTTTTACACCATTGTGAAACTTACGCCTTTTTTACTCTCTGATCGTGGTTCTCGGCATTGAAAAATCTTCGTCAACTAAATCACACGTGTATATGTTGACATTTACGAGATATACAGTCAAGAAAATAAAGAGCAATGGTGATATATATGCGGAATAGACACCAAAAAATAAACACTCAAAAAATAGCTAAAATTTAAGGTATGTGTTAAGTGACGACATCAGATACCTAATTGATGGAGAAAGGTCTGGTGGCAAGAAAAGCTGCTTCCTGGAGGTTGTCAAGTGTTTTCGCTCGACGATTCCATTCTTGGCTGGTTGTTTTGGCCCTTTTTCCCGTAACTCAAATCTTAGCCCAGTATATCCCATTTTAGTTTTACACCATTGTGAACCTTACGCCTTTTTTACCCTCTGATCGAGGTTCTCGGCATTGAAAAATTATCGTAAACTATATCACACGTGTATATGTTGATATTTAAGAGATATATACAGTCAAGAAAATCAAGAGCAATTGTGATATATATGCGGATTAGACACCAAAAAATAGCTACAATTTAAGGTATGTGTTTAGTGACGGCATCGGATTCCTAATTGATGGAGAAAGGTCTGGTGGTAAGATAAGCCACTTTCAGCAGGTGGTCAAGTGTTTTTGCTCGAGGATTCCATTCTTGGTTGGTTGGTTTGGCCCTTTTTCCTGTAACTCGAATCCTTGCCTGGTATATCCCATTTTAGTTTTACACCATTGTGAACCTTAGGCCTTTTTTACTCTCTTATCAAGGTTCTCGACATTGAAAAATCTTCGTAAACTAAATCACACGTGTGTATGTTGACATTTAAGAGATATACAGTAAAGAAACTCAAGAGCAATGGTGATATATATGCGGATTAGACACCAATAAATAAACACTCAAAAAATAGCTACAATTTAAGGTATGTGTTTAGTGACGTTATCAGATTCCTAATTGATGGAGAAAGGTCTGGTGGCAAGAAAAGCTACTTCCAGGAGCTTGTCAAGTGTTTTCGCTTGACGATTCCATTCTTGGGTGGTTAGTTTGGCCCTTTTTCATTTAACTCGAATCCTAGCCCGTTATATCCCATTTCAGTTTTACAGCATTGTGAACCTTACGCCCTTTTTACTCTCTGATCAAGGTTCTCGACATTGAAACATCTTCGTAAACTAAATCACATGTGTATATGTTGACATTTTAGAGATATACCCGTCAAGAAAATCAAGAGCAATGGTGCTATATATGAGGATTAGACACCAAAAAATAAACACTCAAGAAATCACAGCAATTTAAGGTGTGTGTTTTGTGATGACATCAGATACCTAATTGATTGAGAAAGGTCTGGTGGCAAGAAAAGCTACTTCCAGGAGGTTGTCAAGTGTTTTCGCTCGACGATTCCATTCTTGGGTGGTTGGTTTGGCCTTTTTTACTGTAACTCGAGACCTAGCCCGGTATATCCCATTTTATTTTTACACCATTGTGAACCTTACGCCTTTTTTACTCTCTAATCGAGGTTCTCGGCATTGAAAAATCTTCGTAAACTAAATCACAGGTGTATATGTTGACATTTAAGAGATATACAGTCAAGAAAATCAAGAGTAATGGTGATATATATGCGGATTAGACATCAAAAAATAAACACTCAAAAAATAGCTACAATTTAAGGTATGTGTTTATTGATGGCATCAGATTCCTAATTGATGGAGAAAGGTCTGGTGGCAAGAAGAGCTGCTTCCAGGAAGTTGTCATGTGTTTTCGCTCGACGATTCCATTCTCGGGTGGTTGGTTTGGCCCTTGTTCCTGTAACTCGAATCCTAACCCGGTATATCCCATTTTAGTTTTACACCATTGTGAACCTTACGCCTTTTTTACTCTCTTATCGAGGTTCTAGGCATTGAAAAATCTTCGTAAACTAAATCACACATGTTTATGTTGACATTTAAGAGAGATACAGTCAAGAAAATCAAGAGCAATGGTGATATATATGCGGATTAGACACCAAAAAATAAACACTAAAAAAATAGCAACAATTTAAGGTAAATGTTTGGTGATGGCATTAGATTCCTAATTGATGGAGAAAGATCTGGTTGCAAGAAAAGCTGCTTCTAGGAGGTTGTCAAGTGTTTTCGCTCGATGATTCCATTCTTGGGTGGGTGGTTTGGCCCTTGTACCATTGTAACTCAAGAGCAATGGTGATATATATGCGGATTAGACACCAAAAAATAAACACTCAAAAAATAGCTACAATTTAAGGTATGTGTTTAGTGACGGCATCAGATTCCTAATTGATGGAGAAAGGTCTGGTGGCAAGAAAAGCTACTTCCAGGAGCTTGTCAAGTGTTTTCGCTTGACGATTCCATTCTTGGGTGGTTAGTTTGGCCCTTTTTATTTAACTCGAATCCTAGCCCGTTATATCCCATTTCAGTTTTACAGCATTGGGAACCTTACGCCCTTTTTACTCTCTGATCAAGGTTCTCGGCATTGAAACATCTTCGTAAACTAAATCACATGTATATATGTTGACATTTTAGAGATTTACCGTCAAGAAAATCAAGAGCAATGGTGATATGTATGCGGATTAGACACCAAAAAATAAACACTCAAGAAATAGCTACAATTTAAGGTGTGTGTTTTGTGGTGACATCAGATACCTAATTGATTGAGAAAGGTCTGGTGGCAAGAAAAGCTACTTCCAGGAGGTTGTCAAGTGTTTTCGCTCGACGATTCCATTCTTGGGTGGTTGGTTTGGGCCTTTTTCCTGTAACTCGAGACCTAGCCCGGTATATCCCATTTTATTTTTACACCATTGTGAACCTTACGCCTTTTTTACTCTCTAATCGAGGTTCTCGGCATTGAAAAATCTTCGTAAACTAAATCACAGGTGTATATGTTGACATTTAAGAGATATACAGTCAAGAAAATCAAGAGCAATGGTGATATATATGCGGATTAGACATCAAAAAATAAACACTCAAAAAATAGCTACAATTTAAGGTATGTGTTTATTGATGGCATTAGATTCCTAATTGATGGAGAAAGGTCTGGTGGCAAGAAAAGCTGCTTCCAGGAAGTTGTCATGTGTTTTCGCTCAACGATTCCATTCTCGGGTGGTTGGTTTGGCCCTTGTTCCTGTAACTCGAATCCTAACCCGGTATATCACATTTTAGTTTTACACCATTGTGAACCTTACGCCTTTTTTACTCTCTGATCGAGGTTCTAGGCATTGAAAAATCTTCGTAAACTAAATCACACATGTTTATGTTGGCATTTAAGAGAGATACAGTCAAGAAAATCAAGAGCAATGGTGATATATATGCGGATTAGACACCAAAAAATAAACACTAAAAAAATAGCTACAATTTAAGGTAAATGTTTAGTGATGGCATCAGATTCCTAATTGATGGAGAAAGATCTGGTTGCAAGAAAAGCTGCTTCTAGGAGGTTGTCAAGTGTTTTCGCTCGATGATTCCATTCTTGGGTGGGTGGTTTGGCCCTTGTACCTGTAACTCGAATCCTAGCCCGGTATATCCCATTTAGTTTTACACCATTGTGAACCTTACGCCTTTTTTACTCTCTGATCGAGGTTCTCGGCATTGAAAAATCTTGGTAAACTAAATCACACATGTATATGTTGACATTTAAGCGGTATAGAGTCAAGAAAATCAAGAGCAAGGGTGATTTATATGAGGTTTAGACACCAAAAAAATAAACACTCAAAAAATAGCTACAATTTAAGGTATGTGTTTAGTGTCGGCATCAGATTCCTAATTGATGGAGAAAGGTCTGGTGGCAAGAAAAGCTGCTTCTAGGAGGTTGTCAAGTGTTTTCGCTCGACGATTCCATTCTTGGGTGGTTGGTTTGGCCCTTGTTCCTGCATCTCGAATCCTAGCCCGGTATATCCCATTTTAGTTTTACACCATTGTGAACCTTACGCCTCTTTTACCCTCTGACCGAGGTTCTCGGCATTGAAAAATCATCGTAAACTATATCACACGTGTATATGTTGACATTTAAGAGATATATAGTAAAGAAAATCAAGAGCAATGGTGATATATATGCGGATTAGACAAGAAAAAATAAACACTGAAAAAATAGCTACAATTTAAGTATGTGTTTAGTGACGGCATCAGATTTCTAATTGATGGAGAAAGGTCTGGTGGCAAGAAAAGCTGCTTCCAGGAGGTTGTCAAGTGTTTTCGCTCGACGATTCCATTCTTGAGTGGTTGGTTTGGCCCTTGTTCATGTAACTTGAATCCTAGCCCGGTATATCCCATTTTTGTTTTACACGATTGTGAACCTTACGCCTTTTTTACTCTCTGATCAAGTTTCTCGGCATTGAAAAATCTTCGTAAACTAAATCACACATGTATATGTTGACATTTAAAAGATATATGCAGTCAAGAAAATCAAGAGCAATTGTGATATATATGTGGATTAGACACCAAAAAATAGCTACAATTTAAGGTATGTGTTAAGTGACGGCATCAGATTCCTAATTGATGGAGAAAGGTCTGGTGGTAAGATAAGCTACTTCCAGGAGGTGGTCAAGTGTTTTTGCTCGAGGATTCCATTCTTGGTTGGTTGGTTTGGCCCTTTTTCCTGTAACTCGAATCCTTGCCTGGTATATCCCATTTTAGTTTTACACCATTGTGAACCTAAGGCCTTTTTTACTCTCTGATCAAGGTTCTCGACATGGAAAAATCTTCGTAAACTAAATCACACGTGTGTATGTTGACATTTAAGAGATATACAGTCAAGAAACTCAAGAGCAATGGTGATATATATGCGGATTAGACACCAAAAAATAAACACTCAAAAAATAGCTACAATTTAAGGTATGTGTTTAGTGACGGCATCAGATTCCTAATTGATGAAGAAAGGTCTGGTGGCAAGAAAAGCTACTTCCAGGAGCTTGTCAAGTGTTTTCGCTTGACGATTCCATTCTTGGGTGGTTAGTTTGGCCCTTTTTCATTTAACTCGAATCCTAGCCCGTTATATACCTTTTCAGTTTTACAGCATTGGGAACCTTACGCCCTTTTTACTCTCTGATCAAGGTTCTCGGCATTGAAACATCTTCTTAAATTAAATCACATGTGTATATGTTGACATTTTAGAGATTTACCGTCAAGAAAATCAAGAGAAATGGTGATATGTATGCGGATTAGACACCAAAAAATAAACACTCAAGAAATAGCTACAATTTAAGGTGTGTGTTTTGTGATGACATCAGATACCTAATTGATTGAGAAAGGTCTGGTGGCAAGAAAAGCTACTTCCCGGAGGTTGTCAAGTGTTTTCGCTCGACGATTCCATTCTTGGGTGGTTGGTTTGGCCCTTTTTGCTGTAACTCGAGACCTAGCTCGGTATATCCCATTTTATTTTTACACCATTGTGAACCTTACGCCTTTTTTACTCTCTAATCGAGGTTCTCGGCATTGAAAAATCTTCGTAAACTAAATCACAGGTGTATATGTTGACATTTAAGAGATATACAGTCAAGAAAATCAAGAGCAATGGTGATATATATGCGGATTAGACATCAAAAAATAAACACTCAAAAAATAGCTACAATTTAAGGTATGTGTTTATTGATGGCATCAGATTCCTAATTGATGGAGAAAGGTCTGGTGGCAAGAAAAGCTGCTTTCAGGAAGTTGTCATGTGTTTTCGCTCGACGATTCCATTCTCGGGTGGTTGGTTTGTCCCTTGTTCCTGTAACTCGAACCCTAACCCGGTATATCCCATTTTAGTTTTACACCATTGTGAACCTTACGTCTTTTTTACTCTCTGATCGAGGTGCTCGGCATTGAAAAATCTTCGCAAACTAAATCACACGTTTATATGTTGACATTTAAGAGATATACAGTCAAGAAAATCAAGAGCAATGGTGATATATATGCGGATTAGACACCAAAAAATAAACATTCAAAAAATAGCTACAATTTAAGGTATGTGTTTAGTGGCGGCATCTGATTCCTAATTGATGGAGACGGGTCTGGTGGCAAGAAAAGTTTCTTCCAGGAGGTTGTCAAGTGTTTTCGCTCGATGATTTCATTCTTGGGTGGTTGGTTTGGCCATTGTTCCTTTAAGTCGAATACTAGCCCGTTATATCCCATTTTAGTTTTACACCATTGTAAACCTTACGCCCTTTTTACTCTCTGATCGAGGTTCACGGCATTGAAAAATCTTCCTTAACTAACTCACACATGTATATGTTGACATTTAAGAGATATACAGTCAAGAAAATCAAGTGCAATGGTTATATATATGCGGACTAGACACCAAAAAATAAACACTCAAAAAATCGCTACAATTTAAGGTAAGTGTTTAGTGGCGGCATCTGATTCCTAATTGATGAAGAAAGGTCTGGTAGCAAGAAAAGCTGCTTCCAGGAGGTTCTCAAGTGTTTTCGCTCGACGATTCCATTCTTAGGTGGTTGGTTTGGCCCTTGTTCCTTTAACTCGAATACTAGCCCGATACATCCTATTTTAGTTTTACACCATTGTGAACCTTACGCCCTTTTTACTCTCTGATCGAGGTTCTCGGTATTGAAAAATCTTCGTAAACCTAATCACACGTGTATATGTTGACATTTAAGAGATGTACAGTCAAGAAAATCAAGAACAATGGTGATATATATACGGATTAGACAACAAAAATAAACACTTAAAAAATAGCTACAATTTAAGGTATGTGCTTAGTGATGGCATCAGATTCCTAATTTATGGAGAAAGGTCTGGTGGCAAGAAAACCTGCTTCCAGGAGGTTGTCAAGTGTTTTCGCTCGACGATTCTATTCTTGGGTGGTTGGTTTGGCCCTTGTTCCTGTAACCTATACCGATATATCTCATTTTAGTTTTACACCATTGTGAACCTTACACCTTTTTTACTCTCTGATCGAGGTTCTCGGCATTGAAAAAATCTTAGTAAACTAAATAACACGTGAATATGTTGACATTTAAGAGATATACAGTCAAGAAAATCACGAGCAATGGTAATATATATGCGGATTAGACACCAAAAAATAAACACTCAAAAAATAGCTACAATTTAAGGTATGTGTTTAGTGACAGCATCAGATTCCTAATTGATGGAGAAAGGTCTGGTGGCAAGAAAAGCTGCTTCCAGGAGGTTGTCAAGTGTTTTCGCTCGACGATTGCATTCTTGGGTAGTTGGTTTGGCCCTTGTTCCTGTAATTCGAATCCTAGCCTGGTATATCCCATTTTAGTTTTACACCATTGTGAACCTTATGCCTTTTTTACTCTCTGATCGAGGTTCTCGGCATTGAAAAATCTTCGTAAACTAAATCACAAGTGTATATGTTGACATTTAAGGGATATACAGTCAATAAAATCTAGAGCAATGGTGATATATATGCGGATTAGACATCAAAAAATAAACACTCAAAAAATAGCTACTATTTAAGGTATGTGTTTATTGATGGCATTAGATTCCTAATTGATGGAGAAAGGTCTGGTGGCAAGAAAAGCTGCTTCCAGGAAGTTGTCATGTGTTTTCGCTCAACGATTCCATTCTCGGGTGGTTGGTTTGGCCCTTGTTCCTGTAACTCGAATCCTAACCCGGTATATCACATTTTAGTTTTACACCATTGTGAACCTTACGCCTCTTTTACCCTCTGACCGAGGTTCTCGGCATTGAAAAATCATCGTAAACTATATCACACGTGTATATGTTGACATTTAAGAGATATATAGTAAAGAAAATCAAGAGCAATGGTGATATATATGCGGATTAGACAAGAAAAAATAAACACTGAAAAAATAGCTACAATTTAAGTATGTGTTTAGTGACGGCATCAGATTTCTAATTGATGGAGAAAGGTCTGGTGGCAAGAAAAGCTGCTTCCAGGAGGTTGTCAAGTGTTTTCGCTCGACGATTCCATTCTTGAGTGGTTGGTTTGGCCCTTGTTCATGTAACTTGAATCCTAGCCCGGTATATCCCATTTTTGTTTTACACGATTGTGAACCTTACGCCTTTTTTACTCTCTGATCAAGTTTCTCGGCATTGAAAAATCTTCGTAAACTAAATCACACATGTATATGTTGACATTTAAAAGATATATGCAGTCAAGAAAATCAAGAGCAATTGTGATATATATGTGGATTAGACACCAAAAAATAGCTACAATTTAAGGTATGTGTTAAGTGACGGCATCAGATTCCTAATTGATGGAGAAAGGTCTGGTGGTAAGATAAGCTACTTCCAGGAGGTGGTCAAGTGTTTTTGCTCGAGGATTCCATTCTTGGTTGGTTGGTTTGGCCCTTTTTCCTGTAACTCGAATCCTTGCCTGGTATATCCCATTTTAGTTTTACACCATTGTGAACCTAACGCCTTTTTTACTCTCTGATCAAGGTTCTCGACATTGAAAAATCTTCGTAAACTAAATCACACGTGTGTATGTTGACATTTAAGAGATATACAGTCAAGAAACTCAAGAGCAATGGTGATATATATGCGGATTAGACACCAAAAAATAAACACTCAAAAAATAGCTACAATTTAAGGTATGTGTTTAGTGACGGCATCAGATTCCTAATTGATGAAGAAAGGTCTGGTGGCAAGAAAAGCTACTTCCAGGAGCTTGTCAAGTGTTTTCGCTTGACGATTCCATTCTTGGGTGGTTAGTTTGGCCCTTTTTCATTTAACTCGAATCCTAGCCCGTTATATCCCTTTTCAGTTTTACAGCATTGGGAACCTTACGCCCTTTTTACTCTCTGATCAAGGTTCTCGGCATTGAAACATCTTCTTAAATTAAATCACATGTGTATATGTTGACATTTTAGAGATTTACCGTCAAGAAAATCAAGAGCAATGGTGATATGTATGCGGATTAGACACCAAAAAATAAACACTCAAGAAATAGCTACAATTTAAGGTGTGTGTTTTGTGATGACATCAGATACCTAATTGATTGAGAAAGGTCTGGTGGCAAGAAAAGCTACTTCCCGGAGGTTGTCAAGTGTTTTCGCTCGACGATTCCATTCTTGGGTGGTTGGTTTGGCCCTTTTTGCTGTAACTCGAGACCTAGCTCGGTATATCCCATTTTATTTTTACACCATTGTGAACCTTACGCCTTTTTTACTCTCTAATCGAGGTTCTCGGCATTGAAAAATCTTCGTAAACTAAATCACAGGTGTATATGTTGACATTTAAGAGATATACAGTCAAGAAAATCAAGAGCAATGGTGATATATATGCGGATTAGACATCAAAAAATAAACACTCAAAAAATAGCTACAATTTAAGGTATGTGTTTATTGATGGCATCAGATTCCTAATTGATGGAGAAAGGTCTGGTGGCAAGAAAAGCTGCTTTCAGGAAGTTGTCATGTGTTTTCGCTCGACGATTCCATTCTCGGGTGGTTGGTTTGTCCCTTGTTCCTGTAACTCGAACCCTAACCCGGTATATCCCATTTTAGTTTTACACCATTGTGAACCTTACGTCTTTTTTACTCACTGATCGAGGTGCTCGGCATTGAAAAATCTTCGCAAACTAAATCACACGTTTATATGTTGACATTTAAGAGATATACAGTCAAGAAAATCAAGAGCAATGGTGATATATATGCGGATTAGACACCAAAAAATAAACATTCAAAAAATAGCTACAATTTAAGGTATGTGTTTAGTGGCGGCATCTGATTCCTATTTGATGGAGACGGGTCTGGTGGCAAGAAAAGTTTCTTCCAGGAGGTTGTCAAGTGTTTTCGCTCGATGATTTCATTCTTGGGTGGTTGGTTTGGCCATTGTTCCTTTAAGTCGAATACTAGCCCGTTATATCCCATTTTAGTTTTACACAATTGTAAACCTTACGCCCTTTTTACTCTCTGATCGAGGTTCACGGCATTGAAAAATCTTCCTTAACTAACTCACACATGTATATGTTGACATTTAAGAGATATACAGTCAAGAAAATCAAGTGCAATGGTTATATATATGCGGATTAGACACCAAAAAATAAACACTCAAAAAATCGCTACAATTTAAGGTAAGTGTTTAGTGGCGGCATCTGATTCCTAATTGATGAAGAAAGGTCTGGTAGCAAGAAAAGCTGCTTCCAGGAGGTTCTCAAGTGTTTTCGCTCGACGATTCCATTCTTAGGTGGTTGGTTTGGCCCTTGTTCCTTTAACTCGAATACTAGCCCGATACATCCTATTTTAGTTTTACACCATTGTGAACCTGACGCCCTTTTTACTCTCTGATCGAGGTTCTCGGTATTGAAAAATCTTCGTAAACCTAATCACACGTGTATATGTTGACATTTAAGAGATGTACAGTCAAGAAAATCAAGAACAATGGTGATATATATACGGATTAGACAACAAAAATAAACACTTAAAAAATAGCTACAATTTAAGGTATGTGCTTAGTGATGGCATCAGATTCCTAATTTATGGAGAAAGGTCTGGTGGCAAGAAAACCTGCTTCCAGGAGGTTGTCAAGTGTTTTCGCTCGACGATTCTATTCTTGGGTGGTTGGTTTGGCCCTTGTTCCTGTAACCTATACCGATATATCCCATTTTAGTTTTACACCATTGTGAACCTTACACCTTTTTTACTCTCTGATCGAGGTTCTCGGCATTGAAAAAATCTTAGTAAACTAAATAACACGTGAATATGTTGACATTTAAGAGATATACAGTCAAGAAAATCACGAGCAATGGTAATATATATGCGGATTAAACACCAAAAAATAAACACTCAAAAAATAGCTACAATTTAAGGTATGTGTTTAGTGACAGCATCAGATTCCTAATTGATGGAGAAAGGTCTGGTGGCAAGAAAAGCTGCTTCCAGGAGGTTGTCAAGTGTTTTCGCTCGACGATTGCATTCTTGGGTAGTTGGTTTGGCCCTTGTTCCTGTAATTCGAATCCTAGCCTGGTATATCCCATTTTAGTTTTACACCATTGTGAACCTTATGCCTTTTTTACTCTCTGATCGAGGTTCTCGGCATTGAAAAATCTTCGTAAACTAAATCACAAGTGTATATGTTGACATTTAAGGGATATACAGTCAATAAAATCTAGAGCAATGGTGATATATATGCGGATTAGACACAAAAAAAAACACTCAAAAAATATCTACAATTTAAGGTATGTGTTTAATGACGGCATCAGATTCCTAATTGATAGAGAAAGGTCTGGTGGCAAGAAAAGCTGCTTCCAGTAGGTTCTCAAGTGTTTTCGCTCGACGATTCCATTCTGTGGTGGTTGGTTTGGCCCGTGTTCCTGTAACTCGAATACTAGGCCGGTATATCCCATTTTAGTTTTACACCATTGTGAACCTTACGCCTTTTTTACTCTCTGATCAAGGTTCTAGGCATTGAAAAATCTTCGTATACAAAATCACACGTATATATGTTAACAGTGGTGATATATATGCGGATTAGACACCAAAAAATAAAATCTCAAAAAATAGTTACAATTTAAGGTATGTGTTTAGTGACGGCATCAGATTTCTAATTGATTTAGAAACGTCTGGTGGCAAGAAAAGCTGCTTACTGGAGGTTGTCAAGTGATTACGGTCGACGATTCCATTCTTGGGTGGTTGGTTTAGCCCTTGTTCCTGTAACTCGAATCCAAGCCCAGTATATCCCATTTTAGTTTTACACCGTTGTGAACCTTCTGCCTTTTTTACTCTCTGATCGAGGTTCTCGGCATTGAAAAATCTTCGTAAACTAAATCACACGTGTATATGTTGACATTTAAGAGATATAAAGTTAAGAAAATCAAGAGCAATGGTGATATATATGCGGATTAGACACCAACAAATAAACACTCAAAAAACAGCTACAATTTAAGGTATGTGTTTAGTGACGGCATCAGATTCCTAATTGATGGAAAAAGGTCTGGTGGCAAGAAAAGCTGCTTCCAGGGGGTTGTCAAGTGATTTCGCTCGATGATTCCATTCTTGGGTGGTTGGTTTGGCCCCTGTTCTTGTAACTCGAATCCTAGCACGGTATATCCCATTTTAGTTTTACACCATTGTGAACCTTACGCCTTTTTTACCCTCTGATCGAGGTTCGCGGCATTAAAAAATCTTCGTAAACTAAATCACACGTGTATATGTTGACATTTAAGAGATATACAGTCAAGAAAATCAAGAGCAATGGTGATTTATATGCGGATTGGACACAAAAAAAAAACACTCAAAAAATAGTTACAATTTAAGGTATGTGTTTAGTGACGGCATCAGATTCCTAATTGATGGAGAAAGGTCTGGTGGCAAGAAAAGCTGCTTCTAGGAGGTTGTCAAGTGTTTTTGCTCGACGATTCCATTCTTAGGTGGTTGGTTTGGCCCTTGTTCCTGTAACTCGAATCCTAGCCCGGTATATCCGATTTAAGTTTTACACCATTGTGAACCTTACACCATTTTTACTCACTATTTGAGGTTCTCGGCATTGAAAATTCTTCGTAAACTAAATCACACGTGTATACATTGACATTTAAGAGATATACAGTCAAGAAAATCAAGAGCAATGGTGATTTATATGCCGATTAGACACCAAAAAATAAACACTCAAAAAACAGCTACAATTTAAGGTATGTGTTTAGTGACGGCATCAGATTCCTAATTGATGGAGAAAGGTCTGGTGGCAAGAAAAGCTGCTTTCTGGAGGTTGTCAAGTGATTTCGCTCGACGATTCCATTCTTGGGTGGTTGGTTTGGCCCTTGTTCTTGTAACTCGAATACTATCCCATTTTAGTTTTACACCATTGTGAACCTTACGCCTTTTTTACACTCTGATCGAGGTTCTCGGCATTGAAAAATCTCTGTAAACTAAAATACACGTGTATATGTGGACATTTAAGAGATATACAGTCAAGAAAATCAAGAGCAATGGTGATATATATGCGGATTAGAAACCAAAAAATAAACACTCAAAAAATAGCTACAATTTAAGGTATGTGATTAGTGGCGGCATTGGATTCCTAATTGATGGAGAAAGGTCTTGTGGCATGAAAAGCTGCTTCCAGGAGGTTGTCAAGTGATTTCGCTCGACGATTCCGTTCTTGGGTGGTTAGTTTGGCCCATGTTCCTGTAACTTGAATCCTAGCCCGGTATATCCCATTTTAGTTTTACACCATTGTGAACATTACGCCTTTTTTACACTCTGATAGAGGTTCTCGGCATTGAAAAATCTCAGAAAACTAAATCACACGTGTATATGTTGACATTTAAGAGATATACAGTTAAGAAAATCAAAAGCAATGGTGATATACATACGGATTAGACACCAAAAAATAAACACTCAAAAAATAGCTACAATTTAAGGTATGTGTTTAATGACGGCATCAAATTCCTAATCGATGTAGAAAGGTCTGCTGGCAAGAAAAGTTGCTTTTAGGAGGTTCTCATGTGTTTTCGCTCGACAATTCCATTCTTAGGTGGTTGGTTTAGCCCTTGTTCCTGTAACTCGAATCCTAGCCCGGTATATCCCATTTTAGTTTTACACAATTGTGAACCTTACGCCATTTTTACTCTCTAATCGAGGTTCTCGGCATTGAAAAATCTTCGTAAACTAAATCACACGTGTATATGTTGACATTTAAGAGATATTCAGTCAAAAAAATCAAGAGTAATAGTGATATATATGCGGATTAAATACCAAAAAATAAACACTAAAAAAATAGCTACAATTTAAGGTATGTGTTTAGTGACGGCATCAGATCCCTAATTGATGGAGAAAGGTCTAGTGGCAAGAAAAGCTGCTTCAAGGAGGTTGTCATGTGTTTTCGCTCGATGATTCTATTCTTGGGTGGTTGGTTTGGCCGTTGTTCCTGTAACTCGAATCCTATCCCGGTAAATCCCATTTTAGTTTTACACCATTGTGAACCTTACACCTTTTTTACTCTCTGATCGAGGTTCTCGGCATTGAAAAATCTTCGTCAACTAAATCACACGTATATATGTTGACACTTAAGAGATATACAGTCAAGAAAATCAAGAGCAATGGTGATATATATGCTGATTAGACACCAAAAAATAAATGCTCAATGAATAGCTACAATTTAAGGTATGTGTTTAGTGACGGCATCAGAGTTCTAATTGATGGAGAAAGGTCTGGTGGCAAGAAAAGCTACTTCCAGGAGGCTGTCAAGTGTTTTCGCTCGACGATTCCATTCTAGGTTGGTTGGTTTGGCTCTTGTTCCTGTAACTCGAATCCTAGCCTGGTATATTCCATTTTAGTTTTACACCATTGTGAACCTTATGCCTTTTTTACTCTATGATCGAGGTTCTCGGAATTGAAAAATCTTCGAAAACAAAATTACACGTGTATATGTTGACATTTAAGAGATATACAGTCAAGAAAATCAAGAGCAATGGTGATATATATGCGGATTAGACACCAAAAAATAAACACACAAAAAATAGCTATAATTTAAGGTATGTGTTTAGTGACGGCATCAGATTCCTAATTGATGAAGAACGGTATGGTGGCAAGAAAAGCTGCTTCCAGGAGGTTATCAAGTGTTTTCGCTCGACGATTCCATTCTTGGGTGGTTGGTTTGGCCCTTGTTCCTGTAACTCGAATCCTAACCCGGTATATCTCATTTTAGTTTTACACCATTGTGAACCTTACGCCTTTTTTACTCTCTGATCGAGGTTATCGGCATTAAAAAATCTTCGTAAACTAAATCACACGTGTATATGTTGACATTTAAGAGATATATACAGTTAAGAAAATCAAGAGCAATGGTGATATATATGCGGATTAGACAACAAAAAATAAACACCCAAAAAATAGCTACAATTTAAGGTATGTGTTTAGTGACGGCATCAGATTCCTAATTGATGGAGAAAAGTCTGGTGGCAAGAAGAGCTGCTTCAGGAGGTTGTCAAGTGTTTTCGCTCGATGATTCCATTCTTGGGTGGTTGGTTTGGCCCTTGTTCCAGTAACTCGAATCCTAGCCCGGCATATCCCATTTTAGTTTTACACCACTGTGAACCTTACGCCTTTTTTACTCTCTGATCAAGGTTCTCAGCATTGAAAAATCTTCGTAAACTAAATCACACGTGTATATGTTGACATTTAAGAGATATACAGTCAAGAAAATCAAGAGCAATGGTGATATATATGTGGATTAGACCCCAAACAATAAACACTAAAAAAATAGCTACAATTTAAGGTATATGTTTAGTGACGGCAACAGATTCCTAATTGATGGAAAAAGGTCTGGTGGCAAGAAAAGCTGCTTCCAGGAGGTTGTCAAGTGTTTTCGCTCGATGATTCCAATCTTGGCGGGTTTGTTTGGCCCTTGTTCCTATAACTCGAATCCTAGCACGGTATATCCCATTTTAGTTTTACACCACTGTGTACCTTACGCCTTTTTTACACTCTAATCAAGGTTCTCGGCATTGAAAAATCTTCGTAAACTAAATCACACGTGTATATGTTGACATTTAAGAGATTACAGTCAATAAATTCACGAGCAATGGTGATATATATGAGGATTAGACAACAAAAAATAAACACTTAAAAAATAGCTACAATTTAAGGTATGTGTTTAGTGACGGCATCAGATTCCTAATTGATGGAGAAAGGTCTGGTGGCAAGAAAAGCTGCTTCCAGGAGGTTGTCAAGTGTTTTCGCTCGACGATTCCATTCTTGGGTGGTTGGTTTGTCCATTGTTCCTGTAACTCGAATCCTAGCCCGGTATATCCCATTTTAGTTTTACACCATTGTGAACCTTACGCCTTTTTTACTCTCTGATCGAGGTTCTCGGCATTGAAAAATATTCGTAAACTAAATCACACGTGTATAAGTTGACATTTAAGAGACATACAGTCAAGAAAATCAAGAGCAATGGTGATATAAATGCGGATTAGACACCAAAAAATAAACACTCAAAAAATAGCTACAATTTAAGGTATATGTTTAGTGACGGCATCAGATTCCTAATTGATGGAGAAAGGTCTGGTGGCAAGAAAACCTGCTTCCAGGAGGTTGTCAAGTGTTTTCGCTCGACGATTCCATTCTTGGGAGGTGTTTTTGGCCCATGTTCCTGTAACCTATCCCGATATATCCCATTTTAGTTTTACACCATTGTGAACCTTACGCCTTTTTTACTCTCTGATCGAGGTTCTCGGCATTGAAAATTCTTTGTAAACTAAATCACACATGTATATGATGACATTTAAGAGATATACAGTCAAGAAAATCAAGAGCAATGGTGATATATATGCGGATTAGACACCAAAAAATATACACTCAAAAACTAGCAACAATTTAAGGTATGTGTTTAGTGACGACATCAGATTTCTAATTGATGGAGAAAGGTCTAGTGGCAAGAAATGCTGCTTACAGGAGGTTGTCAAGTGTTATCGCTCGACGATTCCATTCTTAGGTAGTTGGTTTGGCCCTTGTTCCTGTAACTCGAATACTAGCCTGGTATATCCCATTTTAGTTTTACACCATTGTGAACCTTACGCCTTTTTTACTCTCTGATCGAGGTTCTTGGCATTGAAAAATCTTCATAAACTAAATCACACGTGTATATGTTGACATTTAAGAGATATACAGTCAAGAAAATCAAGAGAAATGGTGATTTATATGCGGATTGGACACCAAAAAAAAAAACACTCAAAAAATAGCTACAATTTAAGGTATGTGTTTAGTGACGGCATCAGATTCCTAATTGATGTAGAAAGGTCTGGTGGCAAGAAAAGCTGCTTCTAGGAGGTTGTCAAGTGTTTTTGCTCGACGATTCCATTCTTAGGTGGTTGGTTTGGCCCTTGTTCCTGTAACTCGAATCCTAGCCTGGTATATCCGATTTAAGTTTTACACCATTGTGAACCTTACACCATTTTTACTCACTATTTGAGGTTCTCGGCATTGAAAATTCTTCGTAAACTAAATCACACGTGTATACATTGACATTTAAGAGATATACACTCAAGAAAATCAAGAGCAATGGTGATTTATATGCCGATTAGACACCAAAAAATAAACACTCAAAAAACAGCTACAATTTAAGGTATGTGTTTAGTGACGGCATCAGATTCCTAATTGATGGAGAAAGGTCTGGTGGCAAGAAAAGCTGCTTTCTGGAGGTTGTCAAGTGATTTCGCTCGACGATTCCATTCTTGGGTGGTTGGTTTGGCCCTTGTTCTTGTAACTCGAATACTATCCCATTTTAGTTTTACACCATGGTGAACCTTACGCCTTTTTTACACTCTGATCGAGGTTCTCGGCATTGAAAAATCTCTGTAAACTAAAATACACGTGTATATGTGGACATTTAAGAGATATACAGTCAAGAAAATCAAGAGCAATGGTGATATATATGCGGATTAGAAACCAAAAAATAAACACTAAAAAAATAGCTACAATTTAAGGTATGTGATTAGTGGCGGCATTGGATTCCTAATTAAAAGCTGCTTCCAGGAGGTTGTCAAGTGATTTCGCTCGACGATTCCGTTCTTGGGTGGTTAGTTTGGCCCATGTTCCTGTAACTTGAATCCTAGCCCGGTATATCCCATTTTAGTTTTACACCATTGTGAACATTACGCCTTTTTTACACTCTGATAGAGGTTCTCGGCATTGAAAAATCTCAGAAAACTAAATCACACGTGTATATGTTGACATTTAAGGGATATACAGTTAAGAAAATCAAAAGCAATGGTGATATACATACGGATTAGACACCAAAAAATAAACACTCAAAAAATAACTACAATTTAAGGTATGTGTTTAATGACGGCATCAAATTCCTAATCGATGTAGAAAGGTCTGCTGGCAAGAAAAGTTGCTTTTAGGAGGTTCTCAAGTGTTTTCGCTCGACGATTCCATTCTTAGGTGGTTGGTTTAGCCCTTGTTCCTGTAACTCGAATCCTAGCCCGGTATATCCCATTTTAGTTTTACACAATTGTGAACCTTACGCCATTTTTACTCTCTAATCGAGGTTCTCGGCATTGAAAAATCTTCGTAAACTAAATCACACGTGTATATGTTGACATTTAAGAGATATTCAGTCAAAAAAATCAAGAGTAATAGTGATATATATGCGGATTAAATACCAAAAAATAAACACTAAAAAAATAGCTACAATTTAAGGTATGTGTTTAGTGACGGCATCAGATCCCTAATTGATGGAGAAAGGTCTAGTGGCAAGAAAAGCTGCTTCAAGGAGGTTGTCATGTGTTTTCGCTCGATGATTCTATTCTTGGGTGGTTGGTTTGGCCGTTGTTCCTGTAACTCGAATCCTATCCCGGTAAATCCCATTTTAGTTTTACACCATTGTGAACCTTACGCCTTTTTTACTCTCTGATCGAGGTTCTCGGCATTGAAAAATCTTCGTCAACTAAATCACACGTATATATGTAGACACTTAAGAGATATACAGTCAAGAAAATCAAGAGCAATGGTGATATATATGCTGATTAGACACCAAAAAATAAACGCTCAATGAATAGCTACAATTTAAGGTATGTGTTTTGTGACGGCATCAGAGTTCTAATTGATGGAGAAAGGTCTGGTGGCAAGAAAAGCTACTTCCAGGAGGCTGTCAAGTGTTTTCGCTCGACGATTCCATTCTAGGTTGGTTGGTTTGGCTCTTGTTCCTGTAACTCGAATCCTAGCCTGGTATATTCCATTTTAGTTTTACACCATTGTGAACCTTATGCCTTTTTTACTCTATGATCGAGGTTCTCAGAATTGAAAAATCATCGAAAACTAAATTACACGTGTTTATGTTGACATTTAAGAGATATGCAGGCAAGAAAATCAAGAGCAATGGTGATATATATGCGGGTTAAACACCAAAAAATAAACACTCAAAAATGGCTACAATTTAAGGTATGTGTTTAGTGTCGGCACCAGATTCCTAATTGATGGAGAAAGGTCTGGTGGCAAGAAAAGCTGCTTCCAGGAGGTTGTCAAGTGTTTTCGCTCGACGATTCCATTCTTGGGTGGGTGGTTTGGCCCATTTTCCTGTAACTCGAATCCTAGCCTGGCATATCCCATTTTAGTTTTACACCATTGTGAAACTTACGCCTTTTTCACTCTCTGATCGAGGTTCTCGGGATTGAAAATTCTTCGTAAACAAAATCGCACGTGTATATGTTGACATTTAAGAGATATACAGTCAAGAAAATCAAGAGCAATGGTGATATATATGCGGATTAGACACCAAAAAATAGCTACAGTTTAAGGTATGTGTTTAGTGACGGCATGAGATTCCTAATTGATGGAAAAAGGTCTGGTGGCAAGAAAAACTTCTTCTAGGAGGTTGTCAAGTGTTTTCTCTCAACGATTCAATTCTTGGGAGGGTGGTTTGGCCCTTGTTCCTGTAACTCGAATCCTAGCCCAGGATATCCCATTTTACTTATACACCATTGTGAACCTTACGCCTATTTCACTCTCTGATCGAGGTTCTCGGCATTGAAAATTCTTAATAAACAAAATCACACATGTATATGTTGACATTTAAGAGATATACAGTCAAGAAAATCAAGAGCAATGGTGATATATATGCGGATTAGACTCCAAAAAATAAACACTCAAAAAATAGCTACAATTTAAGGTATGTGTTTAGTGACGGCATTAGATTCCTAATTGATGGAGAAAGGTCTGTTGGCACGAAAAGCTGCTTCCAGGAGGTTGACAAGTGTTTTCGCTCGACGATTCCATTCTTGGGTGGGTGGTTTGACCCTTGTTCCTGTAACTCGAATCCTAGCCCGGCATATCCCATTTTAGTTTTACACCATTGTGAACCTTACGTCTTTTTCACTGTCTGGTCGAGGTTCTTGGCATTGAAAATACTTCGTAAAATAAATCACACGTGTATATGTTGACATTTAAGAGATATACAGTGAAGAAAATCAAGAGCAATGGTGATATATATGCGGATTAGACACCAAAAAATAAACACTAAAAAATAGATATAATTTAAGGTATGTGTTTAGTGACGGCATCAGATTCCTAGTTGACGGAGAAAGGTCTGGTGGCAAGAAAAACTGCTTCCAAGAGGTTGTCAAGTGTTTTCGCTCGACGATTCCATTCTTGGGTGGGTGGTTTGGCCCTTGTTACTGTAACTCGACTCCTAGCCCGGCATATCCCATTTTAGTTTTTCACTCTCTGATCGAGGTTCTCGGCATTGAAAAGTCTTCGTAAACTAAATCACACGTGTATATGTTGACATTTATGAGATATACAGTCAAGAAAATCAAGAGCAATGGTGATATATATGCGGATTAGACACCAAAAAATAAACACTAAAAAAATAGCTACAATTTAAGGTATGTGTTTAGTGACGTCATCAGATTCCTAATTGATGGAGAAAGGTCTGGTGGCGAGAAAAGCTGCTTCCAGGAGGTTGTCAAGTGTTTTCGCTCGACGATTCCATTCTTAGGTGGGTGGTTTGGCCCTTGTTCCTGTAACTCGAATCCTAGCCGGACATATCCTATTTATTTTTACACCATTGTGAACCTTACGCCTTTTTCACTCTCTGATCGAGGTTCTCGGCGTTGAAAAGTCTTCGTAAACTAAATCACACGTGTATATGTTTACATTTAAGAGATATACAGTCAAGAAAATCAAGAGCAATGGTGATATATATGCGGATTAGACAGCAAAAAATAGACACTCAAAAAATAGCTACAATTTAAGGTATGTGTTTAGTGACGGCATCAGATTCCTAATTGATAGAGAAAGGTCTGGGGGCAAGAAAAGCTGCTTCCAGGACGTTGTCAAGTGTTTTCGCTCGACCATTCCATTCTTGGGTGGGTGGTTTGGCCCTTTTTCCTGTAACTCGAATACTAGCCCGGCATATCCCATTTTAGTTTTACACCATTGTGAACTTTACCCCTTTTCACTCTCTGGTCGAGGTTCTCAGCGTTGAAAAGACTTCATAAACTAATTCACACATGATATATTGACATCTAAGAGATATACAGCGAAGAAAATCAAGTGCAATGGTGATATATATACGGATTCGACACCAAAAAATAAACATTCAAATATAGCTACAATTTAAGGTATGTATTTAGTTGTCGCAACCCCCGATCCCTGATTCCCGGGAACGGGCGGCCGCGAGCCAGTTTTGGTGGTATCGCGTTATTGTCTAATTTGGCAGCGGAATTTTTCATCAGAATCGTAGTTAGGAAATGTTTATCAGAGTAAAACCACCATATTTTATAATATTAAACAAATGGGATAAAACCCAAGTTCATAGTACACACGTTTTCATAGGAATACATCCTATTTTATTTAATAAAAACATCTATTTTATTTTAGGTAACTTCATTGCCACTTTTTCAAGCCTTCAGTGCTGTCCAGCTGGCTTCTATTTGGCTTTCACATTTTGTTACCTGAAACGCGTTTTAAAAACATTTTTCAGTGGGAAATACTGGTGAGTGAATCCCAGCTTAATTAAGTTTAAATAAAAAGTCACAGTGTACGGTATTGAGGGCACATCCGCAATTACATTTATTTCCAAGATATAACAATTAACATCAGTGGTACTGTCATACTCAACTAGTGGAAATGTTACTCCTTGACCAGGTGGTAACAAATTTTGTATACAAAACCCCAACATACCCACTATAATTGTATTCTTACAAATACTCAATACGGTTATTCGCATGGAAAGATATGTAAGGATTTGTAAAACAGTTCACAAAAAGGTTTATAAAAAGTGGATCAACTCACATTGCTGTTTTAGGTTTTTCGTAAGGTTTCCTGGTGACAATCTATAATTTACACAAAAGCACACGTGTTAGTATAATAACCCATTTTAACATTAGTAATACCCTCCCCGAGACGGTATTCCAACGACTACGTCGGGCAGAACCACGACAGCCGTTACGGAACCCTAGATCAATCGGGCAGCGTATCTCATACGTATCCAGGGGTTATAATACTTATAACGGAGCAGAAGTTCGCTAATTAGGGGGTATAATACCCGCGTATAATAACTTCCATACATAAATTGTGATTGAGAATGAAAGGAATGAGCGACGGAAAACGAAAACTGATGCCTGCTATTTATAGTTCCTGATTCTAGTCCTGTCACGGCCCGCGTAAAACACAGGCCAGGGTTACGCGGCCCGCGTCAACCTTGGTCAACACTATAGCTTAGCTGATTCGATGTGTAGGTCCCCTACGATGTCGACACGTGTCAGCTTCTGATGTCTCCGCGTTGTAGGTCTCTCGCGGCCCGCGTACATTTAAACGATATCTTACGCGGCCCGCCTTAACTAAAGGAATCAACGATATCAGGTTCAACCCTGATACCGCCCGCGTGAACTGGAGGTGAGGTCCTACGCGGCCCGCCTCGACTTATTATTTACGGTTTTTGATTTATTTTATATACTATAACATATTTCGGGCTCGGTTTTCACATACGGGGCGTAATATAAGACATATTGGAACATTCTAAATTATACTAGAGTGTTAGACATATTATGAGGGTGTCGGTTTTACCGAGGGTTTTTACATCCTCCCCACCTTGTTTTAGAGCTCGTCCTCGAGATCTACTGGAACAAGTGTGGATATTTCCTTTTCATTTCAGATTCAAGTTCCCATGTGTATTCAGGTCCTCTTTTGGATTCCCACTTTACTTTCACCAGAACTAGTCTTTTATGCTTAAGGTTTTTGACTTTCCTGTCTTCAATCTGTAGAGGCCTCTCTACAACCTTGAGTTGTTCATTTACCTCTATATCCTTAAGAGGTACCATGAGTGATTCATCAACTAGGCATTTCTTGAGATTAGATACATGAAATACATCATGTTTTCCTGCCATCTCCTCTGGCAGTTGTAGCTGATAGGCTACAGATCCTATTCTTCTAATAATCTTAAAAGGTCCAATATACCTGGGACTTAGCTTTCCTCGTTTGATGAATCTTACCACTCCTTTCCAAGGAGAGACTTTCAATAATACTTTATTTCCTAGCTGAAATTCCAATGGCTTGCGTCGGTTATCAGCATAACTCTTTTGTCGATCACGTGCTGCTTTCAGTCGTTCCTTGACTTGAATAATCTTGTCGGTTATTTCTTGTACAATCTCAGGTCCGGATAGTTGTTGTGCTCCAATTTCTGCCCAACAGACTGGGGTTCGGCACTTTCGTCCATAAAGTGCTTCGAATGGTGCAGCATTGATACTTGTGTGATAACTATTATTATAAGAAAATTCTATTAAAGGTAAGTGATCATCCCAATTACCTCTGAAATCGATTACACAAGCTCTAAGCATATCCTCCATTGTCTGAATTGTTCTTTCGCTTTGTCCGTCTGTTTGTGGATGATAAGCTGTGCTTAGTTTTAACTTGGTTCCCATTGCCTTTTGGAAACTTGACCAAAAATGAGATGTAAATCGACTATCCCTATCAGAAACAATTGATAAAGGAATGCCATGTAAAGAAACAATTTCATTTACATATAATTTAGCTAATTGTTCCATACTAATTGTTTCCTTCATTGGTAGAAAATGAGCTGACTTGGTTAACCTATCTACAATCACCCAGATTGTATCATTTCCTTTCTTGGTTTTGGGTAGTTTAGTAACAAAATCCATTGTTATCAATTCCCATTTCCACACCGGCATTTCTAATTGTTGTAACAAACCTGAGGGTTTCTGGTGTTCAGCTTTAACTTGTGAACAAGTTAAACATTTAGAAACATAGGCTGCTATGTCCTTTTTCATTCCTATCCATCAGAAATTTTTCCTTAAATCCTGGTACATTTTATCACTTCCTGGATGCATTGTATATTTAGACTTATGGGCCTCTTCTAATATACGGTGACGTAGGTTTCCTAATTTAGGTATCCACATTCTCTTCTTATGGAATCTCCAAATTCCATCTATTCCTTGTTCTAATTCTTTAATCAAACCTTTTAGTTTTTCAGTATCATCCATGATTACTGATTCTTGTGCGTCTCTTATCTGATCATTTAAATCTACTTTTAGATTTAATTTAAGAGAAAGTACCCTTTTCGGCTTTTCATGATACTTTCGACTTAAAGCATCTGCCACTACATTTGCTTTTCCTTCATGATATTGGATATCACAATCATAATCGCTAAGCAATTCCATCCAACGTCTTTGTCTCATATTCAATTCTTTTTGCCCGAAAACATACCTTAAACTTTTGTGATCAGTGAATATGGTAAACTTACTACCATACAGGTAATGTCTCCAAATCTTAAGGGCAAAAATTATAGCTCCTAATTCTAAATCATGTGTTGAATAATTCGCTTCATGATTCTTAAGTTGTCTAGATGCATAAGCTATAACCTTTTGGCGTTGCATTAACACACATCCATAACCTAATTTAGAAGCATCACAATAGACCACAAAGTCTTTAGTTCCTTCTGGTAACGCTAATATGGGTGTATGGGTTAATCTATGCTTAAGAATATTAAAGGCTTCTTCTTGTTTTACTCCCCATTCAAACTTAACAGATTTACAGGTTAACTTAGTTAAAGGAATGGCTATTCTAGAAAAATCTTGAATAAATCTTCTATAATAACCGGCCAATCCTAAGAAACTTCTAACCTCGGTTGGTGATTCAGGGGTTTTCCATTTAGTTATTGCCTCGATCTTTGTTGGATCTACATGAATTCCTTCATGATTGACTAGGTGTCCGAGAAATTGTACTTGTTCTAACCAAAATTCGCACTTTGAAAACTTAGCATAAAGCTTTTCCTTTCGTAGTAAACTCAAAAGTGCGTGCAAATGTTTTGCGTGATCTTCTTTACTTTTAGAGTAAATTAGAATATCATCTATGAATACAATTATGAATTTATCCAAATATGGCTTACATATTCGGTTCATCATGTCCATAAATGCAGCTGGGGCATTGGTTAAACCAAATGGCATGACAGTAAATTCATAATGACCATACCTTGTTGTGAAAGCGGTTTTAGGAATGTCTTCTTCCTGTACCTTTAATTGATGATATCCTGATCTTAAATCGATTTTAGAGAAAAATCGAGCTCCTTGCAGTTGATCAAACAGATCATCGATTCTCGGTAATGGGTACCGATTCTTAATCGTGACCTTTTTTAATTCACGTCAATCAATGCACATACACATTGATCCGTCCTTCTTTTTGACGAACAGTATCGGCGCTCCCCATGGCGACGAACTTGGCTGTATGAATCCTTTTTCTAACAATTCGTCTAATTGTTTCTTCAATTCCAGCATCTCGGCGAGTGCCAAACGGTAAGGTGCTTTGGCAATTGGTGCTGTTCCTGGTAGTAGATGAATTCTGAATTCAACTTCTCTGCCTGGAGGTAGTCCTGGTAATTATTCTGGAAAGACATCTGAAAACTGAGACACTACTGGAATATCTTTTAGTTCTTTTCCTTTAGTGTTAGTGATTATAGAAATCAAATACACTATAGAATCTTTTCTTATAGAATTTGCAGTTTTCATTATAGAGATGGATTTTGTAGTCTTAGATGGCTTATTACCCTTGATTGTGATCATTTTACCTTTTGGTGAATTTACTTGAATTGACTTTTGATCACATAAAATACTGGCTTTATTAGCTATTAACCAATCCATCCCTAACACAACATCAAATCCTGCCAGATTCATGGGATAAAGGTTTGCTCTAAATGTTTGATTTAAAATTTCTATTCTTGCTCCCTGCAATATTTCAGAAATCCTAGTAGTTTCTCCATTAGCTGTCTCTACTAGGCATTCTTGTGGTAGTTTAGCTAATGACTGATTTAAAATTTTTCAAAACGAAGTATTAATAAAACTTTGGTTCGCGCCAGAGTCAAATAATACTTTAGCAAAGACATCATTAACTAAAAACGTACCAGCTATAACGTCTGGGATCATCTTGGCTTCTTCTGCAGTTAGAACAAATGCTCTAGCATTTTTAGTGTTCTTGTTGTTCGCAGCTGGAGCTAATTTCGGACAGTTTGGCTTGATGTGACCTTTTTCTCCATAATTGAAGCACAATCCATTACTAGATTTCCTCCTGCAATCTTCTTCCTTGTGTCCTGGTGCCTTGCAGAAATTACAGTGAGTGGAGCATCTTCCTGAATGCTTCTTTCTGCAAGTTTTGCAATATGGTGCAGAGGTAGAACCTACATTCCTACGATTGAAATTCCCAGAACGAAATTCTTGGGTAAGCCTTTGAGTTAAGTTTCTCCTCTGATCTTCTTCTCTAGTACGAACTAGTTCATCAGTCAAGGTATTGGCTAGTTCTACGGCTTCTTCTATAGTTTGGGGTCTGGCTGCCTTGAATACATGCCTAATCTCCCTGATTAATCCCCAGATGTATCGGGATATTAATACCGGTTCAGGTGATGCAAGGGTTGGCACTATTCTAGCATATTCAAAGAATGTAGTGGTATACCCCTTACTATCCACTCCGTTCATCCTAAGATTTAGGAATTTGTTTGCTATTTGCTCTTTTTCATTAGGAGGGCAGAATTTCCTTCCTACCATATTTTTAAACTCCTCCCATTCCATGTTGTATATCCTATCACTTCCTCTTGACTGAAGGATAGTGTTCCACCATTCTAGGGCTGAATTCTTAAACAGATTAGAAGCAAACATTATCTTGTCTTCTTCAGCACACTTGCTTATTTTCAGAACAACCTCAGTCTTCTCTATCCAGCGTAGAGCTGCAATGGGTCCTTCATTGCCCGAGAATTCTATTGGTTTGCAGGACCAGAATTCTTTGTAAGAACAACCATGAGGCATGGTTTTTCTTCTTTTAGGAATGGGCATTTGAAGTACTGGACCATTGTTCATACTGTGTTCTGCTTCAATTGGTCGCTTACTGCTATGTTTACTTTTATTATTCGCTTCTTGAATCATTTGAATAATAAATGGCATTGCATCTATAATTCCTTGTGCCACTATGTGTTGAACGGCACTATTATCCATTGGGTTCCCATTGTTATTGTTGCTTGGATTTTCATTAACCATGTTAATGTTACTCTGGTTATCGTTATTCAGATTATCTTGAATTCCTTCGTCGGCCATCTGAATTTTTAAACATTTACCCCGTATTAATATCACAAAATAATATCCAGTTAATCACATAACACGCAATTTAGCCAAAAGCGTCGATCATTGCGACTTACTCTATTTCCATATATTATGCGTCTATTACACACTAGTACTGAAGTAAAAATTACAATACCGACTGAAAGAAAATTACACTATTAGTAGTAGGCATCCGTACACATATATTTTATTTTATTATTATTAATACTACCGTTTCTTCCTTTCACATTCCCTGATATGGATTCATCCAGAAATCCATATTGTGTTCGTCATACTTCCAGACGAGACGCTCTTCTACCTGTCGCATTCTCTCACTGCTTTCTAAAATTTCCTCACCGAAAGTCCTAAGTTCTTGGACGTTTTCTGCACTCATTGGGGTGCAGGTTCTAGGACTGGGTTCGGAATCTGGGGTGCGGGTTCCTGATATGGAGGTACAGGGGCCTGGTATGGGTAAGGATTCTCTAAAATCTCCCTAGTGTGTGCATCATTGTCGTAATAGGGATCTAGAGGATCTAACCCTGGGTAGGCTCCTAGATTGAGCATAGGCACATTTTCGTGTATCGGGTAGTGTTGCACATAGTCCCTAACATCATCCCACCAGGGATCGTAATTTGGGTCTAAGGGATTTGGTGCTGCTACCCTTGGTATTTCCTCCGGGTTGAAATCATGCATCTCTACTTGGTTTTCAGGGATTTCGAGCTCCATGGGTTGGTCAGGCAATTGTGGTTGGGATGCTATTATTTGCTCAAGGTTAGGGTCAGCTGCAGTGGTTGCTAATATGTGGATGTTAGCTATACCCCTATTTATCATATCTTGGGCATAGGCATCTGTTTCTCTCTTAACTGCTGCTAATACCCTCCGTTCCTGTAACTTTTTCATACGTTTTCTACGCTCGTTCGCCCCTCGACTGAACCATCCCCTTTTCTTTTGAGGAAATGGTTCCTCGGATTGAGCCTTAAACACAAAGATTCCTTCTTCTGTGTCAGCAGAGTACCCAGAGAGGGCAGGCTGAGAAGAGGAGGTGCCTTCGCTCTTAGGCGAACCAGACAATTGACGATACGCGTCAGATGGTCCTTGGTCGCTCATACTGTAAACTAACAGATAGTCAAATAACACATAACAAATAAATACAGTTACGCACGTATTTCCGTAATTTATTTCCTAACACTTTGTATTTTGATGTCAGCAGAACACTTCTGTGGCTGAATCAGTGGCATAGCTCTGATACCACCTTCAAAGCAACCCCCAATCCCTGATTCCCGGGAACGGGCGGCCGCGAGCCAGTTTCGGTGGTATCGCGTTATTGTCTAATTTGGCAGCGGAATTTTTCATCAGAATCGTAGTTAGGAAATGTTTATCAGAGTAAAACCACCATATTTTATAATATTAAACAAATGGGATAAAACCCAAGTTCATAGTACACACGTTTTCATAGGAATACATCCTATTTTATTTAATAAAAACATCTATTTTATTTTAGGTAACTTCATTGCCACTTTTTCAAGCCTTCAGTGCTGTCCAGCTGGCTTCTATTTGGCTTTCACATTTTGTTACCTGAAACACGTTTTAAAAACATTTTTCAGTGGGAAATACTGGTGAGTGAATCCCAGTTTAATTAAGTTTAAATAAAAAATCACAGTGTACGGTATTGAGGGCACATCCGCAATTACATTTGTTTCCAAGATATAACAATTAACATCAGTGGTACTGTCATACTCAACTTGTGGAAATGTTACTCCTTGACCAGGTGGTAACAAATTTTGTATACAAAACCCCAACATACCCACTATAATTGTATTCTTACAAATACTCAATACGGTTATTCGCATGGAAAGATATGTAAGGTTTTGTAAAACAGTTCACAAAAAGGTTTACAAAAAGTGGATCAACTCACATTGCTGTTTTAGGTTTTTCGTAAGGTTTCCTGGTGACAATCTATAATTTACACAAAAGCACACGTGTTAGTATAATAACCCATTTTAACATTAGTAATACCCTCCCCAAGATGGTATTCCAACGACTACGTCAGGCAGAACCACGACAGCCGTTACGGAACCCTAGATCAATCGGGCAGCGTATCTAATACGTATCCAGGGGTTATAATACTTACAACGGAGCAGAACTTCGCTAATTAGGGGGTATAATACCCGCGTATAATAACTTCCCTACAGAAATTGTGAGTGAGAATGAAAGGAATGAGCGACGGAAAACGAAAACTGATGCCTGCTATTTATAGTTCCTGATTCTAGTCCTGTCGCGGCCCGCGTAAAACACAGGCCAGGGTTAGCGGCCCGCGTCAACCTTGGTCAACACTATAGCTTAGCTGATTCGATGTGTAGGTCCGCCACGATGTCGACACGTGTCAGCTTCTGATGTCTCCGCGTTGTAGGTCTCTCGCGGCCCGCGTACATTTAAACGATATCTTACGCGGCCCGCCTTAACTAAAGGAATCAACGATATCAGGTTCAACCCTGATACCGCCCGCGTGAACTGGAGGTGAGGTCCTACGCGGCCCGCCTCGACTTATTATTTAGGGTTTTTGATTTATTTTATATACTATAACATATTTCGGGCTCGGTTTTCACATACGGGGCGTAATATAAGACATATTGGAACATTCTAAATTATACTAGAGTGTTAGACATATTATGAGGGTGTCGGTTTTACCGAGGGTTTTTACATCCTCCCCACCTTGTTTTAGAGCTCGTCCTCGAGATCTACTGGAACAAGTGTGGATATTTCCTTTTCATTTCAGATTCAAGTTCCCATGTGTATTCAGGTCCTCTTTTGGATTCCCACTTTACTTTGACCAGAACTAGTCTTTTATGCATAAGGTTTTTGACTTTCTTGTCTTCAATCTGTAGAGGCCTCTCTACAAACTTGAGTTGTTCATTTACCTCTATATCCTTAAGAGGTACCATGAGTGATTCATCAACTAGGCATTTCTTGAGCTTAGATACATGAAATACATCATGTTTTCCTGCCATCTCCTCTGGCAGTTGTAGCTGATAGGCTACAGATCCTATTCTTCTAATAATCTTAAAAGGTCCAATATACCTGGGACTTAGCTTTCCTCGTTTGATGAATCTTACCACTCCTTTCCAAGGAGAGACTTTCAATAATACTTTATTTCCTACGTGAAATTCCAATGGCTTGCGTCGGTTATCAGCATAACTCTTTTGTCGATCACGTGCTGCTTTCAGTCGTTCCTTGACTTGAATAATCTTGTCGGTTATTTCTTGTACAATCTCAGGTCCGGATAGTTGCTGTTCTCCAATTTCTGCCCAACAGACTGGGGTTCGGCACTTTCGTCCATAAAGTGCTTCGAATGGTGCAGCATTGATACTTGTGTGATAACTATTATTATAAGAAAATTCTATTAAAGGTAAGTGATCATCCCAATTACCTCTGAAATCGATTACACAAGCTCTAAGCATATCCTCCATTGTCTGAATTGTTCTTTCGCTTTGTCCGTCTGTTTGTGGATGATAAGCTGTGCTTAGTTTTAACTTGGTTCCCATTGCCTTTTGGAAACTTGACCAAAAATGAGATGTAAATCGACTATCCCTATCAGAAACAATTGATAAAGGAATGCCATGTAAAGAAACAATTTCATTTACATATAATTTAGCTAATTGTTCCATACTAATTGTTTCCTTCATTGGTAGAAAATGAGCTGACTTGGTTAACCTATCTACAATCACCCAGATTGTATCATTTCCTTTCTTGGTTTTGGGTAGTTTAGTAACAAAATCCATTGTTATCAATTCCCATTTCCACACCGGCATTTCTAATTGTTGTAACAAACCTGAGGGTTTCTGGTGTTCAGCTTTAACTTGTGAACAAGTTAAACATTTAGAAACATAGGCTGCTATGTCCTTTTTCATTCCTATCCATCAGAAATTTTTCCTTAAATCCTGGTACATTTTATCACTTCCTGGATGCATTGTATATTTAGACTTATGGGCCTCTTCTAATATACGGTGACGTAGGTTTCCTAATTTAGGTATCCACATTCTCTTCTTATGGAATCTTCAAATTCCATCTATTCCTTGTTCTAATTCTTTAATCATACCTTTTAGTTTTTCAGTATCATCCTTGATTACTGATTCTTGTGCTTCTCTTATCTGATAATTTAAATCTACTTTTAGATTTAATTTAAGAGAACGTACCATTTTCGGCTTTTCATGATACTTTCGACTTAAAGCATTTGCCACTACATTTGCTTTTCCTTCATGATACTGGATATCACAATCATAATCGCTAAGCAATTCCATCCAACGTCTTTGTCTCATATTCAATTCTTTTTGCCCGAAAACATACCTTAAACTTTTGTGATCAGTGAATATGGTAAACTTACTACCATACAGGTAATGTCTCCAAATCTTAAGGGCAAAAATTATAGCTCCTAATTCTAAATCATGTGTTGAATAATTCGCTTCATGATTCTTAAGTTGTCTAGATGCATAAGCTATAACCTTTTGGTGTTGCATTAACACACATCCATAACCTAATTTAGAAGCGTCACAATAGACCACAAAGTCTTCAGTTCCTTCTAGTAATGCTAATATGGGTGTATGGGTTAATCTATGCTTAAGAATTTTAAAGGCTTCTTCTTGTTTTACTGCCCATTCAAACTTAACAGATTTACAGGTTAACTTAGTTAAAGGAATGGCTATTCTAGAAAAATCTTGAATAAATCTTCTATAATAACCGGCCAATCCTAAGAAATCTAACCTCGGTTGGTGATTCAGGGGTTTTCCATTTAGTTATTGCCTCGATCTTTGTTGGATCTACATGAATTCCTTCATGATTGACTAGGTGTCCGAGAAATTGTACTTGTTCTAACCAAAATTCGCACTTTGAAAACTTAGCATAAAGCTTTTCCTTTCGTAGTAAACTCAAAAGTGCGTGCAAATGTTTTGCGTGATCTTCTTTACTTTTAGAGTAAATTAGAATATCATCTATGAATACAATTATGAATTTATCCAAATATGGCTTACATATTCGTGTAACAACTGTGCTTGTAATCACTATGAACAGTTCTGTTATCAATAAAATAATGTTATTTGATCACAATGTTTGTTTTGTTATGTTTTACATTTTTCATGTTTTGACTTTTATCCAATTTCAAACTCTACATCGCTTTCTGGAGAGTTATACGCAAACTAGTGCGTAAACGTACTAAGTTTAATGCGATAAATACTCCGGAACATCAACATATACTCAACATACCTTAAATAACCTTTACATAACTTAGAAATAAGTTTTGAAGGCTTTGGTATGGCAAAAACAAGTTAATTCGCTTACAGGGACTAAATATGACAAACTGCGAAAGTATGTCAATTTGAACTGTAACGAACATTCCGGAACATGACCATAAGTTAAACACACCTTAAATATCCTTTACATAGCTTAGAAATAGGCTTTGAGGGGTTTAGTGTGCTAAAATAAACTTTTGGGACATTCAGGGACTAAAAGTGTCAAAAAGTGCACAAGTTTGCATTTTCGCGCATAACTTACGTTCTGAATACATCTGGACATCCAAAAATTTATGTAAGCATGACTACATTATATTTAAGTGTTCGCCTTAAGAAAAATCCATTCGTTTCGTCATTTGGATCGTTTTTCGCGCTTATGCGCATTCCGTCGTAATTAAGCGAACATCGCGATCGTACGGCCAAACGAACCGACATCCGAGATATTTTTGAACATGTTTTGAGTTCCCTATACTTTAACTTCATTTTAGAGCCTTGAAATGAGGTTAACGAGGTTCAAACGCATCGAAAAAGGGCTTAAACACGTGCAGGGACCATTTCTGCAACTTTTGAAACAATTCTGAATCAGATAGGCAGTCGCGTAGCGCGAGCCCTAGGGCTCTACCCGTCGCGCTACGCGAGTGAGTGATCTGGACCAGATTCCATGTCTAATTACAAGTTGCAACTAAATGATTCTTAACCACATGTTTTTAAGTTGATGTGTCATTAAGATAAGGAGCATAAGTGGCTCCATAAACTTTGTGACAAGTGTACGCACGAGATTAAGGCACGATAATCGACAAACGATCCTAACGGTGGACCGAATACTATAAATACCCATCCACCCTCAACCCCAAAACCCACAAATCTGATTAAGAAAGCTCTAAGTTGGAACCTTCGTTTCATACCTGAGCTATTTCGATCTGGGTTAGCATTCGGGGACCCTTCGTAAGTATTCTTTCGTTCTTTTCCTTATTTTTACTGCTTTTCGAGTCAGAAAGTCAAACTTTGTTTGACTTTCAGCATTAACCAGTAATGGTCAATGCGAAGTTCGTTTGAACTTCGCAACGTGATTGTAATCACGATGGTCATAGTCCCTTGGGACTATGCCTACTGATTACCACGTTGTCTAGGGTCGTAGGGTAAGCGATCTAATAAATCGCTTATACCTCGAACCCGACCCAGTTTGGTCGATCATTAGGATCCGACCAAATACATTAGGTGACCATAGTAGGTAGGGAATAACCTTCCGAGGTTATACCCTATGGTCACATCGTTTAAGTAGTTGTATGATAGGTAGTTTATATGCCTTAGGTAAATTACCAGAATACCCTTTTCATGTATAATTGGTAATTAAGCATATGTAACCTAAACTTTTGTCACGTAACTGATTATGTAACATGTTTAGGCATATAGCACTTGTCATAGGGCTAGTTAGGCGGTCCAAACGCGTTTCACGCGCACGACGCGTTAAAGTAGCATAAGCTTCCTAAACGGGTCGTAATGGGTCGTAAACAATTATGTTAAGTTTCATTTTAGTATGTAGGCTTTGTTAAACCAAATGACACGAGTCTCTACACTCGTTTGGTTTACGAAACCTCATTCTATCCAATCTTCCGGTTTAGGTCCGGTTTATTAACATAGTTACCTATATTAGGTGCCGTTTGATTCCGAGATCTATAGCATTACTTGGTGGTTATCTTTTGACAACTGAGCAATCTCAAGTGAGTACATAGACCCCTCTTTTACTGTTTTCCAAACTGTTTTGGGGTGGAACACATGTGCCTACTTGTTACTTTCATGCTTTCCTGTTTTCACATCATATACATGCTATGTTCGTTAGTACATTATAGTACATTGTTTTACATGACATTTCCTGCTAGGTGTGCCCATTGTGTGCATTACTTAGTACATTGTTTTACATGACATTTCCTGCTAGGTGTGCCCATTGTGTGCATTACTTAGTACATTGTTTTACATGACATTTCCTGCTAGGTGTGCCCATTGTGTGCATTACTTAGTACATTGTTTTACATGACATTTCCTGCTAGGTGTGCCCATTGTGTGCATTACTTAGTACATTGTTTTACATGACATTTCACGCTATGTATGTTCGTTTGATTACATACTTAGTGCATTGTTTACACATGTTTACATTTTGGTATGACATTTGGTTTGTTTACATGGGACAATACATTCATTAACATTAGCTACGCCGTTCGTTAGTAGGTAGTGGTACCATAGGAATTGACAACTCCCGTTCCGGACATCCCAGGGAAAGGGGACAGAAAGGAATGACCGAATTCGTTGACATAAGACAGATAGACCTTTAATTTGTTTAAAGGGTTTTATCACCACAGTCGCCAGGCTTGGATGTATGCATTTTCACAATACCACATAAATGTTCATATTAAATAGTTGCATGCATTTACACAAAACATAGCTTTGATTTAAACCAAGTTTTACCTCAATACTTTGTTTTTGTGCATATGGTTTAGTTGAGACATTTCACTTGCCATACATGACATTTTGACATAGACATTTGACATGGATATTTTGACATAGACATTTGACATGGATAATTGACATAGACATTTGACATGGATATTTGACATAGACATTTGACATGGATATTTGACATAGACATTTTGACATGATTTACATTTGACACAAACATTTTTGACATTGGTTTTACATACTACATGATTTACATCTTGACATGAACACTTTGACATATTATTCAATACATTGACAAATGGTTTAAACATAGACCTCTTACATTGGTTGGTTTGGTTTGATTAAGTGATTAAGTTAACGATGCGTGTGTAATATGATACAAGCATGGTGGATACGCCGCTGGTACTTCCTATATATAAGTGTTTGTATGGTATTACATGGCGTAACGTTATTTGAATCATTTCAGTTTGAGACATAGAACATTTTATACAAATAACATACTTTTCACAAGACATTGATTTACAAACAACTTATCTTATACAAACACATTTTTACATGGTTATCTATTTAACCTGACAATTACTTATATATATCATCTGATCTTATTGTTTTCAAATGATTTACAAGACAAAGCAAATAACAAGGTTCATGACTAAACATTTTCTCAAACATAAGTCATGAATCTTATTTTCACAAAACCTATGTATCTCACAGGCATTTTTATGCTGACGTACCTATTTTCACATGTGTTTTCAGGTGCTTTTCCATAGGATGTTGATCATGATACTAGGGCGGACCTGTGCCTTAGAGACTTTAAAAGATGATAGACTATGTTTAATTATGTTCTGAACTCTTTAATTTCCTGTTTGAAACAATGAAACACCCTTGTTTAATAAATAAATAAAACTTTGTATGCCATGGTTATGAGACAATTAATTCTGCCGCAACACGCCCCGATGTTTCCGCCGCGATTTGTTGTTTTACGCGGTCGGGGTGTGACAGAAGAGTTGGTATCAGAGCCAATGGTTATAGGGAATTAGGTTATTAGTAATGCTTTGACCTAGACTATAACTTTTCTAGGAACCTAACACAAGTTATCTTGTGTTTAGATCTTAAAACATGTACATCACCTATCCTTAGGTGATTAACAAAACAAGGAACCAAAATTTTTCCGAAACGATTTTTGAAAAACAATCATCTGTTTTTGAATGATTTATTACAAGGTTTTGAACCCTTTTTAAGTTTGGTTTTTGGCCTTGTGCCTTCTAATTTTCAAAAATCCCGTCAAACGTTTTGGGTTTTAAATAATGTGAACATGTGCAAACTGGAAGGGTGAATGCCTGTATTCTGGGTTTTCTGTCTAGGCAAGCACTTCGTATATATCTCATCAGACGCGAGACCAGTTGTGCTTACCTGGGAATTCTTGGGATGAGTGTTCACTTATAGGCGAGCATGTCTTCATTATACATTATTTTTGACCCATTTACTTTGATTAGTCACTGTGATTCGTTTGTTTGCTTTGTGATACGGACGAATGACCACCATCTATGTTGTTTGCAATTCTTGTTTTTATCATCTCATTCTTTTCATCCAATCATCTCACTCGTTTCCTTTCATGTTTTCCTCTTTTAGAATGCCTCCTCGACGCGACAATCTGATTGCGACTGCCGAACTGGCAGAAATTATTGCGCAGCAGATGGCTGCTCAATTTCCAAATCTCTTTGCTCAATGGAACCAGGCCAACAACAACAACAATGTTCCATGCAAGTACAAGGATTTTAACCAGGCTAAACCACTCAAGTTTAGTGGTTCTGAGGGAGCGACTGGGCTTCTTCAGTGGTTCGAGAGTATAGAGAATACTTTTCGCCATGTGCAGTGTCCGGATAATCGCAAGGTCGAGTTCTCCTCGAGCGTATTTCAGAAGAGGGCTTTGACATGGTGGAACGGGGTTATGAGAGACCGGGGTGCAGAAGTTGCTCTCGCACAGACCTGGGCTGAACTTAGAGCCCTTATGATGAGGGAATTCTGTCCTCGCCATGAACAACGAGCGTTGGAGAAAGAGTTTGATGTTTTGAAGCAAGATAGTGGTGAGCACAGGGCATATACTGATCGGTTTGAAGAATTGAGTCTGCTTTGCCCAACAATGGTCACCCCACTCGACAAGGCTATCGAGAGATACATCGATGGCCTACCTGACTCGGTACAAGACATTCTTACTGGTAGTAACCCTGCCACACTTCGTCAGGCGATCGAGCTATCTGCGACATTGACTGAGTCGCAGATTAGAAAGGGAAAGCTACACAGGAAGGGTGACAAGGGCAAGAAGCAGTCGGCTGACAAGGAAGATAACAAGAAAGGTCAAAACTTGAATGGAAAGAACTCCGGTTCTTCAAGGAGGGCAAAGAAGCGTAAGGCTTCCCAAAATTTTGCTATCACTGCCCAAGCTAATCTGGCAGCTCCCAACCAACCGGCACAGTCTCCAGCGAAGAGACCCTATTCAGGGAATGCACCTTTGTGCAATAGATGCAACAGTCACCACCAGCCGCAACTTCCATGCCGTTTCTGTACTAACTGTGGGAAATCAGGCCATCTCGCCAATGTTTGTCGATCTGCTCAGAATCCCGCGGTTCAGAACCCGGTTCAACAAGTTGCTCAGCCTCCTGCTCAGCAACAGGGTCAAGCTGCAAGACCACAATACCCACCGGGTGCTTGTTACAATTGTGGGGATCTGACCCACTATAGAAATCGGTGCCCAAGACTGGCGAACCAGAACCAGAATCCGGCTCCGGCTCGAGGCCGAGTTTTTAACATGAATGCCCAAGAGGCACAGGCTGACGATAATGTGGTGAACGGTACGTTCTTTATTAATAATCAGCCTGCATCTGTTCTTTTCGATTCTGGTGCCGATAAGAGTTTCGTGTCTTTGTCTTTTGAGCAAATGCTTCGCGTGTCTAGAACGAAACTAGGCAAATCTTTGACAGTAGAGGTTGCTAGTGGTGAACCCATTATTCTTGATTCTGTTCTTTGCAACTGCCAGTTGAATCTTAACGACCATCTTTTTCCTATTGACCTCGCGCCTATGCAACTTGGAAGCTTCGACGTTATTGTGGGAATGGATTGGTTATCCAAGCATCACGCAGAGATAGTTTGTTCTGAGAAGATTGTTCGTGTGCCGCTTTCGACAGGCGAGATCCTGCAGGTTCAAGGTGAGAAGCCTATCGGTGGTCTCAGACTCATGTCTTGTTTTAAAGCTCGGAAGTATCTGCAGAAGAACTATGTGGCTTTCTTAGCACATGTTACAGAAGATAAAGGCAAGGGTAAGTCTATTTCAGATATTCCTGTCGTTCGGGATTATTCTGAAGTGTTCCCTGAAGATTTACCTGGTCTACCTCCAGCACGCCAAGTCGAGTTCCGCATTGATCTCATACCTGGTGCAAATCCCATAGCCAGAGCTCCATATCGTCTTGCACCGTCTGAGATGCAAGAGTTGTCTAAACAGCTTCAGGAGCTCTCTGACAAAGGTTTTATACGTCCTAGTTTTTCACCTTGGGGTGCTCCCGTTCTTTTTGTCAAGAAGAAGGATGGATCCTTTAGAATGTGTATCGATTATCGTGAGCTTAACAAGCTTACCATCAAGAATCGATATCCTCTACCTCGCATCGACGACCTCTTTGATCAGTTACAAGGTGCTTCTTATTTTTCGAAGATTGATCTGCGATCTGGATATCATCAACTTCGGGTGCAAGAAGAAGACATTCCGAAGACAGCATTCCGTACTCGTTATGGACATTACGAGTTCACAGTCATGCCATTCGGTGTGACTAATGCTCCTGCTGTTTTCATGGACTTGATGAATAGGGTCTGCAAACCTTATTTGGATCAGTTTGTCATTGTTTTTATTGACGACATCTTGATTTACTCTAAGACGCGAGCTGATCACGAGCAGCATCTTCGTCTTACTCTGGAACTCCTGAAGAAAGAGCAACTTTTCGCCAAATTCTCCAAGTGCGAATTTTGGCTTAAAGAAGTTCAATTTTTGGGACACATTATCAACGAACGAGGTGTTCATGTAGATCCCTCCAAGATCAGTGCGATTAAGGATTGGGATACGCCTACTACTCCTACTGAAGTTCGTTCTTTTCTTGGTCTAGCGGGTTATTATCGCCGCTTCATTGAAAACTTCTCTAAGATTGCAGTTCCTTTAACTGCTCTAACTCAGAAGAAAATGCCCTTTTCCTGGGGATTCAAACAAGAGGAAGCTTTTCAACACTTGAAGCAGAAGCTTTGCGATGCGCCTGTTCTATCATTGCCTGAGGGTGATGATGATTTTGTCGTGTATTGTGATGCATCGAAATTGGGTCTTGGCTGTGTTCTTATGCAAAGGAACAAAGTCATAGCCTACGCATCGAGGCAGTTGAAGATACATGAGAAGAACTACACCACTCATGATCTTGAGTTGGGTGCAGTTGTTTTCGCTCTCAAGATCTGGAGACACTATTTGTACGGTACAAAATGTGTGGTTTTCACTGACCACAAAAGTCTTCAGCATATCTTCAACCAGAAAGAACTCAACATGAGACAACGACGTTGGGTTGAGCTTTTAAACGACTATGATTGCGAAATTCGCTACCATCCTGGTAAGGCGAATGTCGTAGCTGATGCATTGAGTCGTAAGGAACATACTAAGCTTCATTGTGTACGTGTTCAATCTGTTATTCAAGCTCGATCCGATATTCAAGCACGCATTGCTCAAGCTCAACAATCTTGTGTTTCACAAGGTCTAATGGATAAGGAATTTCCCTATCACATAACACCTGCTCTGGAACTGAAGGACAATGGGTCATATTACTTCATGGACCGTTTGTGGGTCCCAAGCCAGGATGATCTTCGTACCTTGCTTATGGATGAAGCCCATAAGTCTCGTTATTCTATTCATCCGGGCTCAGATAAAATGTATAAGGATCTTCGTATTCACTATTGGTGGCCTGGTATGAAGAAAGACATTGCCTTATACGTATCCAAATGCCTTACTTGTCTTAAGGTTAAGGCTGAACATCAGCGTCCTTCGGGTTTATTGGAGCAACCAGAGATCCCAGTTTGGAAATGGGAAAACATTACTATGGATCTCATTACCAAACTTCCACGCACTAAGAAAGGTCATGATGCCATCTGGGTAGTCGTTGATCGTCTTACAAAGTCAGCACATTTCTTACCAATCCGCGAGGATTTTCCTACTGACAGACTTGCTCAAATCTATGTAGATGAAATTGTGGCTCGACATGGTGTTCCTTTGAACATCATTTCTGACAGAGATGCTCGTTTCACTTCTCATTTTTGGAGAACCATGCAATCTGCTATGGGGACCCAACTTAATCTGAGCACAGCTTATCATCCGCAAACGGATGGTCAATCTGAGAGAACAATCTAGACTCTGGAGGATATGCTTAGAGCTTGTGTGATCGATTTTGGTGGTAGCTGGGATTCACATCTTAAATTGATTGAATTCTCCTACAACAACAGTTATCACACTAGCATCAAAATGGCTCCTTTCGAAGCTCTCTATGGTCGAAAATGTCGTTCACCAGTCTGCTGGAATGAGATTGGCGAGGCTCAACTTACTGGACCTGCCCTCATTTTAGAGACAACTGACAAGGTCAAGAAGGTTCGTGATAACCTTCAGGCAGCTAGAAGCCGTCAGAAGATTTACGCGGACCCAAAATGCAAAGCCTTGGAATTTCAAATCGGTGATCGAGTATTACTTAAGGTCTCACCTTGGAAAGGTGTGATCAGATTTGGAAAGAAAGGAAAACTTGCACCTAGATACGTTGGACCATTCAAGATCGTCGAAAGAATCGGAAAGGTAGCCTACAGACTTGAGTTACCTCCTGAACTGGGAAATGTTCATCCAACTTTTCACGTGTCCAATCTCAAGAAGTGTACAGCTGATGAGAATTTCTCCATACCGCTTGACAAAATTCGTGTTGGCAAAACACTGAAATTTGTTGAGAAACCAGTGGAAATCATGGAACGTGAAGTCAAGTGGCTTAAACGCAAGCGCATTCCTTTGGTCAAAGTTCGCTGGGAAGCTAAACGTGGACCTGAGTTTACTTGGGAACGCGAAGATCAAATGAAGACGAAATATCCACATCTTTTTCCACAAGTTTCCTCTAAATAAATTTCGGGACGAAATTTCCACAAGTAGGGGAGACTGTAACAACTGTGCTTGTAATCACTATGAACAGTTCTGTTATCAATAAAATAATGTTATTTGATCACAATGTTTGTTTTGTTATGTTTTACATTTTTCATGTTTTGACTTTTATCCAATTTCAAACTCTACATCGCTTTCTGGAGAGTTATACGCAAACTAGTGCGTAAACGTACTAAGTTTAATGCGAGAAATACTCCGGAACATCAACATATACTCAACATACCTTAAATAACCTTTACATAACTTAGAAATAAGTTTTGAAGGCTTTGGTATGGCAAAAACAAGTTAATTCGCTTACAGGGACTAAATATGACAAACTGCGAAAGTATGTCAATTTGAACTGTAACGAACATTCCGGAACATGACCATAAGTTAAACACACCTTAAATATCCTTTACATAGCTTAGAAATAGGCTTTGAGGGGTTTAGTGTGCTAAAATAAACTTTTGGGACATTCAGGGACTAAAAGTGTCAAAAAGTGCACAAGTTTGCATTTTCGCGCATAACTTACGTTCTGAATACATCTGGACATCCAAAAATTTATGTAAGCATGACTACATTATATTTAAGTGTTCGCCTTAAGAAAAATCCATTCGTTTCATCATTTGGATCGTTTTTCGCTCTTATGCGCATTCCGTCGTAATTAAGCGAACATCGCGTTCGTACGGCCAAACGAACCGACATCCGAGATATTTTTGAACATGTTTTGAGTTCCCTATACTTTAACTTCATTTTAGAGCCTTGAAATGAGGTTAACGGGGTTCAAACGCATCGAAAAAGGGCTTAAACACGTGCAGGGACCATTTCTGCAACTTTTGAAACAATTCTGAATCAGATAGGCAGTCGCGTAGCGCGAGCCCTAGGGCTCTACCCGTCGCGCTACGCGAGTGAGTGATCTGGACCAGATTCCATGTCTAATTACAAGTTGCAACTAAATGATTCTTAACCACATGTTTTTAAGTTGATGTGTCATTAAGATAAGGAGCATAAGTGGCTCCATAAACTTTGTGACAAGTGTACGCATGAGATTAAGGCACGATAATCGACAAACGATCCTAACGGTGGACCGAATACTATAAATACCCATCCACCCTCAACCCCAAAACCCACAAATCTGATTAAGAAAGCTCTAAGTTGGAACCTTCGTTTCATACCTGAGCTATTTCGATCTGGGTTAGCATTCGGGGACCCTTCGTAAGTATTCTTTCGTTCTTTTCCTTATTTTTACTGCTTTTCGAGTCAGAAAGTCAAACTTTGTTTGACTTTCAGCATTGACCAGTAATGGTCAATGCGAAGTTCGTTTGAACTTCGCAACGTGATTGTAATCACGATGGTCATAGTCCCTTGGGACTATGCCTACTGATTACCACGTTGTCTAGGGTCGTAGGGTAAGCGATCTAATAAATCGCTTATACCTCGAACCCGACCCAGTTTGGTCGATCATTAGGATCCGACCAAATACATTAGGTGACCATAGTAGGTAGGGAATAACCTTCCGAGGTTATACCCTATGGTCACATCGTTTAAGTAGTTGTATGATAGGTAGTTTATATGCCTTAGGTAAATTACCAGAATACCCTTTTCATGTATAATTGGTAATTAAGCATATGTAACCTAAACTTTTGTCACGTAACTGATTATGTAACATGTTTAGGCATATAACACTTGTCATAGGGCTAGTTAGGCGGTCCAAACGCGTTTCACGCGCACGACGCGTTAAAGTAGCATAAGCTTCCTAAACGGGTCGTAATGGGTCGTAAACAATTATGTTAAGTTTCATTTTAGTATGTAGGCTTTGTTAAACCAAATGACACGAGTCTCTACACTCGTTTGGTTTACGAAACCTCATTCTATCCAATCTTCCGGTTTAGGTCCGGTTTATTAACATAGTTACCTATATTAGGTGCCGTTTGATTCCGAGATCTATAGCATTACTTGGTGGTTATCTTTTGACAACTGAGCAATCGCAAGTGAGTACATAGACCCCTCTTTTACTGTTTTCCAAACTGTTTTGGGGTGGAACACATGTGCCTACTTGTTACTTTCATGCTTTCCTGTTTTCACATCATATACATGCTATGTTCGTTAGTACATTATAGTACATTGTTTTACATGACATTTCCTGCTAGGTGTGCCCATTGTGTGCATTACTTAGTACATTGTTTTACATGACATTTCCTGCTAGGTGTGCCCATTGTGTGCATTACTTAGTACATTGTTTTACATGACATTTCCTGCTAGGTGTGCCCATTGTGTGCATTACTTAGTACATTGTTTTACATGACATTTCACGCTATGTATGTTCGTTTGATTACATACTTAGTGCATTGTTTACACATGTTTACATTTTGGTATGACATTTGGTTTGTTTACATGGGACAATACATTCATTAACATTAGCTACGCCGTTCGTTAGTAGGTAGTGGTACCATAGGAATTGACAACTCCCGTTCCGGACATCCCAGGGAAAGGGGACAGAAAGGAATGACCGAATTCGTTGACATAAGACAGATAGACCTTTAATTTGTTTAAAGGGTTTTATCACCACAGTCGCCAGGCTTGGATGTATGCATTTTCACAATACCACATAAATGTTCATATTAAATAGTTGCATGCATTTACACAAAACATAGCTTTGATTTAAACCAAGTTTTACCTCAATACTTTGTTTTTGTGCATATGGTTTAGTTGAGACATTTCACTTGCCATACATGACATTTTGACATAGACATTTGACATGGATATTTTGACATAGACATTTGACATGGATAATTGACATAGACATTTGACATGGATATTTGACATAGACATTTGACATGGATATTTGACATAGACATTTTGACATGATTTACATTTGACACAAACATTTTTGACATTGGTTTTACATACTACATGATTTACATCTTGACATGAACACTTTGACATATTATTCAATACATTGACAAATGGTTTAAACATAGACCTCTTACATTGGTTGGTTTGGTTTGATTAAGTGATTAAGTTAACGATGCGTGTGTAATATGATACAAGCATGGTGGATACGCCGCTGGTACTTCCTATATATAAGTGTTTGTATGGTATTACATGGCGTAACGTTATTTGAATCATTTCAGTTTGAGACATAGAACATTTTATACAAATAACATACTTTTCACAAGACATTGATTTACAAACAACTTATCTTATACAAACACATTTTTACATGGTTATCTATTTAACCTGACAATTACTTATACATATCATCTGATCTTATTGTTTTCAAATGATTTACAAGACAAAGCAAATAACAAGGTTCATGACTAAACATTTTCTCAAACATAAGTCATGAATCTTATTTTCACAAAACCTATGTATCTCACAGGCATTTTTATGCTGACGTACCTATTTTCACATGTGTTTTCAGGTGCTTTTCCATAGGATGTTGATCATGATACTAGGGCGGACCTGTGCCTTAGAGACTTTAAAAGATGATAGACTATGTTTAATTATGTTCTGAACTCTTTAATTTCCTGTTTGAAACAATGAAACACCCTTGTTTAATAAATAAATAAAACTTTGTATGCCATGGTTATGAGACAATTAATTCTGCCGCAACACGCCCCGATGTTTCCGCCGCGATTTGTTGTTTTACGCGGTCGGGGTGTGACAATTCGGTTCATCATGTCCATAAATGCAGCTAGGGCATTGGTTAAACCAAATGGCATGACAGTAAATTCATAATGACCATACCTTGTTGTGAAAGCGGTTTTAGGAATGTCCTCTTCCTGTACCTTTAATTGATGATATCCTGATCTTAAATCGATTTTAGAGAAAAATCGAGCTCCTTGCAGTTGATCAAACAGATCATCGATTCTCGGTAATGGGTACCGATTCTTAATCGTGACCTTGTTTAATTCACGGCAATCAATGCACATACGCATTGATCCGTCCTTCTTTTTGACGAACAGTATCGGCGCTCCCCATGGCGACGAACTTGGCGGTATGAATCCTTTTTCTAACAATTCGTCTAATTGTTTCTTCAATTCATGCATCTCGGCGGGTGCCAAACGGTAAGGTGCTTTGGCAATTGGTGCTATTCCTGGTAGTAGATGAATTCTGAATTCAACTTCTCTGCCTGGAGGTAGTCCTGATAATTCTTCTGGAAAGACATCTGAAAACTGAGACACTACTGGAATATCTTTTAGTTCTTTTCCTTTAGTGTTAGTGATTATAGAAATCAAATACACTATAGAACATTTTCTTATAGAATTTGCAGTTTTCATCACAGAGATGGATTTTGTAGTCTTAGATGGCTTATTACCCTTGATTGTGATCGTTTTACCTTTTGTTGAATTTACTTGAATTGACTTTTGATCACATAAAATACTGGCTTTATTGGCTATTAACCAATCCATCCCTAACACAACATCAAATCCTGCCAGATTCATGGGATAAAGGTTTGCTCTAAATGTTTGATTTAAAATTTCTATTCTTGCTCCCTGCAAGATTTCAGAAATCCTAGTAGTTTCTCCATTAGCTGTCTCTACTAGGCATTCTTGTGGTAGTTTAGTTAATGACTGATTTAAAATTTTGCAAAACGAAGTATTAATAAAACTTTGGTTCGCACCAGAGTCAAATAATACTTTAGCAAAGACATCATTAACTAAAAACGTACCATCTATAACGTCTGGGATCATCTTGGCTTCTTCTGCAGTTAGAACAAATGCTCTAGCATTTTTAGTGTTATTGTTGTTCGCAGCTGGAGCTAATTTCGGACAGTTTGGCTTGATGTGACCTTTTTCTCCACAATTGAAGCACAATCCATTACTAGATTTCCTCCTGCAATCTTCTTCCTTGTGTCCTGGTGCCTTGCAGAAATTACAGTGAGTGGAGCATCTTCCTGAATGCTTCTTTCTGCAAGTTTTGCAATATGGTGCAGAGGTAGAACCTACATTCCTACGGTTGAAATTCCCAGAACGGAATTCTTGGGTAAGCCTTCGAGTTAAGTTTCTCCTCTGATCTTCTTCTCTAGTACGAACTAGTTCATCAGTCAAGGTATTGGCTAGTTCTACGGCTTCTTCTATAGTTTGGGGTCTGGCTGCCTTGACTACATGCCTAATCTCCCCGATTAATCCCCAGATGTATCGGGAGATTAATACCGGTTCAGGTGATGCAAGGGTTGGCACTATTCTAGCATATTCAAAGAATGTAGTGGTATACCCCTTACTATCCACTCCGTTCATCCTAAGATTTAGGAATTTGTTTGCTATTTGCTCTTTTTCATTAGGAGGGCATAATTTCCTTTCTACCATATTTTTAAACTCCTCCCATTCCATGTTGTATATCCTATCACTTCCTCTTGACTGAAGGATAGTGTTCCACCATTCTAGGGCTGAATTCTTAAACAGATTAGAAGCAAACATTATCTTGTCTTCTTCAGCACACTTGCTTATTTTCAGAACAGCCTCAGTCTTCTCTATCTAGCGTAGAGCTGCAATGGGTCCTTCATTGCCCGAGAATTCTATTGGTTTGCAGGACCAGAATTCTTTGTAAGATCAACCATGAGGCATGGTTTTTCTTCTTTTAGGAATGGGCATTTGAAGTACTGGACCATTGTTCATACTGTGTTCTGGTTCAATTGGTACCTTACTGCTATGTTTACTTTTATTATTCGCTTCTTGAATCGTTTGAATAATAAATGGCATTGCATCTATAATTCCTTGTGCCACTATGTGTTGAACGGCACTATTATCCATTGGGTTCCCATTGTTATTGTTGCTTGGATTTTCATTAACCATGTTAATGTTACTCTGGTTATCGTTATTCAGATTATCTTGAATTCCTTCGTCGGTCATCTGAATTTTTAAACATTTACCCCGTATTAATATCACAAAATAATATCCAGTTAATCACATGACACCCAATTTAGCCAAAAGCGTCGATCATTGCGACTTACTCTATCTCCATATACTATGCGTCTATTACACACTAGTACTGAAATAAAAATTACAATACCGACTGAAATAAAATTACACTATTAGTAGTAGGCATCCGTACACACATATTTTATTTTATTATTATTAATACTACCGTTTCTTCCTTTCACATTCCCTGATATGGATTCATCCAGAAATCCATATTGCGTTCGTCATACTTCCAGACGAGATGCTCTCCTACCTGTCGCATTCTCTCGCTGCTTTCTAAAATTTCCTCACCGAAAGTCCTAAGTTCTTGGATGTTTTCTGCACTCATTGGGGTGCAGGTTCTAGGACTGGGTTCGGAATCTGGGGTGCGGGTTCCTGATATGGAGGTACAGGGGCCTGGTATGGGTAAGGATTCTCTAAAATCTCCCTAATGTATGCATCATTGTCGTAATAGGGATCTAGAGGATCTAACCCTGGGTAGGCTCCTAGATTGAGCATAGGCACATTTTCGTGTATCGGGTAGTGTTGCACATAGTCCCTAACATCATCCCACCAGGGATCGTAATTTAGGTCTAAGGGATTTGGTGCTGCTACCATTGGTATTTCCTCCAGGTTGAAATCATGCATCTCTACTTGGTTTTCAGGGATTTCGAGCTCCATGGGTTGGTCAGGCAATTGTGGTTGGGGTGCTATTATTTGCTCAAGGTTAGGGTCAGCTGCAGTGGTTGCTAATATGTGGATGTTAGCTATACCCCTATTTATCATATCTTGGGCATAGGCATCTGTTTCTCTCTTAACTGCTGCTAATACCCTCTGTTCCTGTAACTTTTTCATACGTTTTCTACGCTCGTTCGCCCCTCGACTGAACCATCCCCTTTTCTTTTGAGGAAATGGTTCCTCGGATTGAGCCTTAAACACAAAGATTCCTTCTTCTGTGTCAGCAGAGTACCCAGAGAGGGCAGGCTGAGAAGAGGAGGTGCCTTCGCTCTTAGGCGAACCAGACAATTGACGATACGCGTCAGATGGTCCTTGGTCGCTCATACTGTAAACTAACAGATAGTCAAATAACACATAACAAATAAATACAGTTATGCACTTTTTTCCATAATTTATTTCCTAACACTTTGTATTTTGATGTCAGCAGAACACTTCTGTGGCTGAATCAGTTTCGGTGGTATCGTGTTATTGTCTAATTTGGCAGCAGAATTTTTCATCAGAATCGTAGTTAGGAAATGTTTATCAGAGTAAAACCACCATATTTTATAATATTAAACAAATGGGATAAAACCCAAGTTCATAGTACACACGTTTTCATAGGAATACATCCTATTTTATTTAATAAAAACATCTATTTTATTTTAGGTAACTTCATTGCCACTTTTTCAAGCCTTCAGTGCTGTCCAGCTGGCTTCTATTTGGCTTTCATATTTTGTTACCTGAAACGCGTTTTAAAAACATTTTTCAGTGGGAAATACTGGTGAGTGAATCCCAGTTTAATTAAGTTTAAATAAAAAATCACATTGTACGGTATTGAGGGTACATCCGCAATTACATTTGTTTCCAAGATATAACAATTAACATCAGTGGTACTGTCATACTCAACTAGTGGAAATGTTACTCCTTGACCAGGTGGTAACAAATTTTGTATACAAAACCCCAACATACCCACTATAATTGTATTCTTACAAATACTCAATACGGTTATTCGCATGGAAATATATGTAAGGTTTTGTAAAACAGTTCACAAAAAGGTTTACAAAAAGTGGATCAACTCACATTGCTGTTTTAGGTTTTTCGTAAGGTTTCCTGGTGACAATCTATAATTTACACAAAAGCACACGTGTTAGTATAATAACCCATTTTAACATTAGTAATACCCTCCCCGAGACGGTATTCCAACGACTACGTCGGGCAGAACCACGACAGCCGTTACGGAACCTTAGATCAATCGGGCAGCGTATCTAATACGTATCCAGGGGTTATAATACTTACAACGGAGCAGAAGTTCGCTAATTAGGGGGTATAATACCCGCGTATAATAACTTCCCTACAGAAATTGTGATTGAGAATGAAAGGAATGAGTGACGGAAAACGAAAACTGATGCCTGCTATTTATAGTTCCAGATTCTAGTCCTGTCGCGGCCCGCGTAAAACACAGGCCAGGGTTACGCGGCCCGCGTCAACCTTGGTCAACACTATAGCTTAGCTGATTCGATGTGTAGGTCCGCCACGATGTCGACACGTGTCAGTTCTGATGTCTCCGCGTTGTAGGTCTCTCGCGGCCCGCGTACATTTAAACGATATCTTACGCGGCCCGCCTTAACTAAAGGAATCAACGATATCAGGTTCAACCATGATACCGCCCGCGTGAACTGGAAGTGAGGTCCTACGCGGCCCGCCTCGACTTATTATTTAGGGTTTTTGATTTATTTTATATACTATAACATATTTTGGGCTCGGTTTTCACATACGGGGCGTAAATATAAGACATATTGGAACATTCTAAATTATACTAGAGTGTTAGACATATTATGAGGGTGTCGGTTTTACCAAGGGTTGTTACATTAGTGACGGCATCAGATTCCTAATTGATGGAGAAAGGTCTGGTGGCAAGAAAAGTTGCATCCAGGAGGTTGTAAAGTGTTTTCCCTTGACGATTCCATTCTTTGGTGGGTGGTTTGCCTCTTGTTCCTGTAACTCGAATCCTAGCCCGGCATATCCAATTATAGTTTTACACCATTGTGAACCTTACACTTCTTTCACTCTCTGATCGAGGTTCTCGGCATTGAAAAGTCTTCGTAAACTAAATCACACGTGTATATGTTGACATTTAAGAGATATACAGTCAAGAAAATCAAGAGCAATGGTGATATATATGCGGATTAGACACCAAAAAATAAACACTCAAAAAATAGCTACAAATTAAGGTATGTGTTTAGTGACGGCATCAGATTCTTAATTGATGGAGAAAGGTCTGATGGCAAGAAAAGCTGCTTCCAGGAGGTTGTCAAGTGTTTTCGTTCGATGATTCCATTCTTGGGTGGGTGGTTTGGCCCTTATTCCTGTAACTCGAATCATAGCCCGGCATATCCCATTTTAGTTTACACCATTGTGAACCTTACGCCTTTTTCTCTCTCTGATCGAGGTTCTCATCATTGAAAAGTCTTCGTAAACTAAATCACATGTGTATATGTTGACGTTTAAGAGATATACAGTCAAGAAAATCAAGAGCAATGGTGATATATATGCGGATTAGACACCAAAAAATAAACACTCAAAAAATAGCTACAATTTAAGGTATGTGTTTAGTGACGGCATCAAATTCCTAGTTGATGGACAAAGGTCTGCTGGCAAGAAAAGCTGCTTCCAGGAGGTTGTCAAGTGTTTTCGCTCGATGATTCCATTCTTAGGTGGGTGGTATGGCCCTTGTTACTGTAACTCGAATCCTAGCACGGCATATCTCATTTTAGTTTTACACCATTGTGAACCTTACGCCTTTTTCACTCTCTGATCGAGGTTCTCGGCGTTTAAAAGTCTTCGTAAACTAAATGACACGTGTATATGTTGACATTTAAGAGATATACAGTCAAGAAAATAAAGATCAATGGTGATATATATGCGGATTAGACTCCAAAAAATAAACACTCAAAAAATAGCTACAATTTAAGGTATGTGTTTAGTGACGGCATCAGATTCCTAATTGATGGAGAAATGTCTGGTGGCAAGAAAAGCTGCTTCCAGGAGGTTGTCAAGTGGTTTGGCTCGACTATTCCATTCTTGGGTGGCTGGTTTGGCCCTTGTTCCTGTAACTTGAATCCTAGCCCGGTATATCCCATTTTAGTTTTATACCATTGTGAACCTTATGTCTTTGTCACTCTCTGATCAAGGTTCCCAGCATTGAAAAGTGTTCGTAAACTAAATCACACGTGTATATGTTGACATTTAAGAGATATACATACAAGAAAATCAAGAGCAATGGTGATATATATGCGGATTAGACACCAAAAAATAAACACTCAAAAAATAGCTACAATTTAAGGTATGTGTTTTGTGACGGCATCAAATTCCCAATTGATGGAGAAAGATCTGGTGGCAAGAAAAGCTGCTTCCAGGAGGATGTCAAGTGTTTTGGCTCGACGATTCCATTCTTGGGTGGGGGGTTTGGCCCTTGCAACTGTAACTCGAATCCAAGCCCGGCATATCCCATTTTAGTTTTATACCATTGTGAACCTTATATCTTTTTCACTCTCTGATCAAGGTTCGCGGCTTTGAAAAGTCTTCCTAAACTAAATGACACGTATATATGTTGACATTTAAGAGATATACAATCAAGAAAATCAAGATCAATGGTAATATATATATGCGGATTAGACACCAAAAAATAAACACTCAAAAATAGCTACAATTTAAAGTATGTGTTTAGTGACGGCATCAGATTCCTAATTGATGGAGAAAGGTCTGGTGGCAAGAAAAGCTGCTTCCACGAGGTTGTCAAGTTTTTTGGCTCGACGATTCCATTCTTGGGGGGGGGGGGGGTTGGCCCTTGCTCCTGTAACTCGAATCCTAGCCCGGCATATCCCATTGTATTTTTATACCATTGTGAACCTTATGTCTTTTTCACTCTCTGATCAAGGTTCCCAGCATTGAAAAGTCTTCATAAACTAAATCACACTTGTATATGTTGACATTTAATAGATATACAGTCAAGAAAATCAAGAGCAGTGGTGATATATGTGCGGATTAAACACCAAAAAATAAACACTAAAAAAATAGCTACAATTTAAGGTATGTGTTTAGTGACGTCATCAGATTCCTAATTGATGGAGAAAGGTCTGGTGGCGAGAAAAGCTGCTTCCAGGAGGTTGTCAAGTGTTTTCGCTCGACGATTCCATTCTTAGGTGGGTGGTTTGGCCCTTGTTCCTGTAACTCGAATCCTAGCCGGACATATCCTATTTATTTTTACACCATTGTGAACCTTACGCCTTTTTCACTCTCTGATCGAGGTTCTCGGCGTTGAAAAGTCTTCGTAAACTAAATCACACGTGTATATGTTGACATTTAAGAGATATACAATCAAGAAATCAAGAGCAATGGTGATATATGTCACACCCCCAAAATCCACACGCGGAGTATCACCGCTTGGAGGCGTGACTGACCAGGATCAAGCCACCAATCATATTGAACATATAAGTAAATAGTAAAAGTCATTCATCAATACGATAGGTGTTTCCAAAACCAAACATAAACAAGTGTGTAGCGGAAGCATAAGTATGTAAACCCAATGTAAATCATAAATTCAAATGTTTAAATATTTAACATGGCATCCTCGATCCATGTCCCACAACGACCTGCTCCTCCCTGTGCAAGCTCCATATGTACCTAAGGTCCTGCAAGGCATGCAGCAGAGAGTCAACAACTAGTTGAGCGAGTTCACAGTTAATAGTTCAGTAATAGTAATAGTATAGTAAGCCTTGTGTTCGTTCATTAAGTCATGTATCGTATTAGTTCGTATCGCGGCCCTCTAGGCATGTATGCGAAGATTAGGGAAGGTTTCCCGAGTATTCTAGACTAGGTATATTTGTATCGCGGCCACCCGGCATGTGTGCGAAGTTTAGTGTATAGTTCGCAGCCTTCCTAGGCATGTGTGCGAAGATCAGTCATATTATCGCAGCCAACCCCGGCGTGTGTGCGAAGATCAGTCATATTATCGCAGCCAACCCCGGCGTGTGTGCGAAGATCAGTTCTATTAGTATCACTAGTCTAGCCGTATCTTATCAATAATCCTTCCTCACCCGAGGACCATATAACTAAGTTCCATAAGCTAGGTAAGTACAAGTAAATAATCCAAACCCATTCCCACCCTGGGAACCCCATGCCTTGGCTGTGTGAACTCACCTTGGTTTGCTCGGTATGCTTAACTATGTGCTCGCAAGTAATCAATCACGTCCTATAGTACGCACGTATATTCAATCAGTTCATGTACTTAAAGATTCTCATGCAATTAATACTACAAGATGCATCGGGCAATTAACATCATGCACTACACAACAGCTGATCACATGTACTCAATCCATGTTTCACATAAAGGCTTTTCTCAGTTTAATCTAACCATATCATTCATTAACATAACTAACGGTGTTAATGGGTTTAACAAGGTTACCGCACTTAACTGGATTAACACACCTTTCATAGTTCACATGCATAACAGAGTTAATCAGAACATACCACAGTTAACTCACATACCAATGTTAACAAGTTAACGAGATTAACGAAACTAATGGAGTTAGACTTAACAGAGGTTAATAAACTAACAGAGTTACTCAACTAGTTGAGTTATCTGAGCTGACTGAGTTAACAACAAAGCTAATAAACTAATAAGATTAACTACTTAAAAGAGTTAAATTATGTAATAGATATACTAGCTGGGCCGAAATCAATTATATGGGCCGAGATCATTTGGGCGACGAAATCAGTTTGGATTTCGTTGAGATGTACTCGAGTGGGGGTGGGGTTTTCGTTGGGTCCACTCACAATTTAACAACAGTTAACAAAACTCTACTCATTACTTACAATGCATGATCAATTAAACACTTCCTAACCATTCACATGAAATAATGATTACACTACAGTGGCCGCCAACATCTAGATTGATTCAGACCTCACAAACCACCATTACATAATTCATAGGTATATGTAAATAAAACTTTCATTGATTAACAGTAAGTATTACAACGTTACAATATTACACAGTTTACAGCGGAAGCATAATTCATTCGTTAAGAGTTTATAACCACATGTAAAAGCCATTTGAGTTGTGTTATGTTTCCATGTATCTCGACCCATGACCACTCCAGCCTCCCAGACAGCAAGTCCCAGTCAATATGCACCTAAAGACCTGCAAGGCATGTAATAACGAATCAACAACAAAGTTGAGCGAGTTCACAGTTGGTTGTTTAGTTAAAGCATTCGTTTCGTGAACCGTATGTTTGTTTAGTAACCAATGTATCGTATTTGTTTGTATCGCGGCCTACCCGGCATGTGTGCGAAGGTTAGTGGGGGTCTCCCATGTTTTCTAGACTGGTTATATTTGTATCGCGGCCCTCCAGGCATGTTTGCGAAGTTTCGTATATGTATCGCGGCCAACCCAGGCATGTGTGCGAAGATTAGTATATGTATCGCGGCCATCTAGGCATGTGTGCGAAGAGTAGTATATGTATTACTAGTCTAGCTGTATCTATAGGTGTCCTTCCCAACCCGAGGACTTTGGTAAGTATTCTAGCAACAGTGTAAGTACACGTAAACACTCAATCCCATTCCCAACCCCCGGGAATCCCATGCCTTGGTAAGAGTGTGAACTCACCTTTGGTTTGCTCGGTAGATAAAGCACTTGTCCTAAGTTGGTCAACCACACCCTATTATGGCTACCACTCGTTAGGACGGTAAACAATTAATCACGTATAAGCTACACGTATCTAACACGCATTTGTCAAGTAGTGTACATGTATTAAATCAAGTAATCATGTATACAAGTAGGTCACGTATGTTGAACATGTGTTTCAATCAAGTAGGATTTTTCAAATAATGTTAATCATATAAACGTGGGTTCTTATAAACTGGTTAGCTCAGCAATTAAGTGTGCGTCTGACTTTAAATTGTGCGATCAATTAAACAAAAGCGTGTGAGGAGTGAGGGTGGGGCCCGACTACTAAATGTGCGATCCTAGTTGTACGGTAATATTTCATAAATTGTTTCACCTCTTTGAACCGAGCCATACACTACAAAGTAGACTTTTATATCCAAATCAACACATGACACTATTATTTTCCAATATTAAATCAGTGCATTAATAGCTTGTACCCTAGGCACATAAATGTGTACCCATTATGACCATACAACTTCACACAGTTACCCTAAAATCATCATCATCATCATTTCGGTATTTAACAAAAAAAAAACAACGTCACCTGTCATCATTGTTTCATCATTTAAGGCATTCACACAATTTTTTCTTGTTAGGTATTCGAACATGCCTACCAGGTTGTATTCCATGCATATCAAGTTATACGTTTCATGGAAGCCTAGCATTACCTATTTCAGTTATCATTGAACAAGTAGGGGCTTAACATACAGATTCATCATCTAATATCACCATACTAAACAAATAGTAAATTTGTAACCAAACAATTATACCGCAAGCATAAGTCTTATGTGTACCATTACCCTATACAAAAATCAGTAATTCAAGAACATATTCGACCATGGTCATCAGTTAAATTCCACCAAAAATTTCATCAAAACTTAACAGTTAGCTAGTATAGAAATGATAATCTCATTATCATCATAGGCATTAGTTATTAAAGGAACATGTACAACATCAGCAACCCTTCATCATTCTTTCAACTAAATCTAGACAGTTTAAACAAGTTTAAAACAACTTCTAAATCTTGTATTTCTAAACAAACAAACATTTAACAATTATACAAGTTTCAAAGTCATAATGGTCCAACACTAACCGATGGGTTCTGTCGTCAATACCTCATCGGAATCGAACCGTAGCCACCACCGCAGCACCGCCGATGCGGCTGATGTCACTTGTTGAACCCGAACCACAATGGTCATTGGGGCGCTGCTGAAGTCGTCATCACTTACGTCGCCGGTCATCTCCACAGCCACAATAACAGCTCCGAACGAACACCACCTCCGTTTTTTTTTTGTACACCTCCAGTTCCACCAGAATCGGAGAAAACCTCAAATCAGTTCTGTCACGAAAAGCCTCCACCATCACCGCCGTAGCGGCAGTGCCGCCTGGATACTCTCACCGGAAAAACAGACGTCTCTGACGTCCTTTCCTTCTCTCTCTCTCTCTGCGCGATACTCTCATTCTCTAATCCCGTATGTGTGTTCATAGGTTCAATAGGGCTGTAGGAGGTCATGGGGGTGGGGTATGTGTGCGGACGAAGTGGCCGGAAGGCTCGCCGGGAATAGTTGTCGTGACTTGTCAGGAGGGAAAGAAGGAGTAGGGGCGAGTCGGCTGAAAAGTAATAAATGAGGTTTAGGGTTTTTAAAATAAGGGGGTGTGGGGGTTAGATTGTTTATATAGTGTAGGGTTTATGTTTAAAGGATTTGTGTTAGCTTGTCATGTGTATGAACACATAAAATATTATGTGTAACGAACTGGCTCGTTAAATTAATTATTAACTATAATGGCAGATGTATGTATATATTTTTAAAGTAAACACGCTCGGTTCATGTTATTAGATAAATGGCACGTTTTACTTGACGCGGTTATTATTATTTAAACAATAATAATAATAAAATAATAATGCTAAGAATAACAAAGAAATATTCTTCTTTCGACAATTAGGGTCGAGAGTACGGGTTGTCACATTCTCCCCATTTTACAGGAATTTCGTCCTCGAAATTTAAGCTAAGTCATACGATACGCTTTTCTTTTTTTTTTTTTTTTTTTTTTTTAGATTCCCCAATAATCTATTGTCATATGCATTTACACGTAGTTTCATGAAAGTTCACAAAACGAACATACAAATCACATAGCACATAAAGTCATGTAGCATGCAAGTTCAGGAAATTCTCATAACATAAAGATTCACGTAGTCCATACTCACTTCACATTGCATAGAATTTCACGCAATTAATTATTCACTTGTAATACGGTTCCGTGAGTGTTTTGTGAAATTTTCGAGACACTTGGTTTTCCTGGATTTAAACAAGATGTCCAAGTTAATATCTAAGTTAACAGGGTTTGTGTTTACACTGTGAAGGCCGGGTGTCACAACATCCCCTAGTTGAAAGAATTTTCGTCCCGAAAATTGTTATAAAACGATGGCTTGGAGTGAGTTCCAATGAACTCAATCTATAGGTAACTTACAACGCTGGGGGGGGGGGGGGGGGGAGGGGATTGGTCTCAACCGGTTCCTCAACGAAGTGATAAATTTGAGTTTATCAACTAACTATCGGAATTAAACCAATATGTTTAAAAGTATTCCTCCCCAATCCAGGGATAGTGGTATTCCAATCCAGGAATATGTACTTTTCTAAGGACGCGCGTGTAGCCTCAAGCTAGGGGTACCGTATGTATTTCCAAAACCGGGGAAATAGTGTGTTGTCCCAAACTATGGACATACGCCTTTAGCGAGAGTTGTTAACTCACTTTAGAGTTCGCGTTGTGTCAAAAGTTTTGTGTCGACGACACGAACTAGAATAGTAGGCAAACAACCACTAAAACACTCTTAATAATGGTTGCACGTCCTGAGTAACCAGGACTAATGTACGGTTGTTTCACATAAGGTTGAGTTCCATCAACTGCAAACGAAGTAGGTGTTGTTTCCAGCCGTGGACAAAATCGGTAGCACATGCCTGCAGCATGTCTTCAGTAGTTTGTTCGGTTCGACCATTCGTTCGTGGGTGTTAAGTGGTGTTCATGCATGATCGTGAGCCGAAGGATTTGTGCATGCCTTGCCCCAAATCGGACGTGAAACGTAAGTCATATTTAGAGACGATGGGAATCGGCGCCCTGCGCCTAGCACTTACTTCCTTCAAGTAGTTGTTTGCAAGATATTGAAAACTTGTTGGTTTCCTTGATCATGAGAAATCGTTCGGTTTTAGTCAGGTGATTCCATCACTACTCAACCGATGCCATCCTTGAGTTGGAGTTACTTACCCATGCCCCGCACGGATTCAACTTGAAAATCCTCTTCCTCCAGTTCTCCAGTTTGAACAGAGCGAGTCTGATCAGGTAAGTTAGAGTCGATAGTGAGCTGTAAATCTCGTGCACGTTCAGGTTTCATATTGTAATCATCCTAAAGTTCTCTCCAGCGATGCCATTGCATGCCTTAGCTCTTTCGAATATCGATTCATGGGAGGCCCTTGTGATCGGTCTAGGTAATGCATTCGGTACCATCCAAGTAATGCCTCCAAGACATCCAAATACCACGGTTTCCGCCGCCGGCTGTGTCGTGCAGTTCCTCTAGTAACTCTATTACGTAAGTCATCACTCTCTCGTGTTGCGTCGACGTATAACTGAGACTCTGATTCCAACCACAAGGGTATACCACTAAATCACCCGCAACCTCGGGTAAAGACGATGCTCAGTGCATTGCAGTGTTGGGATTCGAAAGCTTAAAAGACGTCCTCCTGTTTTGGTCTCCCATGAACACAGCACCCTGCTGTGCTTAAGGGGGTTAAGCTGCGCGATCATCAAATTCCCTGTGGGTAAGCTGCGATGGTATCTATCGAAAACGAGTAATTGTTGCATCCCTAAAGGAATCTTTGGTGTCGATCAGTTCCTATCTCAGCGAGGTCCACGTGTATTCCCACTTCGCTGATTATATATCCAAAAGGTACCTCTCGAACCCAGAAATTACATTTAACAAGACTTTGAGAGGAGTGGCTCCCCCCTCAGGAGTTCTAAAATAAGATGCAAATGCCACCCATGGCGATTCCATTCTCCTGGTCAGGATTCAGAACGTTGTCAACAAATGCGGTCGATTCATGTGATCCCTGAAGCTACTCTGGTGTTGATCGACTCAATGATCATGGTGTACAAAATTGAAATGGTTGCATTGCATTCGACATGCTGTTCTAAGGGCATTCTCCTCCTAGGATTCCATCTGAAAATAGTTCCTTCGCTAGACAATCCTCAAATGGGAACTTGTTCTCTGCAACTTGTCGACAGGTGGCCAATACATGGTCAACACAAGCGGTTCCTAACTGTCACCTTACTAAGTTTTCGATAGTCAGTACACATACGAAAATTCATGGATCCAACTAGGGCTCCCCAAAGCGAAAAGCTAGGTTCAACAAAACTCCTGTTCAATAATCCCTGTAGTTGATTAACACATCTCTTGCAACCTTCCTGGTACGAGAAATCAGGGCTGCCTCTGGCCCGATACTGATATGATACTCCTCTGGACGATGTGAAGGTACACCGGATAGTTCTTCTGTTAGCACATACGTAGAAATCATGAACAAAGGGTGAATCCCCGATCCTCTTTTCCTCAGCCTTAGCATCAATAATAAGTACTAACATAGCGGGATAATCCTTCCGTGGACACTTCCAAGCTTTCATTGCGGAATTGACGCTAACCTTTGCACAATTCTGATACTTTGAAACAGATGACGATTCTCCACTAAGGAGAGGGATACGCGAAATTTTCTCCTCACAGGGTATGTCTGCGTGATGTATGGATTACCCATCCATTCTATCTACTGCTTCAAACCATCAAGGATAGCAGAAGGAAGATCGATGTCGTTCGCTTGTCCCACAAGGTCGAATTTGCATCCCAAGATGTCAATTGTCTTGTCGTCAGCCGATTCCACAACAGGTTCAGATTCAAGGAGCATCAGGTCAAACGGAGCGTAGACGAAGCGACTAGCTGCTCATACTAGCTACTATGCTACAAAAATCCTGGCGTCGCCCATGCCAATTCTAAATGCCCTTCCATGAGCGTTATTTCTAGTGTTGTTGTTTCTTTGGTCATTGTCTTCTTAACTTAACCACGGCCAATCCATGTTGTGGTCACTTTTATTTCATTACTGTAGGCTAGGGTCACGAATCCCTTGTTGTCGTTGTGACTGCTGCTCCCAACGTCGTTGCTCGAAACGAAGCCCCTATGATTCTTCGCCACTGAGGTCCATCATTCCACATTCTGAGCCACGACATAAAGTATTACTCACTGTGCTGGCCGTTACACATTCCGCGCTATAGTCGATTGTCATTGCTTATGTCCTGATTGATTCGTAAGAGTTGACTCCCATGAGTCGCTGGCAAGGGTTAAGGATTCGTTTAAGGCCAATTCGCTGGTACTCGTTGCCGATAATCAGGGTCGTCAAAGTACTGAGGTCGGTAAGGTACTACGCTCATCCTCCTGTCCATCGATGTTGCAAGTTGTTCAAGTAATACACCGTATGTTGCGGAAGTGTTGCAGAAGTGCTCACATTTCGGGATCTAAGATGTCAACACATGAGTTCCCGCAATCGAAAATGAGTAAGAAAGGTATCGACCAATCATTCGACGCTGCGAGATCCAACTCAGGGACGTTCGTATAAGCACCTAACATTCTACACGGTTCGCTAGGTGTTCAGATGGGTGTTCAGATGGGTGCTAGGTAATACTCTTTAGCATCGAGATTCGAAAGGATCCTGACAGGAATGAAAAGTTCACGTTCGAGTAGGGGACAATCACTGATATGTCCCCTATAGGTTTGTTATGTTTCACATCGATCAAATAACGGAACAGAACCCCTTTTTCACTTGTTAAGCCTCATTGGGACTCGCATGCACCCCACATTATTATTATGTGTGCACCCATAATAATATTGTGATTTGCATGCTCATCTCAGCTCCTCTTAACTCATGTCAAATGGTTCCTCGAACTCGAGTAGCAAACAAGGAGCATCACGAAGCCTAAGTCATGAAGGTTTAGGGAAATACCACCCTATCAGTCACATAACACATGCAAGTAATACATGATTTCATACTGTTGTGCTAAGCGTGCAATCACATGCAATATCATATGTAAGTGTTCACTAGTTATGTAGTACAATGAGTATACGAGAGACGAACGTTGCAATCTGGAGCTGAGTGTCATGGTCGTATCCACGTTTTCAGAACTGTTCGGTTATAGTCTGGTTTTACAAAAAACGTTTTTCCCCTTTTTAAAACCAAGTTCACTATAACCAATGGCTCTGATACCAATCTGTCACACCCCCAAAATACCACACGCGGAAAACCCCCGCGAGGCGTGTGACATACCAGGATCTTAGCCATTAATCACCTTGAACTCATAGGTATATGTAAATAAAACTTTCATTGATTAACAGTAAGTATTACAACGTTACAATATTACACAGTTTACAGCGGAAGCATAATTCATTCGTTAAGAGTTTATAACCACATATAAAAGTCATTTGAGTTGTGTTATGTTTCCATGTATCTCGACCCATGACCACTCCAGCCTCCCAGACAGCAAGTCCCAGTCAATATGCACCTAAAGACCTGCAAGGCATGTAATAACGAATCAACAACAAAGTTGAGCGAGTTCACAGTTGGTTGTTTAGTTAAAGCATTCGTTTCGTAAACCGTATGTTTGTTTAGTAACCAATGTATCGTATTTGTTTGTATCGCGGCCTACCCGGCATGTGTGCGAAGGTTAGTGGGGGTCTCCCATGTTTTCTAGACTGGTTATATTTGTATCGCGGCCCTCCAGGCATGTTTGCGAAGTTTAGTATATGTATCGCGGCCAACCCAGGCATGTGTGCGAAGATTAGTATATGTATCGCGGCCATCTAGGCATGTGTGCGAAGAGTAGTATATGTATTACTAGTCTAGCTGTATCTATAGGTGTCCTTCCCAACCCGAGGACTTTGGTAAGTATTCTAGCAACAGTGTAAGTACACGTAAACATTCAATCCCATTCTCAACCCCCGGGAATCCCATGCCTTGGTAAGAGTGTGAACTCACCTTTGGTTTGCTCGGTAGATAAAGCACTTGTCCTAAGTTGGTCAACCACACCCTATTATGGCTACCACTCGTTAGGACGGTAAACAAGTAATCACGTATAAGCTACACGTATCTAACACGCATTTGTCAAGTAGTGTACATGTATTAAATCAAGTAATCATGTATACAAGTAGGTCACGTATGTTGAAAATGTGTTTCAATCAAGTAGGATTTTTCAAATAATGTTAATCATATAAACGTGGGTTCTTATAAACTGGTTAGCTCAGCAATTAAGTGTGCGTCTGACTTTAAATTGTGCGATCAATTAAACAAAAGCGTGTGAGGAGTGAGGGTGGGGCCCGACTACTAAATGTGCGATCCTAGTTGTACGGTAATATTTCATAAATTGTTTCACCTCTTTGAACCGAGCCATACACTACAAAGTAGACTTTTATATCCAAATCAACACATGACACTATTATTTTCCAATATTAAATCAGTGCATTAATAGCTTGTACCCTAGGCACATAAATGTGTACCCATTATGACCATACAACTTCACACAGTTACCCTAAAATCATCATCATCATCATTTCGGTATTTAACAAAAAAAAACAACGTCACCTGTCATCATTGTTTCATCATTTAAGGCATTCACACAATTATTTCTTGTTAGGTATTCGAACATGCCTACCAGGTTGTATTCCATGCATATCAAGTTATACGTTTCATGGAAGCCTAGCATTACCTATTTCAGTTATCATTGAACAAGTAGGGGCTTAACATACAGATTCATCATCTAATATCACCATACTAAACAAATAGTAAATTTGTAACCAAACAATTATACCGCAAGCATAAGTCTTATGTGTACCATTACCCTATACAAAAATCAGTAATTCAAGAACATATTCGACCATGGTCATCAGTTAAATTCCACCAAAAATTTCATCAAAACTTAACAGTTAGCTAGTATAGAAATGATAATCTCATTATCATCATAGGCATTAGTTATTAAAGGAACATGTACAACATCAGCAACCCTTCATCATTCTTTCAACTAAATCTAGACAGTTTAAACAAGTTTAAAACAACTTCTAAATCTTGTATTTCTAAACAAACAAACATTTAACAATTATACAAGTTTCAAAGTCATAATGATCCAACACTAACCGATGGGTTCTGTCGTCAATACCTCATCGGAATCGAACCGTAGCCACCACCGCAGCACCGCCGATGCGGCTGATGTCACTTGTTGAACCCGAACCACAATGGTCATTGGGGCGCTGCTGAAGTCGTCATCACTTACGTCGCCGGTCATCTCCACAGCCACAATAACAGCTCCGAACGAACACCACCTCCGTTTTTTTTTTGTACACCTCCAGTTCCACCAGAATCGGAGAAAACCTCAAATCAGTTCTGTCACGAAAAGCCTCCACCATCACCGCCGTAGCGGCAGTGCCGCCTGGATACTCTCACCGGAAAAACAGACGTCTCTGACGTCCTTTCCTTCTCTCTCTCTCTCTCTGCGCGATACTCTCATTCTCTAATCCCGTATGTGTGTTCATAGGTTCAATAGGGCTGTAGGAGGTCATGGGGGTGGGGTATGTGTGCGGACGAAGTGGCCGGAAGGCTCGCCTGGAATAGTTGTCGTGACTTGTCAGGAGGGAAAGAAGGAGTAGGGGCGAGTCGGCTGAAAAGTAATAAATGAGGTTTAGGGTTTTTAAAATAAGGGGGTGTGGGGGTTAGATTGTTTATATAGTGTAGGGTTTATGTTTAAAGGATTTGTGTTAGCTTGTCATGTGTATGAACACATAAAATATTATGTGTAACGAACTGGCTCGTTAAATTAATTATTAACTATAATGGCAGATGTATGTATATATTTTTAAAGTAAACACGCTCGGTTCATGCTATTAGATAAATGGCACGTTTTACTTGACGCGGTTATTATTATTTAAACAATAATAATAATAAAATAATAATGCTAAGAATAACAAAGAAATATTCTTCTTTCGACAATTAGGGTCGAGAGTACGGGTTGTCACATTCTCCCCATTTTACAGGAATTTCGTCCTCGAAATTTAAGCTAAGTCATACGATACGCTTTTTTTTTTTTTTTTTTTTTTTTTAGATTCCCCAATAATCTATTGTCATATGCATTTACACGTAGTTTCATGAAAGTTCACAAAACGAACATACAAATCACATAGCACATAAAGTCTTGTAGCATGCAAGTTCAGGAAATTCTCATAACATAAAGATTCACGTAGTCCATACTCACTTCACATTGCATAGAATTTCACGCAATTAATTATTCACTTGTAATACGGTTCCGTGAGTGTTTTGTGAAATTTTCGAGACACTTGGTTTTCCTGGATTTAAACAAGATGTCCAAGTGAATATCTAAGTTAACAGGGTTTGTGTTTACACTGTGAAGGCCGGGTGTCACAAATCACGTCCTATAGTACGCACGTATATTCATTCAGTTCATGTACTTAAAGATTCTCATGCAATTAATACTACAAGATGCATCGGGCAATTAACATCATGCACTACACAACAGCTGATCACATGTACTCAATCCATGTTTCACATAAAGGCTTTTCTCAGTTTAATCTAACCATATCATTCATTAACATAACTAACGGTGTTAATGGGTTTAACAAGGTTACCGCACTTAACTGGATTAACACACCTTTCATAGTTCACATGCATAACAAAGTTAATCAGAACATACCACAGTTAACTCACATACCAATGTTAACAAGTTAACGAGATTAACGAAACTAATGGAGTTAGACTTAACAGAGGTTAATAAACTAACAGAGTTACTCAACTAGTTGAGTTATCTGAGCTGACTGAGTTAACAACAAAGCTAATAAACTAATAAGATTAACTACTTAAAAGAGTTAAATTATGTAATAGATATACTAGCTGGGCCGAAATCAATTATATGGGCCGAGATCATTTGGGCGACGAAATCAGTTTGGATTTCGTTGAGATGTACTCGAGTGGGGGTGGGGTTTTCGTTGGGTCCACTCACAATTTAACAACAGTTAACAAAACTCTACTCATTACTTACAATGCATGATCAATTAAACACTTCCTAACCATTCACATGAAATAATGATTACACTACAGTGGCCGCCAACATCTAGATTGATTCAGACCTCACAAACCACCATTACATAATATTAAAACATGGCTGCCATCATGGATCATTTGTCAATTCGATAAGTCAACATCCTGTGAGATTCCCTAGTACATGCATATTAACTCACATAACAATCGAAACAAACTATTACATGAATACATAAGTCAATTCTGAATAGTCATCATCATGGCATGACACGTATATAACCCACCTTTCGGTTCCAGATTCATATTCAATCCAAGTCACAGGACATCATCTAATAATCATGGCAGCATGTCGATACTATATATATATATATATATATATATGTGTGTTCTTTTATAGTGGCCGACAAGGCTTGTGTGCATGATGATTTTTCACATTTTCCTATAATCCTTCAGTAGGTCACATGCTAGCAATAAATAATATTCAGTAGATCACATATCTATCTTACAGGATACATCATTCAATCATAGCATGTTTCGCATATAATTATATAATTGATCCAATCATGTATTTTCGAACTCATCATCAAGAACATCTAATTAGACTAAAGTTATCTCAAATGTGGAAAACACTAACCGAAGATCAACCAAGCGAGATTTGGCTTCGAGGGGAGGGCTGCCGTCGGGTGTGGAAGGATATCGAGAGAGAGCGATGTGATTAGGGTTTGCTTATGATTTTTCCGTATCCAGTCGAGTAATAGTTATACATACTAAAACAACTCACTGGGCCAAGGCCCACCTTTGATTTCGTTGATCAGGTGGTGGTCGAAAACACAATGAAGTGTTTTCGGCCACATGGTGTTTTCATATGGTATGGTTTTCGGCTAGGATTTGTTATGTGAGATCCCAAGTTTTAAAATAAATAAACAATTCAATTATATATAATATGCACACTTATAATTCATATCACAATCATACACTTATATTGCACTTCAATAATTTTTAAACACGTTTAGCAAAAGAATACGAAGTTAAACCAGATGGAGACCTTGAAACTCGAGTTGTCACATTATCCCCAACTTGAAAGAAATTTCGTCCCGAAATTTAGCATGCGGTTACTGAGGAAGCTAGGTGAGTTGTATCGTTTACTGGTTTTCCTGGGGTGTCACATCATCCCCCCGTTGATTTGGAATTTCGTCCCGAAATTCTGTAGTAGCTTCAGCCTCAGTAGTGGTTGCACTGTTTCCGAATAACTGGGGATACTTAAGTTTCATTTGATCTTCTCGTTCCCAGGTGAATTCTGGGCCACGACGGGAGTTCCAACGAACTCGAACAAGAGGTATTCTAGTGTGCTTGAGGACCTTAACATCCCGGTCCGTGATTTCAACTGGTACTTTGACGAAATGCAACTGTTCGTCGATAGTAAGCTCCTTCAAAGGAACTATGAGGGTCTTATCTGACAGACACTTCTTCAGATTTGACACGTGAAAGACGTTGTGAACTGCACTGAGTTCAGCTAGTAAGTTCAGTCTGTAGGCCACTTTGCCTATTTTCTCTATGACTTCGAAAGGTCTGACGTATCGTGGATTGAGCTTGCCTCGTTTGCCAAAACGAACAACACCCTTCCAGGGTGAAACTTTGAGTAGCACTCGATCCCCAACCTGGAACTCGAGTAGTTTCCTGTCTTTATCTGCGTATGCTTTCTGACGGTCACGAGCTGCCGCCATGCGTTGTCGTATTTGAGCAATCTTTTCAGTAGTATCAACGACCATTTCTGGGCCTGTGATTTGACTATCACCCACCTCTGCCCAACAAAGAGGTGACCGGCATTTACGCCCGTACAATGCCTCGAATGGAGCAGCTTTAATGCTGGTGTGGTTGCTGTTATTGTACGAAAATTCCACAAGTGGCAAATGCTTTTCCCAGCCATTGCCAAAATCAATTACGCACGCCCGAAGCATGTCTTCTAGAGTTTGAATAGTGCGCTCAGACTGCCCATCTGTCTGAGGATGATAAGTTGTGCTCATGTCTAAACGAGAGCCAAAAGATTTGTGCATTGCTTGCCACAGTTCTGAAGTAAAACGTGCGTCACGATCAGAGATAATAGAGGTGGGCACCCCGTGCCTCGAGACAACTTCCTTAAGGTATACGTCTGCTAGAGTGGAGAACTTATCCGTTTCCTTGATAGCCAAGAAGTGAGCAGACTTTGTGAGTCGATCCACGATCACTCAAATAGTGTCATTCCCACGCTGAGATCTAGGTAGGCCAGTAACGAAATCCATGGAAATTTCTTCCTATTTCCATTGTGGTATCTCAGGTTGTTGGAGTGGGCCTGATGGTTTCTGATATTCCGTTTTAACTCTCGCACAAGTCAAGCACTTGCTAGGTGAGTGGCTATGTGAGCTTTCATGCTAGGCCACCAATATGTAGTTCTGATATCATGGTACATTTTATCCGAACCAGGATGTACCGAGTAGCGAGACTTGTGAGCTTCATCCATTACAAGCTCGCGTAAGTTGCCATAAAGTGGGACCCAAATGCGTCCTGTGACGTAGTAAGCACCATCTTCCTTTTGTTCCAAGCGTTGCCTTGAGCCTCGTAGGGTTTCAGCCCTGATATTTTCTGGTTTCAATGCTTCTACCTGAGCATCTCGTATCTGAGAAGGAAGACTAGACTGTATAGTGAGTTGTAAAGCTCGCACGCGCTTAGGCGCGGTGTCCTTTCGACTGAGGGCGTCAGCCACAACATTGGCTTTGCCTGGGTGGTACCTGATCGAGCATTCGTAGTTATTTAGCAGTTCGACCCATCGTCGTTGTCGCATATTCAGTTCCTTCTGTTTGAAGATATGCTCGAGGCTTCGGTGATCAGTGTAGATAGCACATTTGGTACCGTACAGGTAGTGTCTCCATATCTTAAGTGCAAAAACAACCGCTCCCAGCTCTAAATCATGCGTAGTGTAATTCCGTTCGTGAATCTTAAGTTGGCGCGAAGCATAAGCAATGACTTTATCCCGTTGCATCAACACACATCCAAGACCTTGGATGGATGCGTCGCAGTAGACTACAAAATCATCGGTGCCTTCCGGCAATGAGAGGATAGGTGCGCTACAAAGTCTATCCTTTAAGTGCTGAAACGCTGTTTCCTGTGCATTACCCCAACGATAAACAACACCTTTCTGCGTCAGTAGTGTAAGCGGCTGTGCAATCTTCGAGAAGTCTTTGATGAACCGTCTGTAATAACCTGCCAAACCCAAGAATTGGCGTATTTCGGTTGGTGTGCGAGGTGCAGGCCAGTTCTTGATCGAATCTACCTTGGATGGATCAACATGAATCCCATCCTTGTTTACCACGTGGCCTAGAAAGTGGACTTCACGAAGCCAGAAGTCACATTTCGAAAACTTGGCGTATAGCTGTTCCGTTCGAAGGAGTTCCAAAATAAGTCGTAAGTGCTGTTCGTGTTCCTCCTGGCTCTTCGAATAGATCAGGATGTCGTCGATGAAAACAATAACAAACTTGTCAAGATAAGGTTTGCACACCCTGTTCATAAGATCCATGAAAACCGCAGGCGCGTTCGTTAACCCAAATGGCATGACCAGAAACTCGTAGTGACCGTAGCGTGTTCTGAACGCTGTTTTGGAGACGTCCTCGTCCCGGACTCTCAGTTGGTGATAGCCTGACCTCAGATCAATCTTCGAGAAATAGCTCGACCCTTGCAACTGGTCGAATAAGTCGTCGATGCGTGGAAGAGGATAGCGATTCTTCACAGTCACCTTGTTCAGTTCGCGGTAGTCTATACACATGCGGAAGGTACCGTCCTTCTTCTTTACAAATAGTACTGGAGCTCCCCAGGGCGAAGAGCTAGGACGTATGAAACCCTTTTCCAAGAGTTCTTGCAATTGCTTAGATAGTTCTTCCAGTTCGGTTGGAGCTAAGCGATAAGGTGCTCGAGCTATAGGTGCTGCTCCTGGAGCTAGCTCGATCTGAAATTCGACCTGGCGATGAGGCGGTAGCCCAGGTAACTCTTCAGGAAACACTTGAGGAAAGTCGTGTACTACAGGAATATCCTCAGTCTTTTTCTCTTTCTTCGATGTATCAGTAACGAGTGCTAAAACAGCTGTGTGGCCTTTTCGTAAACACTTCTGAGCCTTCAAGAAGGAGATGATGCCACTCACGACACCACTCTTGTCGCCTTGAACTTCGAGAGATTCCTTGCCAGTACGGGGAATACGAATGATCTTCTCCTTGCATAGGATCTCTGCTTGTTGTTGGGATAACCAATCCATACCGATGACGATATCGAAACTACCCAGAGTTATAGGAATGAGGTCGATAGAGAAAGTCTGACCAGCGAGGATAAGATTACAACCCTGAACTATGTGTGTGGCTTCTAGACTTTTACCGTTAGCTAACTCTACGACATGTTTGGTGTTCAAAAGTGTTGGTGCGCGTTTAAGCATTTGACTAACTTTTAGAGACATATAACTGGTATCGGCACCCGAATCAAACAAGACAGTAACATAAAAGTCATCGATCTTTCGCTGCTGTGCCTGGGACTGAACCGTAGTCGAACCCTTGCTGGAGGTTCCATCCCATTTTCGCTTATTATCACTGGGAGTAGCAGAAGTAGTAGTAGTAGTAACACCGATACGCTTTGGCAGCTTGTTCTGTTCCACTGCCTGGTCTGTGAGACGATGAGCAAGACAAGTAACATCTTGAATAGTAGCAAGATTAGCAGCCGTCACATGGCTTTGAATTTCTGGTACTAAGCCTTTGAGGTATAGCTCAATGCGCTTGATGGGAGGATCCACCATAGTTGGACATAACACTGCCAGTTCGTTGGATCGTTTCGTGTACGCTTCTATCTCTGACCCCGTCATCTTCATGTTAAAGAACTCCACTTCCAGCTTGTGGATGTCATCCCGACTACAGTATTCACGTTTGATCAGTTCCTTAAAATCATTTCATGGAGTGGCATTAGCAGCCGCCAGCCCCAGCATCTGAACTTGCGCGTTCCACCAAGTTAGCGCAGTGCCTTCGAGATTACCAGTGGCGTACATCACCCTGCGAGCCTCAGGGCATTCACACATTTCGAAGACCGATTCGAGCTTCTCGAACCAGTGGAGGAGTCCAACGGTCCCTTCAGTGCCACTAAAAGTACTAGGACAACAGTCCATGAAAGTTTTGAAGGTGCAAACAGGTGGCTAAGCGTGTTGACCTGTCGTATGCGTAAGAGTAAACATACTTGAGCACGAGTGTTGGTTTACGAGAGTAGGATCTAAAGATCCTAGAGTAAGTGGTGATGGCAGGTTATACCTCCTGCCTGGGCAGCTGCGAGTGCTGCAATAACTAGTTCAGTGATCAAAGCCGCCAACTGGGCTTAAGTTAGGTTAACGCGTCCACTCATGATCTTGATACCAAAGGAAACATGAGTGAGAAAGGTTCGCGAAAGTGCGATGACAGAAGAGAGTAAGCACATAAGTGTTCCCAAGCAATAGGGGTTATGTGTATCTAAGCATACCATGAGCAAAGTTCTATGTAATTCTAGCAAGCAGGCAATAAAAACATATATCATATTACCGAGAATGTTGAGTCTTGCACGTGGAGCGAGGCGTCGTTGTGGATCATTGAGCACTGTACAGGTTATAGTCTGGTTTTAATAAAAACGTTTTCCCCTTATTAAAACCAAGTTCACTATAACCAATGGCTCTGATACCAATCTGTCACACCCCCAAAATCCACACGCGGAGTATCACCGCTTGGAGGCGTGACTAACCAGGATCAAGCCACCAATCATATTGAACATATAAGTAAATAGTAAAAGTCATTCATCAATACGATAGGTGTTTCCAAAACCAAACATAAACAAGTGTGTAGCGGAAGCATAAGTATGTAAACCCAATGTAAATCATAAATTCAAATGTTTAAATATTTAACATGGCATCCTCGATCCATGTCCCACAACGACCTGCTCCTCCCTGTGCAAGCTCCATATGTACCTAAGGTCCTGCAAGGCATGCAGCAGAGAGTCAACAACTAGTTGAGCGAGTTCACAGTTAATAGTTCAGTAATAGTAATAGTATAGTAAGCCTTGTGTTCGTTCATTAAGTCATGTATCGTATTAGTTCGTATCGCGGCCCTCTAGGCATGTATGCGAAGATTAGGGAAGGTTTCCCGAGTATTCTAGACTAGGTATATTTGTATCGCGGCCACCCGGCATGTGTGCGAAGTTTAGTGTATAGTTCGCAGCCTTCCTAGGCATGTGTGCGAAGATCAGTCATATTATCGCAGCCAACCCCGGCGTGTGTGCGAAGATCAGTCATATTATCGCAGCCAACCCCGGCGTGTGTGCGAAGATCAGTTCTATTAGTATCACTAGTCTAGCCGTATCTTATCAATAATCCTTCCTCACCCGAGGACCATATAACTAAGTTCCATAAGCTAGGTAAGTACAAGTAAATAATCCAAACCCATTCCCACCCTGGGAACCCCATGCCTTGGCTGTGTGAACTCACCTTGGTTTGCTCGGTATGCTTAACTATGTGCTCGCAAGTAATCAATCACGTCCTATAGTACGCACGTATATTCAATCAGTTCATGTACTTAAAGATTCTCATGCAATTAATACTACAAGATGCATCGGGCAATTAACATCATGCACTACACAACAGCTGATCACATGTACTCAATCCATGTTTCACATAAAGGCTTTTCTCAGTTTAATCTAACCATATCATTCATTAACATAACTAACGGTGTTAATGGGTTTAACAAGGTTACCGCACTTAACTGGATTAACACACCTTTCATAGTTCACATGCATAACAGAGTTAATCAGAACATACCACAGTTAACTCACATACCAATGTTAACAAGTTAACGAGATTAACGAAACTAATGGAGTTAGACTTAACAGAGGTTAATAAACTAACAGAGTTACTCAACTAGTTGAGTTATCTGAGCTGACTGAGTTAACAACAAAGCTAATAAACTAATAAGATTAACTACTTAAAAGAGTTAAATTATGTAATAGATATACTAGCTGGGCCGAAATCAATTATATGGGCCGAGATCATTTGGGCGACGAAATCAGTTTGGATTTCGTTGAGATGTACTCGAGTGGGGGTGGGGTTTTCGTTGGGTCCACTCACAATTTAACAACAGTTAACAAAACTCTACTCATTACTTACAATGCATGATCAATTAAACACTTCCTAACCATTCACATGAAATAATGATTACACTACAGTGGCCGCCAACATCTAGATTGATTCAGACCTCACAAACCACCATTACATAATATTAAAACATGGCTGCCATCATGGATCATTTGTCAATTCGATAAGTCAACATCCTGTGAGATTCCCTAGTACATGCATATTAACTCACATAACAATCGAAACAAACTATTACATGAATACATAAGTCAATTCTGAATAGTCATCATCATGGCATGACACGTATATAACCCACCTTTCGGTTCCAGATTCATATTCAATCCAAGTCACAGGACATCATCTAATAATCATGGCAGCATGTCGATACTATATATATATATATATATGTGTGTGTTCTTTTATAGTGGCCGACAAGGCTTGTGTGCATGATGATTTTTCACATTTTCCTATAATCCTTCAGTAGGTCACATGCTAGCAATAAATAATATTCAGTAGATCACATATCTATCTTACAGGATACATCATTCAATCATAGCATGTTTCGCATATAATTATATAATTGATCCAATCATGTATTTTCGAACTCATCATCAAGAACATCTAATTAGACTAAAGTTATCTCAAATGTGGAAAACACTAACCGAAGATCAACCAAGCGAGATTTGGCTTCGAGGGGAGGGCTGCCGTCGGGTGTGGAAGGATATCGAGAGAGAGCGATGTGATTAGGGTTTGCTTATGATTTTTCCGTATCCAGTCGAGTAATAGTTATACATACTAAAACAACTCACTGGGCCAAGGCCCACCTTTGATTTCGTTGATCAGGTGGTGGTCGAAAACACAATGAAGTGTTTTCAGCCACATGGTGTTTTCATATGGTATGGTTTTCGGCTAGGATTTGTTATGTGAGATCCCAAGTTTTAAAATAAATAAACAATTCAATTATATATAATATGCACACTTATAATTCATATCACAATCATACACTTATATTGCACTTCAATAATTTTTAAACACGTTTAGCAAAAGAATACGAAGTTAAACCAGATGGAGACCTTGAAACTCGAGTTGTCACATTATCCCCAACTTGAAAGAAATTTCGTCCCGAAATTTAGCATGCGGTTACTGAGGAAGCTAGGTGAGTTGTATCGTTTACTGGTTTTCCTGGGGTGTCACATCATCCCCCCGTTGATTTGGAATTTCGTCCCGAAATTCTGTAGTAGCTTCAGCCTCAGTAGTGGTTGCACTGTTTCCGAATAACTGGGGATACTTAAGTTTCATTTGATCTTCTCGTTCCCAGGTGAATTCTGGGCCACGACGGGAGTTCCAACGAACTCGAACAAGAGGTATTCTAGTGTGCTTGAGGACCTTAACATCCCGGTCCGTGATTTCAACTGGTACTTTGACGAAATGCAACTGTTCGTCGATAGTAAGCTCCTTCAAAGGAACTATGAGGGTCTTATCTGACAGACACTTCTTCAGATTTGACACGTGAAAGACGTTGTGAACTGCACTGAGTTCAGCTAGTAAGTTCAGTCTGTAGGCCACTTTGCCTATTTTCTCTATGACTTCGAAAGGTCTGACGTATCGTGGATTGAGCTTGCCTCGTTTGCCAAAACGAACAACACCCTTCCAGGGTGAAACTTTGAGTAGCACTCGATCCCCAACCTGGAACTCGAGTAGTTTCCTGTCTTTATCTGCGTATGCTTTCTGACGGTCACGAGCTGCCACCATGCGTTGTCGTATTTGAGCAATCTTTTCAGTAGTATCAACGACCATTTCTGGGCCTGTGATTTGACTATCACCCACCTCTGCCCAACAAAGAGGTGACCGGCATTTACGCCCGTACAATGCCTCGAATGGAGCAGCTTTAATGCTGGTGTGGTTGCTGTTATTGTACGAAAATTCCACAAGTGGCAGATGCTTTTCCCAGCCATTGCCAAAATCAATTACGCACGCCCGAAGCATGTCTTCTAGAGTTTGAATAGTGCGCTCAGACTGCCCATCTGTCTGAGGATGATAAGCTGTGCTCATGTCTAAACGAGAGCCAAAAGATTTGTGCATTGCTTGCCACAGTTCTGAAGTAAAACGTGCGTCACGATCAGAGATAATAGAGGTGGGCACCCCGTGCCTCGAGACAACTTCCTTAAGGTATACGTCTGCTAGAGTGGAGAACTTATCCGTTTCCTTGATAGCCAAGAAGTGAGCAGACTTTGTGAGTCGATCCACGATCACTCAAATAGTGTCATTCCCACGCTGAGATCTAGGTAGGCCAGTAACGAAAAGCTGCTTCCAGGAGGTTGTCAAGTGTTTTCGCTCGATGATTCCATTCTTAGGTGGGTGGTTTGACCCTTGTTCCTGTAACTCGAATCCTAGTCCGGCATATCCCATTTTAGTTTTGCACCATTGTGAACCTTATGTCTTTTTCACTCTCTGATCGAGGTTCTCGTCATTAAAAAGTCTTCGTAAACTAAATGACACGTGTATATGTTGACATTTAAGAGATATACAGTCCAGAAAATCAAGATCAATGGTGATATATATGAGGATTAGACACCAAAAAATAAACACTCAAAAAATAGCTACAACTTAAGGTATGTGTTTAGTGACGGCATCAGATTCCTAATTGATGGAGAAAGGTCTGGTAGCAAGAAAAGCTGCTTCCAGGAGGTTGTCAAGTATTTTGGCTCGACTATTCCATTCTTGGGTGGGTGGTTTGGCCCTTGTTCCTGTAACTTGATTCCTAGCCCGGTATATCCCATTTTAGTTTTATACCATTGTGAACCTTATGTCTTTTTCACTCTCTGATCAAGGTTCCCGGCATTGAAAAGTCTTCGTAAACTAAATCACACGTGTATATGTTGACATTTAAGAGATATACAGTCAAGAAAATCAAGAGCAATGGTGATATATATGCGGATTAGACACCAAAAAATAAACACTCAAAAAATAGCTACAATTTAAGGTATGTGTTTAGTGACGGCATCAGATTCCTAATTGATGGAGAAAGGTCTGGTGGCAAGAAAAGCTGCTTCCTGGAGGTTGTTAAGTGTTTTGGCTCGACGATTCCATTCTACGGTGGGGGGTTTGGCCCTTGCAACTGTAACTCGAATCCTAGCCCGGCATATCCTATTTTAGTTTTATACCATTGTGAACCTTATGTCTTTTTCACTCTCTGATCAAGGTTCACGGCAATGAAAAGTCTTCGTAAACTAAATGACACGTGTATATGTTGACATTTAAGAGATATACAGTCAAGAAAATCAAGATCAATGGTGATATATATGCGGATTAGACACCAAAAAATAAACACTCAAAAATAGCTACAATTTAAAGTAGGCATCAGATTCCTAATTGATGGAGAAAGGTCTGGTGGCAAAAAAAGCTGCTTCCAGGAGGTTGTCAAGTTTTTTGGCTCGGCGATTCCATTCTTGGGTGGGGGGATTTGGCCCTTGCTCCTGTAACTCGAATCCTAGCCCGGCATATCCCATTGTATGTTCATACCATTGTGAACCTTATGTCTTTTTCACTCTCTGATCAAGGTTCCCGGCATTGAAAAGTCTTCATAAACTAAATCACACTTGTATATGTTGACATTTAAGAGATATACAATCAAGAAAATCAAGAGCAATGGTGATATATATGCGGATTAGACACCAAAAAATAAACACTCAAAAAATAGCTACAGTTTAAGGTATGTGTTTAGTGACGGCATGAGATTCCTAATTGATGGAAAAAGGTCTGGTGGCAAGAAAAGCTGCTTCCATGAGGTTGTCAAGTGTTTTCGCTCGATGATTCCATTCTTTGGTGGGTGGTTTGGCCCTTGTTCCTGTAACTCGAATCCTAGTCCGGCATATCCCATTTTAGTTTTGCACCATTGTGAACCTTACGCCTTTTTCACTCTCTGATAGATGTTCTCGGCATTGAAAAGTCTTCGTAAACTAAATCACACGTGTATATGTTGACATTTAAGAGATTTACAGTCAAGAAAATCAAGAGCAATGGTGATATATATGCGGATTAGACACCAAAAAATAAACACTCAAAAAATAGCTACAATTGAAGGTATGTGTTTAGTGACGGCATCAGATTACTTATTGATGGAGAAAGGCCTGGTGGCAAGAAAAACTGCTTCCAGGAGGTTGTCAAGTGTTTTCACTCGACGATTCAATTTTTTGGTGGGTGGTTTGGCCCTTGTTCCTGTAACTCGAATCCTAGCCCGGCATATCCCATTTTAGTTTACACCTGTCACACCCCGATGTTTCCGCCGCGCTTTGTTGTTTTACGCGGTCGGGGTGTGACAGAAAAGTTGGTATCAGAGCCAATGGTTATAGGGAATTAGGTTATTAGTAATGCTTTGACCTAGTCTATAACCTTCTTAGGACCCTAACGCGAAGAAATTTGCGTTTAGATTTCTAAAACAAAACTGTCACCTATCCTTAGGTGATAACCACAACGAGAACACAATTTTCGAATCCGCTTTGAAAACTAATCATCTGTTCTAGGATGATTGATTACTAGGTTTTGAACCCTTTGAGTTTTCAAAATCTCGTCAAAGTTTGGGTCTAAATAATGTGAACATGTGCAAACTGGAAGGGTGAATGCCTGAGTTTTCTGTCTAAGGCTAGAGTGTTCGTACAAATCCGTAGTATCGGACCAGTCACTCTTACCTGGGAACTCTTGGGGTGAGCGTTCAATTATAGGCAAGCATGTCTTCAGTGATACATTAATATGACCCTCTTACTTTGATTAGTCACCATCTCATTTGTTTGCCTTAGGTAACAAACAAATGATCGCAATTTTTATGCGTTGAGATTATCCGATAACGTTTCGCTTGTTTCCTCCAGAATGTCTCTTCATCACAGTGACGCTCAGATGTACGAGCAGGCTACCAAATTTGCCGAGCGAATAGGCGAAGTAATCCTAAAGGCTGTTGAATTAGCTATTGCCATGTCTCGTCTCCAGGATGAAACTACCCAAGAACCACCACAGGAAGCAGACGTCAAGCCTTCACCAAAATCGAAGAAACGTAAAGCTTCAAAGGATCCCGCAGCCGTGGCACCAAATCAAGCAGAACCTAGCCAGGTAGCAGCACCACCAGCCAAGAAGCCGTACTTGGGAACTGCTCCCTTGTGCAATCGATGCAATGGTCACCATCCAGTTCAAACACCATGTTCCAAATGTACCTACTGCGAACGATGGGGACATTTGGTCAAAATATGCCGTTTTGCGATCCAAAATAAAACTGTTGCAGATCCAACACGAGCTCGTTTTCCTCCTGGTACTTGCTACAACTGTGGCGAGAAGGGTCATTTCAGGAACAAATGCCCAAAGCCTGTCAATGCAAATCCGACCCATGGATGAGCATTTGGCCGATTAGAAGAAGCTGCTGCTTTGAATAATCCGAATCTTATGTTTATATTTCTAGTATTTTCCTTTGAACTCGGAAACAATCGATTTTGTTTATAAATAAATTTTTTATTTACAATTCTGATGTACAATTGTAGTTGCATGTGTGTATGGCATACCCCTACGATACCTACACCAAAGAACCATATTTGTAATTCTCTCGTTAATATAATCGCTCATTCGAAGTGCTCGTTTCATTCTAAGAAACGAAGTGGCAATTTGAGTGATCATCTTTTCCCTTTTGACCTCACACCGATGCAACTTAGGAGTTTCGACATTATCAGAGCGATGGATTGGTTAAACCAAACATCATGCTGAGGTGATTTGTTTCGATAAGATTGTTCGCATTCCTCTTTCGTCTGGCGATGTTCTGGAAGTTTATGGCGAGAAACCTTCTGTTGGATTGAAGCTCATGTCGTGTACGAAGGCCCAAAGTTATTTACGAAAAGGATATGTTGTCTTTCTGACACGTGTCACCGAGAAGAAAGGCACGAGCAAGAGTATTCAGGATATTCCGATTGTTCGGGATTATCCAGAGCTGTTTCCTGATGAACTGCCTGGTTTGCCTCCAGTTCGTCAAGTCAAGTTTCATTATGATCTTGTACCCAATGCCAACCCAATTGTGAAAGCACCTTATCATCTTGCACCGTCTGAGATGCAAGAATTATCGAAATAGCTTCAAGAGTTGTATGATAAAGGATTCATCCGTCCAAACTTTTCACCTTGGGGAAACTCTTGCCCTCTTTGTGAAAAAGAAAGATGGATCTTTTCGAATTTGTATCGATTATCGTAAGCTTAATAAGCTTACCATCAAGAATCGATATCCCCTACCTTAAATCAATGATCTCTCCGATCATCTGCAGGGTACTTCATGCTTTTCCAAGATCGATTTGCATTCTGGGTATCATCAACTTCGTATTCTCGAAGAAGATATTCCCAAAACGGCTTTCTGCACGAAGTATGGCCATTACGAGTTTACAGTCATGCCTTTTGGGTTGACAAATGCTCCAGCCATCTTCATGGACTTAATAAATAGAGTCTGCAAGCCTTATTTGGATCAGTTCGTCATTGTTGTTATTGATGACATCTTGATCTATTCATGTCCCGAGCTGATCACGATCAACACCTTCGTTGACATTGGAACCCCTAAAGAAGGAACAAACTTTTCGCTAAATCCTCCAAGAGGAAATTTTGGCTTAAAGAAGTTCAGTTTTTGGGTCATGTAGTCAACAAGCAGGGTATTCATGTGGATCCATCCAAATTGCTGCAATTAAGGATTTGATTCCTAGTATGCTTTAAATACCCGTGTCCAAAGATAACAAATTTAAAGGTCAAATTAAACAATTATGCGAGTATACGATTATGCGATTATGTGATATGTGTTTATGTGTTCTCCACTATGTTTTTGTGTGATCCGATTTTCAAATCCTCATAGAATCTTTCATATCTTCATATGAGGGATTCATAGTAGGATATTCAAAAGGTACTACCTTAAATCCTTATGGGCTTCTACGTGGTAGTTAAGACCCTTGGGTTATATAGTACCATTCCATGATTCGAAGAGAGACCCTTGAATGGTCTAGTTAAAGATTGATTCAAGATCTGGTTAAGAATGGCATGTGATGATACAGCTTAAAGGACCCTATGGTGGTCCAGTCACGCTCATCACAGGTTCATTCATATGGTTTTCCTCTACACATTATTGAATACACTGTGTCAACCATGCAAAGAATTGCGTAATTATGGACGCGTACATAATTATAAAAATTCAGTGCACGAAAACCACAGTAAGATTTATCATGTGTAAGAACCGATAGTGACGACAAATAACGAAACGTGAACAATGTAATGGAGGTACGGTGGACGCACCAATGGCGCTTCATATACTTTTATATAAGTGTCCCTCTTGCATTGAAAGCATAATGTTATTTAAAGTTACTAGAAGTTCAGAACCCTAACCAGTGTTGTTTTGTCTTTCAACTTCATGTTTTGAACTCTCACAAGTTTCCTCTAATTAAATTTCAGAACGAAATTTCCTGAAGTAGGGGAGACTGTAACACCTGTGCCTCCACGGCCATCGAACAAATACCAAGTCAATGAAATATTGTATTTCATACTTGGGATTTGTATAAATATGTGTATCATTTGCACATATCGATTCTTGTTCGATTTCAAGCTCTAAATCGCTTTCTGGAAGGTTATACGCGATCTGATGCGTAAATATAACCATTTTAATGCAACGAACACTTCGGAATAGTGAAATAGGCTTAACATACCTTAAATAACCTTTACATAACTTAGATATAATTTTTGGATGGTTTGGTATGCCGAAATCAAGTTAATTCGCTTACAGAGACTAAATTTGACAAAACTGCGAAAGTATGCCAATTTGAACTGTAACAGACATTCCGGAACATGACCATAAGTTAAAAATACCATAAATATCCTTTATATAGCTTAGAAATAGGCTTTGAGGGGTTCGGTGTGCTAAAATAAACTTTTGGGTCATTCAGGGACTAAAAGCGTCAAAAAGTGCACAAGTTTGCATTTTCGCGCATAACTTACGTTCTGAATACATCCGGACATCCAAAAATTTATGTAAGCACTATAATATTTTATTTTAGTATTTGGCATAAGAAAAATCCATTCGTCACGCCATTTGGATCGTTTTTCGCGCTTATGCGCATTCCGTCGTAATTAACCGAACAACGCGATCGTACGGCCAAACGAACCGACATCCATGATATTTTCAAGCATATTTCATGTTCCCTATGTCTTTACATCATTGTGGAGCTTGAAATTGGGTTTGACGGGTGTTAGAAGTGCCAAAACACGACGATACGCGCACAGGGGCCTGTTCTGCCAGTTTTCAAACTTTCTGGTCTGCAGGTCCTTGCGCACCTCAAAACTTTTAGTGTTACGGTGTGCAAGCATGTCCTTGCGCACCTCAACACAAATTGTGTTACGGTGCGCAAGCAGGGGTCAGATATGCAGAAACTTGTTTAAACAGCCTGTTTTCAGTCTTTCAACCCTCCAAAGGCCAATGCCAAGTGTCAAAACCTTATGGTGGGTGGCCAAATGAGTTACCACAACTTTCCAACAAGTGTACGGATTAGATTCGATCACGGTTTTCAATAAACGATCCTAACGGTGCTAGTATTCCTATAAATACCCACCAAGATTTCACTTCTTCCTCACACTTGAATCTGATTTATGCCTTCTAAGTTGAAGTTTATACTTCATACCTGAAGGTAAATCAGATCAAGAGCTTCCGGGGACCCGTTGTAAGTGTTCCTTCGTTCTTTTATGCGTTTTTAGCGTTTCTGCGTTGACCAGTTTATGGTCAACACGAAGTTCGGTTGAACTTCATAACGTGAGCGTAATCACGATGGTTATAGTCCCCTGTGACTATACCTACTGATTACCACGTTATCTAGGCTCAGTGACGTGGTAACAAAATACGCATGAATACGTATTCTGGCCGAAATCAAGGTTATTTAAGGTTATTTAAGGTATGTTAAGCCTATTTCACTATTCCAAAGTGTCCGTTGCATTAAAATGGTTATATTTACGCATCAGATCGCGTATAACCTTCCAGAAAGCGATTTAGAGCTTGAAATCGAACAAGAATCGATATGTGAAAATGATACACATATTTATACAAATCCCAAGTATGAAATACAATATTTCATTGACTTGGTATTTGTTCGATGGCTGTGGAGGCACAGGTGTTACAACACCATTGTGAACCTTACGCCTTTTTCACTCTCTGATCGAGGTTCTCGGCATTGAAAAGTCTTCGTAAACTAAATCACACGTGAATATGTTGACATTTAAGAGATATAATGTCAAGAAAATTAAGAGCAATGGTGATATATATGCGGATTAGACACCAAAAAATAAACATTCAAAAAATAGCTATAATTTAATGTATGTGTTTAGTGACGGCGTTAGATTCCTAATTGATAGAGAAAGGTCTGGAGGCAAGAAAAGATACTTCCAGGAGGTTGTCAATTGTTTTCGCTCGACGATTCCATTCATGGGTGGGTGGTTTAGCCCTTGTTCCTGTAACTCGAATCCTAGCCCGGCATATCCCATTTTAGTTTTACACCATTGTGAACCTTACGCTTTTTTCACTCTCTGATCGAGGTTCTCGGCATTGAAAAGTCTTCGTAAACTAAATCACACATGTATATGTTGACATTTAAGAGATATACGGGCAAGAAAATCAAGAGCAATGGTGATATATATGCGGATTAGACACCAAAAAATAAACACTCAAAAAATAGCTACAAATTAAAGTATGTGTTTAGTGACGGCATCAGACTCCTAATTGATGGAGAAAGGTCTGGTGGCAAGAAAAGCTGCTTCCCAGAGGTTGTCAAGTGTTTTCGCTCGATGATTCCATTCTTGGGTGGGTGGTTTGGCCCTTATTCCTGTAACTCGAATCATAGCCCGGCATATCCCATTTTAGTTTTACACCATTGTGAACCTTACGCCTTTTTCTCTCTCTGATCGAGGTTCTCGTCATTGAAAAGTCTTCATAAACTAAATCACACGTGTATTTGTTGACATTTAAGAGATATACAGTCAAGAAAATCAAGAGCAATGGTGATATATATGCGGATTAGACACCAATAAATAAACACTCAAAAAATAGCTACAATTTAAGGTATGTGTTTAGTGACGGCATCAGATTCCTAGTTGATGGAGAAAGGTCTGCTGGCAAGAAAAGCTGCTTCCAGGAGTTGTCAAGTGTTTTCGCTCGATGATTCAATTCTTAGGTGGGTCGTTTGGCCCTTGTTCCTGTAACTCGAATCCAAGCCCGGCATATCCCATTTTAGTTTTACACCATTGTGAACCTTACGCCTTTTTCACTCTCTGATCGAGGTTCTCGACATTTAAAAGTCTTCGTAAACTAAATGACATGTGTATATGTTGACATTTAAGAGATATACAGTCAATTAAATCAAGATCAATGGTGATATATATGCGGATTAGACACCAAAAAACAAACACTCAAAAAATAGCTACAATTTAAGGTATGTGTATAGTGACGGCATCAGATTCCGAATTGATGGAGAAACGTCTGGTGGCAAGAAAAGCTGCTTCCTGGAGATTGTCAAGTGTTTTGGCTCGACTATTCCATTCTTGGGTGGGTGGTTTGGCCCTTGTTCCTGTAACTTGAATCCTAGCCCGGCATATCCCATTTTAGTTTTACACCATTGTGAACCTTACTCCTTTTTTACTCTCTGATCGAGGTTCTCGGCATTGAAAAGTCTTCGTAAACTAAATCACACGTGTATATGTTGACATTTAAGAGATATACAGTCAAGAAAATCAAGAGCAATGGTGATATATATGCGGATTAGAAACCAAAAAGTAAACACTCAAAAAATAGCTACAATTTAAGGTATGTGTTTAGTGACGGCATCAGATTCCTAACTTATGGAGAAAGGTCTGGTGGCAAGAAAAGCTGCTTCCAGGAGGTTGTCTAGTGTTTTCGCTCGACGATTCCATTCTTAGGTGGGTGGTTTGGCCCTTGTTCCTGTAACTCGAATCCTAGCCCGACATATCCCATTTTAGTTTTACAACATTGTGAATCTTACACCTTTTTTTACTCTCTGATCTAGGTTCTCGGCATTGAAAAATCTTTGTAAACTAAATCACACGTGTATATGTTGACATTTAAGAGATATACAGTCAATAAAATCAAGAGCAATGGTGATATATATGCGGATTAGACACCTAAAAATAAACACTCAAAAAATAGCTACAATTTAAGTTATGTGTTTATTGAAGGAATCAGATTCCTAACTGATGCAGAAAGGTCTAGTGGTAAGAAAAGCTGCTTCCAGGAGGTTGTCAAGTGTTGTTCTTTTCAATCGTCTTATCTGTTTTCTTCTTTTATTTTGATCTTTAGGACTTTATCTTCTTCTTTAGATCAGTCTGAATAAGTTTTTCTTTAATACTTACATATAAAGTTTCCTAACAAGACACCTCATGACATCATCTCTGACCACGATGCTCGATTTACTTCGCGTCTCTGGGAGACATTCTAATCCGCTCTCGACACTACTCTTAACCTCAGTACCGCATTCCATCCCCAGACCGACGGTGATCGGATTGTCGCGCTCCAATCAAAGATAATATTTATATGCCCAAATTATCCTTAACAAATAGCTAGTGGTAGCGAGGGGTCGATCCACGAAGAGTATGTGGTTTGCGAATGGATTTACTAGAACTAAGATGGTTGTCACAATTTATGAAGCTTGCTAATAAAATTCTTGTGTTTTTGTTTTTTATGAAAGATATCTAACTTGTATGTATAATAAAAATGGTGAAAGTTCTATTTTAGATAAATATAAGCACTTAATTGAATACAAATTCCTAGTTAACAATGGTGATAAATATGAGATTTCTAAACAATAACAAGTAAAGGGATCACACCCGGTTTCGGTAGTTGCTAAATTATGGTTTCTACAAGTTTAAGGCTTCAATTCAAATGCATACAATAAACGGATTTAGTGTACCGTGACTTAGGTGCTAATAACTATCAACGCTCAATGAACGGACAAGAATACACTTTGTAATCAACACAAGTAAATCCTAACCAAGACAACGCATATTACACATAACCATTTCATAAAGTCATAACTTTTAACATCGCTCGACAGTTTATGAATTCGAAACAAATGTAAGCTATTGCCAAAGGTTTCTAAAATCATACACAATTTGTCACAAATTGAAACAAGAACAATTCAAAACCATAAATTAAACAACTACCTACACCGGGGTGAAACCGAGATGATTAGCCACTCATGGTTGCCGGAGCTTGTTCACCGGATGAATGAAACTTGCCAGAAGTCATCTTGAAGATTGAAGAATGGAAAATGATGATTCTCTTGATGTAAGATGAAGGTTTGTAGGATGTGATTGTGAAACTCACAACTACGTAAGAATGGATTTCTGGACTTGAACTTGGATATGGAGGTGTGGTGCTTGACATCTTCATCTTGGATGAGGATCTTCTTTATATAGCCATGGAAGTCTTCAAGAACATGGAGCATTCAATTCACTACAAAACTTTTGGGCATTTTCTTCCTTCAAGACTTTTGATCACCTTCTCCCTGTTTACTCCCATGCTAGAAGACTTTGGGGTTGCTAATTTTCTCCAATTGCTGCTCTAGAGTTGTGTTCTTGGCCCTCTTTTGACTAACAAAACCGTATTAATTGAAAACAAGCAAGTCCCACTCATTAAAAAGGCATCCAAGAAAAATTCTCCGGATCAACTTTCTAGCCACCGTCGCCGACTGTGGAAGTGGCCGTCGGCGACGGAGTCTAGAAATGTCATTTTCTGTTTTCTTCATAACTTCTTCGTTATAGCTCCGTTTCACGCACCGTTTTCGCCCACGTGCTCGTAATTCCGGCCTCTATCATAATATCTTCCAATGTCTTCATGTTAACTCCATTAACATTCCCTAAAGCACATCCAATCTTCGTGGTTAACCCGGTCTTTGTCATTTTTCATCCCCGGTTGATGATGTTTGATCCCGGTGACCCGTAATGCTCCCAATTAGCTCCTTAATCTTCACAAGACCTACAAAACATAATTCCTTTTACAAGTAGGCTATTCGAGATTAAACATATGTAAAAACATTAAGTTAAGCACAAATGATAACCAGTTTTCGACCGCGCATCACATCCCCACACTTGTCTTTTGCTTGCCCTCAAGCAAATCTGTTTTTCACTTTCGCGTGGGTCGAACAATGAATACACTCCCCATTCCCGAGACAAAGGTTAAGGTCCAATGTCATGCTAAAGTTCAAACTCTTTACAATTCGAAATATATATAACGGTAATGTGATCTCACATACACAAATGGTTATCCAAGATTAACTCGCCCTTGAACTAACAATTCATACATATCCCTCACAATGTTCTCTCCACTCGGTTTAACAATTGGCTAATATGTAATGTATTAGCATCTTGACAATTAATCGCTCAAAACCGATTAGAACACGTACCCGCATAGGCTTGCAACTCAATCATTCTCCACCATTGATCACGAATACTAAGCATAAGTCATAAGGTCTTTAAAAGGGTTGTAACGGGGCTAGGGTTAAGGGTAGGAAATAGGATATTTTTAAGTGGCTAAAGTGATGAAAAAATTCGATTTTTATTATAACACAACTACTCCAACTTAAATAAACATAACTATAAGGCAATGATTTTTCACCTTTTCAACAACTAGAACACATATTTTTGTTCTTTTCTCAATGAATTTCTTATCTTTTTCATCATATTTTCTGATTTTTTTTAATACAATTAAATACAACTATACAACCTTGCTAAAGAATCGAATTTCCATCACACGGGTTTAAACAAAAAGGCTTATGGTTGTTGGCTAAGTGGGTTGTCAAACGAAGGTTTAGGCTCAAAGTTGGCAACTAAGGGATAGATTTCGGGTACGGATATATAAATGGTGTAAAAAGGAAAAGGTTCACCTAATGCCTTAATCATTCTCGTGCTTGTATTCGGTCTATGGTCTCAAACGTATCAAAAGATGCAAGTTCTACAATACATGACTAATGGTCCACTCAAACAAAGAAATATGTGTATATATGATTTATGAAAGTGGCCCAAAATCTCACTTATAAGGGTATGATATGTGATATGCACCAAAAGCTAGTTCCTTAGGCGAATTATTTCCAAATAACCACCCGTTAGATACCCGTCATACAATTAGTTTGAACTTAACTATGACAAAAGACCAAATAGGTTGTGCCATCCCTCGTTGACTTAGCTACTTGTGCTTTTTAAGATTGCTTTTAAACAAGAAACTTTTGAAAAATTTCTTTGAAATTTTCCCCCATCCCCACACTTGAGGTAAACATTGTCCTCAATGTGTAGTATTTAAATGAGTGGGTCAAAATCTAAAATTTTTACTACTCCCCCATCCCCACACTTGAGGTAAACATTGTCCTCAATGTGTAAGAACTAGAGTTTTAAAATGCACAAGGGATGTGACACGGCTAATCCTCCCAAATTCACCCCGGAACAATACAAAATACGAAATACAATCCACTTATTATCACACTAACAATCAAGGTAAAATGGAAACGCATGCACCTAATTTTTGTTGCTTGATGTCCATATTTCCTTCTTCTCTTCATAAAAATGGTTGTCTCGTGAACATCATGTACCTACAAATTCTAACCCTTGTGTAGAAGCATGCTTCTCACAACAATCAAAATTTGTTAGTTACCTAGTTCTACCATTTTTTTAACACATTACCAAGCCATACATTATTTTACCTTTATTTATGTGGAAAAACAAATAAAAGACGAAATAAAAATAAAGCACACAAAAAAAAAAACAACACACAACATACCATACCTCTTCAAAACCCTAAAAACTCACGCCCAGAAATCTTGCAAACGAGCAAGAATTGATGGAAACCGTTATGGGGGTTTAGTTCCTCTCGAAAAACTACACACTTTAGGCTCAAGAATCAACTGATTTGGGTGAGAATTGAAGAAGTTATGAAGGTTTGAAGGTTGGAAGGTTATTGGGAATTTTTTTTTTTAAAATGAGTTTTGATTCGAATTTTTTTATTTATTTATTTATTTATTATTATTATTATTATTATTTTTTAAACGAATTTTTTTTATATATATATATATTTTTTTTTTTTTAAACGAACTTTTTTTTTTTTTTAAACTAAATTTTTTTTTAAACGATTTTTTTTTATTTTATTAAAAACGAATTCATTAATTTTTTTTTTATATATTATTATTATTATTCTTTTTTTTAGATTTTTTTTTAAGCCCGTCGCCGACGGCTGCTAGCCTGAGCAAATTCTTCCGACGGCTTAAGCTACTGGCTACGGCTTTTGTGTGCCGACGGCTGGTTTTTGTAGCCCGTCGCCGACGGCTTTGAAGCCCGTCGCCGACGGCTGCCCAAAATTAATTTTTTTTTTTTTTTGAAAAATATGTTTAAAAATAAGAACTTTTAATAAAAGGACTATGTACTTATAAAATTCTTAAAAAATAATAAAATTCTTTTTGTGATTTTTTATTATAAGCTAAAAATTAAAAAAAATACGAAAAACGTAACGATTCTACCACCCCCTAAAAAAAACGTGTATTGTCCTCAATGCACAAAACGAAATCTAAAACATACCTTATGTCTTCAAGAGTCGTTTATGATGTTCGGACTTCACATAATCAAATAAGGTTAGTAGGAAACGATTACGATCATATCTAAAATACACAAAAAATTTAAAACTATACACAATTCTAATTAAAATGTTACAAGTCCTTTTAAACCCCCCAATAGCTTGGGAGGACGAGAGGTCTCGTGAGGGTTATATAGGGAACACACCCACAACGTTCATTTATCTATACCTCATGGTGGTCGAATGGCATGCTTGCCGCCTACAAACTCCTCAAACTCACCCATCGGTGATTCATACCATTTGTTGCCAAATGGTCCAAATTTCCTCACCTCCTCTTCCTTCTTCTTTTCTAGAGGTGACTTTTTCACCTTCTTCTTCTTGACCGTCTTCTTCTTTGTTTCTCCAAACCTACCAACCATAGCACACACCTTTTTGTTTGGATTCATGTCCATTTTAGGACACTTATCCTCACCGAGTGGGTTAGTAAATTTTGGAAAAACATTTAAATTTAATTCCCGGTCCCCAAACTTCATGCTTACTGTTCCCGTGGCACAATTTATAATAGCATTAGCAGTTGCGAGGAACGGTCTACCCAATATGACTATCGGCTGGGTGTCCTTAACACACCCAATATAGTCTACTACCAAAAAGTCAACTGGGTAGTAGCAATCTTCCACCTTCACAATCACATCTTCCACCATCCCCCTTGGATGCGTGGGAGTTTGATCGGCCAATACTACGGGAGTATCAAATTTTTTCAATGGACCAAAATCATATTGGTCATACAAACTCCCGGGCAAGATGCTCACACAAGCTCCAAGATCTAGGAGCACCCTCTCAATTTTAAATGTTCCAATTTGAATTGTAATAAGAGGATCTCCCGGATCTTGAGCTTTTTGGGGAAGGGCGCTCGATAAAACGGCACTCACATGAGATATCAAATCAACCGATTCGGGTAATTTGTTGTGCCGTTTTTCGATGCTTAGCTCCTTTAAGCATTCCACATGAGCCGGAACCTTTTTAATGTCATCGAGTAACGGTAAATTAATTTTTGCTTGTTTAAAATTTTCCCACCCCTCGTCCTTCGGTAGGCACCGTTCTTCAAATTTTGATGCATTAATCGGGTTAAGTTGATTTAAACAATTTTCACAAAAAGATTTTTTAGTTACATTTTCAATTTTACTTTGTGAAGTCGTTTCTTGTTCATTTTCAATTTCCGGCTCATCATTTATATTTTACACTACACCATCAACGAATTGTGGTGGTGGAATGCTTTCAACACTACAAACTTCATCATTTAAAAGAATACTTACCGCACTAACGCGTGCATTCCTCACATTGCTTGTGCTAAAACCTTGATGTTTCGGGTTCACTGTAGTGTCACTTGGAAGCTTTCCCGTGCTTCCTTTCATTTGAGCCATCTCCTCCGCGAGTTGGCCCACTTGCTTCTCCAACGCCTTATGGGATTTATCTCGTACCTCAAATTCTTTCCTTACTTCGGTTGTAAGGGTGGTCATAGCATTCATGAGAGCGTCCATTTTAGAATTGAATGGATCGTCACCTTGAGAGTTTAATGGACCACCCCCATTTCCACTTTGGTTGTAACCACGTTGATAATTACCTTCACTGTTTTGATACCCTTGATTACCCCCTTGATTATAATTCCTTTGGTAACCCCCTTGGTTATAATTCCTTTGGTAACCTCCTTGGTTACCACCTTGACGATTGTTGTACGACGACCCACCTTGACCACCTTGATTACCCGCTTGGAAATTTGGATTCATTTGATTCGAAGAATTACCATACCGGAAATTAGGGTGATTCCTCAAACCGGGGTGGTAAGTGTTGGAGTTCATATCGTATTGGCTCTGGTCTCCATACACTTGATTTACTTCCGCGGTGGCTTGGCAATTCTCGGTCCGGTGACCGATGTCACCACATTCTTCACATACGCTATATTGTACCGCACCCACTTCCTTCTTCTTCATGCGGGCCAATTCTCGCTCCAACGTATCAATCCGATCCTTAGAATTTGCATCACGATCGGGCCAAGACCTTGAGGTAGGGTGCTTTTTGGCTCGGTCGGCCGACTCTTTCGCCTTTGATCTCTTGCTCATTCTTTCTAGGAATTCTCAATCGTCATCCTCGTGATTGCTTAATAGAGTTCCATTGCTGGTCGATTCAAGGTGGTTCCACGTCTCATCATCCAAACCCCTCACGAAGCATTTAACCAACTCCCACCTTTCGATTTGATGATGTGGGCATTTCCGCATCAATTCTTTGAATCGAGTGAATGCTTCATGTAACGGTTCACTCGATAGTTGTTGAAATGACCTTATTTCATCCCGTGCATCATCGGTCTTTGCCATTGAATAATATTCGTCTAGAAAGACTTGTTGCATTTCTTCCCATGTTCGGATGCTATTCGCGGGAAGTGTGAGAAACCATTGTTTTGCTTTGTCTTTCAACGAAAATTGGAACAATCGAAGTTTGACCTCCTCTAATGCGAAGTTGTGCCCCCCAATAGTGTTACAAATGGAGGAAAATTCCGCCAAATGCGTGTATGGCTCATCATTAGACCTCCCATTGAAGTGGGGAAGTATATTGATGTAATGAGGCTTACAATCAAACATTCTCCTTTCACATACTATAGGAGAGTCATTGTCGGTAACTACCGGTCGAAAACGGTCATTCACTCCCCGTGGAGGTTGTTGATGACGCTGTGGACCGTTAACTTCTTGGTCTACCGGTCTTCGATTATCCCTTCTATCGCCTCTTCGATCATCTCTTCGGTTTCCACCTTGGTCACCCATTTGATAACCTCCTCCCACAAAACGAGGAATCCGATTAGGATTACCATTGTTGTTATTGTTGTTGTAAAACCCATCATTTCGGTTCCTTTGGTTTTCGTTTCGTGGTTGGCGGTTATTTCCGTAACCATCATTCCTCCTATCCCCATACCCGTAATCATCGTTCCCCACATAGTTGGCATTTTGATAGTTAAACCCGTCACCTTCAAATCCTGGGTTATTGTAAATATTACCCCGATTCACGTACCCCCAATCTCCGTTATCGTTGACCCGATCATCATAGTAGCCCCCGTCATCCGAATTTTCCGTATGAATACTCACATGCTCCGGCGATTAATAACCGGGAACACTATAAGGTTCGTCATCGGGAATGGCGTTTCTCAAATCATCTATGTTGAAAAATGGGTCTTCGTTTGCGGGATTGCCACGATACGCTTGTTGATGAAGGTTTTGTTGTTGGGGTGTTCTTTGGTTGTTGTTGGGATTTTGGTTTTGGAAAGGTGGTGTGGGTGGTCCGGTATTGTTGTTACCACCCGGTTGTTCTTGAGGCATAGGTTGAATATTTGGAGCGGGATTGAAATTGCTTTGGTATTGAAATTGGTGTGGATTTTGGTTTTGGTTGGAATTTTGGTTTACCATTGAATTGGTTTCAATGGATGGTGTATATGGTGAATTGGTGTTGGGTTGATTAGAAGCAAGTGTTGCCTCTAACCGAGTGGCTAAGTTTCTTCGAACTAAACGCTCAACCTCCGGTTCGAACACTAGCGGTGAGGTTCTACCGGAATTCCTCGTATGCATGCACTACTTGTAAGTATAATCTGCACAAGTAACACACCCGCGTAGCAAGAAAATAGAGAAAATAGCAAAAAGAAACAAAGCACCTTAATCACAAAAATTCTGAAAATTATTACAAAAATTATGAAAATTATCCAAACACAAAGCGCACGAACTCCCCGGCAACGGCGCCAAAATTTGATCGGATTGTCGCGCTCCAATCAAAGATAATATTTATATGCCCAAATTACCCTTCACAAATAGCTAGTGGTAGCGAGGGGTCGATCCACGAAGAGTATGTGGTTTGCGAATGGATTTACTAGAACTAAGATGGTTGTCACAATTTATGAAGCTTGCTAATAAAATTCTTTCGTTTATGTTTTTTATGAAAGATATCTAACTTGTATGTATAATAAAAATGGTGAAAGTTCTATTTTAGATAAATATAAGCACTTAATTGAATACAAATTCCTAGTTAACAATGGTGATAAATATGAGATTTCTAAACAATAACAAGTAAAGGGATCACACCCGGTTTCGGTAGTTGCTAAATTATGGTTTCTACAAGTTTAAGGCTTCAATTCAAATGCATACAATAAACGGATTTAGTGTACCGTGACTTAGGTGCTAATAACTTTCAACGCTCAATGAACGGACAAGAATACACTTTGTAATCAACACAAGTAAATCCTAACCAAGACAACGCATATTACACATAACCATTTCATAAAGTCATAACTTTTAACATCGCTCGACAGTTTATGAATTCGAAACAAATGTAAGCTATTGCCAAAGGTTTCTAAAATCATACACAATTTGTCACAAATTGAAACAAGAACAATTCAAAACCATAAATTAAACAACTACCTACACCGGGGTGAAACCGAGATAATTAGCCACTCATGGTTGCCGGAGCTTGTTCACCGGATGAATGAAACTTGCCGGAAGTCATCTTGAAGCTTGAAGAATGGAAAATGATGATTCTCTTGATGTAAGATGAAGGTTTGTAGGATGTGATTGTGAAACTCACAACTACGTAAGAATGGATTTCTGGACTTGAACTTGGATATGGAGGTGTGGTGCTTGACATCTTCATCTTGGATGAGGATCTTCTTTATATAGCCATGGAAGTCTTCAAGAACATGGAGCATTCAATTCACTACAAAACTTTTGGGCATTTTCTTCCATCAAGACTTTTGATCACCTTCTCCCTATTTACTCCCATGCTATAAGACTTTGGGGTTGCTAATTTTCTCCAATTGCTGCTCTAGAGTTGTGTTCTTGGCCCTCTTTTGACTAACAAAACCGTATTAATTGAAAACAAGCAAGTCCCACTCATTAAAAAGGCATCCAAGAAAAATTCTCCGGATCAACTTTCTAGCCACCGTCGCCGACTGTGGAAGTGGCCGTCGGCGACGGAGTCTAGAAATGTCATTTTCTGTTTTCTTCATAACTTCTTCGTTATAGCTCCGTTTCACGCACCGTTTTCGCCCACGTGCTCGTAATTCCGGCCTCTATCATAATATCTTCCAATGTCTTCATGTTAACTCCATTAACATTCCCTAAAGCACATCCAATCTTCGTGGTTAACCCGGTCTTTGTCATTTTTCATCCCCGGTTGATGATGTTTGATCCCAGTGACCCGTAAAGCTCCCAATTAGCTCCTTAATCTTCACAAGACCTACAAAAAATAATTCCTTTTACAAGTAGGCTATTCGAGATTAAACATATGTAAAAACATTAAGTTAAGCACAAATGATAACCAGTTTTCGACCGCGCATCAGACGGTCAGACTGAGCGCACGATCCGCACCCTTGAAGACATGCTTCGTTTGTGCGTTATAGATTTTGGTGGTAATTGGGATTCGCATTTTCCTTTAGTCGAATTCTCGTACAACAACATTTATCACCCTAGTATTCAAATGGCACGCTTTGAGGCATTATATGGAAGAAAATGTCGATCGCCTATTGTATGGCATGAGATCGGAGACGCGCAAATTACCGGTCCTGAGTTATTACAAGAAACGACTGACAAGATCCTCTAAATCCGAGACAATCTCTTGAAAGCTCAGAGTCGTCAAAAGAGTTACACCGATAAATGCCGCAAGCCCCTTGAGTTTGAAGTTGGTGATCACGTACTCCTAAAGGTTTCGCTTTGGAAGGGGGTGACCCGATTCTGGGACCCTTTAAGATTGTTGGTGCATATGTCTGTCGACTTCGTCTTGTATCGAGTCTTGTACTAGTCTAGATAGATCAGGGCACGTAATACGAGAAATCTGTGTTGGTAGCTATTTCGTACGAAATAGCTTGGCTATTTCGTTTGAACTATATCGTGCAAAATACCCTTGTCTATAAATACTAGGTGTGCCTTGTCATTTGTAACTTTCCGGTTTCAGTGCCGAACTACTGCCGAAGTGTCTACTCACTGTAAAACGTTGTTATATTAATGAGAAAGACAATTAAAGTGTATATCTAGCTGAATCGAACTCGATACATTTGTTTCCGCCTCTCGTATTGAGAAGAACACCTCTGAACGACTCATTTCGGTCGTGAAAATGATCCTACAAGTGGTATCAGAGCTCAGGAGGAGGAGTTCTTACCGAATTCAGCTTGATTTCATCATTTTTCTGACTTCTACACCTTCTTTTCAAAATTAAACAAGTTTTGTCGGTTAAAATGGTTTGAATTTCACACATTATAAGCGTAACAGTGTTTTTACAAAGCCTTGAAAGAATTGGACCTAAAATCGCCCTAGAATTTGATCAATTGGACAAAAATCTGGCCGACATGATGACATCAGCAGTATTTCGCACGGAATAGAGCTTTGATTTCGCACGAAATCACATTTGAGTTTTATTTCGTTTGAAAAGTTAGTTTATTTCGTACGAAATCAGTATTTCGTGTGAGATTTGGTTAATTTCACACGAAATCATCATTTCGTGTGAGCTATTTCGTACGAAATCACTATTGAAATCACTACTTCGTATCAAACTGTTCTTATTTCGTGTGAATCATTTCGTTTGAAGTCATTTTACAGGTCATTTCGCACCAGTTGGTCATTTCGCTTGAAGGTATATCGCGTGGAAGTGTATTTCGTTTGAAAGGGTTGATTTCGTTTGAAAGTGTCTGATTTTGGGAAACTTGTTACCAAATCATGGAAGAGGAATTCTATAACGCATTTGCTACTGCTCTGACTACTCCAGCTACCATTACTCAGAGCCTGAACATGGAAAATGAAACTGGAACTTTGCAAAAAACCTCAAAACTCATGGGTATTGAGGAGTATGATGGTTGGAAAGATCGGTTTGAAAACTGGGTTCAAGCTAATCATTTGAGATCTTGGGAGCGTATTGAGAAAAAGTATGTCAAACCTCGTACGGATTTGGGTGTAATCAAAACAATTTCTTAACTGGCAGATAAAGAACAAGACATGTACAAAGCAGAAAAAAATGATGATTAATCTACTCCAGCAAGCTATGAAAGAAGACATCTTCGTATTGCTTCAACACGACAATACTTCATGTTCGATTTGGGAAGCACTTCGAATTAAGTTTGAGGGAAGTGAGAAGATGATCAGGAGTAAGAAATCATTGCTAAAGAAAGAGTTTGATTTGTTTTCGAGTTTGCCATGGGAATCTTCAAAGAAATTGATTGAAAGATATTGTTACTTAGTGCGATCTATGTCTCTGTTAGAAATAGTCAAAGATCAAGAGGAATGGGTTGATAAATTAGCTGATGCTTTACCTCAGAAAGAATGGGGTACATATTTGATAATCTAGAAAAACACTGGAGAATATGACAAATTGACAATTTCCCAGTTCATTGAAAAGATTGAGGGTCAAGATCTTGAACAGCAAAAGATTGCAAGGATGAACAGTCCAAGTGGTCAACAAGACATCAAGATGTATTACAAAGGGAGTGTTCAGGATATTGAAGCGAGTCCAAAAGTCCAAACTGCTTTTAATGCAGAAAACTCATCTGGATCAGTCAGTCAAAGTCCAAACAGCAGCAGTGGATTTTCTTCATATCCAAGTGTTAGTCCAAAGTCAACCTCAAGTCATCAGTTCCAAAGCTCAAATAGCGGGAATGGTCATGTTTTACATTGCAACATCGCGTTGCATCTTCAGAATGGTCAAAATTTCTCTGAAGAGATTGCTAAAGGTCACATGTCATTACTTGCTACTGTATTAGAATCATATGAAGGATTGGTTGATGGAAGGATCAGAAATCCTATGCTAACAAAAGAGGATTACGATCAAATTGATGCTGAGGAGATGGAGCTTATGGATATTAAATGGTGTTTAGCTAGTGTTTTGAGGAGAGCTGAAAATTTTAAGATGATTACAGGAAGAGATGATTTCAGAGATGCTAATGTTTCTACTTTGGGTTTTGATAAATCTAAAGTTACTTGTTTTCGATGCAGGGAGAAAGGACATTTCAAGAGGGAATGTAAAAATCGAGAAGCAAGTGGAGCACAGAATCCGTTTGGAAACAATGATTATTATCGAAAATCTATATATCAACAAGTTGCTCATCAACCGTATCAACAACAAGAACCACAAACTGCACATGCTAAAAAGGCGGTTGAAGAGGCAAACAAGAAAGCTTATTTTGGTATAATTGATCAAGATGATGAAAAAGTGGCAGATGGTTGCAGTTGGGAAAAATACATACCACCTACTTCAAAAGTGGTAGCTCTTACTGCACAAATAGTTCAAGAACCAGATTTGATGAAGGAATGGATGAAAGGGTTTGCTAGTGATGAGAAAAACCAAGATGGAGAGTTTGTTTCTTCAGATGATAGTTCAGAAAAGACAACAGTCTTTGATCAATCATCATCTGATAGCAGTGATGATGAAGAAGAAACTCAAATAAATATTGGGAAATCTGTATTATCTCCTGAAAGTTTTGAATTTTATTTTGCAGATAGATTGAAGAAGCTGAAGGAGAAACGAGCAGCAAAAGAAAAGAAAAATGTGAAAAGTGAAAGTGTTGCTCAGGAAAAGATTTCTGAACAAAGTAAAGAAGTTAAAGTCGCTGAGAAGATGGTTGAGGCTGAAAAAGTTGTTGAAGCTAAAAAGGTTGTTGAAGTTGAAAAGATTGTTGAAGTCATCAAGCCGTGTTTGAAGTGTTCAGAATCTTGCAAACAATGTGAAGAAAAAGATGAGAAATTGAGTGAGCAAGATAAGATGAAGGAAAAGTTATTGTTCGATCTCAATTATGTGAAAGAATCGTATGACATTTTGAACAGAACAGTGAATGGTCTTCAGAAGACAAATTCTGAAAGAGAGGATGCATTAACCATGATGAATGCAGTGATGATGACAAAACAGAAGGCCATTAACCATTACATTGAAGAATGTGCAAAATGGAAGCAAGAGTTGGAGACAGAAAAGATAGAGAATGAAAGAATCAGACGTTTGTTGCAAAGTTATTCTAGTTCTGATTATTTGATTGATCGAATTTATCCAACTGTTGCAGGTTTAGAAGCATTTCAAGATGAGAAGCAGAAAGAGAAGGATACTGGTAAGAAACAAAGTGCAAATTATAACAAGTGTCTGCCTCCGATCTGGGAAGGTTATTCTCCCAGAAAACCAAATGAGGAGAAAGTAAAAAAGGCAGTCAATATAAAATTGAAGTCTGAAACAACTGATGAGTTACCAGAAAACATTGACGTCACGTTCACATCGTCTGACACTGATCATGAGTCTGAGTTAATAAAGAAAGTGGTCGATCGGGTGTTGGATAAGGATGAGGAGTCAGAGTCAAAGTCTGAGTCTGAAAGCTCGAGTTCATCAGTTGAAAGTCCAAAATCGTCGGTTAATAGAGTTTACAATAAAGAATTTCTTTTATCAAAATCTAATTTGAATGACGAAACACTCAAAGTGGCATATACTTTGAATGATTCAGACAAATTATATTCTGATGAGGAATATCCAATAAGAGGTGTTAAAACTGAAATGATAAAAAAAGGTTTTCAAATTAACAGAAAATAATATTTCTGAAATAAAAGATGTAAATCTTATTGAAAAACCTAAACAATACACCTCAAAAGTTCAACAAAGGTTAAACAAGAAAAAGGGTTACTGTTCTGGTTCAAGTTTTCAAAAGAAACCAAACCATAACAGTAATTTCAAAAAGAAAGGATTGGGATTTATTCCATCGAAAAATCATAAAAATGAGAAAACTTATAACTCAAAAACTGTATTTGTTTCAGGAACAAGTTCAGAGGAAGAAGAAAAGAGCTCATTCTGGAAGCAATCAAACAGAGAATTCCTTGCTAAGAAGCAAGAGAGAATGAAGAATGGAGCTTATCAAAGAAAGGAAACAAGAACTTGTTACAGGTGTCAAGAAGTTGGTCATATTGCTTGGAACTGTCCTAAAGCAACCAACATCAAACAGGAAGTTGTTTCTAAACTGAAAGAAAAGATTGTTGTGAAAAATGAACCACCAACTGAAAAATTCAAAGTTTTTAAAAATTCAACATATGAAGTTGGTGAATGTTCGAAAAGGTTTTACAAAAGAAGAGTGAATCTTGATAACCAAATGTGGGTTGTTAAGAAAACAGATGTGAAACCTGGTGATGAATCTGACTCGTCAAAGTCAGAGGAGCCACATGTTGAGGTTAAAAGTGAAAACTCAGTTCCTCTAATAGATGATGTCAACTTTCCACCATTGAGGACTGAAAATTTAAAAAAAAAAGTTGGTAAGGTTGAGATTTCAAATCAATTCTATTCTGAAAAGAGAGAATTTGATGTTGAAAAAGTTTTTAATGGAAAGGTGAAACATATTTTTGGGAAAATGGTCGATGGGAAGGCCAAATGGTTAAAAGAATTTTATGAAGAAAAAAGAAGTGTTGAAACCCCAAGTGAGACTGAAAAGGTCACATCCAAGTTTGGTCAGGCTTGGATGTCTGTTTTTCATATGTAATATTCTGACTTGCCGGAGCTCCCAGGTTGGTAAGCGTGGAGCAGGTATCGGCATTTTTCTTGAGAAATATCACAGTTGTGGATGGTGGTGGTTAAACGATATTTCGATCTACATGTGGTAGTATTCTTGAAAATTGTTATATTTCAACTTTCAAGTGGTATTGTTTGCTGAAAATATACAAGTTATGATGTTTTTGCCCACAAGTGGTTTTATGAAATTGGCAAAACTTATTTTCCGGAAAAATCATTTTGATTAAAACAAACTTAAGTGTTTTGAAATCTTAATGGGAAAATAGTTTGTTGAAAGGGGGAGTTCTGATTGTTTATGCCAAGTGGATGGCGATTTGAAGCAATTCACAACAGTTGTCACTTTATTTGTATAGTTTGTTTTCAAATTTCTTTTAATGGTTTTGAATTTTAGGGAGAGTAAGAACTTTTCAGGAAATCCAAAAACATTAAAAAATTTGAAAAAGTAAAAAACATGATAAAATCAAAAACGAGTTTTGTTGTGAAAAAGAGGAAATGATAGTACATCAATGGACTATCACAGCACACTAAAGATTTGGAAAGTCAAAATGTGATAAACGGTCTCACTGATGATGTGCCAGTAGGTTTTTGCACATTTAGTAAATTGTGTCGAGATATAAACCTAAATTTCAAACTTACTTATCTCATGGGGAACATCTCTTGGATATATGGGTAACCCCCGAAATCTTGTATGAAAGGTCCCTCTTTCTGAGATACTAGGTCTTTATGCTTAGTGATATCTGGGGTATTATCCCGGGACTTCTGATTTTGCGGAAGCAATGGCCTAGTCCCCATATAATACTTTTCGCTTGCTTAAAATATAGCACCTCCCTCAGCATAAAAAATGATGAAACATTGCAAAATGCTAATCATGTGATGTTGAAGAAAAGATTCTCTAAAGGGAACACACCTAAAGTCGAAGCCATCATCTCTCTGATTTTGCGGAAGCAATAGCCTGAGCTCTCATGGCCCTCGAATTTAACCCTTTACAGATATCATCTAGGTATACTCACCTGTAAGACTGAATATTGGGATCTGGATATGGGAGTATATTCTGAGGTGGAACATGCGTATAAGTTTAAGTCTCTAAAACATTAATCCCGTATCTCGAAACAGTTGAACTTTGTGTGAAAATTTAAGTGGATCAATATACTGACAATCTAAGTGAATCGTTTAGAACTTAAAATGTCTTAAGCTTAACGGTGTTGGTGATTGGTCTCATAAACTGATATGATCCTCTTACACAAACTCACAAAAATATTGACTGTAAATATTTCTTTACTTCATTTTCTTTCAAGTTCAAAAGTCTAAAAAGATTTTCAGTATGTTTTAGCATAATTTTTTGAAAAATACAAAAAGATTTTTGACAACTGATGTTGGAAAGCTGTTTTTCAAAATTCCAAGTGCTAAACATGATGAACAAAAGGTTTGGGAGAAGTTTGTTTGAGATGTTTCAGATGAAAATTGTTTGAAAAGAAAAATGGTATTTCTAAAAGTGATTCATCAGAGATTAACATTTTACAATCATTTATTGTTTGTTTAATACCTGCAAGTGATATATAAATTTGTCAAATTTTAAATTTGTGAAATTTATTGTGAGGTAGAGATGTGTGCAGGTTAGCCAGGTTGTGAATTAGGTTACAATCTTGGTACTATCAATGCTGATGAACTTAAGGAATCAAGAGATCTGATCAAGAGAATTAGAAAGCTCGAGATTCAGATTCAAAGATCGTGAAGATGATAGATCAGCATTCAAGCGGGATATTAGCTGATAGAGAAAAGATAGAGGATTGAGGATGCTTTACAATGTTAGATACTTCGGGAGAGAATGAGAAGACTGATAAAGACTGAAGATTGAAGACTCGACACCGAAGACTTCGTCAACATCCGAGGGGGAGTCTGTTGGTGCATACGTCTATCGACTTCGTCTTGTATCGAGTCTTGTATTAGTCTAGATAGATCAGGGGACGTAATACGAGAAATCTGTGTTGGTAGCTATTTCGCACGAAATAGCATGTTGGTCATTTCGCACGAAATGACATAGTCATTTCGTACGAAAGCTATTTCGTTTGAACTATTTCGTGCAAAATACCCTTGTCTATAAATAATAGGTGTGCCTTGTCATTTGTAACTTTTCGGTTTCAGTGCCGAACTGCTGCCGAAGTGTCTACTCGCTGTAAAACGTTGTTATATCAATCAGAAAGACAGTTAAAGTGTATATCTAGCTGAATCGAACTCGATACGTTTGTTTCCGCCTCTCGTATTGAGAAGAACACATCTGAATGACTCATTTCGGTCATGAAAACGATCCTACAAAGATTCTGGAAAGAATAAGCAAAGTGGCCTGGCGACTCGAATTACCGGAGGAACTCAGCAACGTACATTCGACTTTCCACGTCTCGAACCTCAAGAACTGCCTAGCTGAAGGAAACCTGCATGTCCCACTCAAGGATTTGCAAGTTGACGAAACTCTACACTTTGTGGAAAAGCCAGTAGAAATCATAGATCGAGAGACCAAGAAACTTCGACGCTCTCGCATTCCTATAGTGAAGGTTCGCTGGGAAGGCAAACGTGGCACCGAGTTCACTTGGGAACTCGAGAGTGATATGAAAGCTAAATACCCACATCTCTTTGTTACGCCTACGACTTAATTTCGGGATGAAATTCCCTAAAGTAGGGGAGGCTGTAACAACCCGACTTTCCGAGTCATTACTTGGAAACTTTCATTTCTTGCTTAGTTGTTTGTACTCCCGAGATTTCGATTATCGCAAAGGGTTTAAACTATATTTTACAACGCATTTTAAACACATATTACAACGCTTATTCAAAACGCAGTTATCACAACTAAACGCTATTTACAACGCTTACTATTTAAACGCCTTTTATCGTTTGTTTAGACTAAACGCTATCGCAACGCCAAAGCAACGCAACTCGAAACACAGATTTACTTTTATGCATCTTAGTTATTATGTGTGTTAATTATGTGATTACTTGTTTAATGTTATGTGGTTATCTCAGCGCAACGCTTATACGCTCAACGCTCACTCGCAACTCGCTTAAACGCAACGCAACGCTTAACACACGAAACGAAAGTTGGAAAACTAACTCGCACAACTCGGCTGATCAAATGGACACCCGATCGAATGGACATTCGCTCGGATGACCATCCGACCGAATGGCCATCCGACACCTCGCATCTCCCACCGACTTAACTTTCCTCTCACCCTATAAATAGTAACCGTAAATGTCCCTTTCACTGATTTGACATCTCCATCCGACCACTCGCTCTCAAGTCACTCTCAGTCACTTTTCATCGAGATTCAAGGTTATTTCGTAAGTATTTCTCCTCAAATCTTGTACAATCATCATCACTAATCACTTCTACATCTTCTTCTCCATCAAGATCACACACAAACACTTACTTTTTCTCTGAAATCGCTGATTTGGACCTCTTGAAGGTGGTTTCTACCGTTTTGCTCCGGAAAACGGCAAAAGATCATCTTATTCATCAAGATTGGTTCATATCTAATGGATTTCCACACTTTTCAACTCAAACTCAACAAGATCTCAACACTTTTCAACTTTTTTCAACTTTTCTTCAACTTTTTACTCAAAACCGATGGAATCTGGACTCACTCAGACTCTCTACTCATTCCTTAGTTGAGAGCCGGCTTGAAAACGGATTTCCATCAGAGAGATGACCGATTAACGGGTCAGACATGAAACTTCGTCAAGAACAGTGAATCTGATTGAATGGGGTGATTCCCATCCGATCGAATGAGCTGGGCCTTGGTGTGTTTCCGTTGTTGACACGTCGTCACGCCGTCTCCGTTAACTTTGTTAAACCTCAAACTTTTTAACTTAGAAAATTTTACAAGTTTTCAAACAACATATCTCCCACTCGAGTGGCCATCCGATCGGATGACCATCCGATCGAATGACCATTCGACCAGGTGAACTGTCCCTTTACAATTCCCTGTTAAATTATTTGATTAAACTTCGAACTTAAACAATTTTACAAACAATCACATCTCATTCGAATGGCCATCCGTTCGAATGGTCATCCGCTCGGATGACCATCCGCTCGAATGGATACTCATCTGTTCGGATCGCCATCCAAACGCCCTACCATTCGACAATCTGTTACGCACCGTTCAACGCTTATGCTACTGTTCTATGCTCAGGCTAACTCCAACGCGCTCCCTTCAATCCAATCAAGTCTGTGTTTACTAGCTAAACACGCACTGTGAGTATACTCGAACCCATTTTCATTTAACGCACTTTTGGGTGTTACATACATTCTATATCAAAACACAACGCAAACACTTTAAACGCTAACCGTCCCCGCATGCTATACATGATCTATGAATGCGTGTACTATGCTTATACAGTGTTACACTATACCGCCTCTAGAAACGACAGTACTATAGTTTGAACTCACCACCTGTCGTGGACAGGGGTTGCTAGGGATCACATTACTTTACTTCACGTGTTCGCTGAACATGTGTCGCGCATACTCTACAACGCAGTCTCATGGTTAAGTTGTAATCATTGTTTGATAGTTACATGCTTCGCCGTTTCATGTTACATGCCGGTTATGCGTAAACGTTTTTCATACTATATGCTATGCAAACTTGTGTACTCACCTTTACATTTTATGTATTGACCTTATTTTAACGTATGTGACAGGTTGATAGGATGTTATACTATGCTGTGATGAATCAAGTAGGAAGTCTAGAAACCCACCGAATAAAAATCTGAGTTGTCGGAATAGTATTTGTTTTTGAGACACGCTATCTGTAATGACTGTTATTACTTTATATGTTAGTAGTATGGGATATTAACGTTAAATATATTGTCATTAATAGTTGTTATGGATTCTCTTGGACAATCGGTTTCGCTCAGTGCCACGCCCCGATGATTCCGCCATCGGTTAGGGTGTGACACTTAGTTAGCTCATCATTAAGGGGGTAAGTTTCCCCCAAACACCTTCAAGAATCTAGCCAAGAATGGCCATGGAAGAAGATATGATAAAACTTGAAAAGATTATAGAAATCTTATAAACCTTGATTACACTAATGATTCTTGAGTTTTCCTAATGAATACAATAATTAGAGAGGGTGGGGTAGAAGAGAAGTATGTATTGGAGAAGAGGGGAGATAAATGAGCAAAAAAATGGTTGGTTTGAGCTTATAGTTATAGGCAAGTTTGAGCTAATCCTGATTATCAAGACAGGGCATGACGAGGCCGTGTCTCGTCAGCACGGGTCGTGGTCAACTTTATGGGCCCAACATGATATTCCAAATGTTCCAGAAGCTTTTCTTTCGTCTTGTATTGCTTTTCTTTTGTCTTGTATTGCTGAGGCACGGGACGCTGAGGCACGGGATGTGTCTGACTTTCTTTGTCTTGATCTTCAGACGTTGGGCTTCTAGAGATGTCTGGTGGGTTCCGAATCCGAGGCATGGGGCGTGTATGGCAAGGCATGGGGAGTGTCTGGACATTTTCTTCTATTTTTCTTTGTTTTTCTCCTGGTCTTGCTTTCTTTGTTATTCTTGGGTTATTTTTAACCTGAAAATTCAATATAAACCAATTTAAGCTTATTTTGAACATTTCGTTAACAAAACATATTAAAAATGGGTAATAATTTGATATAAAACACATGTGCATTTTAGCTCATATCAATGTGCATACCCAAAATGACGTGCAGATGCAACTATAACCTTCCAAATTCCAATCCTCCATAAAACCAAGTTCCCTGGATGACTTGCAGATCCTAAATCCATAAAAAATCCTGCTACAACTCACCCCGGGTCGACAATGAATCGACACTACCACTTGTGGAAACGGATTATCATTCTATCTCATCTGAACTCATTAAAGAATCATGAATTGGAGGGATATCCAGTTGGAATTAGGGTGAATTAGATCTGGGATTGGTAGTTGAAGTTGAGGACTTGAAGATGATAGCAAAAGATTGAAAATTTCCTATGTGGAGTCTTTTAGTGAAATTGGGGTTTTTTTAGGGTAAAGGTGTATAAAAAATGGCGAGATTACGACTCTACCCTTCAACATGGACGGCAAATTAACAGAAGTTGACGACTGGGAGACAAGTTGCAACGTATAGAAAACACAGGGTGGCAAACCAAAAAAATTTTAAATAAGGAGGCAAAGTGATTTTTTCCCAAACTATAGAGAGACAAATTTTTCTTAACTCTTTTAAAAAATGATGATACCTATATAGTATTGTATCATTGTGACACGTAATATGTCTAAAAAAGTTGTTTAAACATCAAACTCAATATTATTTATTTACCGGTCCAAGAATAAGGAAATTATAAAGTAAAATCCCAAGTAAAACAAAAAACTAACAACTACAAAAGATGCTCATTACCTAATTCCAAAAGTCTGGGGATGGCAATGGGTCGGGTTCGGGTCGGGTATTGGTAATCCCATACCCATACCCGGTTATAAAATCGTGTCCCATACCCGACCCAATACCCGTCGGGTATATGTCGGGTAATTACCCGTCGGGTACCGGGTATACCCGCGGGTATCGGGTATACCCATTAGTTTGTTAAAAGATATACATTGGGATTTCCAAATACATTTTTTACTATTATAATTATTATATAATTTTATTTATGCAACAACTATTATAAATTAAAATATACATTACATACATATAAGTTTTATCATAAATTAACAATCACTTTATAATATTAATACACTTATATGTATATACTTCACAACATACAAAATATAAATACTATCGTCAAATACTATCGTTAAATACGTATGCTAAAAGAAAATTTATTTTTTCACATTATGAACATACTAAAATAAATCACTAATAGATAAGGGTTAATGGAAAATAAAAATATAAATTAAAAACTTCGGGTATATAATTCGGGTAAACGGGTATGTGGTTTCGGGTAATCGGGTCGGGTATCACCTAATCCCATACCCGACCCATACCCGGAAATTTTTTTAAAACTAATCCCATACCCGGCCCAATACCCGTCGGGTATCAGGTATACCCATCCCATTTGTGTCGGGTTTCGGGTTTACCCGTCGGGCTCGGGTATTTTTGCCCTCCCTACAAAAGTCGTTTATCATTTCATTCCAAAATCCGCCATCAACACTAAAAAGTTATCTTTTTTTTTCTCTATAGTATTATAAATAGACGGGGTTTTTACATATTCCCCCTCCTATTTTTTTTTCTCTATAGTATTATAAATAGACGGGGTTTTTACATATTCCCCCTCCTAAGCTGGCTTATTACGTATTTCCCCAAACGAAAAAAACAATTACATATTTTCTCTTCCTAACCCATATATATTACATATTTCTTCTTTTCATTAAAATTACTCTTAAAATGACTATTTTACCCTTAATGAACTATTAAATGAATATTTACATATTTCCCCTATCTAATATCATTAATAAATTACATATTTCCCAAATTTATCTAGTATTTCCTTAATTCTTCTACTTGCTACATGAATAGTATATATCTATATCTTTATAAATATCATTGAATGTAAATAGTATATATCTATATCTTTATAAATATCATTGAATGTAAAAGGAAGTATAATATTTGAAAATAAGATCTGAAGATCTCGGACAACAACTTTAGCAAAAATTTACGACAACTTAAAATTAAAATTTATACACAAGGGGTGCTACGTAAGAAAATGGATACCCACGAATAGTCCCCAAATCTTTTATTTTTATCACATTCAAATAAACCACGTGTATTAAAAACCCGTAATTGTTTTTTTAGTTTGAGAAATATGTAATAAGCCAGCTTAGGAGGGAGAAATACGTAAAAAAAACCCTAAATAGACAAAGTCTCAAGCATTGACCTCTCCATTGTTTTATTGTGAAACCGCTTACAAGTCCATGAGTTTATTATGATTTATAATAAGACTTTTAATTTTAGTGTTATATGTGTAGTATATTAATGGTCATAATCCATAATTATGTTATAATTTAACGATGCTTACGTTTTGGTTGTTTTTCTTTCTTTCTTTGGTTTGGTCTATGAAGGGATTATGGTAAGTGGGCTTCCAATAATTTTCTTGGGAAAGTACCTCTCAGGCTAAACATATAATTTTAGATATGTAATAACTTTAATATTGTGTATAATAATTTGATTAACATGTGTAGATTAGAAAGATTAACCATACAAGTGAGATTAAAACATAAATATAATTGCATATATCACAAAATAAACATCACTTATAATTGACAACACCATTCAGGACTATAAGGCTTGAAATTGCGTTCAAGATCACTACCGATGATTATTAGGCGTTAAAATGAATACACTCATAGGAAACCAAAATTAAGTTAGTATACTTTTAAGTCTTTAATTTACTGTAATGTTTATCTTGATTTATATCAATTTGAAGCTATGAAGAATTTTCCTCTTTGTTTCTTTGGATTTATAATTTTATATGCTGTGAGTTGATGTCATTAATCTATCATAAGACACTTTCAGACACATCTGCTTTTTTGGCTCAACCTATCAGGGTAATATTAGGCTGGAGGGTGTGGGGCGCCACCCTTCGCCACCTGGACACCTATAGCGCCCCCCTCCGCCATCGACCACACCCCCGGCGCCATAGCCGGGGCGCCATTGAAGCTCCGCCAACATGTTAACGAGAGAAGATGGGCGTTTTCAGGTGGGGACCATGTTCTCAACCAATGATTTTTTTTTTTTTTTTAATTTTGGTTAATAGGGGGCTCCATCCACACCCTGCAATTTAAAGGGGGCTCCATGGCTGAGTTGGATCCTAGGTGGCGCTGACGTAGAGCTTAGGTGGACTTGATAAAGCCCATGGGGCTCCATCCACACCTTTTATTGTGAAACCATTGAATATTATAAATTGACCATTGACCGGTCACTTTCTTTTATTGTGAAACCATTGAAAACTTCAATGTTTTTTCATGATTTTTTATTACATTATTTGTTTTAATGTTTTTCGTGTAGTACGTAATTAGAAACTAAAAAGTATTAAATTAGTATGACTTGTGAGTTTATTTATATTAGTTTTTAAAGAATATTGTTTTGTGATTCGTTTTATTGGTTTATAATTTTAAGAAATACGAAGACATTTCAAAAGAAAGTCATCCAAAACTTTTGTCTTCAAACTGTATTCTCGTGATCTTTCATGGATCCGTAGTGGAAATCAGTCTAGTCTAGTCAAAAGTGTTCTAATTAGGTCACTTGTATCGTTTTTGTCCCAATCAGATAACTTAACAATCAAATCAAGCTATGTCCTTTTTTACATGTGTCAAGAGAAAAATGGAGCATAAGATGCTGGGGTCGAATTATTTTATTATATAAGTTTATATTTATTAAAAATAAAAACACTTTAATTACATTAAAAATTAAAAAAAAACAAGTTAAAATCCACGTCAGCGCTCGAAGTTAGTATCAAATAAAAGGTGAAAAAGAAACAAAAATCCACATGACAACGGTTACCTATGAAATGGATGAAAACCCATTTATTTTAAGGAAAAATGAATGTTGAGTGACCTGATTGGAACACTTTTGAAACTTGAGTGACCTAATTAGAACACTTTTAAAACTTAGTTACTATTCTACAAAGTTACCCCAAAAAAATAAGATGAAAGTAAAAGAGCATATATAATCGACTAGAGATTCCTGTCTAAGTAGTAAGTAGTGTTGATTTTTACACAATGAATGGTTAGTGGTAGCATACGACTTAATATCACATGTCCATCACTAAAAAAAATAGGCAGTTACGTTTACTATTTTATTTGAGCTACAACAATTCTCTTAATTGTGACGGATGGAATGTGTCAAAAAGTATATGTTTTATTTAAATTTTTTTAGTTTTGTTTATTCCATTAAACATAATTCTTAAAGTTAGCCTGGCACATGTCACGTAAATTTCATCCATGAAACCATTGCTAGTGGAATACTCCTCTGGATTGCATTATCTTTTGGTCAACACATTCCAGATCTCAAATGGATTCTCTTAACAATTGTTTGATATCTGTCCGGGTGATGTGTGGAACACAAACCCGAATTTTTATATGCTCACTAACCCTGTGTTCAAAAGCTGTAACTTTGGCTCCCAGTTGGTCAACTATGGTGCACCATGCCCTTGGTGTTGAAATTAACAAAACAAACAAGTCAATCATGGACAAACAATCAAGTAATATAGTATTACAAGTCACAATCAATGAATAAATAGTTTATCATTCATTGATGCTTACATTTGTAGGACAAATTAGTCTTCGTAACCAATGTCTTCACGGGTCACAATCCATAAATATTTATATTTTAATGATGGTTACATTTTGTTGTTTTCTTCCTTTTGTCTAAAAGTGGGAATCATGATGAGTGGGCTAAGGGTTTCCAGTAATTTTTATTTCAAGAGTACCTACTCAGGCTAATATATATAATCATAGATATGTATTGCTTCAATATTTTGTAAAATAATTGTTTTTACATATGTAAATTAGAGAGATTAACCATTCAAGTGATGATAAACCCTATATATACTTACATATATCACAAAATAAACATCACTAATAAGTGACGACGCCATTCAAAACTATAAGACTTAAAATCACATTCAACGATGATGTGAGGTTAAAGAGGTTTGATTTGGTGAGATTTGATGACATGAATAATTTCTGTTTAAAACACCACTTCTATGAGACCTTTAAAGAGGTAATTAATTATACCTTCCTGGACAGATGTCTTAATCAGAAGCGTAGCGTGCCATTATTCTTAGTCTTGATGATCGAGTAAATCTAAGAATCAGTTTCAACTCAACTATCAAACTTAAAAGGACAAAACGATATATTTAGCATGCAAAAATCTAAAACACATTTTATATCATCTCATAAAACTGAAAAAATCCAATTCAGAAGGTTGAACCGTCCTTGTAAGAACATCACACAAACAACAACATAGCATAAGAACGGACTCTTACACTGTAAAAAGTAACATGCAAATCTGATGATGTTGATCACTTCATCCAGATATGAAATTTACCATACAATATACATGCACAAAATCTTCTCCGGTGTCTTTATGTGTTGATTAGACTTTGTTAAAATCCACAAACCCCAACATTAAAACTGAAGCATATGTGAATGTGAGAAACAGACATCCTCTACTGGTATATATTTTCTGCTATACTTGATGGAAAAAGTAAAATTAAACTTCAAAACATCTCCGGATGCCTAAAATCACTTGCACAGAAAGTTAAAAATCTAGACCTAATAGGGGTTAATTTTTATCCTCTAAAATTTGTGTTTTCAACAAACGTATAGATGATGACTTTAAATTAGTAAATTTAAATTGTTTAACAAAAATAATATATAGAAGTTATTCTTATCTCTAAAATTTGTGTTTTCAACCAGCTTATGGATAGTGACTTTAAATTTGTTAATACTATCTATTTATTTATGAGGGAAAAAAACAATTGAGATCTCCCCATAGAGTGTCACCAATATATATATATTAAAATTCGGATTGTAATTTCTAACGAGTCACCCTCGTTATAGCCAATTGTTTTGGGTGCTTTGAACTTCCCATGGAAACACAAAGTGACACCATGAATATCAGCATGAACTTGAAGATGTGGTTATGAATTTCACAAGTGAAATCCGATCCCCTGGCCAATTGCATAATCTTTTTTGTCAACACCTTCTGGATTTCAACTGATTTAACCCTCAAAATCATGCGTCACCAGTCTAGGCGAACAGGTCATGAAACAAAAACCCGAATTGCCATACATATCCACATTAGCCCTGTTTTCAAATGGTGATGAGCTACATAAGTCAATCAAGGAGGGACTAACAATATAGTATTACACGTCATTATTAGTCGTATAAATAGTTTATCATTCACCAACGCTTACATTTGCAAGCCCACATACTATTAACTCCTCTTAATTGCTTCACCGGTCACAATCCATGTATAAATAATTTTATCTTTTACAGATGCTCACATTTCATTGTTTTTATTTGCATTGATTGTAGCTTAAAGTTATGGAATCTTTGGCTGATGCTTACATTTTCTTGGTTTTATTTGTATAATTGGGGATTATTAGGAATTTTCCTCCAACAGGACCTACTTTGGCTATATATGCAGACAATAGGATTTGCAATTGCAATCACGAATTTAAATAAAAATATGAATAATGATAAATTGAAGTTTGAGATATATGCTTCAACGATCATTAACATACACAACGGAATGATTTCGTTATTGGAGATCATACATAAATACAAGGAAATGTTCTTAAAACATGTTTAACTAGAGGTCGGAAGACATATTTAGGTTGTTCATAAGCCAAGCTAAGCTGAGCCAGGGCAAGCTCGGCTCGGCTCGGTTATAAATCGAGCTGGCTCGGCTCGGCTCGGATTTGAAATGAGCTGAAAATCTAAACTCGGGCTCGGCTTGATTTGACTGATTTAAAAAAAATAATATGTAGCTCACAAAGTTTAGTAGTTTAAAATATTATTTAAGACTTTAAAAAACCATCCAAAATAAATTCAACATAATACATTACAAGCCAAAATCAACTTCATCGACACAAAATATGTTTTAAATTGCCAATAAAATCGAAACTAAAACTATTACCATATTAAGCATCTTCTTATACATTCAGCAGCACATCTGCCAACTTGGTTAAGAAGTTCATCACTAAGTTCCTCCTGATATATATGAGCCCTTTTGCAATCAAGTGAATAGGAGTGCAATTAACTAATCAACATTATCAAAATTGTGAAGTGTGAAGTAGTCATTAAGTGAGTAGAAGAGCTTGGTTGTAACATATGTTGGACGTGTTTTATATTTGGGACATCTATGAATCATAGCTAGGGACCATATGTTTTTGTCAGGGTTTGTGAGGGTTTGTGAGGGTTGTCTGGTTAATGAAAATATGAAATGTTACCATTCAACGTACATGGACAAAAGGTGAATTTTCTCCAAACGATAATTCGAGCTGCTTAGTTTAAAAAGCCGAAAATCACTTGCACAGAAAGTTAAAAATCTAGACCTAAGTTTACATGTTTGCTTAGTTTGCATTTTGAAGATGTAAAACAGGTTCAAAACAATACAATCGCACTTTATATCTCATTGAAGAGGGTTTTATGCATAGCAGGTTATCACGTTGACATAGTCAATATCGAAGAACCCATGCCATATAAACAAAAAATGCACAAAATCTAATCTAGTTATCAAACAAGAGATAAAACAATCTTAAAAAAATAAAGCATTTGAACTCTCGGGCATCAAATGGGAACTATTGACTCAGGCATTTAATCAAACAGGAGGTGTGCATGATTATATATTAATTAAATATTAGAAATTACACATGAATAAACAGAATCGTACTTCACATTGGTGATAAGAAGCGTCTCATTAGTTAGATTTCAGAAAATTTTTACAAACGTAGGCTGTTTACACACACCTTGTTTTTCAGCCTAAAAGCATGTAGAGCCGGTCAAGTAATTGAAATGGATCAGAATAACAGATGGGGCTTCCTATAGCCCTTTGCCCACCAAAGATAATTGGATTCTGTTTTATTTTGAGCCCAAGCCACATTTAAAATATGTTATTACATACCTGTTACCCACATCCCTCAATGAAAGTTACAGAAACTGAAAATTACCCAGCAATGCTAATTTAAAGTGGAGTCAAAACTCACAGGATTTTCATCAAACAGGTGGTATGCGTGCAGAAGCTCAATTCAATAGAATTCTAATAATTCAGCTCAATACTGTTGCTCCATACACCGTTTGGCAGCTCCTTATTGGTCACGGTCCTTTACCAAAAGGGTCCGGTTCTCGTTTCCAATTTCCACGTCATTCTAGGTCTCGGGTCAGGTCAGTCTTGTGCAGCATGGTAGTTCGTAACAGTTGTGTGAATATGTGTAAGGTGTTATTAAGGTCTAATTCATTTTTACTTGTCTTAGAATGTCATTAATATGACTGGCAAACGGTGGGTTGTGTAATGTGTCCAAACTGTCAGGACGGGTTGGATTGGGTTGGGTTGGGTTGGGTTGGGTTGGGTTGTTTAAAGTGTCAAATTGGGTTCGTCTCTGAATCGGCAGCTTTTAGAAAAACATGTCAAATGGATTGGGTCAAAACGTGTTGGGTCAAAGTGGGTTAGTGAGCTATATTTGTTTTTACGGAGGTTAGTGACAATGGCGGCATGGCTACTGCTGTGGTGGCACTGACGGCGACATGTAGATGACCCTTCTTGCTTAAAATGACTTTAGTCCTTTGGTGGCTTTCGTATATTTGCTTTTTCCTGTGTAGGTTTCTGATTCCCCTTTTCTTGTCCTTTTCCATTCCATCATTCATCTGATTTGCTTCTTTTTGCGTCTGATACCTCTTTCTCCGGTTTGTGCACAGTCTGCTACAGACAAAATACGTATAACGTCATACAGTATTTCAAGAATATCAAAACAGGGTATCAGCACACAGAGTACTAGGTTGAGTTTAGTTTCCTTTCCTCTTATTGTCTTTAATCATGTTTTTGACATGTAAACATGTTTCTCTACTTTCCTTTATCCACCATTCCACCCAGTAGTTTTCGGACAAAAAAATTACTTAACCAAATTTAATTGACAAATGTTATAAGCCGATTCGAGATGGCTAATCTCCCAATAGACTCGTTGAGTGGGTTAAGCTCCAAAAATTAGATAAAGAAGAAGAGACATTTTTACTACCAATTTTCTTCTTAACATTCAATAAAACCAAAGGCCTTATATAGGCTTACAAGAAGCAAACGTGCATGTGCATGACAGAAATGAAAACATGGACCTAATGCTTTAACCCAGCACATGATTAACTGCCGTAATTGAAAATAAAAAGGATTTTCAATGGACAGAAGAGTTGGGTTAATATAATATCATGAGTTTAAAGGTACTTTTTTCCAGGTGGTTATATGAACCTTGATAATCAGAAAAGGCAAATTACTTATGTGCTACTGGAAATTCCCGTTTCTTTTGTTGACGTTTCAGGACCCCATGTGAGTGTTTGATTAATTATATGGTCGGAGTTGCAAGCTTAAACGATTTAGTGTTTGGGGTAAATGGGTTTAGGACCACACATTACTCCCAAGATTAAAAACATATCCAAAAGGGTTCAACCCGTTTATGATACTCATAGCACGTTTAACTTACCGTGCTAAATAGATAACTAGATAGTGCCAAGGGGTGTTATGGCAGTGTTGCATCAAGTAAAAGCTTTAAAGGCTGGCGCTTTATACATTTGTTCATCAGTGTCTCTGGCTGCGTTATGTGGGTTTGGAATTCTTGCAGATTTCCATCTACTATTTTACTTGTGACATTGGCTTACTTATGCAGGTCAATTCAAGTCAAAGGTAAAAAAAATTAGAAGTCAAATGCTTGTGGTTAATGGTCAAGTTTATGGGAGTTATTGGGTCAAAGTTTGCAATGAAAATGGTAAAGGGAGAAGCAGGTTAATAAGTTATCTGAAAGTAAAATACGGACAAGGGATGAATGACCCTGATCATGGCAGTGAATGTAGAACATATCTGGGTTTTGATCATCTGGATTTGGTCAACGCTTCTAAAAGGTGGGCCACAGTCAACCAGAAGTCAATGCATTCAAAAGTCAACACTTGAAGCATGAGAAGTCAATGCAGGAAAACATTCCAAAACAACATGAATTATAGAGTCAAAGTTGGAATTCTACTATGTTACCATATGTGTGAGAGCATAAAGAAAATGCTTTTCGCTTTGGGTACAACTTGTGAAGCAGAAGGTACAATTGACAATGCACTGGAAATATGCAGATGATTTCCTGTTGGGTTGGTTTTCTATCTTCTATCGTCCAAACTTTAGAAATGTAAACTTGCGCTTAATTACTTTATGTTAGGGGCGAGCAAAAACCTAACTATAACCGAAAACCCGAACCGTTAACAGAAATTAACCGAAACCAATCAAACCGAACGGTTATGGTTAGGTGAATCTAATTAACCGACCTTTCAGTTATAGTATCTTCATTAACCGAATTTAACCGAACCGAACCTTGTTTTTTTATATTTATTTGTGATTATTTTTTATATTTACGATCGAAGTTAAATGCTTAGTAAGTATCAGAGTTATTTTGTTATCATCTTTCTCTTAGTTTCTTGTCTCTTTTTTTATTTATTGTGTTAGCAAACTAAATATCTATATCCAAAATATGGTTATATTAGTTACTTATGAATTAAGTAGTTCATTTTTCAGTATACAGTATATGCTCTATAAGCTAAAATAGCTCGTATAAGAACATAATTAGATTTTATTTATTGAAACATCAATAAACCATATACAAGAATACAATCATATTTTTATCTAAAATCACCAAAAAAAAAAGAACTATCGGTTGTAACCGAACTAACCATAACTGCCAATTAACTGAATCATGGTTAACCACCTATCGGTTATGGTTACGATTAACACTTTTAGATTAACCGAATCAGCGGTTAACCGAACCGGTGGTTAACCGACGTTGCACACCCCTACTTTGTGTCATTTAACATTTTAATTATTCTTTTAAGTATTTACTTGTTTCAATTCTAGGATAACTCATAACTAAGTTTGGTCTTTTTTTTTTTTTTTTTTTTTTTTTTTTTTTTTTTTTTGAACGGTGAACTTCATGTATAAGGTTACCACACTTTCCAAATCAGAGAGTCCAGTATTGCCCCACTTTGGCCAGACTATGTTGTCTTAACCGGGCCCATCCTGGCTTCAAAGTTTGGCTTTTTTGGGTGTTCCCCCGAGAAACCATACCGCCGGCTGCAGTCGTTGTGCCACCACAAGAACAGAACTCTCTGGTGTAACACACGGTTGGACGAAACCTGGTTGGGCTCGAGAATCGAACTGACAACCTCACACAAGGCCTAGTCCAATGTTAGTTGCATTTTTAGGCACGTTTTTATAGCATATTTATGTTAAAATTCACTACATATCATGCATATTTCATAGTCATACCTCATTATTTTGCGAAACACATTTTTTTGTGGAATGGAATCTACTTTGGTTTGTTTAAATTGTTTTTGCATGTATGGAGCGGTGGCGAGGAACGACAACGGGATTTATTTGAAAGGATTCTTAATGAAGCTGATGATTTAAAAACATTCTAAATGTCTTTTGAAGATGGGCTACAATTAAAAAAGAAGTTGCTTTGGGTTGTTGATCTATTACAATACAAATGGGCTGATTAATTGCTTGGAAGACTTAAAAGATTAGATTGAATGGTGGGCCCATCGAATTATTGAGAAAGAAAGGAGAATTCTAATTGGGCTAAACAAGTTGGGCTACCATAGTTGTTGGCAATTGAAAAAAAAAGAGCAATATATCCTAAAAAAACAACCTGGTCGCAAAGGGAGGATTTTTTGGGGACGGCTGGAACAAATATCGAAGGAAAGCATTTTTATTTTTCAATGGTGATTTCTAGAACATCAACTAATACTTCAATCGTTGTTTAGTAAGTTTAACTTTCGACTGTTTTGTTTCATATTTGTATTGATTGAACTAGCTATCATGTCCGGCTAGACTTTAATAGTTTCAACATTAGGGTTTATTTTCTTTGATTTGGTACATAAACTTATGTGAAACGGTTATGTTAGAATCAATTATTTTAATGGTTTGTTTGTGTGTTTCTTGATCTTAAATCCTGATATTTTTCCGAATATATATTAGTTTGTTAATGAAACTGGCCACTTTGTTAATTTTTCTAATAAAGTTCAATCAATTTTTAGAACTCTGATAAAGTTTTAATTTTTGACACAAGGAACAAATAATATTTTGAGTTTGTCTATGAACCCAAAATTATTATAGAATCATACAATATAATTAGACATTCCGAACGGCATGTGTGTTTGATTATAATCCACTCTTCTATCCCGCAACCCGCACGCTAAAATCCGAACGGCGTGAGTTTAGAGTAGCGGGTTGGCTCTAATCAACGAACAGCGTGTAACACCCCGAAAATGGGTTTGGCAATCAAACCACGTTAACAATAAAAGACGGGTAAAGTACCGTTAGTGGTAAAATTTACCCGGTAAATATTAAGATTTAAATAAATAAACCTAATATTAGATAAAAAGTGAACAAATCCTTTTGAGGAAATTAAAGTGGATAAAGAGGTCCAAGTTAACAGGAATTAAAATAAACCTAGTTATAAACTTCCCCAAACCCACTAAGTTAACTAGGAATGTTTAACCTAGTTAATAAGAGGAAATATGGGTTTAAGATAAGTAGGTTGTAACCAAACATGAGGGACCAAGTTAGATATTTGGGAAAAGCTTATAAAAAAATAATAAAACACACACACATGTGTGTGCGTATGAACGACCAGGAGACAAGCTCCATGGGAGCTAACCCTAAACTCAACAAAACCTTCATGTAATTTGCGTACGTGAATCATGAAGCCGGCGGTATGGTTTCTTGAACAAATTAGGTGTTTGAGTACGTGAATCATAATTACCATGAATTGGGTTTAGTATAAAAAGGATGGAAATGATGATAAATTCATGTTAAAAATGATGTTTGATATCATCATGTGTTAAGAAAGATTAATGTTGTGATTAATTCGATGGATTATGGTTATAAAACTTGGTTAATAAAGCGGATAAACGGTAGCCTAAGAATGATGCTACTGGGCAATTGACCAAGTAATAAAACGAGTAGTTGAATTACATTGTGTACCTACTTTCGTCAATAGGCACTTTGACTTTTAAAAAGTCAAAATGACCAAAGATATGATCAAATGATAAATCGACATAAAACCCGTAGGATGGAATAGTCGTAAATGATTATGACTAATCTAACTATCTCGCGAATTATGATGATAGTTTGATGCTTGACGAGCTAGGTGAAAGCTTGGGAAGAAAACGGGTCAAACGAATCAAGAATGAAGAAAAAGCATGATCCGGGTGCAAGGTAAGTATATCTTCACTACTCTTGAATTATAGAATATTCTCTCATCGTATTAACTACGAATAAGATAAGTTAACAATTGTGATATAATGTTCCGACGTGTAGTCGTACGGAATAAGATAACCGAAGATGTTAATAAACCATGTTTAATGGTTAAAAAGGACTAATATGGTTACTTAGTCAAGCAATGACTAATAAATATAGAATTCTTGATGGATATCTTATATGGTAAACCAAAACAAACGATAAGGGTAAAACGGTAATTTTGGTCATACGTTGACCGAAACCGTTAGTTTTTGAAAGACACTTATGATGTAAGCCATAATAGGCCAAAAGTGTTAAGAAAGGAATTATAAGTAAAATGACCGCACGGTGTAAACCGGAGCGAGTCATATAGACGAGATGGTAATAAATGTCATGTCACCAATTCAATCGGTCACCTAGACCAAACGGGTCAAAAGGTCAAGATACCACCTTTTGACAATATCGACTAATAACTATCGTCGAGTTATATGATTTCAGGAGTAAATATCGAATGGATATTAGCATCGCCATGACTTAGCGGGAATTATAGCAAGATATTAAACGGGTCAATATATTGATCCGAACCAGGTATGTGTAATAGAATGAACGCTCAATTAAGACATATGGTTCAATGGGTGTTAAACGAAGTCTAAGATAGACAATGGGTTACATTAATGAGTAAATCGAATGTTTTAAATGATGGTCGTCGTGTTTTGGAAAGCACAATGACTTTTCAAATAAGATCATAACTAGAACGAAGGATATTGGGTCAAACATGCTTTTAAAAGACTTCATCGTAAATGAAAGGCTAAAAGGGACCAAAACGCCCTTGCAAGCTAAATTGAGCTAACGACCTTTAAAGGTTGTTTGGAAACGAGTTTTATGATAAAATGAATACTTAGAATAAGTATAAGAAGCGAAAGATGTAAATCTTTGGTCAAATGACCAAAACGCCCGTGATTTTGAACCTAATATGTTAGACAATAATGAATTTAATAGGTTCCTGAGAAATAAGGGTCAAACAAACTGGTTTGTTTAATAAATACATGAACGGGTCAAAAATTTAGTGATTTTATTTTAAGCCGAAAGCTTAAAAGTTTAAAATTTTGTTAATCCGGATGTCGGATTTTAACTCCATGTGATGGAGAATTAAATTACGATCACGTAGGAAAAAGAATCGTGTAAATTGGATCAATAACGAAAGAGTTATGCTCGTTTTCGGAAAATCAAGCTTGGCTGGGAATATGCAGCACCAGCATCGCACGTTCTGTCAAAATGTGACCGTGGCGTCGCGCCATGGCCAAGGCCTTTTGCCGTCGTGCGCCGCGACGGCCTAAAATGTTGAAAATTTTGTTTATTTTGTTTATTTCGATTATTTGACCCAATTACCTTGTTGTACTCGATATTTAACTATCAAAACTGACTTCTAAGTTGGTTTTGATCATAGGTGAATGTCGAGAGCCCCAGATGAAGATCAAGCGACGAGCAAGAACCGAACACACGTTAAATGAAGCTTCCACGTCAAATCTTGATTTGTTTTGTTATAAGTGAATTATGTAAACACTTACAAATATACTTTTGAAATGTTGTAAACATATGGGAATGTTGGTATGACAAGCTTTTGTAAAGTCACATTTTAGCATTAAAATGTGTATCTTATTATTAAAATCTTGATTTATAAGACGGGCGTTACACAGCGTTTGGTTAGACATTAAATAGAGTGGAGGTCCGAACTGCGTGACGTCTAGTGTCGATACAAATATTATTTAAAAAGGATCATTGCACCGTGACCGTTAATGATCGTAAGTCGAACCGAATCAAGAATTTGCCCTGGTGTTGAAATTAGTTTTTAACATCTGAATTTTCCCAACCACTTTCATTAGCTTTTCTTTTTAATCTAAAAATTATAAATTGTTTTTACATTTTAGTTAAACTAAAAACCCCCCTTTTCAAAACAACCATGTATGTGTCTAAAACGTTTTGGCATAATTCGTTAATCTGTATCCCTGTGGATACGAACTCTACTTCCACTCATACTAGTAGTTTTCTTATTATTTTATTTGTTGGATTCGACACCCAACAAATTGGCGCCGTTGCCGGGGATACGACAAATCTAACTGTTTTGTGCCAAGATTTCTTTTAGTACAGGTACATCGCCAGTCTTCCCACGAATTTCCAATCTCTACTGTTACAATGGCAGCTGAACAAACCCTTAGACAATGGGCGACTCGTGATGTCCCACAACAGCCTCTTTGCATTAACTACCCTGCTATGGAGAACTTCGAGCTGAAATCCAGACTCATTCACCTATTACCCCTTTTCCGAGGCCTAAAGAATGAAGACCCACACAAGTTCCTCAAAGAGTTCCATGTTGTGTGTTCCGGCATGAAGCCACACAACATCACTGAAGACCAAATCAAGCTAAGGGCATTCCCCTTCGCTTTGCAAGATTCGGCTAAAGAATGGCTTTATTACCTACCGCCGGGGTCGGTAACTACTTGGAATGAACTTGCAAAGTTGTTTCTTGAAAAATACTCCCTAGAAGTCAAAGCTTCGATCCTGCGCAAGGAGATCATCGGAATCAAGCAACTAAAAAGAGAAGCCTTGCACACTTATTGGGAGAGGTTTAAAAAGTTGCGTGCTCGTTGCCCATAACATGGCATAACTGATCACCAACTCCTTCAATACTTTTGTGAAGGATTAGCACCAATGGAGAGACGTTTGATAAACGCGTCTAGTGGAGGAGCTCTACTCGATAAAACACCTACTCAAATTAGAGCCTTGATTACCTCCATAGCTGAAGTGTCACGGCCCCCGTCCCGGTTTTACCCGGTTCGGAAGCCGCGGGACAGAAACCCGTGGTATTGTTTATTTTGGCAGCGGAAATTTTAACAGGATCTTTTTAAACTGAAAATGCCCAATTATTTTATTTCACGTTTTGGGACAAACCCCATAATTTACAGTAAAGGAAATTTCACAAGGAAATTCCCTGTTTACAAAAACATGTTTATTTATTTTATTTACTGAGCCACGTTCTTCAAGCTGTAGTGCTACGTGGCACTTTTTCCTTGGTTCACAGTAAATCACCTGAAACATGTTTAAAAAGATTTTATCAGCGTGGAAATACTGGCGAGTCATTCATTTTGCACAAAACGACACATTGTTATAAATTACAGGACTAAGAGCGATTACAATTGCCACTATCTTATAATTATCTGGTCCAGTGACCACCCCTGGTGACGATGGTCATCCACTATTGGGTCCTTTCACCCAATAATGATGATTATCTCTGTTTAGGTTCGTCCACCTAAACGAGAGAGAATAATAGTAATGTGCACAATACCCCACTTACTGCCAGTAATTTTTAAGATAACAAAGACTTGCCCCCTGTAAAATATAACTGGAAAATAATTTGAGGTATTGTAAAATACTTTTGATAAAAAGAGAATGACTTAAATTGCAAGTTTAGTTGGGCAGAGTTTAGCCTACTGATTAAGCCCGATAACCTAGTTAAATAACAATGCACACGAACTAGGTCAGTAACTTAATACAACATTTACGATAAACTCACGAAATCAAAACCCTCACGACGAATGACAAAGTATAGCCCAAATACGGGCAGCACTTAAACATCCATTGGATCGGTCTCAATCGATAGGACATTGTATCGTAGCAGTGATCGAGTTATTACCCTTTATCGTAGCAGCGTAATGACCCTAAAACGCTCGTTTTTACACAGAAAGGTTGTTGTTTTGAAGGTTTTTCCGAACACAGCTGAAAGCCCCATGCACGTCCCATTTATACAAAATTTTTGAGTCTCTCGCGGCCCGCGTAGACCTTAAGGGAGTCTTACGCGGCCCGCGAGGGCCAACCTAGCTAGCGCTAGGGCTACCGTGTCACGCGTAGGTCTGCCACGTGTCAGACACGTGGCATGAAGCTGATCCAAGTCATCCGTTGTGCTGTCGCGGCCCGCGTAGGCCTAACTTAATTCTTACACGGCCCGCGAGAGGTCCATAAATTTTGAATTTCTTGGTTTTTCATGAGGATTAGGGTTTTCGGGGTCCGGGTTTTCACTTACGGAGTGTTGTGGGGCATTTTTGCAAGTCCTTACATCCTCCCCACCTTATTTAGAATCTCTTCCTCGAGATTTACCGGAATAAGTGAGGATACTTTCGCTTCATTTCCGATTCCAATTCCCACGTGTACTCAGGTCCTCTTTTCGAATCCCACTTGACCTTGACCAGTACTAGTCTTTTGTGCTTGAGAAACTTAACCTTTCTGTCTTCTATTTGAAGTGGTTTCTCCACAAATTTTAACTTTTCATTTACCTCTATATCTTGAAGAGGTACTACCAGGGATTCGTCAGGTAGACATTTCTTGAGGTTAGATACATGAAACACGTCATGTACTCCAGCTAGCTCTTCTGGTAGTTGCAAGCGATAGGCAACTAGTCCTATTCGCTGGATCACTGGGAATGGTCCTATGTATCTTGGACTTAGCTTTCCCTTTTTACCAAACCGAACTACTCCTTTCCAAGGAGAAACTTTCAACAGTATCTTGTCTCCAACTTGAAATTCTAACGGCTTGCGCCGATTGTCTGCATAACTCTTCTGGCGATCTCGAGCTGTTTTCAATCTTTCCTTGATTTGAGTTATCTTGTCGATGGTTTCTTATACAATCTCGGGACCTGATAATTGGCTTTCTCCTATTTCTGCCCAACAAACTGGAGTTCTACACTTTCGTCCATACAGTGCTTCGAATGGGGCAGCTTCGATACTTGCATGATAACTATTGTTATAGGAGAATTCAATTAAGGGTAGGTGGTCATCCCAGTTTCCACCAAAATCTATTACACATGCCCTGAGCATGTCTTCTAGGGTTTGGATCGTCCTTTCACTCTGTCCGTCTGTTTGGGGATGGTATGCAGTACTTAAATTCAGTCGGGTCCCCATTGCTTCTTGGAAACTTATCCAGAATTGCGAAGTGAAACGACTATCCCTATCTGATACTATGGAGAGTGGGACTCCATGTAAGGATACTACCTCATCTACGTATAAGTTTGCTAATCTTTCCATGCTAAATGTTTCCTTCAATGGAAGAAAATGAGCTGATTTGGTTAATCGATCCACGATTACCCAAATCGCGTCGTTACCTTTTCTGGTTTTGGGCAACTTAGTAACAAAATCCATTGTTATTAGTTCCCATTTCCATACCGGCATTTCTAATTGTTGGAGTAATCCTGAAGGTTTCTGATGTTCTGCCTTAACTTGTGAACAAGTTAGACACTTAGATACATATCTAGCTATGTTCTTTTTCATTCCTATCCACCAGAAGTTGTTCCTTAAATCTTGGTACATCTTATTATTACCAGGATGCATGGTATATCTAGATTTATGGGCCTCCTCTAAAAGCTTATTTCTTAAGTTTCCGGTACCCACATCCTTTTCTTATGGAATCTCCAAATTCCATCAGCCCCTGGCTCTAGTTCCTTTATCCGTCCTTTCATTCCTTCAGCATCAACCTTGATTGATGTTTCCTGAACATTTTTCAGTTGTTCAATTAAATCTAATTGTAAACTTAATCTAAGAGCACGAATTCGTCTTTGTTTTTCATGATACTTACGACTTAGGGCATCTGCTACTACATTTGCCTTTCCTTCGTGATATTGAATATCACAGTCGTAGTCACTTAGAATTTCCATCCATCTTCTTTGTCTCATGTTTAATTCTTTTTGCCCAAATATATACCTCAAGCTCTTATGATCTGTATAGATGGTAAACTTACTTCCGTACAGATAATGCCTCCAAATTTTAAGGGCAAAAATTATTGCTCCTAATTCTAAGTCATGAGTTGTATAATTCTCCTCGTGCTTTTTTCAATTGTCTTGAGGCATACGCAATTACATTTTTTCGTTGCATCAGTACACATCCTAATCCTAGTTTAGAAGCGTCATAGTAAATTTCAAAATCCTCTGTTCCTTCTGGTAAGGTAAGGCAAGGATCGGAGCATTTGTTAATTTTTGCTTTAAAATCCTAAAGGCCTCCTCTTGCTTGGGTCCCCATTCGAAATTAATTGTTTTACAGGTTAGCTTAGTTAATGGCACAGCTATCTTAGAAAAATCCTTAATGAATCGCCTATAGTAACCAGCTAATCCTAGAAAACTTCTAACTTCAGTGGCTGATTGCGGGGCCTTCCATTTTACGATTGCTTCTATCTTAGAGGGATCTACGTGAATGCCTTCATGATTCACCATGTGTCCTAAAAATTGCACTTCCTACAGCCAAAATTCACACTTCGAGAATTTGGCGTAAAGCTTTTCCTTTCTTAACAAAGTTAAGAGTGCATGTAGATGTTCACATTGTTCATCCTGACTTTTGGAATAAATAAGTATATCGTCGATGAAGACAATTACAAATTTATCCAAATACGGTTTACAGATTCTATTCATCATGTCCATAAATGATGCAGGAGAATTTGTTAGTCCAAATGGCATGACTGTAAACTCGTAGTGACCATACCTAGTTCTGAAAGCGGTTTTAGGTATGTCTTCTTCTTGTACCTTCGGCTGATGGTATCCGGAGCGTAAATCTATCTTAGAGAAGTAGCTCGCTCCCTGAAGTTGATCGAAAAGATCATCAATCCTAGGTAATGGGTATCGATTCTTAATTGTAATTTTATTCAGTTCCCTATAATCGATACACATTCGCATCGAACCATCTTTCTTTTTCACAAACAACACAGGAGCTCCCCACGGGGATGAACTAGGTTGTATGAATCCTTTGCTTAATAACTCATCTAGTTGCTTTTTCAATTCTAACATTTCGGTGGTTGCTAACCGATAAGGTGCCTTAGCTATCGGTGTAGTTCCAAGAATTAGATGAATTCTAAATTCCACTTCTCTATCAGGTGGTAATCCTGGTAGCTCTTCTGGGAATACATCCGGGTATTCTGATACTACAGGAATTTCCTTAAGTTCCTTACTTTTAGTGTTAATGATTACCGAAATCATATACACTATTCCTTGCTTTCGTTCATAACTAGCAACTTTCATGACTGAAATGAACTTCATTGGTTTACGCGGCTTATCTCCTGTAATCATAATTATTTCCCCTACGGGTGTATGAATTTCTATGGAATTCTTATCACAGAAAATTCGAGCATGGTTGGCTACTAACCAATCCATTCCTAGCACGACATCGAATCCAGCTAAATTCATAGGTAAAAGATTGGCAGAAAATTTATGGCCTGAGAGTTCTATATTTCCATTTTGCAAAACCTTATCTATATTAACAGAATTTCCATCTGTCGTTTCTACCGTATAAATCTGCCTAAGTTTGGTGAAAGGGAGGTTAAGGGCTTGGCAGAATGAAGTATTTATGAAACTTTGGTTTGCACCAGAGTCAAATAATACTTTTGTGTAAACGTCATGAACTAGGAACGTACCAGCTATCACGTCCGAAATCAGATCTGCTTCCTGGGTTGTTAGCTGGAAGGCTCTTACGTTCTTCTTATTAGTTCCTTCAGCAGGTTTGGCCTTATTATCGGCTGGCTTGACTAATTTCGGGCAGTCTGGCCTGAAGTGCCCTATTTCGCCGCAGTTGTAGCAAATCGTTGATTTCTTCCTCCTGCATTCTTCTTCTGGGTGCCCCGGTCTATTGCAGAAACTGCAATACCCTCTGCATTTCCCAAAATGCTTTCTTTTGCAGGTACTGCAAAATGGCGGGGTGGAGAATTGCCCAGTTCCTCTTTGCTTGAAGTTGCTACTAGTATTACCCCCACGGAATCCTTTGACGGGTGGTCTATAGGACAACCCTTAATGATGTTAAAAGACAAGTTTATCCTTTACTTGATAGCGTAATTATCTTGAATTAGATGACTACAGTTGCTTGTGTTTCAGGTGCACTTAGGAGCTTAAAATGGAGAAAATGCTGCTTTGGATGGATTGGAGAGGAACGGGTCAAGCATGGAAGGAAAGAAGAAACAAAACACAAGTTTCAGGGGTCTACCGTAACTTACGGTGGCTACCGTAAGTTACGGTAGCCCTGAAACCCATGTTTTTCCACCATAACTCAGAAGAGATCTACCGTAGCTTTTTGATGTCTACTGTAACTTACGGTAGCTACCGTAAGTTGCGGTAGAGGTGACGAGGAAAACATAACTGCCTCCATTAAACCGTTTTTGGGGGTGTCTTTTCACATATCTCATCATTGGACGTTTTCTCTACATATTGGGGGCGATTTGGCTAGTTCTTCTTGATTCCAAACATTTTCTAAACAATTGGTTTGTGTTTTTTATTCGTATGAACATTAATCGTTGTGTGATGATGATGTACCAAGTCATGCGTAGCTAAACTTTTGGTGATCATCCTAGATGTAAGGTTTACTTTTGAAACACTATGTTTGTGCTTGAATTTCTAGGATAATAACTTTGAATGTTTGTTTAAGTTATTATGGTGTTGAATGTTTGTTTGTAAAGTGTTGATTCTTGTTTGATGTTAGTCTAAACCATACGTAATCGAGATATCATGGGAGGGATTAGGGTTGGATAATTGTCAATTGATCATCTGGTAACAACCTCGCATTTTATAATCCGAGTACTTAGTTCCCCTTCATCACAAACAGATAATCAAACACGAGCCATGTCTATGTGGTTCTTCCTAGTTAAGCATAAACATTAGTGTGGATTAAAACCTGAAATCTAGGATGGTCGCTTGTTCCTAATCTGTTTACAAAAACAATCTTTGATTTGCAATTTAATTAGTTAATATTAGTTTTTAAAACCAAAACAATCAACTCTTGAATTTTATTTTCTGCAATTGTAGTTTAATTTTAGTTAAAGTGCACAGCTACATAATTGACATACTTTCCACAAACTCCCTGTGTTCGATACCCATTTACCACTATCTAATAGTTGTAATTTGGATTAAATTTGCGTGTACTACGATAGCTCGTCAAATTTTGGCGCCGTTGTCGGGGAGTAGTGCGCAACATGTGTTAGTTTATTAGTTTTGTTTTGTTATTTTCGGGTTTACGCTGGTTGTGTTTAGTGTGCAGGTATTACAGGTGCATTCATACTAGAGACTCTCACAGGTCGTCACCACTATCGTTTGATCCGAAAATTGAGAGAACGTTAAGGCAAAATCTAGTTTTAGTACGAGAAAACCGAATTATTGGTTCACCTACCTCACCCATTACACCACGAAACATCATGCAAGAATCTCAAATCCCACCCACAACGGGTCAAACGACCTCATCTTTCATACCCACTTCCACACAACCATCACCAAACACCACCATGCCTAATACCACTACCGAACCTACTTCACCCCGTGATGTTACACCCACCAATACCACTACATCACCGATTACTACTCAAGTTGCACCTAATCTTACCTTTAGCCCCTCTTCCACGATTCCACCATTGTCACACTTCTTTCCCCCAACTACGGGTCAATCATCCTCTAATTATCCAATACCACCAAATTCAACCATTGTCCATACTACTTCATCATATCGACCATCGAACCAATTGGGCTTCCAATATTCATCCCTTCCATTTGGGCAATCCTCGGGTATTCAAGGGGGTGGATATGATGATGGTTATGAAGAGGATTTTAGGGGATACGAAGAAGAAAGTTTTTATTATGGGGGTGATGGAAGCTACATGGGACCTCAAGGAGGAGCGGGTCAACAAAGTCAACCGATTCAACAATTTCAAGACACGAGTAGACTACCGGTCGGGGTGCAACATATTAGACCGCAAGGGCCACAACTACAACGCCCTACACCGCTACATCAAGTGCGGCCTCAAAATACGCAACCGCAATTTCAAGGACCAATTCAACAACCGCCAATGCATCAATATCAATACCAACCACCATTTGCTCCTCAAGGGCCTATGCAAGGGCAAATGGGTCAACCTAGAGCACCATTGGGCGCCCCTCGAAGACATCACCGTGAAGTAGTACGGGGAATCGAAGCTCACTTCCAGCCTATTATCACTAACAATCCTTCGCCGGTAGTGATTCCTCATCATACGGATGGAAGAACTTTTGAAGTGAGAACAACCGCCCTCCAAAGTCTACCGAAATTTAAGGGGTTAGCAACGGAAGAACCTTATTTCCATTTGGAGACGTACGGTTCTATTTGCAACACGATTGGAGGCCAAGGGTTTTCTTCGGATGATGTCAAGTTGGTTCTCTTCCAATTTTCTTTGGAAGACAAAGCAAAAAGATGGTTTCACACTTTACCCTCCGCATCAATTTTCACATGGGCCGATATGCAACAGATTTTCTTGGATGAGTTTTACACTTCCCAAAAGACTAATGATGCACGGAGAGGTTTGAGAAGCTTCCAACAACAATCGGGGGAGATGTTTCACGAAGCGTTTGAAAGGTTTAATATGATGCTAAGAAATTGCCCTCATCACGGTATCCAACTTTGGGAGTTGTTGAACGCGTTTCACGAAGGGTTGACTTCGGAGGATGCACGTGATTTGATGTCGATTACTAATGGTACGTTTGGTACAAACTTTGAATATGTTGATTGGCAATTTTTGGAACAAATGGCGGTGACTTCCAAAAGGAAGGCTCAATCTTCAAGACGGGCAAGGCATGTGATACAAAGGCCACAAGTGCATGGGGTAGAGAGTGGCAATGTTCAAACTACGAATCAAGTGTACAACGTGTGCACTAATTGCAATGAAATAGGCCACACGGCGGAATTTTGTGTAGTGGGAGTGGTTGATGAGCAAGTAGAGGAGCTGAATGCTATTCAAGGGGGTGGTCGAAATTTCAACATGAACTCCAACACATACCACCCCGGGTTACGAAATCATCCTAATTTCCATTACGGGAACGTGGCGAACCAAGCTAACCCAAACTTTCAAGGAGCTCAAGGTAACTTTGCACCTCGCCAACAATACAATCAAGGCAACTATAGGGGTGGAAACAACTATGGCTACCAAGGGCAATTTCAACAAACGGGTCAAAGTGGTTCGGGTCAAAATTCTTCAAGCGGGAATGAAGTCATGGATATGCTTCGGGCTATGCAACAAGACATGCAAAAACGGAATCAACTCGATGAGGTCCGGATACAAAAGGACGAGGTTCGTGACAAAAGCATTCAAACATTAACAACCCAAATGGGTCAATTGGCAACCGACGTGGCGGAATTGAAGAAAAAAAAAGGTCAACTTCCTAGTGATACAAAGGTAAATCCTTCCCATGGTTCGTCACGAGGTAATGTTAATGTTCATCATGTTAGTGTTTTAAGAAGTGGCAAAGAATTCAAAGCAAATTTGTCACCGGGTTTGGTTGAGGGGGTAGTTGAGGATGTCACGGGTAATGAAAGTGATGATGAAGTTTCACCGGTTATATCTAAAGAATCAAATGTTAAAAAACCGGGGTTGGGTGAAAATGAAAAGAATGAAAAAGATGAAGGTGAACCGAGTCAAGTCTCGTTTCCATCGGCCTTACTTGACCCGGGTAGAAAAAACTTTATTGCATCAAGAGGTCCCCAAAAAGAAGAGTTGTGGGACATGTTTAAACAAGTAAAAATCAACCTTCCATTACTTGATGCAATAAAACAAGTACCCGCATACGCAAAATTTTTAAAGGAATTATGTACACAAAAAAGGCAACAAAAGAAGAAAATGCCTAAGCGGGTAGATTTAACCGCGCAAGTGAGTGCGGTTTTGAATGGGGAGCTTCTTCCTAAGCTCCAAGATCCGGGTACGCCATTAATAAATATACAAGTTGGAAATTTTCAAATGGCAAAGGCGTTACTAGATCTTGGAGCTGGGGTGAGCATTTTACCGGGGGGCTTATATGACCAATACGACTGTGGTCCATTAGCAAGGGTGGAGACAACGGTTGTTTTGGCCGACTTGTCTCATAAGCTACCTCGGGGGATGGTGCAAAATGTGATTGTGAAAATTGATGAGTTTTATTACCCGATTGACTTTTTAGTCTTGGACTACTCATCCGCGGACCCAAAACAACAACAAAATGTTATTTTGGGTCGGCCATTTTTTAGCACCACGCATGCTGTGATCGATTGTAGATTTGGTACGGTCGATATGACTTTTGGAAATCGAAAAATGCGCTTGAATGTTTTTACTAACAATTCTAATGCTGTTGGTGTTGATGATTGTTTTATGGCAGATTTTGTCGCAACCCCCGATCCCTTATCTGTCCCGGGAACGGGCGGCCGCGAGCTCAGTGGCGGTGGTATCAATATTTATTAATTTGGCAGTGGAAATTTCATCAGGACCGTAGTTAGGAAATATTTTATCAGAGTAAAACCACCTTATTTGATTTTAATAATCATATGGGTAAAACCCAAGTTTCTTATTACAACATACTTATAGGGATAAACCCTACTTTATTGAATTTAAACCATCGTATTTTAGATAACTTTTATAGCCACAGTTTAACAAGCCGTCCGTGCTCTCGAGCTGGCTTTTTACTACTTGGCTTTCACATTTTGTTACCTGAAACACGTGTTTAAAAACATTTGTCAGTGGGAAATACTGGTGAGTGAATCCCAGTTTAATCAAGAAACATTTTATCAATTAAAACAGTATTGAGAGCGATCACATTGTTTATTTCTACACAATTACTCATTCAGTATTTGCCACTCGACCGGATCTATGGCTATGGTCAAGTTACACATTGGCTAACTCGTTGTCCAATTGTAACGCACTGTCGTACCGACTTACTACTCGCAAGTAGTATAAATTTGTATACAAAACCCCATAATACCGGCAGTAATTGAAGAACTACAAAGACTCAATCACCGCTTAATCACATTGTAAAACATTTAAGGTTTTGTAAAGTATTCCAAAAAGATTAACAAAAAGAGGATAAACTCACCTTGCTATCTTAGACTTCGCGTAAGGGTTTCCTGGATATAATCTATAATTTATACAAATGTACATAGGTTAGTATCATAACCCTTTGAAAATATTAATGATACCCTCCCCGAGACGGTATTCCAACAACTACGTCGGGCAGAACCACGACAGTTGTTACGAAACCCTAAATCAATCGGGCAGCGTCTCTATTATGAAACTAGGGTTATAATACTTACAATGGAGCAGAACCTCGCTAATTAGGGGTATAATACCCGCGTATTATAAGCCCACTATCAGAATTTGAGAGAAAGAATCGAAGAATGAACGAATTGAAATGAAATCTGATGCGTTCTATATATACGGTCTGATCTTGGTCCTCTCGCGGCCCGCGTTACATAAGCACAAAGCTTACGCGGCCCGCGTCAAAGCTGGGTCAACGCGTAGCTGTGCTGAGTCGACAACTAGCTTAGCCGGGTGTTGGACCACGTGGCGGCACCGGGCTGCGCCACCTTTTTAACCTCTCGCGGCCCGCGTTAGTGTTAATGGAACCTTACGCGGCCCGCTTTAACTTATAAATCAACGACATCAGGTATCCACCTTGAAACCGCCCGCGTAAAGAGTTAGGGTGGGTCTACGCGGCCCGCCTTAACTTAAATATTAAGTTTTATTTATTTATTTTTAATACTATCTAATATATTTGAGGCCCGTTTTCGCATATAGGGTGTAGTTTGGAACAGTTTGGGATATTTTAAAATATATTAGGGTGTCAGAAAAATATTCGGGAGGGTTGTTATATTTTGGGTACAACTCCTGGATTATTTAATAAAATATATAGTGCACTCACATTGAGTAACCCAATTCCACTTTATCCCTACGTCACGAGACAGAACCCCAACGAATTTAGGCAGAGCCTTGACATACGTTACGGGGCCCTACGTCAAATGGACAGGGTATCAGTGATCAGTGATCAGGGGTTACCCCACTTAAAACGGGGTAGGACTTTATTATTATTAGGGGTGAATTACTAAAATAGAAAGACATAGATAGAGAATGAAAGAAATGACGGGCTCAGAGCAATTGAAAAAGGTTCATCAGCATTCCTTTATATATACTAGGGAAACTTAGAGTGAAAGGCACTCATGGATTTTGTCATACATACACGTATACTATTTGATATTTAATGCAAACTAGAATTGAGACCCGCCGCAATGCGGCGGGGATTCTTTAGTTATAACTAAGTCGACTTAGGACCCGCACGTTATGTTAAACCTGTCAAACGGGAAAAAAATAGACGATGTAAAAACGTTCACCCATACACGCACGTTGCGTCGTGTTAACTCGCAAAATTTAGAACGAAACGTAAAAACGTTAAACTAAAGACGCACGTTGTGATGTGTTAAGTCACAAAATTTAGAACCAAGCATAAAGCGGAAAATTTGCGGAAAATGAAAACTATAAAGGATCAAAGTTGAAAGTAAAAAAAGTTGTGAGGATAGATTGCACAAAGATAAAAAGTTTTGGGTTAAAAGTAAAAAAAAAACAAATAGTTTTGGGCTAAAAGTAATTTATGAAATACTTTTGGGTGAAAAGTAAAAAAAATCAATTTTTTGTTGAAAACCCCTAAAGCCAAGGTTACGGCAACCATATACATAACCATTTTTTCTTTGGAAAACCCCCAAAGCACACCCCACGTTACGGTGGGAAGTAAAATGGTGTCAATTAATACTAATGTCACACAACCGTGATCGACCACCAACACTGACTCGACCTAGGATCTGCGTGTTGCGACGAACCTGTCAAACATGAAAAAATTGAGGTAGAAACGTTGAACCACATATGCACGTTGCGCCGTGTTAACTTGCAAAATTTGAAACAAAACATAAAAAAGTTAAACCACACTCATACGTTGCGTCGTATTAACTCGAAAAATTTAGAACTATACGTAACGAAACGTAAAAACTTTAAGCCAAAGACGAAAAATATAATTGACAAAAGTTGTGAAGTTAAATTGCAAATAATGAAAAATTTTGAGTTAAAGTTAAGAAAACAAATTTTGTAGGGTTAAAATGGCAAAAGGCAAAAACATTTGGGTTAAAACAAAAAAAAATCAAGTTTTTTTTTTTTTTGAGAAATCCCCAAAGCATAAGTTACAAGTCTTTATGCATGAAAAAGTTACTTATTTATATAGGGAATAATTTTACACGTACTTATCATTTCAATTCTCATGTCTTCACATGCATATCTTTCCATTTGAAAAAAGTTAGTTTTGAATTATTATTTTATTGATTATATACGTAACATATAGATTTAAATGTTACTCTTTTCTTTAATTATTTTATTTAGTATGGACATATATGATATGTCCTACTTTAAATAAAAATTTCGATTATTATTATTATTATTATTATTATTATTACTATTATTATTATTATTATTATTTTTATTATCATTATTTAATATATATTATAATTAGTTTAACTGCTTTACTCTTTTGGTGCTTATAACTTCTAAAATATGATGTTTTATAAAATAATAAATATGCCATTAGAATGAGAATAATTTTATCTACATTTTGAACCAAGTTTCTTTAAAAACAGAGTAGGTCAAAATATAAAGTATTTTTATAAATTAGTTATTAAATGGTTCCTATGCTTGCCCAAAATATCTCATATTTTCGTTGGTCAATTTACCCATGATGCATCCTTTTAATAACATAAGTTTTTATATATTTTATATAAATAAAAATTTTGGAAATGTTACAGATTTAGTTGACGGATGCAACCCGCATGAGTATGAGGAGGATGGTATGGATGTTTGTTTGTGTGATTTTTCTGAACATGTACATGCTTGTGCATTAAGGGTTGAAGAGGAAAAACAGGATGCTATGGCTTTGAAGGAAGGTCGACCGCCATGGACCCACCAGTTTGAAGGCTTACCGGTGGAGATAAGTTCGGGTACCAAACCATCACTAGAAGAACCACCAAAGTTGGAGCTCAAGGATTTGCCAAGCCATTTGAAGTATGCGTTTCTAGGGGATAATGACACTTTACCGGTCATTATTGCCTCTAATTTAGAGATGGCGCAAGAGCAAGCTTTGTTGGAAGTTTTTAAGGAAAACAAAGGAGCTATCGGATGGACGATTGCCGATCTCAATGGAATTAGTCCATCGATCGTCATGCACAAGATAATAACCACCGAAGATGCAAAACCGACAAGAGAGGCTCAAAGGAGATTAAATCTAAAACCTAAGGGAGGTAGTAAAGAAAGAGGTAATTAAATGGTTGGATGCGGGAATTATCTATCCAATTTCGGATAGTGCTTGGGTAAGTCCTACCCAAGTTGTGCCTAAGAAGGCCGGTATTCAAGTAGTCAATGATGAAAATGGTGACCAAATTGCCACCCGACCGGTCACCAGGTGGCGTGTTGTGACACCCTGACACCGAGGCGGAAACGTCAAGGGCATCACGAAACTTGATAGAATGCATATGAGCACATGGTAATTAAATTAAAGTTGAAGTATGATTAAGTTGATTGATAGGATTGCATTCACATCCAAACTGGTACAAACAAATACAACATTGTTCACAAAGGTCTTTGTTTTTATTTTAAGCTAAGGCACTTGTCCTGCAATCCTATGTGATCCTTGCAAAAGCTAACTTCAACATCAACACCTGAAACATATGTTAAAAACAATTTGGGTCAACAAACGGTTGAGTGAGTTCATAGGTTTTGGTTAGTTTGGTAGTAAACAAATAATGTGATAATGAAACAAAATGTTTAACAATGTGGCATTTGATATGTTTTAAACAATTGAATGAAACAAGTCCCGCTTGGTGAACATTCAAACCTTTGTAGACTGAACACGGCATTGATCACCCAAACTTCCGCATTGAATAACATGAATAACAACAACAACAACAAAGGGTCTGAACTGGAAGTTGGATGGGGCGTCACACCTATAGCGCTATAATATTACCGTTCAGCTTGTACGGAGTTAAGGAATGTAATGTTTAAGCATCAAGTAATCAAACAATTGCAAGAAAAAGATCAAGATAGCCACAAAAACGCAATTGAGTTTGTATCACATTATTTCATATGTTTCATCCTGAAAATATTGTAAAACAGAAAATGGGAACAATGAACTCACCTTGTTTGCGAAATAATTCCAAACAAGTAAATGGATAAGAGTTTTGCGGGAACAATACTTTCCACGTCACTCTAAAAACATGCACCAAACAAATATAGAACATAGCATCAACAAAAGGCAAAACTGTAACTTTGTATAAACTGGTGACTATATTTACAGCTTTGTACGGTTTGACTAATCCGGTTTGGGGGATGACTTGGTAACTTGGTTATCCCTCAAAGGGATAATTTATGTAATATTTTATACAAATATGTTAGTTATACAAATAATAATATTTGTATATTTAAGACAATAATTATATATATATATATATATATATATGTGTTTAAATCTCAGAATTTATATATATATATATACATACAATTCATTACAAAAAATTCAAGTGAACAATTTATAAAAATGAGAGTCACAACAAGATAGTCCAAATGTTAAGTTTAATTTATAAAAATTATAATATATATTTTCAGAATAACCTGATAATTATACAAATTAATTATATATATAATTAATTTAAGCCAGAATAATTAAAAATAACATTTTTAATTATTGAACATATAAATATCAGATTTTAAAATAATTATCATGGCCAATATATATATATATATATATATATATATATATATATCTGTAATAAACAATTATGTATGGTTTCAAAATGAATAAACATGATAATTATCTAAATAATTAGTTTAAATTAGAAAAATTAGAAATAACAATTTAAATTATTAACATGCTATATTACTGATTTACAGTAATTATTAGGGCCTTTGGATAATTTTATGTAAATAAATGGAATTTAAAAGGCTATTTATAAAATAAACTGATTTATAAGGTTTATTATATAACAAATAACATGCAATTAATAAAGCATGGTTTCTGAATTTTTATAAACTTAACAAAACATGCATAATATTATAAAAATAATTTCGGATATAATCTACATAATTAAAATGATTTAACTAAATAATTTTAGCTTTATAAATGTATAAACTAACTGTTTTAATAAAAATATCAAAACAGTATCAAATATTTGTGACAATATTATTTTTACATAGTTTACTGTTTAAAATAAATAGCATAAAAATTTCAATAATAAATTCCAAAAATCCGAATTAATATTAATTTTTAATGTTAAAACTGTTTTTAATTAAACTAAAATAGTTTTATAAATTTTTTGCAGACATTAATATTTTTATTAAATGCATCAGTATTTAAATGGTTTATGGTAAAAATATCAGATTTTAATTGGTTGCTATTGATTTATTATGAATTAAATAACAAAACTGATTTATAAAATAAGAAAAATTAAATATAATAAGTGTCATCTTCTTCCCCAATTCGGTCAACAGAAGTCAACCGATCCAATTACCCGATCAAATCAAGACTAAACTGCAATTAATTGAACAGAAACATTGAGTGAATGATAATGTACCGATTGATGTTTGAAAATTAGGTCCGGTATCGACTGAACCGGTGGAACGACTAAGTCCGGCGAACCTGTATTCCGGCGAACTAACAGAGACGAAACAGTGGGCTTTTCGGAGGTGTTTGAGAGTTATGAGGGTATGTGAAGGTTTGTTGACGATCAAGGATCATAAATAACGTGTCAATTGATTCCAAAACAAACGGGTATTACCGATTTCGATTCCCACTATAATTTTTTTTATAAAATTTCAGTTTTGGGAACACAATTGCATGTCTTGATCGAATTAAAGTTCTGTACGAGTTTAGTGGGTCGAAGGGAATCACATGGCACGCGTATTGAACATTGGGATGTTTGTTTGTTAGTGTTTTGGGTCAGATCCGGCGAAACAGGCGCGGATTCCGGTTTCAAATAATTTTTGCAGTTTGGTCCCTGAGGTTCTGATTAAGTCACAGATGGTCCCTGGGATAACTAACTGAGAGTCTAACTAGGTTAGTTGTTTAAAGAGAAATCCTTTTATAAAAATTAACTCGGTTAGTCATTTTTGGTTAAAAATAGTTTTATAAATGTCTAAAATGGTCCCTGAATTACAAGTTTAAGCAAATGACCAAATGGTCCTTGTACTTCTAATTCAAAAATTAAATTTTTATTTTATTTAAAATATAAGTTTCAAAAATGACATTTTGAACCCTAGACTTTTAAAAGTTTAAAAATTTAATTCTTTTATTTATAAAATAAGTTTCAAAAATGTCATAAAGGACCCTAAACTTTATAGTTTTCAAAAATTACACTTTTAACCCAAAGTTATAAAATTTCAAAAATTACAACTTAGTCCCCGGACTTTTGTACTTTCTAAAAATGACGGTTTTAGTCCTTGGACTTAAAGTCAAAGTTTTCGAGCAAGTTTCAAGGAATGACAATTAGGTTCCTTAACTTGTACTTTCACATAATGACACATTAGGCCCTTGTAATTTAATGTAGCCTTGTTTATAAGCACGAAACTCAATAATTAAAGCAATTATTCACGTGTTTGGGCCGGTACATCATGTAAGAGCATAAAACAAAGCATGAATCAAACAAATTGCATCTCAATATATGACAACTGCTATCTGTGCATCAAACAAGTACATGTTTGAAAATCAAGGTTGTTACAGTCTCCCCTACTTTAGAAAATTTCGTCCCGAAATTTTATTCGAAGGAGATCGTAGAATGTAATTGAAATGATTAGCAAGATAATCAAGTCATTGTTTGGTGCTGAAAATTCCGAGGAATTTCCGAGGATCATTGTGTGGAAATTTTTTTGCATGGCACTATGCTATGCTAGATTTGTAATGTAAATATTATGCAAACAACTGTGTGTATCAATAAGCAAATAATGGATGATCACATAACCACATGATGTTTTTATATGCCACCTTACTTAACAAGGCTTGCTATGATTCTCATGCATCGAACCTCGTAATTAAGTGTGCACCCAAAATTACGCGTTTCGTCACATGGTCCACATAGCACTTCTAGTTAAGTGAGGAAAACAAATAAGATTGAGGTATTGTTTAAATCAAACAAGCATCAATATAACACAACATCAATTGAATCAAAACGTATAGCATTGTTTGTTTGACAGCCTATTATGATGTGAACAATTACATTCGAAATATGTCATGTAATGGGTCAATTTCAGGCTCAAAATTATCAGGTAGTGGAGGTAGTGGATCCAGTTGCATACGAGCAGCTAGCATGTTTTCCAACCATTTATTTCTTTCAGTCAGCTCTTGTATTTGCTGAGACAAATCTCGGACCTGATTGTTTAACCTAGTTATTTCAACTACCATTGGATCTGGAGGTAGATCCATTCGAGGCATCGTACTTGGGCCTGCTATAACGGTTGGTGGCAGTTGTTCTACTTCGTTTAATAGCGATAGGAAAGACTGTGGTTGAAATGACTCCGATGCTAACTGTTCTTGGAGCATCAAGTTTTCATAAGTTTCTTGCATCGTTGGATCCTCCTCGAAAACTATCGGTGAGAGGCCTTGTGAGACGTTTGGTGCTAATGGTTGAGGTATGTTAGTGGTAATATGTTCTTGTATGTATGGCAGCTGTGGTAGCATGTCATATTGGTAAAAAGAAGATGGAGGAAATTGCAACAATGATTTTTGTAAATTTTGTGGGGAGGTACTTTCTAAGATATCTGGAGCCCCCTTTGACTGGGATGATTGAATTAGTGTATTAATATGAACAGGGGTTAGTCTAATGGTGTAAGGATTTATAATCCCAGGTGCCTTTGGTGAAGATAATCCTTGGATAATCTGATCACTTAAGACACCTAATGATTTTGCTACTTTTGTAATGTAAGACCCTCCCATAAGACTTTTCAGAGGATGTGATTTTTGACTAGAAAAATATTCAGCAAGTCCGTGGGCAATATTACAAGGAACTTGCTCAAAAATACTATACAGATAGAAAAGTTCAATTTTTTTAACCCTTTGTGGATTATACTTGCGCCCCGTGATAGTGTTGGCTAACACACGGTGCATATATTGATAACAAGGTTTTGTGAAGTTCGTAGCACTATTGTGGCCACACCATTCTTTTAATGAATGGCATTGCCAATAACTTACCATATCAGCAGAGGAATAAGAGGTTGATGCCTCCGTAAAAATGGGTTGTTTAACTTCTTCATCTGTATATATGCCTAGACGAACTGCGAATTCTGTTAATGACATAGTATGATGTTGCCCACAAAGTTGAAAATGAATGGATTCATCGGAAAGATTTTTATTATATTTATAATAGAAAGTGGACGAGAACTCATATACCAGTTCATCGTATGATAGTTCTAGGATGTCGAAGAAACGACGCCAGGGCGTATTAGGTAGTAGTGATCTTGCCAGTAAACCACTGGAATCAATCATTCCCACTCGTTGCCAATCAATACCGCTAATAGTAAGAACTTCATGCTGCTTGAGTTTTTGATACCTCTCTTGATTGTGTAAATTTGTAAACTGAAGGAAAGGATGAATTTTTGCTGCATTTGAAAATTCAGCATAGGCTGTTGGGAGATTTGCCATTGGGATATGGGGTTTTGTTGAACTAAGAAAAGTTTGGGTATGTGTTGGGTTATGTCAGAAGTCGTAGTTCTTGTGTAGATTAGCTCGAGTAGTGATTCCCTTAAATAGATAAGGAAATTCCGGATTACACCATAGGATCGGTTAGAGCTCCCATGCTACGTTCTGCATCTAGTTTGAAAATTTGAATCTAAATTGTATGGTCTCGAGAAAACTTTGAAACTTTGAAAAAAGGAAATCTGTATCGTATAAAATTGATAATAGTACAATGTAGGTCGATTAAAACTTGGGTTGTTCTGAAATGGAGAAAAGGAAAAAAAATCCTTTCGAATTAGGGTAACATGCCTTATGCCTATAGGTATTCTGTACATTCATCAGTAGTTCCCAGGTAGGCAAACGTGGGTCTTGTCGTAGAGGCATCTTCCAAAAGAAAGAATAGGATCCGGAAAGAAAATTGGTGATGTTAAGTTTTGAAAAAGGAGACGATGATTGCTGTCAAGTTTAGGTGAAAAGTTTTAAAAGATTTAACGAAATAAAACTATAAAAAGGATAGGTTGTCTCCATATAGCTTATATAAAGAAAACTTATAGATGGTCATTCGGGTGGTAGTGTGTTTCAGAAATGTTTCAAACTTTTGAAGTTTTCATTGTTTATACGTTTTAAAAATAGTTTATCGTGGCCGGTTTGAAATTTTGAATTTAAACAGGTATGATCCGAAAATAATTTAAATTTGAAAGGAGTTTTGGTAAAACGATTTGTATTATTTATAAAACCTTGTAGTTATGCGATAAAAGTTGGTTAGGTTTCTGCTTGTTAGTGAATATCTTTAGTAAAATGATGTAGTGTGATTTGTGTTTTAATGGCTAGGAAAATCATGGGCAAGAGAGTCATTGGACTAGCTACGTGTCTACAAGCAGTAGGGGAAAACATAAGGTCATAGGAGTCGGAATGAAATGTTTTTGGTGGAAAAGTTTCATAAAATCAATGAAGGCAGGAGAAAACACACAACAGGATGGACATCGTTTATTCTACTAATAAACAATATCAGTGCCTAATCAAAGTAGTTGGATCCTTATAACTTAGTGAAGTCATGCTTTAGCCTATAAGTGGACACTCATCCCGAGAATTCCCAGGTAAGCACAACTGGTCTCGCGTCTGATGAGATTTATACGAAGTGCTTGCCTAGACAGAAAACTCAGAATACAGGCATCCACCCTTCCAGATTGCACGAGTTCGTTATTAGAGCCCAAGACTTTGATGAGAATTTAAAAATCAGAGGAGGTTTTGAAAATAATCACCTAAGGATAGGTGATGAGCATTTGTAAAATCTAAAGATGGAATCTGTGATGACGAGGCATTGGTTACAAAAGATAAGAATAGAGATGAAGACAAGGCAAAGATAACGGAAGAGTTACTAATGGAAAGTGTCCTAGGTAAGTTATAGTCTAGGTCAAAAGTAATTTCTAATAACCTAAATCCCTATAACCATGGCTCTGATACCAACCTGTGACACCCTGACACGGAGGCGGAAACGTCTAGGGCATCACGAAACTTGATAGAATGCATATGAGCACATGGTAATTAAATTAAAGTTGAAGTATGATTAAGTTGATTGATAGGATTGCATTCACATCCAAACTGGTACAAACAAATACAACATTGTTCACAAAGGTCTTTGTTTTTATTTTAAGCTAAGGCACTTGTCCTGCAATCCTATGTGATCCTTGCAAAAGCTAACTTCAACATCAACACCTGAAACATATGTTAAAAACAATTTGGGTCAACAAACGGTTGAGTGAGTTCATAGGTTTTGGTTAGTTTGGTAGTAAACAAATAATGTGATAATGAAACAAAATGTTTAACAATGTGGCATTTGATATGTTTTAAACAATTGAATGAAACAAGTCCCGCTTGGTGAACATTCAAACCTTTGTAGACTGAACACGGCATTGATCACCCAAACTTCCGCATTGAATAACATGAATAACAACAACAACAACAACAAAGGGTCTGAACTGGAAGTTGGATGGGGCGTCACACCTATAGCGCTATAATATTACTGTTCGGCTTGTACGGAGTTAATGAATGTAATGTTTAAGCATCAAGTAATCAAACAATTGCAAGAAAACGATCAAGATAGCCACAAAAATGCAATTGAGTTTGTATCACATTATTTCATATGTTTCATCCCGAAAATATTGTAAAACAGAAAATGGGAACTATGAACGAACCTTGTTTGCGAAATAATTCCAAACAAGTAAATATATAAGAGTTTTGCGGGAACAAGACTTTCCACGTCACTCTAAAAACATGCACCAAACAAATATAGAACATAGCATCAACAAAAGGCAAAACTGTAACTTTGTATAAACGGGTGACTATGTTTACTGCGTTGTACGGTTTGACTAATCCGGTTTGGGGGATGACTTGGTAACTTGGTTATCCCTCAAAGGAATAATTTATGTAATATTTTATACAAATATGTAAGTTATACAAATAATAATATTTGTATATTTAAGACAATAATTATATTTATATATGTGTTTAAATCTCAGAATTTATATATATATATATATATATATATACATACAATTCATTACAAAAAATTCAAGTGAACAATTTATAAAAATGAGAGTCACAACAAGATAGTCCAAATGTTAAGTTTAATTTATAAAAATTATAATATATATTTTCAGAATAACCTGATAATTATACAAATTAATTATATATATAATTAATTTAAGCCAGAATAATTAAAAATAACATTTTTAATTATTGAACATATAAATATCAGATTTTAAAATAATTATCATGGCCAATATATATATATATATATATATATATATATATCTCTGTAATAAACAATTATGTATGGTTTCAAAATGAATAAACATGATAATTATCTAAATAATTAGTTTAAATTAGAAAAATTAGAAATAACAATTTAAATTATTAACATGCTATATTACTGATTTACAGTAATTATTAGGGCCTTTGGATAATTTTATGTAAATAAATGGAATTTAAAAGGCTATTTATAAAATAAACTGATTTATAAGGTTTATTATATAACAAATAACATGCAATTAATAAAGCATGGTTTCTGAATTTTTATAAACTTAACAAAACATGCATAATATTATACAAATAATTTCGGATATAATCTACATAATTAAAATGATTTAACTAAATAATTTTAGCTTTATAAATGTATAAACTAACTGTTTTATTAAAAATATCAAAACAATATCAAATATTTGTGACAATATTATTTTTGCATAGTTTACTGTTTAAAATAAATAGCATAAAAATTTCAATAATAAATTCCAAAAATCCGAATTAATATTAATTTTTAATGTTAAAACTGTTTTTAATTAAACTAAAATAGTTTTATAAAAATTTTATAGACATTAATATTTTTATTAAATGCATCAGTATTTAAATGGTTTATGATAAAAATATCAGATTTTAATTGGTTGCTATTGAATTATTATGAATTAAATAACAAAACTTATTTATAAAATAAGAAAAATTAAATATAATAAGTGTCATCTTCTTCCCCAATTCGGTCAACAGAAGTCAACCGATCCAATTTCCCGATCAAATCAAGACTAAACTGCAATTAATTGAACAGAAACATTGAGTGAATGATAATGTACCGATTGATGTTTGAAAATTAGGTCCGGTATCGACTGAATCGGTGGAACGACTAAGTCCGGCGAACCTGTATTCCGGCGAACTAATAGAGACGAAACAGTGGGCTTTTCGGAGGTGTTTGAGAGTTATGAGGGTATGTGAAGGTTTGTTGACGATCAAGGATCATAAATAACGTGTCAATTGATTCCAAAACAAACGGGTATTACCGATTTCGATTCCCACTATAATTTTTTTATAAAATTTCAGTTTTGGGAACACAATTGCATGTCTTGATCGAATTAAAGTTCTGTACGAGTTTAGTGGGTCGAAGGGAATCACATGGCACGCGTATTGAACATTGGGATGTTTATTTGTTAGTGTTTTGGGTCGGATCCGGTGAAACAGGCGCGAATTCCGGTTTCAAATAATTTTTGCAGTTTGGTCCCTAAGGTTCTGATTAAGTCACAGATGGTCCCTAGGATAACTAACTGAGAGTCTAACTAGGTTAGTTGTTTAAAGAGAAATCCTTTTATAAAAATTAACTCGGTTAGTCATTTTTGGTTAAAAATAGTTTTATAAATGTCTAAAATGGTCCCTGAATTACAAGTTTAAGCAAATGACCAAATGGTCCTTGTACTTCTAATTCAAAAATTAAAATTTTATTTTATTTAAAATATAAGTTTCAAAAATGACATTTTGAACCCTAGACTTTTAAAAGTTTAAAAATTTAATTCTTTTATTTATAAAATAAGTTTCAAAAATGTCATAAAGGACCCTAAACTTTATAGTTTTCAAAAATTACACTTTTAACCCAAAGTTATAAAATTTCAAAAATTACAACTTAGTCCCCGGACTTTTGTACTTTCTAAAAATGACGGTTTTAGTCCTTGGACTTAAAGTCAAAGTTTTCGAGCAAGTTTCAAGGAATGACAATTAGGTCCCTTAACTTGTACTTTCACATAATGACACATTAGGCCCTCGTAATTTAATGTAGCCTTGTTTATAAGCACGAAACTCAATAATTAAAGCAATTATTCACGTGTTTGGGGCGGTACATCATGTAAGAGCATAAAACAAAGCATGAATCAAACAAATTGCATCTCAATATATGACAACTGCTATCTGTGCATCAAACAAGTACATGTTTGAAAATCAAGGTTGTTACACGTGTATGTATTGACTACCGCAAATTGAATGCCGCCACTTCTAAGGACCATTTCCCGCTACCTTTTATTGACCAAATTATTGAAAAAATGTCGGGTCAAAAATATTACTGCTTTTTGGACGGGTATTCGGGTTACAATCAAATAGCAATACCCCCGGATGACCAACACAAGACCACCTTCATTTGTCCATATGGTACCTTTGCCTTTCGGCGAATGCCATTTGGCTTGTACAATGCACCGGTAACTTTCCAACGATGTATGATGAGTATTTTCTCGGACATGGTTGGAGAGTAGAAGTGTTTATGGATGACTTTTCAATTTTTGGCACTAGTTTTGAATCGTGTCTCAACGAATTACAAAAAGTTTTAAAAAGATGTGTTGAGAAAAATTTAGTGCTTAGTTGGGAGAAAAGTCATTTCATGGTACAAGAGGGAATTGTGTTAGGCCCGTGATATCGGAAAGGGGTATGGAGGTGGACAAGGCAAAAATAAGGGTAATATCATCTTTGCCACCACCAAAAAATGTTAAGGGTGTAAGGTCATTTTTGGGACACGCGGGGTTTTATAGACGTTTCATAAAAGGTTTTAGTGTTATCACTAAGCCCTTATGTAACTTGTTATTAAAGGATGTCCCATTTGATTTTACTGACGAATGTTTGCAAGCATTTATTGTTTTGAAGGAACACTTGGTCAAAGCTCCTATTTTGCAACTGCCGGATTGGTCAAAGCCATTCGAAATCATGTGTGACACAAGCGACACTACCATTGGTGCAGTTTTGGGTCAACGGGTTGACAAAAAGCCGGTGGTGATTATGCGAGCAAGACTTTATCCGAAGCACAACTGAATTACACCACAACCGAGAAGGAGTTATTAGCGGTGGTGTATGCTTTGGATAAGTTGCGTTCGTATATTTGGGGGAGCAAAGTGGTTGTATACTCGAATCATAGCGCGGTCCGGTATTTGATGGAGAAAAAAGACGCGAAGCCTCGTTTAATCCGGTGGGTGTTATTGTTACAAGAGTTTGATTTGGAGATCCGAGACAAAAAGGGAAGTGAGAACGTAGTGGCGGATCACTTGTCTCGGATCCCGGTGGAAGGGATTGATGATTTGAGTGAGATAAATGAAAGGTTTCATGATGAGCAATTATTAGCCGTGTCCACCTTTGTTGCCCCGTGGTATGCTCATTACGTAAACTACTTAGCCACGGGTGCCATCCCAAATCATTGGACCAAGAAGCGAAGGCAACAATTTATGGTCCAAGTGAAGCAATATATTTGGGATGAACCGGATCTTCTCAAGATCGGGCCGGATCAAGTTATTTGGAGGTGTGTGCCCGAAACGGAGGTGTTGGAAATCTTGCCTCATGCCCATTCATCCGCATGTGGAGGTCACTTTAGTGGGCATAAGACAGGTTATCGGGTTTTGTCGTGTGGGTTTTATTGGCCCACGATTTTCAAGGATGCGTGTGAATTTGCAAGAAACTGTGTAAATTGCCAAAGGATGGGAAGCATTTCAAAGAGGGACGAGATGCCATTACAACCAATTTTGGTTGTGGAAATATTTGATGTATGGGGCATTGACTTTATGGGTCCCTTCCCAAATTCCAACGGGTTTTTATACATTTTGGTGGCGGTGGACTACGTCTCGAAGTGGATTGAGGCTATTGCAACACGAAAAAATGACCATTCGGTTGTTTGTAAATTTGTTCAATCCAACATTTTTTCCCGTTTTGGTATTCCGCGAGTTATCTTAAGTGACGGCGGTTCGCATTTCAAGAACTTTAATTTTGGAAAATTGTTGAAGCGGTATAGCGTGAATCACCGTATTGCCACACCTTACCATCCGCAAACTAGTGGACAAGTCGAAGTGTCCAACCGTCAAATTAAAGAAATTCTCATGAAGACGGTTTGTACGGATAGGAAGGATTGATCGAGCAAGTTGGATGATGCGTTGTGGGCATACCGGACGGCCTACAAAACTCCAATTGGCACAACACCTTACCGGATGGTGTATGGAAAGGGTTGTCACTTGCCAATGGAGTTAGCTCATCGGGCACATTGGGCAATCAAGACGGTAAATGCGGATTATGATGAAGCGGGGAAGATAAGGAAGTTGCAGTTGAGTGAAATCGAAGAAATTATGGATGAGGCGTATGAGTGTGCATCGGCTTACAAAGACAAGCTAAAAAAGGTACATGATGCAAAATTGAGGAAGAAAACCTTTGAAGTGGGTCAAAAGGTATGGTTGTACAACTCAAGGCTCAAGATGTTTGCGGGCAAGCTTAAAAGAAAATGTATGGGCCCGTATGTCGTTCGGCGAGTCGGGAGGTTTGGTGATATAGATATCCAAGATGAGCAAACCAACAAACAACAAACGGTGAATGGTCATCGGTTAAAGCCATAGTTGGAGGGGAATGACATCAACAACTTGGAGCTAGACAAAGCGGGCTACATCCTACGTCCAGTAGACGATGATCAACCATGAGAGGCCCAGGTTTGGTAGTGTACATAGTTAGCATTTTATTTTGTTTGTTTTGTTTAGATTGCACATTTACCGTACTCGTTTGAAGTCCGTGTTTGAAACAAGTGTGGGGACATTCGGGTCACGAATAGTTCTAACATTGTGTTAAGGGCAACATGGGACTTTCGAGGGGGTAGGGTAATTTTTACATGTTTTTGAAAAATTTTAAAAACACAAAAAAATTTAAAAAACTGAAAAAATATAAAAAGAAACACTTAAAATCGAAGTTTTTGGCGGAGCCCTGATGCCCAGAAGCCACCTTAATTTACGGTGGCACCGTAAGTTACGGTGGCACCGTAAGTTACGGTGGTTACGGTGCCACCGTAACTTACGGTGGGTGTTAAAATTTTTTGGGACTTACGGTGATTAGCTACTAAGTTACGGTAGAGTTTTGTGCCAGAGGTCTACCGTAATTTACGGTGGCCACCGTAAATTACGGTAGCCGCTGGCGATTTGAGCGTCGTTTCACATGCAGCAGTTATAAAAAAAATAAAGGAATCACGTGAATCAACCCCTGACCTCTCGTTTCTTTCCTTCTCCCCTAACCACAAACACATCTATCACTTTCTCTAGTCCCACAAAATCTCCATAACCCTACAATCTTCTTCAACCTTCTAAGCTTCATAACTCTTTCAATTCCTGGTCAAATCAAGTGAAATTTAGGTCTATCTTGACTAATTTTTCACGTACTTGCTGATTTTGGGAAGAGTTTCGTGAGAAAACATTGTTTTCTGGTCTGATTCACAAACCCTAGGGCCGAAAATTTTGGGGGTTTTTGAAGTTCTTGTTTCACTTGTGTTCTAGCATCTTCAAACAAAGGTACGTGATGTTTATTTGTTAGTTTTGATGATGCATTGTGAAAAGGAAGGTTATTTAAACCAAAAGAAACGGGGGCCTTGAAAACGAAACAAGGTTCGTTTGATTAAACCAATGAACTACGTAAATAAGGTTTCGAGGACGAAACCTCTTTAAGGGGGTAGACTTGTAACACCCCAAAAACGGGTTTGGTAATCAAACCACGTTATTAGTAAAGACGGGTAAAATACCGTTAGTGGTAAAAATTAACCCGGTAAATATTAGGAATTTAAATAAATAAACCTAATATTAATTTGAAAGAGCATAAATACCTTGAGAAAACAAAGTATATAAAAATGCCCAAGTTAACGGGACTTAAAATAAAACGGGTTATAACTCCCGGAACCCACTAAGTTAACTAGGAATAATTAACCTAGTTAGTTATTGTTTAGTAAAACAAGAAGGAACTTGTAGTAATTGACCCATTTATAGAACCTTTAAACTAAGAGGGACTAAAATGGGCAATATGTGAAAGAAGTTTATAATTAAAACCAAAACAAAAACCAAAACAAAAACCAAAACACACACACACAAGGTGTGTTGGTCGATGTCCAGGAGAAGAAAAAGGGGGTTCTCCTCAAGAACCCTAAACACCCACAAATTCAACAAAATCAAAGAGAAATCGAGCCGGAAAATTGGGGCTTTTAATAAAATCGTGATCACCAAGCTTAGGGGATCACAAGGTATGTTGAATTTTGATGTTTGGTGATATTTCGAATTTGTGATAAACATGCATGAATGAAATTCTCGTATGAATGTTGAATGTTATAGTGATATTGATGTGAGTATAAGTCTAGGAACAAACCCTAGATACGAACTTGTAGAATTGTGCCATAAACTAGTGATTAGTCAACTAATCAAGTATGAGATAAGTGGGTTTTGATGATTTGACGAAATTGATGTTGTATTGGTGTTTATAAACATCATACTAACTCATATGAATGAACTACTTGAACAAATTAGGGATTTTGTTAAGAGTTCATAAGTGATTAGCAGTGGGTCTTGACATAGAGTTAAAGCCATGATTATGATGGTCAAAGTGTGTTTATGCTTGTAATAACTGAAATTACATGTTGATTTATTATTACTTGAGGTAGGAATTGGATGACATGTTAGCTAATTTGGCGTCTCAAAAGATGATGCTCACTAAGCGTTGATAATGTGCCTAATTGAGTCTTGTGAACTTGATAGTGCAATCATATTTGTTAATTGGTGATTTGACTTTTAAAAAGTCAAACCGACCATTAATAAGATCGAATGATAATTTTGATAGAAAATACGTAAGATGTAATAGTCATGATTGACAATGACTAAACTAACCATCTTACGAAATATAATGATAGTTTGACGCGTAACAAGCTAGGTGAAAGCTTGGAGGAAGGAGCGGGTCAAAGAAATCAAGTACGAGACGAAAAGCGTAAACCGGATGAGAGGTAAGTTAAAACTTACACCTTTTTATTTAATATCTATTGGTTTTATAGATTTTGAATAATCAAAAGTCACATTTGACTTATGATGTTTCGACCCGACATACGCGGTTCGGAACAAAAGACAATAATGATAAACCATGTTGAATGGTTAAAAAGAGCCAATAAGGTCATTTAGTCATGTAATGACTAATAAATAACGAGTTTTGAATGATTTACCTTATAAGGTAAATCAATACAATTAATAAGGGTAAAACGGCAATGTGGTCACTTGTTGACGATAACCGTTAGTTTTGAAGGACATTTTATGGCGCAAGATACAAAGGGGTCAAATTAATCAAGAAATAGATTTATAAGTAAATTGATCGTACGGTGTAAACCGGTACAAGTCATGTAGACGGGATGATAATAAATCCATCTCGCAAAAGTAATCGGTCATATAGACCAAACGGGTCAAAAGGTGAAAATAACACCCTTTGACAATATCGGCTAATGTTTTGTCGAGTTGCATGATTACAGGAATAAGTATCGATTGAATGTTGACATCGCTATTACTTAGCGGCAACTAAGGCTAGGTATCAAAATGGGTCAATATATTGATTCGAGCCAGGTATGTATAATTGGTCAAACCATCATTAGAATTTGAAGCTCAATGAGGGCTAAACAAGTTAAAATGGACATTGGGTTATCTTTAAGTAAACCGAATGATTTAAGTTATATTCCTTGTGTTTCGAAAACATAATGGCTATTTAAAACAAGATCCTAGTTTAAAAGTAGAATTTTGGTCAATTATAACACTAAAAGTCTTTCACTATAAAGAAAGGATTTAAGATGACCGAAACGCCCTCATAAGCTAAATCGAGCAAACGAATCTTTAGAGTTGTTTAAAAACAAGTTACATGATCAAGCAAATACTTTGAATAAGTATAACAAGCGAAAGGGGTAAATCTTGGGTCAAGTGACTCTATATGGGTCTTTGCCGTAAAATGATAATCCATGGGATAAAACTCGGAATATATAGATCTCTACATTTAAATCCACCACAAATATAGTTGTGGTGGAAGATTATTTGGTAAGAAATGTGGAAATATAAAGCTAGATACAAATGAAAGCGAATCATGTTTAAAATATACTTAAATACCCTTAACCGGTCAAAATAAGCATACGAGCGAAAACGTGTTTAAATTGTGTAATAAACCTGTGATTAGAACCTAAAATGGTAGATAACATTAATTTGAAGAAGTGTATGTGATATAGGAATCAAACAAATACGTTTGTTTGATAAAATGCATAAACGGGTTAAAATTCGGTAAAATGGTAATGAGTCGAGGGCTTAGAAGTCTCAAAAATTTCTTATGTTGGATGTAGGATTTTAACTCCATAAGATGGAGAATTAAATTACGGACGCGTAGGAAAAAGAATCGCGTAAAACGGATCAATAACGAAGAAGTTATGGCCGTTTCCGTAAAAACTGGTATTGCTGAAAATTGCAGGACCCAGCTCCAGACCTGCTGGAAAACGGTCTCCCTCGCGTGGCGCGAGGGAGCAACTGGGTGCCTTCGCGTGGCGCGAAAGGGCACTGTTTTAGCGAAAAAAAATTATTTTAATCAGTTTCGCTTCCCGGACTCGTTTAGATACGTTCTAAGTTACGTATGACTAATTTAACTCATGTTTTATGAGTTTCAGGTATAATTTTTGCACCGGAGGACGATCAAGCACAACGAAGAACCGAACACGATCAAGAAATAAGCTTCCGCACTATGTATCGTTGTTATGTTAAATGACGAACTTAATTACGTTATGTTCTAAACTTTTAAATTGTAAAAGGTTTTAATAAACCCGTATTTCTGATGTATATGTAATCTTAATTACATGATTGTTTTTCGTAAAAGATACGTTAAACCTTGATTTATAAGAACGGGTGTTACAACTAACATCTACAATCATAGTAACAAGCAAGTGTGGGGATTGTTGATGAAAAGGGGCTGACTTTTTTGTGTTTGGTTGTGTTGTTTGTTTTGCAATAAGTGTAGGAAAATGGTGAGAACTAAGGAACAAGCTGGAGCTAGTTCTTCGTCTAAAGGCAAAGGCAAACAGCCGGAACAACAACCAAAGAAAAGGAGGTATTTGGGTAGAGATGATAGTAGTGAGAGTGATGATGAAGAGATGGTAGAGTTGGACCCGGCTAATAAGCCAAGATGGGAATCAGGTCCATTGGATGAGCAGCCAGAGGAGTGGCAACCGACACACTTTCATGACCGGATGAACCGGTTAAAAACCAGGGCTGCGGTTAGAGAGGTTGAGTTTGGGCCGTTTAATGTATTTGCCCAGTTTCGTGCCTTAGGATGGGAGGAGGCGCTCAGTTGTTACGATAAAGACAACAAGAATTTGTTTATGACCGAGATTCAAGAATGGATGGCAACGTTGACATGCAACAAGTATGATAGGCCATCGCAGATGAAGTTGACGGGTGAGGTTAATGGGATAAAGGTGGAAATGTCGTTTGACACACTACGGAAATTGGGGAAATATGACAATCTACCTGCACGTGATTATATGATCCCTAGCCTTGATGATCTGTTGATTAAACCGGAGAAACATCCGAGGTGGAATGACATGCTAGCGGCTTTGTTTTTGCCCGGTACTTATAGTGGCATATTATACCGAAGGAACTTAAAGATTGAAGCAAAATTGCTGCTAACTGTTTGCATTTTGAATGTCATTCCACGAAGAAGAGATAAGGAACAGGTGAGGTATCCAGAAGTACCAGTCCTTTATTCGTTGCTCAATGGGTCTCCTTGTTTTCCGATTCGGTATTTGATCATGAACTATCTTTCGATATGCCGAAACAAAGTTGGGAGGAGCATCATCCCGTATTGCCGAATTATTACGGGGTTGTTGAAGCAGTTTAAAGCGATCACATCGGAGGATAGAGGAGCACCGAAAAGGCATAATCCTTTTAGTCTACAAAAGATGGGTATTGGATGGACCTACACTCAATCGGAAAGGTATCACAAGCTTAAATCGGAGGGTCAAAGATGGAGAGCGTTGAAGCATAACTTCGATCGTCAAGAATCATGGAATCGTGCACATGCTTATTCCCGTGAGTTGGAGATGAATAACCGGTATGAAGATGATCAAGCCCGAAGGATGCATGCGGATTGGCATGCGGGGCGGCCCGTGGTTGTGGATCCACCTCCGGTGGATTATGCGTCTCTGCTACCATACGATGGTAGTGTATCGTATCCAACCCCGCCTCTCCATCATTCACAATGGCTAGACCCGCGTCAACAACAAGGAGCTTCGCAACAAAGTGGAAGCGGTAGCGGTGCATTTGCTTTCGGAGAATGGAACGAGATGATGTCTTCCATTTTCGGGCCTCCTCAATCGTGCTACTATTAGTTAGGTCGTGCTCCTTCTTGTATATTTTGTGATTATTTGTTGGTTTGTTATGTTTATGGTCGGGTGGATGGGTGGTGTTAGTTTGTGATGTTATGTTTTGGGTTAGGCTAGTTGGTGGTGTGATGTTTGAAAAAAAAATTATAAAAATATAAAAAATTATAAAATGAAAAAGACCAAAAAGAAATTTGTGGTTTGAGTTTATGAGCTTTTGGTTGATGTTGAAGAGTTTAAGCGATCAAATCTTCCCAAAACCGTACATTGGGGTCAATGTACCCCAAGTGTGGGGATGGGGGAGAAATTTTGAGGTTTTTGAAAAAATTTTAAATCAAGCAAAATATTGTGAGAATTTGAACACCTTGGACTAACCCCAAATGATGCACCGGCAACCCTTAATACCTTTTGTTCTTGGTGAGAGTTGAAGCCACACGTGTAAATAAATAATACTTGTCTTTGATGAGAGTGGCAACGGGTGGGGGTGCATTAGAACTTGTGCTTGAATACGGTTCAAGGCCTTAGTTGGATATGAATGTGAAAAGGATAAGGGCATTTAGGTAGCCTCGTCATAAGTGTGTGCGAGTGTGGGTTTTGGGGGGTTGGACCTCATTAATTATATATATGAGCATGGTTGCGAGAGGGGCGGGGGTTTGGACATTTAGTTGCCCAATTTTGTGCCTTAAGCCTATCATTTGTTACCCCCTTTAGCTAGATACCTAAAAATTCACCCGACTTGACCCGGTCTTATAGTGTTAGTAGTTTTAGTATTGTGTAAATATGTTTGATGTTATATTGAAGGTTTGCTTTGATAGCTTTGTTTGTTTAAAAAAAAAAGAGAAAGAGAAAAAAAAATGGAAAAAGCAATGAAAAAGAAAAAAAATGATGATGTTGAGTTATCTTGTATATAGTAGTTAAGTTTGGTAGTTGTTTGTTTATTTTATTGTGTAATAAAAAGACCGGGTTAAGTTTTCGCTACTACATATATATTCTATTTCCTACCCGTACACCTAGCCACGTTACAACCTTAAAGCCCCTTTGATTTTGCATTCATGTTTGGCACTTGTTAGGAAAAGGACCGATTTAGGTACAAGCCTATAGTTGTGCAACCGCCCATTTGCCTTTTGTGTGTCTAGCTTACAAATGCTAGTGCTTACTTGTTGCCGAGAGGAGAGACATAGAGAGGGGTGCGCTATTTTGGGTGTTAAGAAAGGGTTAGTAAAAGGACTACATGTTTATGCTTGGTTTATGTGATCGCTTGTTGTGAAAATGGTTTTGATGAGTTGCTTGGGACAAGCAACGGTTAAGTGTGGGGATGTGACGGGTGGTTGATGTGTGTAAAATGCAACATATAAATTACATCAAATGAGGCATAAAACTAACCCTTTTTTAGTGCTAATATTGGAAAAAGAGTGTTTTTGTCTTCCTTTTGTATTTTCAGGATTAAATGAGCTCAAAAACGCAAAAGAAGCAAAAAGACAGCTAAATCCAACATAAATACAAGAAAAGGAACATTAGTGGACTGCCCGAACCCTCAACGGCACCTTCCAAAGCAAAATAGAGAAAACAGAAGACTGAACACGCCCTCATCACTTCGCTAGCTAAAATCCACTGAAAAGTCAACTCTGGGAAGTCAACTGCAGCAACATCTGACATTTTCCAGCCTACATCATGTATGACACTAGTGGCACCAGATAATACAAGTATGTTCTTGAGCCCGATGTATTTGCTTTCTTTTAGTGACATGAGTTGAAGATCTGGGTGAACACTAATATGTAACTACCATCCAATGAATTCATCAACATCTTTTCTCTATCTTCATCTTATATGCATGCACACCACATGTTTGATAAAAGTCCTGTGTAAGTTTTTGCCAAATAAACTTCTCTGTACTTCAATCAGTTTCATGAGATCAAATTACTTGGTTTCACTTAGCATATGCAGCAAAAGTAACAAGCTTAGCAACAGAGGTACAAGAAGAAGAACACAACTTATTGACCGCAATTTCTTATGGCTCTTGATTTATTCATTATTAGTTATCAGTTTTATTGACGTTAGTACTTATTATTAAGAATCGTGGTTACATTAAGTTCTTTGTTCAATCAGTGATGTTATATATATTTTATTGGATATTCTTGTTTTCATAGACCTGGTTCTTGAAGCGATAGTGAAGCAGAAGACATTGAACATACGAAAAAGCTTCGTCAAGTTAAAGAAGTTCTTGAAGAGGTTCAGATTTAAATTATTTCATTTCCTTCTCTTGATATAATTTTTTTTTTCTGGTATTATCTAAACATCCCTGGATGGTTGATGGTGTGGATTTCCACTTAATGCTTCAAAGCTTTTACCTACAGTAGTAAACTTCTACTTATGTTGCAATTATCTTGTTATTGACGTTGTTCTAGCACTTGTTATGGATGGATATTCCCGAAGCAATTGCCAGTTATACAACTATATGAAAAAGCATGAGCACTTGCTAAAACTAATTTGGATATTAATGAAATTGTTGCTGGAGTACCTTGGGGAAAGCTTTTACCTACAGTAGTAAGCTTTCCTGTTTTCGTTCTTACTGCAAAAAGTTACTTTTATGATTAGAATCATTAACATTTTGAGTTTATCATCTTTCACAATAGATACGGTATAATGCAACTTTTAGATGTATACAACTCGTGCTAGTAACTTTACACATTCACTTTTTGATGTTGCATAAAACTTCTTTGTGTGACTGCTTTTTATTATTTATTTTTGCAGGTATGATCTTTTGCACAATGGACGAGCTCTTCAAAGTTGCTCAGGTATGTTTTTGAGAAAGAAAACATGTTCCCATGTGGGTTGGGTTGTGTAATGGGTACAAACAAACATGACTGCCTGGGTTGGGTAAAGGGTCAAAATGGGCAGCTTTTAGAAAACATGTCAAATGGGTTCGGTTCAAATGGGTCGGGTCAGAGCAAGTTCGCGTGCTATACATCCACCATTCCACCCAGTTTTTGGACAAAAAAAATACTTAATCAAATTGAATTAACAAAACTATCATTCAAAATTTTGTTTCTGTACTTCAATCGCGTGCTATACATCCACCATTCCACCCAGTATTTACCAAAATGACCCCTGAAGTTTCTGCATATGTTGGTGGATAGCATGATGGTGTAAAAGGATCTGAAATTAATCATTCAGGGGGTGTCAGTGAAGATATCAAGCACAAAAATTGATCAAACCATTTCAGATTCGTGAAGCTGTCAAGGAACCTGTTGCAATTTTGACCGGAAAAAAAGGATCTTGAAGCACTGGAATTAGAAAAAAGGCTCAAGAAAGAGAACATGTTTGAAGAAGAAGCTGTGACGAACACATTGCAGTTTTGATTGAAAAGGAGGATCTTGGGGACCCCATTTGAGAAAAACAATCAATCGATCACACCCATGATGTTGTAGGAAAGCCCTAACGAACCTGACACAGTTTGGACCGAAAAAGAGGATTTTGGTGCTTCCGAATCCATTGATGAAGAAGCTGATTCAGTTTTGAGTGAAAAGGAGGATCTTGGAGCACACAAGTTGGAAAAAAATGCTCAAAACATCAAGTTATACAACAAAAAGTCAACAATGCCCATAATCTTAGTTGATGATATTAGCACTTAAACAGTTAAAGATAAAACACAACATGAATTAGTTTGTTTATATGTACATGTTTGTTTTAGTGCTCTCTACAGCTCTCCAACTGATACTGAAACTTTACAATCGAATAAAAAGTCAAAAGTCAACTCTGGGAAGTCAAATGCAGCAACATCTGACATTTTCTATCCTGCATCATTTATGACACTATGGTTCAAAAAGATGAAGCTACAGTCTACCCTTCGGTTAATGATGACGTGTGTTGGATCAGGCCCAAGAACAAACGCAGCACACACTCAAAAGTACTCTCGAACAACTGTTATATGTTAACTACTTGAACTTTCTCTGACTTTGTCCTCTCCAACCAACCTGCTGTGTCCACCTAAAAACAACCAAATTTTGGAATATAATAATAATAAAATGCAAAAGTAATCTATCAATGATAATTTACCAACTATAGAAATTTAAATTACCATATATATCGTTCTTCCTTGAAATTTAAACTCGACTCTGACCAAATATCTTGTTAAGCTTGCCTCTGGTCCCACCAAAACAAGCTCTTCCTGCAGAATTCAATTCAACAAGGTTGACTTGCCAACGTTAGGCCGGCCCACAAATGCTAACTGCAGTGGTAGCATTGACACCTCTTCATTAGTTTCATCAGTACCTTGTACAGTTTGAAGCTTATGTTGTTCAAGCAATGCCCTGAGAACTTCATATAAATCATTCATCCCTAAACCAGTTTCTGCAGAGAGAGCGACAGGATCTCCAAATCCCAATGTACGCACGACTTCACTAGCAGACCCAAAACCATCATCAAGTGATTCATCTATATTCATTATCGTAACAATCTTCATTCACGGAGCATGCTTTCTTAGCCACTTTCCAACATCCAAATCCATGGGCTGCAACCCGTCTCTAGTCATCACATAAAAAACAATTTTATTTTGTTTCTATGTCAAAAACTAGTGCACATAAAAAGATATAGTGATGAAGATAAAACTAACCTTGCATCAATAAGAAATAGTACGACTTTACACTTTCTCAACACATTTGCGGTCATTTCTGCAGTCTGACCAAGAACGGAACCAGATGAAGCCTCAGCCTCTAACCCGGCTGAACCCAACACCTTAAATTGCAAATAACCCAATTTCACAATCCCTTCTCGTATGTCTCTAGTCACATGATCATTAGGAGTGTTGTACACAAGTGCCTCTCTTCTTCTAATCAAACTAAATACCATATCCACACCAACCATATATAATGATTAATGAATGATACCAGATACAATAAAACGAAATTAGTAGGTACAAACACACGTTGTGCATAAATAAAACTAAATACCATATCCACTGACTTACAAATGGTTTAATTTGGGTGACGATTTAACATGTCAAATGGGTAAAAAAGACTAGCTTAAAATAAAACGGGCCAAACAGGTTGAAAGGCTCCTAAATCATTTTATTGGATAAGTATATTATTCTTGACACAGCAACCTTTTTGGCAAAAAAACGTTCAGGTCAACCTAACCTTTTTGACCCATACCAAAAAAATTATCGTTTTACTGAAATTAGAATAGCTAACCGATTAAACAATGCGGACTTGCCAACATTGGGGCGGCCAATGAGAAGTAGAGTCGGAAGCAAGTGTGTATCTACTTTGCTGAACTCAACAGCACCAAAGTCTCTGGTATCATCACATACATCATCCTGAGCCGGAACGGTTTGTTTCTTATCACAAAACTTACACAGATGCGTAGTATCCCACATCAAATATGATAGGCCCATTAGAACAACTAATCTAAGCCCAAATACAAGTGATCTGATTAAAGCTTACAGGCCCAAATGAAATAACCAACTTAGGCCCAATCACAAATTAGTTTTATTGATTTAGCAAGGCCCAAAACAAACAAATATCCGATCTTGTAAACTAAATCGAGCTTGCACTCCCGCATCTCCTAACTCGTTTATTTTTAACAAGACCGACTTAGTCGACAAGTTAATCCAGTAACACTAAAATAATGTGGATAACACTAAAATTACCAACTAAACAAGTACATAAAGAACTAGAGAAGCATCAACATGACATATTTAAACCTATATGAAACATGACTTGTTTGAAAGCAAGCCGTTATCTAGGCGACCCCACCAAATACAACAACCAAAAGCACCTGCAAGTTAGCCTCCTTTTCATATTTGTGCATTTGTTTCTGACATATTTGGGCAAGAAGGTGTAGCAGCCTTCCTAAGAGACTTTCCTGTACCCACATTTCACCGGCTTAAGACTCCACTTGATAAATCAATATTAAAAATTCAAAACACAGCAAACTTACAACAGTCAGGTTCGGCTGGGTCATTGGTTTGGTCATGTAACATATTTTCCTTGTTATGAATTTTAAAATTATTCGCCAGTCATGTTCATATTGTTCAGTTCATTGGAAAGCTCAACTACTTGTGTCTTCTCCTCCACATAATCAGATTTAACCTCTGAATTCAACTGGGACAATGAGAAAGCCAAATGAATATTAAAATCGTGATTAGAGAATAGCAGCCCCTGGGGGATACTACGTCAGGGCATTAATAACTTCATCAATAGTTAAAGAAAAATAGTAAGTTTGATTAAAAAAAGAAACTTTAATAACTTCATCAATAGTTAAGAATGGGCTTAGGACCGGAACACTAAAAGTTAAAAGTTAGTGTTGTTTCAATGTAAACGTAATTATTTGAGAACAAATACTATAGTACATATGAAAATCAGTTTGTACTTTATTAATTTAGTCTACTGTTAACAAGCATTTTGCATGTGTATAAAAAGGTTAATGTTTTGGAAAATTGACTTACTTGAAATGATAGTGCTTTCTCGAGTTCATTGACAACGACTTTCATTGTTGGACGTTGGTCTTGTGTTTCTGCCACACACTGATATGCAATTTTCATAAATGTGTGCAAAGAATCCTTGTTGGGTCCTATACTTGGAACGAAATTGTTTTCACTGATTTCATCCTTTAATATAGGATCTATCATGTCCTCTAGTGTTCCCATGTAGAAGCCTTGTCTTGCCACAGGGCCCAACCCTCTCACATTCTCCTTCTTGTAAATTGGGTCAAAGGCTCTCCTCCCACATAGAATTTCAAACAATACAACTCCAAAACTATAAGCATCTGTTTCTCTTTTTAACCTACCAGTCTTCTCATATTGTGGATCTCTGTAGGACGGTCTGCCAATAAAATTGTTGAGATAGAGAGCTTCGTCTTCTTGATTTGGAGGCAGGAATACAGAGAAGCAAAAGTCAACAATCTTTGCCCCCCAGTTCTCGTCCAACCCAATGTTGTAGCTACTTATATGACGGTTTATTATTATCTTTTGGTCTTCCATCTCATAGTGAAGATAATTCAACGCATGTGCAACATCAATGCAAATTTTCAAACGTTTTTCACAAGTCAAAATACGCATGCGGTTGACGTTTCTCAAATAATCAATAAGATATCCATTAGTGGTATTCTCAGTGACAACGATCATCTCAGAATCCTCAACACAGAATCCAAGTAGATTTACAATGTTGGGATGCTTAACAATGGTAAGTATTTCAATTTCAGTTAAAAACTCTTCTTCTCCATACACGTCATGTCCAGAAGGGTACCTTTTTAAAACTACACTGCTTAGTCCCTTCAAATGTTCTCCTTCAAACTTCCCCTTCTGGTATAAAAGATTTTCTTTATCAAAACAGTGGAGTTCCGCTCTGTACAAAGTATATTCGTCATTCCAAGATGCAATTGTGTATGCTTCTGAAAAATTATTTGTTGCTGATTTAATATCATTGAGATGAATCTTCAAGTGTCCCAACTTGTTTTCCTGCAAATATGTGACAAAGGGAAAAAGAAAGTTACAAAACTGACTTAAATTGAGAATAAAAAATGCTGTTAAAACTTTTAGAAAAACCATAGATTACATTGAATCGATCTACAATTATATAAGGTAAATGGGTTCCACTCTGTACAGAGTATAGCAACCCATCTCCACCTCACTGCCAACTGATTAAATTGTAGCAGACCTGAGCCTTGCCTTCTGATCGACATATACTAATTCATATATGTTGTTTGGAACCTCAACAAAAATGAATATGTAGCCAACCACTGGTTCCTTTTGCCCTATATATTGTGTGCCCTAATTTTCCATCTAAGATATACAGCTGGGCCTTCACAGATTGTCCAGCCCAACTCGTTTCCCCAAGCCCATAAAACTTTTATAGTTACCCAGTTTATACATAAGGCCCAAACACATAATTTGATAATCTAAATGGAGGAATGGAATCCGAATAATAATAGCTGTGATAATAAATTTGCAAGACCTTTCACCCCTCTCTCACAACCAACTGGCCTGAATGTTTTTGTCGCCTCTCAAATAATAATAAGAAATGGTGTTCTTCATAAACCCAAGTTTGATTTGCTTAGATTTTCAAGAATAGGGTGTTTCTTAGACAACCCAATTTGATACGTAGCGCATGTTTAAGAATACAGATGTTCTTTAAAAACCAGTGATTGATGTTTTCTCTGATAATAGGCGTCCATATGCAACATGGGTTTTTGAAGAACACCAAACCCTTGAATTATTTCTTTTTTGTTTTTCTATTTTCAAACAAAGGGTGAATTCATAATTAAAAAAAAATTAATAATACTAGAAACAAACGTTCAATGGGTTACGACCAAGTATAAATAAAAAAGACCAAAATTAAAATTTAACCACACCTGGTAGTTTACTCTAATAATAATAGAAGTGCTATAAAAATAAAAGATTAATAATTATGTAAGTAGGGCTGTAAACGAACCGAACGTTCAGCGAACAGTTCGTGAACCGTTCGGCGGGAAGTTCGTTTATGTTCGTTCGTTTAATAAACGAACGAACATGAACAAGAAATTTCGTTCGATTAGTTAAATGAACGAACATGAACAGAGCTCTCGTTCGTTCGATTGTGTTCGTGAACGTTCGGTAAGGTGTTCGTGAACGTGTTCATGAACATTTGTTGATTTGTATTCGTTTATGTTCGTATGTTTGTGTTTTAATTGAAGATCTTTGTGCTTTCTTATATTTTATTTGTACTTTTTATATTAATAAACTTTTATTTATTTTTATTACCCTAACAATTAAACTAGGAAACCCACTTTCACCTTGTTTATGCATCATTTCCCTTTCATTTCTCATTATTTACATCGGCGAATACGATCGACCTCTGTTCCACAAGAAGGGATTCAAGTTCGAGTGCTACTCTCTGGGCCATCTATCTTTATCCTTCGTTGGTTTCGCCAAATTTATTTGTGTTCGTGAACCGTTCGCGAACACGCTCATTTCCTTAATGAACGAACACGAACATAAAATCTCGTTCGGTAAGTGTGAGTGAACCGTTCGTGAACACATTTATTCCTTAACGAACGAACACGAACAAGGCCTTGTTCGTGTTCGTTCGGTTCGTTTACAGCCCTATATGTAAGTAAACTCTTAATAAATTAAGCAATTAACAAATAGCATGTCTAAAGAGGTTGCAAGTCAAAAATGGCCAAACATAAAAAAAGTTAATGTTCAAAGTATAAATTATTATTTCCATCGTTACATACAAAAAAGTGTATAAACAACGCGTCAACCCAGCCAGTCCGTCTGATTCACTATGAATGCTAAAGTGTCGGATTTTGGTAATCTCAATTTCATACCCGGTTATAAATTGTCTAATATTTAGTATCGTAGACATATTCGCACAAATATCGTGTATACCCGCACGTATCGTGTATACCTCGTATGGTCATATGTGGTAAAAAAATTACCCGTTGGGACACCCATTACCCAAAATCCAATCATCAACTCATCAAAACCCGACTTAAAGTATCAAAAACTCACACAAAATTCTAACAATTTCATGTATTTTTAGGAATTTCAAGTTTGTAACTGAAAGATGCTATTTACTATATGTCTTAAAATCATATATATCATATTTTGATGCTGTTAACTGGACAGATCAACTAATGCCATACATATCCCAAACTTACAAAAAATAAGTGTGTTACCCATCCTGGATGTTTCATGTTTTTTCATTCATTTAGATTTCTTTTACCATCCTATTTTCACGTACTTTTGAGTAGAATAAGATATAAAAATACAGATTCAAAAGGAAAATTAGTATGCATGAATGACGTACACCAAAAAAAAGGATAATAAAATAGGAAAAAAAGTCTTACAATATTTTCACCACGCAATTGAAGTTCCATTGCTTTCTCAAGTTTAGCCATAATATAGTGCATATCTGGGCGGTCTGCTCGATCCTCACTTAAGCAAGAATATGCTACCTTCGAGTATATGAGGAGTGATTGCGGAGACAATATTTGATTTAAAAGTTGAGGATGGATTATATCATTCAATGTACCATTTTCATAACCATACTTGGCCATCTAAGCTAGAGACCTATCAGCCTCGTTCTGAATTAATGCTTTCCTCCCGCACAATGTTTCGAATAAAACAACACCGAATGAGTAGATGTCCGACTTGTAGGTCACACCTCCTGTCTTTTCAATTGTTGGGTCCATACACCCCATTGTGCCAGTGTGTTCACAAGGGCACACCTGGTCCTTATAGTTTAGTGATTGTTTGATGGAAAATTCAAAACCGGATAACTTGGCTTCCCAGTTATTTTCTAACAAAATTGTGTTGCTATTGATGTTACAATGTAGAATAGCATAATCACGTTCCTTGTCATAATGTAGGTAACTCAACGCACGAGCCACACCTAGACATATCCTCAATATTTGCTTCCATGTGAGGTTCAGGCTGTTTAAATACTGCCCTAGACTTCCATTGGCCTCATACGTGGTTACAATGATCTTTTCATCTATCTCATCACAAAACCCAATAATAGAGACTAGATTTTTATGCTTGAGATCAGAAAGCGCTGAAATTTCTGCCAAGAACTCAAGGTCTCCATCCCCATGCTTACAATCAAACCTCCGTGCAGTGATCTCCATCAACCTCCCAGACCACAAGAGTCGTCCTTTATATGCAATACCAACTCCACCATGTTCGATGATGTTATCACGATGAAAGTTGTTGGTGGCCTTCGCTACATCTTCAAGTGGGATTTGTAAGTGAGCAAATTGGTTCATTGTTGATGCCATGTTCTGTTTATCAAGCAGAAGGGAGTGTTAAAACAACAGGTTACAAATGAAAGAGAAGGTAAGATCTAATAAGATATATGAGCAACCACACATACATAAATATATCAGATCTAGCAACCTGAATCCCTGACTTTCTATTCCATTAATTAAATAAGCTTAAAAATTGAATAAGCATAATGATTTATAGGTAGTCATGACTTTAAAGGTACACATAATATAAGAAACTCTTAAGTTTACACGTACATAAGGATTTGCATACTCTTTATATTCGGTTATCAATTATTTTATAGATATTCAAATATAACAAAAAAAAATGATAAAATTCAAGTATTTTACAACAAAGATATAAATAATTAAAACGTAAAACAATACACAAAAACATCTAGAATGAATACAGTTTCTAATATACACACACATGTGTGTGTGTTTGTTCTTGTCGTTAAAAGATTAATCTATAAAAATACCATTAATAACCTTTTGATGAACACAAGTTAAAGTCATAATTTGTATTAATGCACTTAAAGGAACCTTGCTTTCATAAAATTGCGATAACTTACTTGAAATACCAATGCTTTCTTGAGTTGCATTAAAACTTTTTTTGTTGTGGGTCGTTTTTCTCTATCAAGATGTAGGCATTTGTAGGCAATCTCTTGAAATGTAATTAGTGATTTCGGCACGATCTGTTCCCTTATTTGTTTGAACACCACCTCACCATGCTTTCCTTCTTTAAAACTTTTTTCAATGAAATCTGGTAGATAGTGGCCCTCATGTTTTTGGATTTCAAATGTCGATCTACCACACAAAATCTCAAATAAAACAACACCAAATGAATAAATATCAGACTCTATGGTTAGGAACCCCGATTTTCTATAAAGTGGGTCCAGGTATCCAGTTGTTCCACACACATGATCAATAACATAGTCCGTCTTTTTAACTAATGGACTTACTAAAGAAAGCCCAAAATCAGCAAGTTTTGCTTTCCAATCATCGTCTAATAGAATGTTAGCAGTTTTGATGTCCCTGTGTATCACCTTCGCTTGTTTTCCAACTCCTCCATGTAGGAAATCCAACGCTCTTGCAACATCAATGCATATATCAAGTCGTTTCTCCCATGTAAGAGAAGCATCATTTAAATATCGATCAAGACTTCCTTTGGACGCATACTCATAGATAATAATTTTTTCATCATTTTCATCACAGAAGCCCACAAGACCAATGACACTCTCATGCTTAAAATCCAAAAGAATTTGGAGCTCACTCAAGAATTGTTGTTCCCCTTGACCAAACCTTGAATCCAATCGCTTTGCAACAATGGTTTTAAATCCATCACCATCTTGAAGGTTTCCTTTGTAGACTCTCCCAAATCCCCCTCTCCCAATGCAATTGTCATTATGAAAGTTTTGTGTCGCCTGTTTTATGTCTTCGAGTGACATTCTGAGGTTGTCCTTGTTGTTTTTCTGTCAATCATGACACACCAAATAAAAATACACATATTAATAACTATAAATCAGTGATAAAAATACTGAATTCGTAATATTGTTTTTAAATATTATGGAAAAGTATGTAATGATGAGACAATGATAATTTGGTGATATTAGACCTAAAACACCAAACAATATGATTTTGGTTGATAATAATACCAATTTTCACCAGCTCATTCTCTACTCCTATGTTTATCCCTTATGAATTAAATATGCACATTACTATGTTTTCTACAGAAAAATGGTTAGATTATTATTATTTTGATACTTTCATATAAGAATTTTAGCTAAGTCCTATATCGATAGTCTAAAAGGTAGGATTGATGAATCCCTACAATGTATATAAGGTTGAACGCTTGATGCTTGAAAGCAGAAACGATTTTTAACAATGTAAACATAACGTCATCAATGTTTGTGCTTTAATAACTTGAATCTAAAGTCATCAAGCATTCTACATTTGTTTTTGATATTACAATGAATAATCACACAGATTACTTCTAGGGATTGAGAATGTGAAGTTAGAACAATGACTTACTTGAAATAATAGTGCTTTCTCAAGTTCCTTGACTACGACTTTCATTGTTGGGCGTTGGTCTTGAGTTTCCGCCACACATTGGTGTGCAATTGTAATAAAAGTGTGCAAAGAATCCTTGTTGGGTCCTCTATTTAGAACAAAACCATTTTCACCAACTTCTTCCTTTATTATAGGATCTATCAACTCTTCTAGTGATCCTGTGCTGAAGCTTCGTCTTGCTACATGGGCCAGCCCTAGCTCACTCTCCTTAAGGTAAATTGGGTCATTGGCTAATCTCCCAAACAGAATTTCAAACAAGACTACTCCGAAACCATAAACATCTGATTCTCTTTTTAACTTGTTAGTCTTCTTATATACTGGATCTATGTAGTGGTCTATGCCAATCCATTCGAGATAGAGAGCTTCGTCTTCTTGATTTGGAGGTAGGAATACAGACAACCAATAGTTAACAATCTTTGCCTCCAAATTCTCATCCAACCCAATGTTGTAACTGCGTATATCACGGTTTATTATCATGTTCTGGTCTTCCATCTCAGAGTGAATGTACCTTAATGCGTGTGCAACATCAATGCAAATTTTCAAACGTTTTTCCCAAGTCAAAACACGTTTGTCTTTGAGGTTTTCCAAATACTGACCAAGAAATCCATTAGAAAAATCTTCAATGACAAGGATCATCTCAGATTCTTCAAGACAAAATCCAAGCAGATTGACTATGTTAGGATGCTTAACTCCATCGGAAAGAATTTCTATTTCTGTGAGAAACTCTTTTTCTCCAAATAACTTATTTCCAGAAGGGGGGTAGCGTTTGATAAGTACAATGTTGTGTCTCTTGGATGATGGATTCTCTTTATCATAATGCTCGAATTCTGCTCTGTAGAAAGCATAGCCATCTTCTGGGAAATTTTCAATTATGTATTCGTTTGAGAAATCATGGGTTGCTGATTGAATATGAGTGAGAGGAATCTTCAAGTGTTCCAAGTTCTTCCCCACCTGCAAATTAAATATGTGACAAGGGAGTTACAACAAAGGTAGAAAATGCAAACGGAATTGAAAGAAATTGAGTAGTTAATATCTCTTCAGATGAGTTAATATCCATCTAATTCCACCCTCTTGGCACCACAGTGAAAGTTCCTCTCCGTCACTAGAATCTGGAAACCAGACGAACAGGACCCTAGCTTTATTGCGAGCCAAAAATCTTGGTCAATTTCCCTTCCATATTGCTTCTGTTTCATGTGCCCTAGTTTTACATTTGGTTGGCTTACAATGGTACAGACCACCACGTTTTTACAAGCCCACAAATCATTTATACTTAGCTCAATAAGTAAATAAGGCCCGTACATTGAGTGACAATATGAAACCAATATGAACCTTCTGGGTTAATCTTGGTCAAATTAATTGTTTGTTGTCTATAATAAGCCTAATAATAAATTTTCTAAAACTATAAATTGTTGTTAACTAGGGTTAAGACCCGCCTGCGTTGCGGCGCGGGTACATCGTAAACACTGAATGTATTAGTCCAAACGTTATATGATGCATTAACCATATGAAAACACACGTTTCGACGTATCCAGCTGAACTCAGTGTAACCTGTATAAGCATTGTGATTGGATCAAACGTAAAGTAAATCAAATTCATATCGAACAATCATAACGTATTATATGTGACCCAACTCATACATAGAAAACTTAACGGGTATGAAGGAAAATATGCACATGTAAATGAAATGGATTAATTAGAGCTTTCAAAAAAAAATGGGAGAAAAAGAAACCATAATTTGACTTCACTCGGTTCGAAACAAACTTTATGACATAACATAAACACGAACATATTATATTTGACATGAATCATTCACAAAAAATTTTACGTCGAAACGTATAACAACTTGAATTTATACGAAAACGTACGTAAAAATATGCACGTGAAAATGGTTTTTTTAACGAAAACGTATTATATTTGACCTGACTCGTCTATAAAAAAAGTTTACGTCGGGATGTAGAACAAATCATATTTACATACCCATACATAAAATATACACGTAAAAAATAGTTTTTAAGTAAAGGAAGTATAGGGGTAAACTGAAACAAAATATTAGTAAAAAAATTAATATGTTAAAAACATTCGTAAAACCGTGCCAAGTAGCACCAATGCTACAACCACATCGACTCTCAACATCATAAAAATAAAATAGATAAAATGGTAAAGATTACACTAAACGAAAAGCAGACTAAAATCGTTGAACCACGCACACCCGTTACAGTGTCTTAATGCGAAGAAATTAACCAGAAACGTAAAACGTAGAAAATAATAACTTAGTCGATCTAGGACCCGTCCGTTGCGGAGAACTTTCAAAAGGGAAAAAATAGACGCGTTGCGACGGGTTTGTCAAATATGAAAAAAATAGAGCAAAAAACGTTGAACCTCACATGCACGCTACTACATGTTAACTCGCAAAAATTAGAACGAAATGTAAAACGAAAGACTTGCGAAAGATAAAAAGTATGGGGGACTAAAGTTGTAAATAATAAAGTGTTGTGTTAAATTACAAAAGATGAAAAACTTTGAGTTAAAAGTAAAAATTTCAAATGGGTTAAAATGTAAAAGATAAAAGTTCTAGGTTGAAAGTGAAATATCAAAGTTTTTTTTTTGAAAAACTCCCAAAGCTTAGAGTACAACTCCTAATGCACAAAAAAGTTACTAATTTATATATGGAATAATAAATATAATATGTGTTGTCTTAGTGTTATTGAAGTGAAATAAGTTGCTAGACCAACTAATTAAGTTAATTGTTGGTAAGAATGGAGGATTATATATGTTAATCTTTATGTAATTTAAATAAAATTAAATAATAAACTGTAAAAGGGAAGTTGAGGAAGTATCTATTGTAACACTTGAAATTATTTAACGTATTTAACTTGTTTCATAAATCAAATGAAAAATTAGATGTTATAAATAATTAGATGATAATGCATAGGAACAAGAATTTTGTAAGACAAATTAATAAGAATAAGAGAACTTACAGGTTAGTTTAATATACCCTTTTTTTGTTTGTTTTCAAGGTAGACTAGGCATGTATGAAGAGAGATACATAGATTATGTGTTATGGGGTTCCATTGGGGGCGCCAATGCTGTCACATTAGCTACAAGAGGGGCGCAAACATTGCGACGGGTGGGTGCGCTTGGTGGAGATAGCGGGTGTGGGGAGCGTTCAACCAAAAGTTTCAAGCTCCTTAAACCAAAAAAGGTTTTTTATTGAGTATTAGCTTTTTCTTAAAAGCTCCTTAAAGCTACATGCCAAACATACCCTTTAACCTCTAAAGATAATGAACTTTTTAAGGAATATTGGATTTTAATAATCCCAACTATTCGTTGTTTGCCGCCAACAATGCCAACTTTAAAAATAACCACTGTCAGTCCCAACTATTAACATATTGGCCTCCAATGGACCTTGACTAACAGAACCCTAACACCGTTAGTCTTCGGTCGCCAGAAAAACATTTTTGGAAAGAAAAAAGGTTCCTAAAGGTATGATCTAAGGTTACAAAGAGGTTTGGGAAAAAAATATTGAGTTTTCTGGCCAAAAAGTTGAGTTTTCCGGCTAAAAAGAAGTTTTCCGACAAAAAAATAAGTTTTCCAACGACCTCAATAATTGGAGATTTTACTAGAAAAAAGGTTCCTAAAGGTCCGTAATAAGGTTACAAAGAGGTTTGGGACGAAAAGATTGAGTTTTACGGTCAAAAAGAATTTTTCCGGCCAAAAACGTTTTTCCGGTGGTTGGAGACTAACAACGTTAGGGTTCTATTAGTTAAGGTCCATTGAAAGCCAATATGTTAATAGTTGGGACTGTTAGTGGTTATTTTTAAAGTTCAGACTGTTAGCGGCCAACGGCGAATAGTTAGGATTATTAAAATCTAATATTCCACTTTTAAATGTACAAGCTTTCTAAATTTTTATTATGTCCATTTTGGTCATTTTATACATTTTATTAAAAGATCCAACTAATTTGCCAAACACCAAATATATCTAAAAAGCTACAACTACTAGCCACCAGCTACCATCTTCCAGCCACCAGCTACTTTTGCCAAACATACCCTACCGTTCAAGAGGTCGGGTCAATAGAAGACAAAGGCAATACTGATTGTGATGCAAGGCTTGAAGGATGAGAATATCCAATGGTATATTCCACCTATTGAGGTTCGTAACATAAGGATGCTAAACGTGGAGGTAGTTTCATAAAGCTTGGGATCTCCTATTCAAATTCAACCGATAATGGTGGCGAGTGTGCATAAACATTAGGAATATTGGATTTTAATAATCACAACTATTCACCGTTGACCGTCAATAGTCCCAGCTTTAAAAATAATCACTGATAGTCCTAACTTTTAATATATTGGCCTCCAATGGACCCTGACTAATAGAACCCTAACGTTGTTAGTCTCCGGTTGTCGGAAAAAACGTGTTTTGAACGGAAAACTCATTTTTGACCAGGAAACTCAACATTTTCATCCCGAACCTCATTGTAACCTTATTATGGACCTTTGTGAACCTTTTTCTAGTAAACGCCCCAATTATTAAAGTCGCCGGAAAACTCCTTTTTCGCCGGAAAACTCAACATTTTCGTACCAAACCTCTTTGTAACCTTAGATCGGACCTTTAGAAGCCTTTTTCTGGACAAAAACGGTTTTCCGGGGACCAGAGAGTAACGACGTTAGTGTTCTGTTAGTCAGGGTTAATTGGTGGCCAATATGTCAATAGTTGGGACTACCGGTAGTTATTTTTGAAGTTGGAACTGTTAGTGGCCAACGGCGAATAATTGAGATTATTAAAATCCAGTATTCCTAAACACTATGAAAACATTTGCTCATAGCCAATGCCACGTGGGTTTCATGGATTAATTACAAAAAAAAAAAAATTGACGGTGGGTCACAAAATCTTAAAGGAGCTGAATTTTCTCTCTAAAAAAATATTTAAAGGGTGCTAAACAGTTGAATTATGTGAGAATAGAAAATAAAACAGGCCCAATGGCAATTAGAATCCTAAAGCCAATTAATCTGGAAACAGTAAAGTTGTGTGTCCTTGTAATAGATAATAAGAAACAAAACATTATTCCTTTTGCCCCATGTGGCTTTGGTTCGTTGGTAGAACTAAGGATGAGTTTTTTGAAAGATGGAGAGTATATCATTATCATTATCTGTATATTTAAATTCAAATATTTATTTTAATTATCTTTTCTTATATTGTTTCATTTTTATCTTCTAATTTGTTAGTGTTTATCACTTAGTTCTTTTTTTTATTGATTTTGAATTATAGAACTTTGTTCTTGGAACCTATGGTTCAAATTAGAGACTTTGATTATTTTTTTATTGAATTTGAATTATAGAACTTTGTTCTTGGAACCTATGATTCAAATTAGGGGTGACAACAAAACCCAACCATGATATTTTGGGTTATTTTGGGCCTCTTTAAAAAAGGAAATAAGTCAGAATCGGATGAGGATTTAGTCAAGATGGGTTAGGATGAGTTTTAAAATACCCATCTAAATTTTAACATGGGTCAGGATGGGTTTTTAATTCTCTAACCCAAACACACATCAGACTTCATGGATTCAACCCTAAATCACCGTACTCTCTCAATGTCCTCTGTCGTTGAACACAACAACGACTATAACGACACCGTTTGCGATGAATACAGCTCCTGTGACCATGACCACCAGCTGCTGCTGCTGTGCGATAAATGTGATAATGCGTTTCACATGACGTCTCTCCGCCCTATCGTTGTTCGTGTTCCGATTGGCCCCTGGTTCTGCCCTCAATGCTCCGATCATCCTCCGCGGACGGTTAAAAGTATTGAGTTTTCTGTTTACGTATTGTGTGTCTGCATGAAATGTTTTAGAGTTTTGATTTGATTTTAATTTTAGGTTTTACGCAGACCAAACTATTTGATTTCTTCAAGATAAAGAAATGTACAGCTTCTGCTGTCAAGAGAATATCTCCTCAAGGTAGATTTATCATTTGTGTTTGTTTTATTATTCGATCTACCTGCTGATTAATTAGAGATTTGTTTTGTGAAGAAAAAGGATTTTTGAATTTTAGGGTTGTGATTACCATTAGTTTTTTGAATTGATGATTAGATTAATATTCAAATAAACCTAAAAAGAGAAATTGAGGCTTTTTATTTTTAAATGATTGTAATTTAGTATTGCAAATGAATCATGTGTGAATATAATATTTGGCTGGTTCAGCTGAGTGCAAGTTCCACTTGTGGATGATCTATGTATGTATACAACCGGAAAGTTTTGGTATTACTTCACAAGCTTATATTTCTGTCAATCTGTCATCTAGATTGATTTGCTTGTATGTATTAAGATGCTAAAGCCGTGTAGAATATCTATTTTTTTAATTATGTTTTTTGCCACCTCTACGTACAATCCTCAAAAAGCACCGAACATTTTTTTATTTATTTTTTATTTTTTTTTAATTTTTTAATTTTTAAAATTTTTTAATTTTTTTAATTTTTTGATTTATTTATATTTTTAGCCTATCATGCCCAAATCGATCTTGACTAAAACCCATTTTGACCTAAACTCATCCTAACTCATTTCTTAATAAACTCATCCTAACCCATTACCCAAACCTGCCCAACCCACCCATTTTGCCACCCCTAGTTCAAATTAGAGACTTTGATTAACTAAGCGTTCTTGAGCCATTTAACTGCTTTCGTAATTGCATCACGCCACACAAGTGAAGCTCTTGCCTCTCATCTAGCACCTCACCACATTTAAGATGCAAACGCCTCCTACTACCTCATCCTTTTCTCTTATTATAACTAGAAGTCAAATTAATATGAGAGAACAATGAAAGGAAAACAAAAAGGAGGGTCTTACAATAATTTCATGTGTCACCTGAAGTTCCAATTGCTTCCCAAGCTTATTTGCAACGTCATCCCTATCTGGGTATTGTCCTTCCTCCTCCTTCAAGGGATGATAAGAAAATAAAATGAGTGCCAAAATTCCAACTATAAATTACCTGTATGTGAAACTTCTTACGTCATAACATGAGTAAACTTCAACCGTTTTAGTAAAACTAGCCAATCACAGAGGTATAGATGGAAATCGTACAAAAAATAGCATTTAGAAACAAAAATAATTAAAATTGTGATCCTTTTGACATCCAACCTTGGCGGTCTCATATTTCTTCCCCGTGTAGGAAAAAAAGTTATAAATGTGATGAAACGAAAGATCCCCTAAATATAATATCAAAGATTCTCTTTCGCAACCCGACCCATGAGTATGTTATCGTCATCTATTAGTGATTATGCAATAAGCAGACCTCCTAAGGACCTTTCTCGAACATTTGTTGGTTGTGGTCAGGCTTGTTTTAAGTTTGAGGGCAAGAAATCAATATTTATGAACAGTTGCGCATATAACACTTCTTTACAATCATGTTAAGTTAAAACTTAAAGCCTAAGATAAATAAGTGACATATAATATAACACCACCTCACAAGCTCGAGCATAGATAATAATCATGTTAAGCTTGTTATAAATATGACAAACTCATCTTGTTGTAAAAGTATTAGTGAATACGTCAACAAGCTCGTTTCCGCTTGAAGAGGTATGGTCCAAACTCCATGCACACATGGCAGGGACCACACCATCTTTTTTATCCGACATGGCGCCTACATCAGCAAGCGTATCCAGAAGCTTCTGGAAGATATCAAGGTGGCATCAAAGATGCTCCTCCAGACAAAAAGGACAACACGTGTCACTAACAATCAGACGCCATGTGGACCTGCAACACGATCTAAGGACAGACCGACAGTTGCAGTACTAATTCTCACGCCGGAGGGTGGTCACAAGGAGAACCCCCCCTATTCTCCTCCTTGTGGCGAGTCACCGGTGTTATGTTTTGCAGGATTCCAGTCATCGGCGAGTAGAGAAGGAGATTGAACCCCACATACGAGACAACCCAGCTGGTTAGCATAAGTGTGAACAAGTGTTTCATCATTGGCGCCCACCGCATCTTTTGCAAACCATTTTCATCTCTTTTCTCTTCAAAAACACTCTATAAATGACTGAACCAAACCCTTCTCTTCACGTGGATGGAGAAAGCTCTTCCGTTGAGTTGCATACGGACACTGCTCATGTCCAAAGGCACCAAGGGAACGGGACTGTCAGAGAAGGACAAGTGAACAATGAAATACCTGATCTCTTTGGAAGCACTTCCAGAGTTATCAGTCAAACCACGAATGGAGCTAACCTCCAAACACCTCCTGGGGTAGTCAACCAGTCAACTCCAGGAACCCAAACGCCAAACCATGGCGCTAGACCTTCAGCACAATCGGCTCAGGCACAGTTGAACTTCTCAGCACTCTTAGGGCTACCTGAAGGAGAAACTCTGGCCACCTGGTATGCCAAGCAAACGGCATCTCTGAACCTTGTATATGCGCAATTAAGCGCACAACAGGCATTGCTTCAAGCACAAGCTAATCAATCCGCTTTCGTTACACCACCACAAAGGCCACCAAGTACCCAGATTCCTCAGCAAATACACGCGCGGAACCAACAACATGAGAAAGCACCCAACATCAGAAGACAAAGCTTGCAAGACACGCGCGACACCTATGGTGACACTGAAAGTAACTATGTGCAACACACTCTCCAACAAAAGAGATCGGTACACAGCCGTTTGGGTCCGCGCAACATAAACGATGAATGGAATAGTTACAATGAAGATGATGACACAACTTATAAGCAAGAAAGCACGGTCTTCAGCAGATTACCACCAAATCATGAGGCGTACAAGCCCCGCATGCGCGCGGGGTACAATCCAAATGTGGAGCATGATTATACGTTAAGCTATCGCCCAGAAGGCATAGCCGAAAAATCGAAGTTTATCAGAGAAATCGCAACAACTGATATTGACAAGGCAAAACTGCCACACAACGTGGGTAAGTACAACGGCCTAACGGATCCTGACGACCACCTCCAAGTCTTCACCGGCCCGGGGTTGGTAGGTGGGTGGTCATTACCCACTTGGTACAATCTGTTTGCGCAAACCTTTGTCAGTGTAGCGCGCGCGTGGTTCGACTGTTTACCAGAAGGTAAGATCAAATCCTGGATGGATTTTCAACACAAGTTCCTCGCACATTTTTCCGAGCAGCGCAGGCACACCAGAGACCTAGCAGATTGCTTAAACATCTGGAGGAAAGACCATGAAAGCATTGAAGACTTCATCACCAGATACAACGAGGAGTGCCTGGAAATCGGGGATGTAGGGGAAAAGATGATGCGCGCACACTTCATGAGAGTTGTTAAATATGATGATCTAATCAAAAGAGTTAAAGGAAGAGATGGAGGTCCCAAAGATTGGGATACTTTCATCGAAGCAGCAAAGACAATCGCAAGAACTGACAAACAGCTGACCGACGATGATAGCTGTCAGTATAACTATAGCCAGCAAGCCAATGACAGACGCAACAAAAAGGGCAAGGGCCAACCCTGTAAGGCATCTGGCTACAGAAAAAGAAGTCCACCAGCTGAGGACGTGCGCGCAACCATCAATCAAATCAGTCATCGCAAAGAAGTTAAAAAGGAAAACAGAGAAAAACAATGGACTCCTCTGATGAAAACCCCTTCTGAGGTCCTGTCGACTGAGAACCACCAATTCAAACCTCCTCTGTAGATGCGAAACAAAAGGGGACAAGACCCAAATCTCTTCTGTGAATTCCATAAAGATACAGGTCATTTGACTGATGACTCTATTAGTTTGAGGCAAGAGATAGAACGAGCTCTGAAAGGTGGCAAGCTCACCCATCTGGTCAAATGAGGAAAAAGAGACAACCGCCAAATCCAAAGAAGGGAAGAAGGTCCAGATAACAAGAAGCTTCGAAAGCTAGAGACACACATGATTCAAGGGGGGCAGAGAAGGCTCCGGAAAAATTATAACAAGCGCGCCCAAGACGACTCTTGGCGCGAAAGGCAAGTTGTTTTCCCAGTAGTACGAGGCGGTCCAAGAGAGCAGAAACCTATAGTCATCCCGGGTGTATTCGGCCATTACCAGACTGACTACATTTTTATAGATCCAGGGAGCACCGCGGAAATTATCTATGAGCAATATTTCAATCAATTAGACCAAGAAGACAAGGCGCGCTTAGAGCCAGTGGATTATCCACTCATTGGTTTTTGCAATGAAGCCGTCTTTCCTCTCGGCCAAATTGTAACGCCTCGTATCTTCGTATTTCTATTTTAAAAATGTTCGTATTCGTATTCTAATTTTAGAAACCTTGCATTCGTATTTTAATTTCAATCTCACAATTCGAGGCGTTAATCACAATAAAATTCATATTTTATACATACTTTTTTATTCACACAACCGATCATTTAAATACGTATTTATACGCAAACCGATATAATTATACGTATAAATACTTATACGCACATCCTCAATACTTGAATTATACTTTTAAACTTTTTATATACTCAATTACATAATATATACTCAAGAAATACCAATCATTTTTCCACCTCATCAATCCTCTTCCACCTTATCTAACCAATCATATTTCACCCTTTTCCACCTCCTTTATCCACCAATCATCTTTTCAATCCTCTTCCACCTTCTTTAACCAATCATATTTCACCCTTTTTCACATTCTCTACCTATAAATACCAACCTCCTTCTACCATTTTCTTCACACAATTCTTCTCTCAACCTCTCTACTTCTCTCAAATCTTTCAAGCAAGGAAGAGAACTCTAAGAGTTCTAAAGAAAACACTAAGTGTTTTAAAGGAAGCTTTGAAGCTCCAACCTCCAACTTTTCATGGAATCACTAAGGAAACTTTGCAAAACTGTGAGTATACTTGACCCATTTTACTGTTTTCACACTTTTGGGTGTAACATGTTTTTATATACAAAACGCACATACTATACATATTCTTATGCAAATGTACAAACAAACAATCAAATACATGCTTACTATTTGTTATGCTTGATTTGTGTTTTCTGGACCATACTTATGTGATGAATTTGTCATTAGCTTCGTACGAGCCTCCATTTAACATGTATAGCGCTATAGGAGTAACGCACCGCCCGTAGACTAGTGGTCATGTTAAATTTCATTCATACTTGCGTAAACAGAGGGTTGACTTGTAAATCGCATGCCATTTATACGTTAATCTTGATAACTAGGTTTGCCATGTGGATTGTTCCTTTTTATTTTTATACTTATATACTACGCACCAAACCTGTATACTCGCCAATACTTTTGTATTGAACTACACTTTTAAAACATGTTGCAGGTTAAACGATGATGTTGGTGATGCATGGAATCTAGTAGGATGCTTAGATACACACTTTAAATTTTTGTATTCTTATTGTATTGTATTTCGCTACTCATGACGTACTTTGTTTCAAATCCTTGTAATTGATTCGTTAGAAATGGAATGAAAAAAAAATATTATTTAAATACTTGTCACAAATAGTGTTATGAAGTCTCTTGCAATCTATTTTCCTCTCATCCCGATGTTTCCGCAATCGGTTGGGGTGTGACAGATTGGTATCAGAGCCATAACTATAGGGAATTAGGAAAACTGCCATGCTTTTGACCTAGTCTATAGTTAAGTACCAAATTCGACCATACTTGATTCATATGTTAATTTTCTTGAGATGCCTTTATGTGTTATCCTTGAAATGTCTTTTAAGTGCTCATGCTTGTTTATTTATTTCATAACATATGCCTTTCCTAAGGCATTTCACTCGATTATACTAAATTCGCAAACACTCGTAATACACAAGCGAGACGACTTCACCAAAATAGGCGTGAAACCCACAATTTGGTGAACGACTCTCAATTCGTCTATTCTTTTACATGAAATTCACCATCAAGTTAGGAGTGAGATCCCCACCTTGATGAATAATTTCCATTTCAAATTCTAGTGGACCCTCGTCAAAGTGTCGAAATTAAATTTTGACCCGATGAGTACCAACCACACTTAGGGTATGAAATCGTCAAGTTAGGGGTGAAACCCGCATCTTATCGACTAGTCCCACTCCTTGATTTTCAAAAATCCCGCCAGGTTTCGAACTTTCAATTGATTTGGAATATGCAGTTACTGGAAGGGTGAATACCGTTAACCGAAATTTCGGCGAGAGTATTCCACCTGTTATGCCAAAGCATGTTTCTCCAGTTTCAAAAGAATTTTCAACCACTTCGGTTTAGTCAAAGTTCCGTTTTGGAACAATCCAAGTTTTAATCAAACCTATTAGACTGAATATTAAAGGCTGTTCACACAGCTGTATTGGATTAATTATGTTCACACAATTGTATTGCATTAATTAGATTAGAACTAGAACATCTATATATAGCTTTTCCTACATTGTATCAGATACAATTACAACCTAATACAAATCTATTACAAGTTTATTTTGGTATCAGAGCTCAGGAAAGCAGCCACCAGAAAACACAGCCGGAGGGGCGGCTGGCCACCGCCGCCGCCCTACCACTACCACCATCAACAAGCGCTCAGTCTTCATCTTCATCTCCTACTCCCATCCCGTCACCTTAACAACCATCTTCTCCCTACCACCACCACAAACAACAGCAGCGGCAGCAGCTCTAATCAGCAGCAGCAACAGCAGAAACCCTAAACGCCGCCTACCACCCTTTCAAACCTTAGCAGCCACGACCTCTAACCCTACCAGCCGCAGTTGGCACAAATCCCTAGCCGACACATCTACAACAACAAATTACTACAACAACCAACAACTTACCTCCCTGCGTTTAGGGTTGCAGAAATAACCTGCCACATAACCCTAAATGCCGTCACAGCCACCACAACGGTGCCATCGCCGCCACCATTCAACGGTGGCAGATTTTTCTGGTGATAAGGGAGAAGACCGATGAAGGGAAACAAATCCCAGTTAAGTTTCGTGTGAAGGGGAACAAACCCCATAATAACAGATCTGGGCTGAGGGGAACAACCGGTGAAGGCTGCTGTTTTGTAATGGGTACTAGGTAGTCTCAAAAAAAAAAAAGGGGCAGAAGCAGTAACGGGTGGAAGCAAGGTGGAGAAGAATGAAGACCTACTATCTTTATGTTTTACGTTTTTATTTTTCAAACAAAGTCGCTCCCCATCAGATCGCTTTCTCTTTCTGAAGTCCAAGCTAAAAGTCGGTCTCCGGCCTTAGCTTGCGGGGGAATATTAGACTGAATATTAAAGCCTGTTCACACAGCTGTATTGGATTAATTATGTTCACACAATTGTATTGCATTAATTAGATTAGAACTAGAACATCTATATATAGCTTTTCCTACATTGTATCAGATACAATTACAACCTAATACAAATCTATTACAAGTTTATTTAAACCTACATTTTACTATTATCAATCTTATACGATGCAATCCTCTCTTTTTAAATTCAAATTGTTTTCGAGATTATTTTGTTTTATACACACATTATACTAAATCTTTTCGTACATCTATACGTCATTCACATGCATGATTTCAAAAACGTCACCAACTAGATTTACATTTCTTGTAACCCTAAAATGGAGACATATCATTGAGATAGGAGTGATTTCCTTACCTTGACGATTAACTCCCCTCCTTTCTTTTCTTAAAACGACCTCACCAACTTAAGGGTGATTCCCTTACCTAGGTGATCGTTACCAAATTTTCCTTCAAAATACTTTATTATGCAAACACGATCATGTTTTACACCTAAATCGTTTATCATTCGTTAAAATCCCTACTTATATCAATTTCAAAATGCATTGTTTTATCAAACGTAGTTATTACCATACAATCTATTTTCACTTAACTCACATACACGAAATTCTTAATCATACCTTAAAACATTTTATTACCCGAATTTCAAAACCTTACGAAATGTTACCTATCAACTTAATCGGTCCAATGAATCTCTTGCCCATGAACTTCATACTCAACCTAATCACTAAAACACGCTCACATTATATCATCATACTAAAGACTTTCATTCTCAATCGAAATAAAACCAACCTTTCTCACATGCCTATAAGATCTTATAGATATTATAAGATCGTTTTACTAAAACTCCTTTCAAAATCAATGAAACATTTTTCCAAAACACTTATTTTCGACGATCACTAGGTTCATTATGCTAAATTTCTTTTTAAGGATCAACGTTTTCACGAGAACCTCCAAATTTCAAATTCCATATTTTAATGCAAGATCTTTTAAAACGATGCAAAACTTACTATTTTCAGAAACCTTTTCATACACCACCCAATACGTCATTTAAATTTCAAAACACGTGGGCAAGGAAACTTCATGGGGACCGACCATTTTCGACTTACATAAATTCTTCTAAAACAAGAGTAGCATTTCCGTTCTTTACAAAATACGTCATGCATAACCAGTAAGTACTTTATATTCTTTTTACATTCACAAACTAAATTCTACATTACATAAATTCTCATGACATCGTACACGTTTTAGTCGATATCTCTCGACAATTTCATTTATATCATTCGTTTTTTTACATACTCGAACTTCTCGATCGTTTTATATACTTAAATTCATTGTATTCAATTCATACCATACACTCAATCGTCGTCATTTATACCTACTTATATTCATACTTATGCACATATTCATAACTCATATGTTTTATTTTCGTACTTATACTCATATGCATACTTATATTTATAGTCACATTCATGCTCATACTTATATTCAAGTTCATGCATTCGTACCTATACGTGAGCATAACCCGAGGGGGTTCGCTCACGTTGGTCTCATATTTAGTTGAACGTAAACATGCTTATATACTACATTCTTATACGTACACATTCTTATTTTCAAATTTATGTATACCCCGATTCATACACAACTAGTACAAACTATGCGGATCATGCGACGATCAATATAATCGTGGGTGCACACGGGATTATAGTGATAGGCGCATGAGAATCATAGGGTGTACTACTGTGTATGGTAAGACACAGAACGTAACCTGCACCGAATAACGAAACAGACGTAACATGGTCAAAACATGGTGGATACGCCGCTGGTAGTTCCTATATATAAGTATTTCACCATGTTACCAAACTTTCGTAAAACGTGCCATGAGAAATTCGGTGTTTTGCAGACCTATTTAGACCCGATACAAACTCTAACAACTCACAAACGCATTGCAAAACGCGCGATATCCGATTATCCACGCCCACATTCTTAACTCATCGCTTTCAATACGCATACCATTCTTATACTCACATTCGTTTATTAGGTCAATCGTTCACTCTTATACCTCCATTATTCCCTGCTATTCTCTGCCTTTTATACAAACCTCATTTGCAATCAATCGGTTTAAACATTCGAACCCTAAAATGCTTTCTTACTTTTAAAACTATTTTCCATTCTTTATTTATGCGCAAACATACTTAGTTGGTCGTTACCTCCAAAACCCTTTTTTAGTTAAAATACCTAACTTCCTCGTTTTTCACCAATAAAGAATTCTTTACAAAACTGAAATTGTCAATGCTCTTTAAATCCAACGAAACTTTTTCTTACAACCAACAGTGCGGCCACACTTTTCATTAAAATACATATCGTTTTTATACGAAAGTTTCCTTCCTAGGTAACACATTTTAAAATACCCCATCATTGAGTTATTCAAACTTGTTTAAACTCGCTTGTCTATACACACACATGCACGTTTTACTTATGCTCAATACCTCGAATCATTTTAGACAAACGAACCCTTTTTACAAACCTATCTTTTTGTTCCTCGAAACTTCATACTTTTCAACACATTTCAAAACTTCCAAGTCTCAATTTTAGACAATCATTCTTCTAGCCAAAATGCTTTTTCTCCAAGGTCTTCCTCTTGAATAAATTTCAGGATGAAATTTCCTAAAGTAGGGGAGACTGTAACGCCTCGTATCTTCGTATTTCTATTTTAAAAATGTTCGTATTCGTATTCTAATTTTAGAATCCTTACATTCGTATTTTAATTTCAATCTCACAATTCGAGGCGTTAATCATAATAAAATTCATATTTTATACATACTTTTTTATTCACACAACCGATCATTTAAATACGTATTTATACGCAAACCGACATAATTATACGTATAAATACTTATACGCACATCCTCAATACTTGAATTATACTTTTAAACTTTTTATATACTCAATTACATAACATATACTCAAGAAATACCAAGAAATATACCAATCATCTTTCCACTTCATCAATCCTCTTCCACCTTATCTAACCAGTCATATTTCACCCTTTTTCACCTCCTTTATCCACCAATCATTTTTTCAATCCTCTTCCACCTTCTTTAACAAATCATATTTCACCCTTTTTCACATTCTCTACCTATACATACCAACCTCCTTCTACCATTTTCTTCACACCATTCTTCTCTCAACCTCTCTACTTCTCTCAAATCTTTCAAGCAAGGAAGAGAACTCTAAGAGTTCTAAAGAAAACACTAAGTGTTTTAAAGGAAGCTTTGAAGCTCCAACCTCCAACTCTTCACGGAATCACTAAAGGAAACTTTGCAAAACTGTGAGTATACTTGACCCATTTTACCGTTTTCACACTTTTGGGTGTAACATGTTTTTATATACAAAACGCACATACTATACATATTCTTATGCAAATGTACAAACATGGCTGTATTGTTACACGAAAATACAGGATGAAGACAAGACTGCATTTCGCACACCAACAGGGCTGTATTGTTACACGAAAATTCCCTTTGGGTTAAAAAATGCAGGAGCAACATATCAGAGGTTAATGAACGAAACATTCAGTGATGCCATTGGAAAGTACATCGAAGTTTACATGGATGACCTGGTCATCATGAGTAAGGAAGAGAATCTGATGTTGGTAAACATTCAGAAAACATTTGATACGCTGCGAGGGGTGAACATTAAGTTAAATCCAGCAAAGTGCTCCTTTGGAATGGAAGAAGGGAAATTCTTGGGTTTCATTGTTACCAAGGATGGGTTCAAGGTCAATCCCGAAAAAGTACAAGCGATAGAACGGATGCCTTCCCCATCAACGATAAAAGAAATGCAGAAATTGGTGGGACGTTTAGCAGCGTTAAACCGTTTCCTTGCCAACCACGCGGCAAAATCATTCCCATTCATCAAAACCCTTCGCAATTGCGTAAAGAAGAACCAGTTCCTGTGGACTCCAAAAGCAGAACACGCATTCCGAGAAATGAAAGACTGTCTGATACGCCTACCAACACTAACAACACCAATGAAAGACGAACCGTCGGTCATGTACCTGTCAGCATCAGAAAAAGCGGTAGGAGCAGTTCTAATGGTCGATCGACAAGGCGTGCAAACACCAGTATATTACGTATCTCGCACCTTGAATGACCCAGAAACAAGATACGCCATAATGGAAAAGCAGGTCCTCGCACTGATCCACGCGTCCAGACGGTTGCGCCGATACTTCGCCAACCATGTTATCCACGTTCTGACGAATTACAACATCGGCAATATCCAAGCAAGACCGGAGATATCAGGGAGATTAGCAAAGTGGGCTATCGAATTGGGGGGCCATAACATGGTTTTTGGTCCAAGACCAGCAATCAAAGGCCAGGTACTAGCTGATTTCCTCACAGAGGTACCCGACGATAAAGACTTTTGGGTGTTTGGTTCTTTTTTGGAATGCCACATTATTTGCAATGTGTTTGGTTGTCTCATTATCGCACCATAGGTTTGTTATTTCGTAATTTCGTTAGTTTGGTTTATCTAAACCCAATCTCACCAATAAGATCAACCACACTTTCTTTCTTTGTTTTTTTTTTTTTTTTGTCAAGGTTGACTAGGGATGTGTGAAAAGAGATACTAAGATGTTGTTTGTTTTTTAAGAGGTAAAATATCTGGAGTCTACGGACCACATCTGCATACATCTGTAGAAGAAGAGGTGGTCCAAACCTCTACAGTCTGCAAGAAGAAGGTTGTTTGTTTTTTAATGTATATAGACTTCTAAAATAAACTGGTGTTGGTGTACGGATGATAGTGGTGGGTGATGGTGGTGGTGTTGGACGGTGGTGATGGGTGGTGGACATGGACGGTGGGTGACGGTGGTGGTGGGTGGTGGACGATGGTGGTGGTAATGGACGGTGGTGATGGACGGTGGTAGTGCTTAACCCATCTGCAGAGCTTAAAAGATCTTAGAAGTGGCTAGGCCAAGTCTGCACCAGGAAGAGCTCGCGTAGACGTTTAGAAAAACAAACATCACCTAAGAGTTGAATTACACATTTATCACTTGTGTTAGCACGTTAATACCTTTATGCATGAATTTAGACATTTTAACAAGGGATTAGAATCAAATACAAAGGACAACATAAATTGGAGGTGTAAGAAGGATTCTAGTCCATTGATCTTAGATTTAGATGGATGAGATTAGTTTTAGGGAAAAGAAAATAATGAAAGACATAAAAGGAATCTTACATTTATTGACTTTCTCTCTCCACATACAAGACACATGTCAAATCTCCCATAAATTTCAAGCGTCCATAATTTTTTCATACGACATTTGTTTTAAAAAAACATTACCATAATAACGAGCATTTTTTATCTTTAGTATGAGTGTGATATTGTTATATAAAAATAAAATAAATTAAAATAATTTATTTTACTGGTTTTTTTGTATTGTGTTAAAGGTTCTGGTCATTGTGCCTTTTAACTCAGTTTTGGTCCTGACGTTTTTTACTAAGGTTTCTATACATTGTGTTATTATCAAAACTTATAACTCAGTGTTAATTTTAGTTATGTCCATTGCGTTTTTTTAAGAACCTATAATACAATGTATGACACAATGATTGTGTTATATTTGGGTTTCTACACATTTTGTTATAGGTTCTAGTCATTGTTTTTATTCTGCTATCGATTGTATTTTAATATGTCGTCCTTTGTGTTTTTGTTTTGTTGCCCATTGTGTTTTAATTTGTTGCCCATTGTGTTTTATTCTGTTGTCCATTGTGTTTTTGTATTGTTCTTCATTGTGTTTTAGTCTGTTGTTCATTGTGTTTTAGTCTATTGTCCCTTGTGTTTTAGTCTGTTGTCAATTGTGTCTTTTATCTGTTGTAATCAATTGTGTTTTTAGTTTGATACTCGTTGTGTTGTACGTTATGTCCATTATGTTTAGTCTGATGTCCATTGTGTCTTTTATCTATTGTTATCGATTGTGTTTTTGTCTACTTTCCATTGTGTTTTTAGTTTGATACTCATTGTGTTTTATGTTAGTCTACTTTCTATCACGTTTTTAGTTTGGTACTCATATTAAAGATAAAAAACGCTCGATTTTAGGGTATATTTAAAAAAAACAAATGACGTATAAAAAAGTTAAGGACCTTTATAAATGAGGGGAAATAGTATGTGACTTGCATGTGCATAATCTTTTTATTTTCTTTGACAAAATTACCCATCCTACTTGATTTCCTCTTAGACACTTATCACTCTATAGTGACCTCTTACACTTATTATTTTTAACTCCTTTGTATTATAACTCAATCCTTTAACAAGAAACTTAATTGATTATATTCGTAATTTGGTTATCTAAGGATTTCTTTTCATTGTTATTACTTTTGGTGCTTTGTTAAAATTTGACGTGACTACACTTTACATTGTTCAGAAAGGAGTGTTACACATTTTTTGACGTATTTACTCTTTACATCATTTTTTTGGCTGAATGGGTATGGTTCCAAATCCTCTGCAATCACACACAGGACGTGCACGAAAAGGCCGTATCCAAACTTAGTCATAGTCAGTACATCGAGTACAAGTGGCAGGAGCTACAACCAGTCACTGTGCGCCAGGCTTTGCCCACACAATTCCCACCATGATCAATCGTGCAGGAGACCAACAATACAAAAAGGCAGTGACGTGTAGCCAATCAACTCGCGCTAATCACTGATGTGTAGCCAATCAACTCGCGCCATTCATTTCTCCATGATCTCCACTCACAACTGATAACAGACTCGACAACAAGTACACACGGCAGGCCACGTGGCTCTAATCACCGTGCGCCAATGTCGCTCTACCTCTGCAAATGCTATTTGGTCGTGTCAAAGGTGATAAACCAAATTTTCCTTGTTGGCAACGTCTATCCCAAGTCCCATTAGCCCATTCTCCTTCTACACACTCTTCGGCTATAAATATCAACCTTCAACCATAGGTTTAAGTATTGGCTCTATTACTCTCTCACAATTAACACACACTCTTTCTAGTTCTTAAAGCGATAATTATTCTCACGCCGGAGGGTGATTACGAGGAGACCCCCCCCACCTCTCTTCCTCCTAACAAGCTTCACAGTGTTCTTGTTTTGCAGATTCACTTTTGGAACAACACCAGTCGTTGATCAAGAAGAGATTAAGGATTAACCATCTTGTCGAGATTACCTTATTAAACCCTACGGTGTAGACTTAGTGTTTCTTCTTTGGTGTAATAATATTATCACTTACAATTTGTAAGTCTCATTGATATATTCTTAAAACTTTTGCAAGATTTCATTTAATCTAAATTTCCTTTTAAAGTTGTTAAGTTAAATTTTAATTTAAAGAACACGCCTCTGTCATGTGAGGCGGTTAAGATTAGTGAGGCATTGCGATTCCATTAAGTGGTTGGAGTTTGGTACCTCATGTAGAAATTGATCGGAGAAGGAAAAGGAGGTATTTTCATGTAGCCAATGCTCTTGGTATTGTAGGTCATCAAGAGTTGTGGAATATCAGGAATTTAAGGTTGCCTAAGCTATTATTACATGTTGCTAGTAAGGAAGAATGGAAAGGAGACTTGCTACCACACCGCACTCCTCAAATTGGAGAGCTAGTTACCCTACTCTACTCCGACCAGACTATGTTGTCTTAGTTGGGTCCAAGTTGGCTTCATAGTTTGGCTTGGGCGTTCCCCTGGGAAACCATACCGCCGACTGCCACTTGATAGTCGTTGTTCCACCACAAGAGTAGAACTCTCTAGCGCGCAGTGGGACGAAAACCCGTGTGGGCTCAGAATTCGACAACTTCGCACAAGGCTTAGCTCAAATCCTTTGTTGCCTTAATATACCAAAAGTGATACAAGTGAGAATCGAACTTGGGTCTCCACCGGAGAAACCAAGCCTCCTACCACTAGGCCATAAGGGATATTACAAACTTCTTAAATGATTTAGTTATTTGAGTCTTTGACTAGTCATAGTGAATAATGACTAGTTACTACTGTAACTAAACCGATACTGAGAAGACACTTGGCAACTATGACACCCTAGGCAAATCCCATTTCGGCCTTGGATAGGAGGGATACTTGTTCATAAGACATTCCTTGCCCCTTAAATTACCAACGCGTTTTGGGCTTAGCTGGTTGGGGAGCACATAAATACCCCATAGTTAAGCGTGCTTAGGTGGGAGTAGTACTAGGATGGGTGACCTCTTGGAAGTCTCCACCAGGGTAACCAAAAACAAATCCATGAGTTCATGGATGGGCAATCCATCAGGGGCAAAATGGACAATGTTGGTGGTAAGAGAGGCGTGATGTTACAAATGGTATCAGAGCCAGGAGTTAGGCCGGTGTGCCAACGAGGACGCTAGGCACCCTAAAGGGGGTGGGGATGTAAGTCCCACATTGGTTGAGAAGGAGAACGAAGCCTTCTTTATAAGGGGGTGCAAACCTTTTCTACCCAAACAAGTTTTGTCTGGGCGAGCAACTCGTCGGGTGAAAACAAAACCGTGAGTTTCTGGATGGACAACCCATCGAAGGCAAAGCGGACAATATCTTGGCAGGGTTTACTTGAAAAATGATAATAGAGCCACTCATGTGTCTTTTGGGATGGTGGGGCAAACCTCATCGAGGACGATGAGTCCCGGGGGGTGATTGTAACGATACCGATACTGATACTGATACTGAGAAGATTAATATGGACCACTGTGACACCCTAGGCAAATCCCACATCGGCCTTGAACATGAGAGATTCTTGGTTCATAAGAGATTCCCTACCTCTTAAATCATCAATGCGTTTTGGGCTTAGTTGGCTAGGAAGTACATGAAAACTGCACAGTTAAGCATGCTTAGGTGAAAGTAGTACTAAGATGGGTGGCCTACTAGGAAGTCTCCACCAGGGTAACCAAACCCAAATTTGTGAGTTTCTGGATGAGAAACCTTTAAACTAACAATATTGGTGGTAAAAAAGATGAGATGGTATCTACTCATATTTCAAACAAAAGGTAATAGATAACTTAAAATATATCCTTTTACTATTATTATTGCCACTAGTTATTATATGTTAATTTATTATAGTTATAGTTATAATTTATTATTATTTTTATTGCCACTAGTTATTTATATGTTAATTTATTATAGTTATAATTTGTTATTATTTTTAGTATTAATCTTGGAGTTAAGTTCGGGAACAAATGGAATTAATGAACCAAGTGTGAGTAGTGATGAATTTACCAATTCCACGACGTGAATGACGACGGGCCAGTGGGTGGGCCCACTTTATCCGTTCTGGATTATCTGTGAGAAGCCCAATTAATACAAAAAAGCCCATCAAAAGAGGTCACCTTGCCCACTAAGTTTCCTTCTCTCTGGTTGTGAGCGGGAAAACAACTAAGGCGAGGTACAAGTCTCATTTAATGAACGATAGGAAAAGGATCTCGTCTGAAAACACTGTACTTCTTCGGCAGAAACATTAATTGAGGAAGACATCTCAACGCTGGGGTCAGACACGTGTCTGCACCCCCCGATAACCTCTGGGAGCCGTTGGATCATATGAGGAAAACTATCTAGTATGATAAGATAAAGCTGTTATATAAGAATAAGCAAGAAGAACAAAGGCAGGTATCATCCAGCTCTCACTCATTTGCTATACCCTCATTTACTCCACACACATTAATCTCCGACCAATATTCTCTCATATTCATTACATACATTAATAAGATTCACACCAAAGAGGAAACCTCCCGGTGATCATACTCACCGGAAGAAACTCCTCTCATTTCCGGCAAGTTTACTTACTCTCACGCCGGAGCTTGGTCACGGATCCCCCTCCCGGGGTCCCCCGTGGCGAGGCTAACGGTTTATTCTTTTGTAGCAAGCAAGGATAAGAGCTCTTGACGTCACCGAAGATCCATCAAACGTCATCCGTGGGTTGGGTACTCGACATTGGCGCCATCCGTGGGACATCAGCCTGCCCGGTGTTCCCACACAAACATTCGACGTCCAGAGAACAGCTTATCCCGCTAAAAACATGGCAACCCCACATAACTCACGTGTCACTGAGACAGCACAAAACGACTTGGATAAAGTCACTGTAGAGGACATCACTCATGAAGAAGGTAATGAGAATCAAGGGGGAAATCTGAGGGAAACGAAACACATCACTCCCGATTTCGTGGCCATGCACAGGGAAAAGATAACCAAGCATCTTGAAGACCTGAAGAGACAGGAAAGACTCGAGAGCCTTAGGGCCAGGCTTTCCTTCGACACACCCTCTAGCCAGGAGGGAACCAACCTTCAAAACAAGAACAACAGCGGTGACCAACTAGAAACGTTCATGTCTGCCCTAAGGCAGATGTCTTCTGAAGAAAGAGAGGATCTGATCACCGGCCAGAAACCCAAGGAGAAGGGAAAAGAGAAAGACAACCTTGATGACGGCGGCTTGGACCAGCCATACTTGCCACGAGACCTGGCCGAAGTCTCAAAGTTCACAAGAAGAATCTCGGAAGCTCCTATGCCCCCCAAGACCAAGTTACCCCCAGGCTTCGACCGATATGACGGGACAAGAGATCCCGAGGATCACCTGCATGCCTTCCGGGGGGCGGGACAGCTGGGGCGATGGCCTATGCCGACATGGTGCCACATGTTTGTACAAACCCTGACGGAGGGGGCCCGTCTTTGGTTCGACAGCCTTCCCCCGAGAAGCATAGATAGCTACGAAGAACTAAGCGAGAAATTCCTGAGGAACTTTGGCCAACAGAGAAAGGTGGTTAAAAATCCAAATGAGATCCTTCATATCAGGCAAAGAGACAACGAGCGGATAGATCAATACATGGAAAGGTTTATCAAGGAGAGCATGAACATTAAAGACGTCCCGGAGGTCATGAAGATTAGCAGTTTCATAAACGGACTAAAACATGCCCAGCTGTGCGAGAAGCTGGGGGAAGAATTCCCCCATTCATTTGACAGCCTCATGGACAGGGTCAGGGCCTTTGTCAGAGGGAAGGACACGGTTAGCAAAGCCAAGGAGGCAGACGTCACACCCCGGAGGATCGCCCCAGTCACAAAACCCCCAGACAAAGGTACACCCTACTCTCGAAAACCTGCTTTTGATAGAATGATGCATGACAGAATGAGACCCTCGTATTCCCCATACAAACCCCGAGGGAGGGGTCCCCCTTCGCACTCCGATAATTTCACCCCCCTCATCAAGACGCCAAGTGAGATATTGGCTACTGAGAGGATAAAGAACTCCTTCCCAAGACCACCACCCATAAAGCCTGGGCCGAAGGCACAACCAAACGAATATTGTGAATTCCACAAAGGCCCCGGGCACAAAACCGACGACTGCCTCTACTTAAAAAGAGAAATAGAGGCTGCAGTAAGAACGGGAAGATTGGCCCACTTGGTCAGGGAAATCAAAGAAGGGGGAGGGGATCGCAAGGGAAGAGATGCACGGGAACCGGGGAGGGCAGACGTTGATATGATTAGAAGGAGAAATGAGTTTGATACCACCCGAAGTGTAAAGGCCAGAATCCTAGGTTCCCCAAGCTGCATGAAAGCTCCCATCCTCATGCCACATTTAGAAGAAAACGAGGTGCAACGACTCCCGCTGAACATCTCGGCTATAATAGCTGGACACAAAGTGTCCAGGATACATGTGGACGGAGGGTCAGGCGTTGAAGTAATATACGAACACTGCTTCCTTAGGTTCGACAGGGACATAAGGGATAGGCTGGAGGAAGACTCAATCCCATTGGTAGGGTTCAACAACAGTGTGTCACATCCCCTGGGAAAAATCAGGCTCCCATTCACAGTCGGCGTGGGGGATCGGGTCCGGACAATAGATCTGACATTTACGGTAGTCAGGGCACCCTCTAAGTACAATGCAATCTTGGGAAGACCCGGAATTGGTGATCTACAGGCACAGGCCTCTACACCCCACGGAGCTTTGGTATTCCAAACACCGAAAGGTCTTGCATGGGTTAAGTCTGCCTACGAGGTAGTTTCCTCCGTATCTAAAGAAGAAGAGCCAGGAAAGTCCCAAGAAAAGAAGGTGGAAGAATGGGTCCTCTGTGATAGGTTCCCAGAGCAGACAGTCAAGGTGGGGAGTCACTTGAGCGACAAATGTAAGAGCGCCCTGAAGGAGCTACTCCTCCACAACATAGACGTGTTTGCATTCCAACATGGGGACATGACGGGGGTCCCGAGGAGTCTAACAGAGCACCGGCTTAACACCTTTACATGGGCGAAACCGGTAAAACAAAAGAAGCGGAGTATGGGACCTAGTAAAAGAAGGGCTGCTTGTGAAGAAACTCGAAAGCTACTCAGAGCGGGGATAGTCAGGGAAGTTAAATACCCATCCTGGGTTGCCAACCCAGTCATGGTTCAGAAAAAAGACGGGGGATGGAGGATGTGCATCGATTTCCAAGACCTAAACAAAGCATGTCCCAAGGACTGTTATCCTCTTCTGGAAATAGACACCCAAGTGGACTCCCTGTCTCAATACCCTCTGAAATGTTTCCTTGACGCCTACAAAGGGTACCACCAAATCCAAATGTCAATAGAAGATGAGGAGAAAACCGCCTTCATCACAGACGAAGGGACTTTCTGCTACACCAAGATGCCCTTCGGCCTCAAGAACGCTGGGGCCACATACCAGAGGTTTATGAACAGTTTGTTTAGGGAGCAACGAGGGAGGAACCTGGAGGTATACGTTGATGATATTGTTATCAAAAGCTTGGCGGAGACGGCCCTGATAAGTGATATAGCCGAGACTCTCCACACTATGCAGGACGTAAACATGAAGTTAAACCCTGGGAAGTGCTGTTTTGGAGTAGAGGAGGGGAATTTCCTGGGGGTAGTCGTCACCAAGGGCGGGATCAAGGCGAACCCTGAAAAAACCCAGGCGGTAGCTGAGATGCGATCCCCCAGGTCCCTGAAGGACATCCAGCAGTTAAACGGAAGACTGATAGCTTTAAACCGTTTCTTGTCGAAGGTGGCTGATAAGACCCTTCCCTTCATGAAGGTATTGAAAGACTGCCTCCAAACAAACAAGTTTAAATGGACCACAGAGGCCGAAGCAGCCTTTCAAGAGATGAAAGCATACATCTGCAAGCTCCCAATGCTGGCCACCCCAGTACCCGGGGACCCGTTGCTCCTGTATCTATCCGCCTCAAAAACGACCATAAGTGCGGTCATGATGGTAGAAAGGGAAGGGAAGCAGATACCCATATATTTCATCAGCAGGACACTTAAAGGACCTGAGGAACGGTACATGCCCTTGGAGAAACTCGCATTAGCTCTTGTCTTCGCATCCCGAAGACTCAGGAGGTATTTCCAAGAGCACAAGATCACTTTAATGACTGATCAGCCCCTTCAAAAGGTACTCAGGAAGCCAGAGCTGTCAGGACGGCTAGCTAAGTGGGCTGTGGAGTTAGGGGAACACTCCCTGGAATTCAAGCCCAGGACAGCCATAAAGGGGCAGATACTGGCCGACTTCTTAGCAGAAGTCCCTGAGGACGAGGAAAGGGAACTCTTGAAATGGGAAGCTTTAGAGAAAAAAGAAAGGGAGAAGGAAGATGAGGCGGTGTGGAAATTGCTTACCGATGGAGCATCCAGCGAAGAAGGAAGCGGGGCCGGAATCACACTAATAAGTCCCGAGGGGGTAGAGCTGACATACGCTGTAAGGTTAGATTTCGAGAACACCAACAACACCGCCGAGTATGAAGCCCTCTTAGCCGGGATGAGGTTGGCACAGAAGATGAGAGCAAAACACGTGGAGGCTAGCACCGATTCACAGTTGGTAGTAAAACAATACCAAGGGGAATACGAAGCCAAGGATAGCACCATGGCTCGATATGTGGCGAAGGTTAAGGAGACAGCTGAAGCATTCAGAACCTTCAAACTAGAATACATCCCTCGAGGGAAGAACAGGAAGTCCGATGCACTCAGCAAGTTAGCTTCAGTGGCATTCGATCACCTCGCGAAGGAGGTCAAAGTAGAAGTCCTGACATCCCCCTCCCTCGACACGACGGAGGTGGCCACGATCGAAGGCCCCCAGGAAACGTGGATGACCCCAATCGTTAACTTCCTCCGGGACGGGACTCTACCCGAGGGGGAATGGGCAGCCAGAAAAATAAGAGTTAAAGCCCTACAATACGAATTGATTGAGGGGGAGCTATACCGAAGGTCGTACCTGGGTCCGTTCCTAAAGTGCATCGATATGGAGGAGGCCGAATATGTGCTCAGGGAGATGCACGAGGGAATCTGTGGAATGCACTCAGGACCAAGAACGGTAGTAAGAAAAGTAATGAACGCAGGGTTCTACTGGCCGCGAATGTACGAGACGGCGTCTGAAGAAATCAAGAAGTGCGATAACTGCCAAGTACATGCACCAATGACCCACCAGCACAAACACCCTATGGTCCCAGTCTCGACATCTTGGCCATTCCAGAAATGGGCCATTGACATAATTGGGCCTTTCCCGGAGGGCCCAGGAGGGGTCAAATACGTGGTGGTGGCCATTGACTACTTTACTAAATGGATTGAAGCAAAGCCCCTGGCAAAGATCACCGGAGACCAGATGAGAAGATTCGTGCTGGATAACATCATATGCAGGTATGGGGTCCCGAAGGAGTTGGTGAGCGACAACGGGGTCCAATTTGCTGGAAGACCCTTCAAACCATGGTGTGAGCAGATGCAAATCCAGCAAGTGTTTACCTCCGTTACCTATGCCCAGAGTAACGGGTTGGTGGAGAGAGCCAACCAAAGCGTCATCAAAGGAATGAAGGGTAGGCTCGGGAGAAAACAGAAAGGCTGGCTGGAAGAACTCCCATTTGTGCTATGGGCATACCGAACCACTCCCAAAAGTTGCAATGGAGAGACCCCATTCAGCCTTACCTACGGGACAGAGGCTATGATCCCTGCAGAGATCGGGTCCCAAACCGCCCGAATGAGGTTAAGGGATGAGGAGAACGAACAGGATCTAAGGATGAACCTGAACCTATTGGAAGAAAGAAGAGAGATAGCAGCAGTGAAGGAAGCTCACTACAAAAAACTCCTGGCAAGTTACTACAACACCCGGATGAAAAAACTCAACATTGTCCCAGGGGACCTGGTTCTCAGAGCCAACGAGGCCAGTCTGCAAGAAAACACCGGGAAATTGGGCCCCAACTGGGAAGGACCGTACAGAGTCACATGGGCAAACGGTAAGGGAATATGCAAGTTGGAGACGCTAGAGGGAAAAGAGGTCCCCAGGACCTGGAACCTCATGCAGCTCAGGAAATATTACATGTAAGGGGTGCACCCCCAAGAAAAAACGGCTGAGAGCCACTTTTGTAATAGATAACTATATGTACGGGGATCTCCCCCCAAGAGGATGGACCTTTTGTAAACAATCTATGCCGGGAGGTATAGATCCCCCTAAGATTAAATGAAAGACGGACGAAGACGTCCCATTTTGAAAATCATGGGTAACCATACCTAGGCAGACGTGCCTATGAACACCCTTTACATCTAAAAACTAGAGCAAACAAACACACGTGTACGAGGCATTCAAAGCATGCCCAAAGCCCGGCCGTGGGGCTAATAAAGGTCTAGCTAACCTAAAACGGACAAAAGCAAGTTAAAAACATAACACCACATTATGAACTTGTCCACCGATTGGCCTCGAACAGACAATCACAGTTTAACGAAGCAAACAATAAAAAACAAATAATGCAAACACACCCATACATAGAAAATCATGAAGGGGGAACACGCCTTATTTAATACGAAATACATATACAAAAACAAGCCCCAATAACTTGGGCAAGAATCAAACAATATACGAGATTACAAACAGGGCAAGATGAAAACATGACTCCTCGATAAAGCAGCTTGAAAGTCCCCAGGAAATTGCCAAGCTAGCCTTCGATAAATACCCCTGCAAAACAAAAACAAACGAGACAGGGAACAGGCAACAAAGCAAAGGAGGAGCTATACATAACCATAGGCCATACAATCAGCGATCAAGATGGCCCCCAACACAAAGGACCATCCAAAAAAGCAACAAAACATACAAATATCCCAAAGTAAGTTAGAGTTATTACAGCCACATCGAAATTTGTCAAATGATCAGAATTCACTGGGGATCACCCCCGGAAAGGGACGGCGGAGACGAGGGACCCGCGGAGGAGAACAGGGCCTTCAGTTCATCAATTGAAATCAAGGGATGCTCCAGGATTTTGGCAAGAATGGCTGGGGTCTTATGCCCAAACTCCTCGTTCAGCTTGGACAACTTCTTCTTGACCTTGGAGTCATACAGAGGAGTCTCCTTCCTATCCAAGCCCTGAGCAGAGTACTTGTAACCATCCTTCAACCCCGACTGGTACCCAACATCCCTGTAGGCCCTATACACCTACTCCAAACCGCTCTTAAAATCCTCCGACTGAGCAACAGCAGCGAGAAAAGCCCCAAAACCCTCAGTAATCAACCAGTGTTTCTCCCCAGCCAGCCGTTGATTGTCATCGGAAGTCATTCCATAATCCGCGTAAATGGTATTGAGCTGCTCTTGGGAAACGGAGCCAACCTCCTTCAAATGCATCAGCTCAGCGGCAAGTTCCTCTTTCTCCCCAACCAACGATGCCATCTCCCGCTCCCAAGCCCGTTCCTTCTTCTCAAGCATAGCCCCAGCTCCCTGAACAAAGAATCAGTAAGTATGTAAAAAAGAGAAAAAAAAAGGGAGGGGGGGGGGGAGAAGACTATGCACCTTCTCCTCCTGTAGTCTCCTCTCAGCATCAACCACCCGGCTCCTAAGCCCAGCAACAACCGACTGGGAAGCCTTAAGCTCAACCTTAAGCCCTTCGTTCGCCTTCCTCAGATCATCAACCCTCTGCAACATCCCAGCACCCCTGAAAAAGCTCTCACACAAGGACATACTGTATTGATCGTCAAAAAGATCATCCCTCAGGGCGGAGTTTACAAACTTATGTGAGGGAGGAACAGCATGGCTCAGAAAGTCCCTGGCAGCTTCAGGAGTCCCTATAACGGAAGAATCAGTTACCTTCCACTTAGGGACATAAGTAAAGGGGAGGGCGTCGGCAAACAAAGGGGCAAGAGGGGATCGATGAACAGGGCCTTCAAGGACAGCAGGCTTGCTAGTCCCAGTAGCATGTGGGGGAGAAAGGTCGAAAGCTGAGGAAAAACGAGCCACTCCCACCTCAGAAGCCTTGTCCCGGATGCGGGAAGGGGAAGGACCAGTAGGTATTTCTATAGGCTCCAGGGAACTCCCCTAAGAAATAAGAAAAGAAGCAGTCAGGAACTACACAGAAAGACAAAGAAAAAACAGGAGAAAAGAAAGCTTACCAACAAAGGAGCACTCACTAAGCTTGAGGATTTCAAATGCTTAGACAAGGAACCCTTGACCCCAGCAGGGGGAAGATCAGAAACGGCTCTAGAGGGAAGGGGAAGCTTCTGGCCACTGGCACTACGGAGCCTCTGACGGATGCTACGGGGTGGAGGATCCGGCTGGGGGCTAGCAGACCTCCTCTTACGAACTAACTGTATCTCTACATCTTCGACATCACTTTGACCAGAAGGATGAACAAGAGGAAGGTCGGGAGAACTCTCCTCCTCACCAGAAGAATGCTCATCATCACCACCCAGGGTGGCAGAACCTCCTGCCCGGATGGATCCCCCGGTAACCTGCACTCCCACACTCAGCCTGGGATCAACCTCATTATCAACCACATACTGCACATCCTTGGAATCACCCTGAAGAAGCCTCCACAATGTTATCTCTGCACAAAAAAAAAGGCACTAAAGATGACTACGGAATGTCCAAAAATGCAAAAGAACAATAAATGTAAAAAGCAAACCAAGAACAAAGAGGTACCTTTCTTGCCGAAGAAAGCCCTCGGACGGGCAGGATAAGAGGGACTCAGCCCCCCCATAGCAAGCGTCCCTTCAGAAAAAGTAAACGCCCTCGTTGGGTTATCACACATCTTCTTCCACTAAACAGTCTCGGCTGCAGAAAGGGTAGGAATAATGTCCTCGATAGCAGCATCGAGGTCCTTTGGCAAAGGAGAATCCGGCAACATGGCGGCTGAAACAAAGATAAATCTGTTTTTCCAATCTTTTGGGTAAGTGGAGGTAGGCATAAAACTGTAACAAGGTCTCGAAACACCGTTCGGCCGTTTTGCAAAGGTAAACCAATCTCCGTCCGAAATTAGTCTATAGAACATACAGAACAAGGGGACAGAAGGCTCCCCTGAGACTGCCACACAAGCTAATTCAAAATGGACCACTCGCATAAACCCTAAAGGATGAATTTGGGAGAAATGGACACCAAAGTGACGAAGTAAAGAGACCTTGAAAGGGGAAAGAGGGTACCGTACTCCACAGGAAGAGAAAGCCAGGGTATAGATTGGGATCCTTTCCGGTGTGCATTCTGCTGACTCGTAAGGTCCCGGCAACGAAGGAGAAAACCGCTCGGGGATGTTATATGTTTTGACGAAGGATTTCAAGTCCTTTGCCGTCAATACAGATCTTATAGAGGAGCGTCCACCACGACTCATGATCGGAGAAGAAGAAGTATCATAGAGAAAGAAAAAGGGATTCAAAGATGTTTGAGTGAGAAATCGGAAAAGGGGAATGGGGTATTTAAAGAGATGCGACTGACATACAAGTAACCGTCGCGTCGGTTGTCTCTTCAAAATTCAAAATAAAGAACACGTGTTGCCTAGGGACTAGCTCCCGCTGTAATAAAACCGGCGACGTAATCATTAGTGAGGATGGTTCATTACAACCGATCCCAAGGGGACCCACTAGAAAAAACCACTCTTTGGACAGTTATGGCTCAGCCCTGGATCATGAGCCTCGGGTCTCAAAACCAGGGACTAAAGATGACTTGACGACGGGCCAGTGGGTTGGCCCACTTTATCGGTTCTGGATTATCTGTGAGAAGCCCAATTAATACAAAAAAGCCCATCAAAAGAGGTCACCTTGCCCACTAAGTTTCCTTCTCTCTGGTTGTGAGCGGGAAAACAACTAAGGCGAGGTACAAGTCTCATTTAATGAACGATAGGAAAAGGATCTCGTCTGAAAACATTGTACTTCTTCGGCAGAAACATTAATTGAGGAAGACATCTCAACGCTGGGGGTCAGACACGTGTCTGCACCCCCCGATAACCTCTAGGAGCCGTTGGATCATATGAGGAAAAATATCTAGTATGATAAGATAAAGCTGTTATATAAGAATAAGCAAGAAGAACAAAGGAAGGTATCATCCAGCTCTCACTCATTTGCTATACCCTCATTTACTCCACACACATTAATCTCCGACCAATATTCTCTCATATTCATTACATACATTAATAAGATTCACACCAAAGAGGAAACCTCCCGGTGATCATACTCACCGGAAGAAACTCCTCTCATTTCCTGCAAGTTTACTTACTCTCACGCCGGAGCTTGGTCACGGATCCCCCTCCCGGGGTCCCCCGTGGCGAGGCTAACGGTTTATTCTTTTGTAGCAAGCAAGGATAAGAGCTCTTGACGTCACCGATGATCCATCAAACGTCATCCGTGGGTTGGGTACTCGACAGTGACAAAATTGAAAATATTGTCAAGTTTATATAACTAGAGTGATTATCATAGTTTGAGTTGGGTCGGAATTACTCTAAAGGATAACTAGTAAGTATCATAATTTGAGTTGGATCAGAATTTCTCTAAAGTAATTATACAGTTACACAAATACCATAGTTCTTTATAGGGCTGACTATTTTACACGAATACATGACACGAACCTACACGAAGTTAACAGGTATCGTGTATGGCCTTAACAGGTATCGTGTACCAAACAGGTAGACACAAGATTACCTGTTAATTTTAGTGTATAAACAGGTTAAATACCTGTTAATACCCGTTAGTACACGATAAGAAATTAAATTAAATAAAACTCATCAGCCATGTGCGTGTGGGTTCCTTAATTTCTTTCTATTTTCATTCCTCATTCAATTCAAAAAAAAAAACCCCTAAACTCCCTCTGTAACTCTCAAATAACATGTCGTGTTCGTGTTTTTGTTCGTGTTAACAGGTATTAACAGGTAATTTTCGTGTATAACAGTTGAACAGTTGTGTTAACAGGTATTAACAGGTAATTTTTGTGTATATCGTGTGACACCCCAGGAAAACCAGTAAATTACACTAGCTTCCTCAGTAACCACGTGCTAAATTTCGGGACGAAATTTCTTTCAAGTTGGGGATAATGTGACAACTCGAGTTTCCAAGATTTACATCTTCGCATTAATTGCACGTTAATTGTTTAAGTGTGTTTTATATATATTTGTTGTGCAATATGAACATGTATGTTAATAATAAGGTATTAATATTATGTTTGGGGATTTAAAAATAACATTTCAAATAAAAGCTTTGTTCTTTTATAACACCATCTAGTTAGTCTTGTTAGAATTCAAGTTAGCTAACCTAGTTAGTAAGTTGTTAATTAAGTTAATCTAACTAAATAATTAAACCCTCATATTCAAGGGACCATTGTTGTGCATGTTGAAAGTTGCTTGGTTTAAAAACTAAAAGAAGGGGGGGACAGCAGGTATCAAATTGAGATGTCCATCTCTTTTCTTTTTTTATGACTTCATGATTAAAGTTTCCATATTATAATTGTGAACATGGACCACACACAACTTTTCTTTTGCATATACATTGAAACACTCGGCTCATGTAATCGTCACAGCCATCTCGACACCTTAGTTACCACCTTCTCACAAACCCAAACACCTCATTGTTCCTACTCTCTCTCTCTTTCGTTGGACCTGCTCGTTTTCGGGTACGCATCTCTCACCCTCAAGTCGACAGAAATCCCTCTCGATTCAAGACAGAACTCGCTGATTGATTTTTCTGAGTCGGTTAGTGATTTTCACAACTAGTTGTTTCAAATCTAATTGTATTGTTATGATGTTGCTTGTGATCGATCAGTATATATATATTTGTATATGAAACATGGTTAGATTGTTAGACTAGAACTAATAATACTACTGCTCAGGTATAACTGAATGATATATATATATATATATATATCGAAATGTTAAAGTGTATGGTAAACCTGGTTACACAATGATTTTATGATGATTCTGTTTATATGATGTTGGATTAATATGAAGGATATGGTTCTATTGTATGCATGCAGTAAATGATTATATTAAACTACTAATATTATTGGGATTTTTTTCCTTCAAAAAAAGCTTATGGTGGAGCTTGGTGTAACATTGTTTCGATTCTTAAGAAGCCTTTGTGTGATAACTTGCCTATTCGGAATTTGTTTAAAGGCGTGGTGGGAACGGGAAACGACATAATGTTTTGGCTTGACCCTTGGCTGTTTGATGTTCCTTTGAAAGATAAGTTTCCCTCTCTGTTCCAATTGGAGGTGATTAAGACGTGTAGTGTGCGAGAGCGGCTAGATGGTGATGGACTTTGGTTATGGAAACACGATCCGGATTCCGAAGATGAAGGGGCTGAGTGGCTTCTTTTGAGTGCGGCTTTGGTTTCGATCAGATTGACCAGTATTCCAGATAGATGGAGGTGGCTGGGTTTCGGTTCTGATGGTTTCTCAACGGCTGCTGTGAAAAAACATCTGGACTTTAAAAAAGATTATAGCAACCGGTACGTCATGGAATGGTGCAAGTGGGTTCCCCAAAAAGGTAACATCTTTGCTTGGCGGGCGGATATGGATAGGATTCCGACGGCCGAAGCGCTTTCAAAGAGGGGTGTGGCTCTGTTAGACGATACGTGTAGCTTCTGTAATGCTGGTTTCGACTCTGTGAATCACCTGTTTACTGCGTGCCCGTTGGCTTTGGGTTTATGGGAGAAAATCAGTTTTTGGTGCCGAATTTCGAATTTTTTCGTTTTTTCTTTTAGAGACTTACTCGAAATCCACAACACGGGTGTTAGATCGATGTCGGAAAGAAAGGTTTTACATGGTATTGTGCTCTCGGCTTGTTGGGTTTTGTGGAAGGCTAGAAATAATCGAAGATTCAATGGTAAGAGGTGTAGTGTCGACGAGGTTTTTAGCGAAGTTAGGGTGGTTAATTTCTTTTGGTTTAAACATAGGGCCAAGAAAGGCAAGTTAGATTGGAAGGATTGGTGTAAATTTGTGAATATGTAGTTGTTGTTTTGTTGGGCCGTCCCGGTTTTCGGGTTCGGTGTTGTTTAATGAAGTTTACATTTCAAAAAAAAAATTAAACTACTAATATTGAATAACGATTTTGATGATGATGAGCACATGATTTGAAAACAATATATACTTGTCGGCTATTGTGTGGTATGATTGGCATGTGGATTGTATTGAAAGTGCAGCCAAGTTAATGATTTTGCATGTGATGGCATAGGAAATTGTCAGCTAGTTTGCATGCAATTGTCAGTAAACATGTGACCCATTTACTTTATTTGAGTTGAGTATTTTAGATAATAAAGTACATGTATTGGCTTTTTACAAATACAAACTGAAAATCAAATGTGATGCATAGGGTATCGATCTCAGATGTGATATGATCGACCTGTATGTGCTTGTTAATGATTTGGTAGTTTATAAGTTACTTATCATGATTTGATTAAATGAATTTATCAATAATTGATCATGTAACTACGAGTGATGTTTAAGTATTACTGTCATATGATGAATAAGATTTGTTATTGGTTGCGCGATCTGCTGTTGTTGTTGATGATGATAAGATATGACGAAATCACCTCACACATATATACTGGACGAAATCACATGAGTGATTTCGGCCCAAACATGATCGGCCCAAATGGTAAAATTCAGCCCATGATTCTAGTTTTTATAAGATGTCAAGACCAGTAATATTTAATGAGAACCATAGAGATTTCGGATCCATTAGGGTGATTTCGGCCCATAAGTGTTTTCGGCACTTAAGGGATTTTGATTTATGTATCTAGTGTTTTCAGCTCTTGGTGGTTATTAAAATGATAGTTTATTAATTCAGATTATTTATTTAATTTAGTTGATAAGTAAGTTAACTAGTTTAACTTTATTGAAATATGTAAACCTCTATTAAGTCGTTAAGTTGTTAACTTTAATTGTTGAAGTAACTCTGTTAAGGTAAATTCTATTTAACCTGTTGATACTGTTAAGTATGTTATGTTAACCAGGCTATGTATTTTAAGGCTGCTTAGTTATTAACCTGGTTAGGTATGCTAACCTTAATAAACTAGTTAACCCTGTTAAGTTGGTAACTCAACTAGTTGATTAACTTTGTTAGTTTATTACTCCTGTTAAGTGGATTGACTCTGTTAAATATGTGACTCTATTACACATGTTAATTCAGTTAAGATTTCTAACTCTGTTAAGTGTGTTGGTGGATGATATTGTTAGATTAAACTGAGAAAGTCTCTAAAGTAAAGTTTGAAGTGCATGAATATGATTTACTGTTTGTGTGTTACATAATATTAATTGTCAAACACATTCTGTGATATTACTTTGATGATAGTTTCATGTGAAACCTTATAAGCATGTACTGATTAAGTATACATACACTATAGGATTTCACTGATTACTTGTGAGCACTTAACTTAGCATACCGAGCAAACTAAGGTGAGTTCACACTCTTACCAAGGCATGGGATTCCCGGGGTGGGAATGGGATTGAATAAATACTTGTACTATTTTTCACTGTCCTCGGATTGAAGGGCACGTACGTAAAACCTACGTACACTCACACTCGCTACGGTCCTTGGATCAAGAAGGGCACGTACAAATATGACTAGTCTACACATGGGAAGCCCCATACGGCCACTAATCATCGCAAACATGTTTGGGAAACCGCGATCCGGCCATTAATCTTCGCAAAGATGTCAGGGTGACCGCGATACGAATTATACGATAAATGGTTTAAAAAAAAAACGAAATAACTGATTTACGAAACGAACGTTATAACTAAACAACCAAACCGTGAACTCGCTCAACTTTGTTGTTGACTCTCTGTTACATGCCTTGCAGATCATTAAGTATCTATGAAGCTTGCATGGGAGTGAAGAGGAGTCGTTGTGGAATATGGACAGCTGTGTGCTTTGTTAAACATTTGAAATATTCAAACTTATGTTGGGTCTACTTATTTATGCTTCCGCTAAACACTTAACTATGTTATGGTTGTGAACACCTTTCGTATTGATGAATGATTTTTATTTAATACTTACAATGTTCAATATGATTGGTGGCTTGATCCTGGTCATGTCACGCCTCCAAGCGGTGATACTCCGCGTGTGGATTTTGGGGGTGTGACAGATTGGTATCAGAGCCATAGGTTATAGTGAACTTGGTTTTAATAAGGGAAAAAGTTTTTGTTAAAACCAGACTATAACCTGAACAGTGCTCAACGATCCACAACGACGCTTCGCTCCACATGCAAGACTCGACATTCTAGGTGATATGGTTTATGTTTTATTGCCTACTTGTTAGTTACACAGAACTTTGCTCATGGTATGTTTAGATAAACGTAGCAACTCTTAGTTGAAAACACTTGTGTGCTTACTCTCTACTGTCGTCCCACACTTATGCACTTTCGAGACATTTTTCTCACTTACGTTACTTCATTATGAAGATCATGGATGAACGCATCAAACTGTATCTCAAGGGCCTGGTGCCAGAAATTCAGATTCATGTGACCGTAGCTAATCTTGGCACTATCCAGCAAATCATTCGGCTTGCTCATCACCTCACAGACCAGGCAGTAGAACAAAACAAACTACCGAAACGTGTTAAAGCCGCTACTACATGTGCTTCTAGTGACAACAAACGCAAGTGGGATGGAAACCTGAGCAAGGGATTAATTCTGGTTCAGCATCTGGCGCAACAGCAAAAGATAGATGACTATCAGAGTCCCAGTCAGCAGTTTTCTGGTAGTCGTGGGCAGAGTAGATATCGAGGAAATCATCCAAAGTGTAACAGATGCAATAGGCACCACAGCGGTCAGTGCAGCAAGGGTCGTTGTCAAAGGTGTCTCAAGATAGGTCATGAAGCTAAGGATTGTCGAAGGTCACGTCCTGTAACTCAAGAACAGCAACGGCCGCCTCAATCTCCACAGAATCAGCAGCGACAACAGAATTTTAAAGAATGTTTTCAGTGTGATGCTAAAGATCACTACAAGAGACATTGTCCGCAAATAAACCAGGACCAGACTCAGAACCACGACCATGGAAACAGGGACGACAATGAGGATAGCGTTGGGGGAAACAATGGAAACTTCCAAAGTTTGAAACATTTTTGAAACACACTACCATCCGAATAATCGTCCGATCGAATAAGTCCCATTTGGTCCGGATGACCACCCGTCCGGATAACCATCCGTCCGGATGATCATCTGTCATCACTATAAGTTTTCTTATAAAATATATATATGTATTTATATATATATATGTATTTTCACCTATAGCCATCTCTTTATATAAAAATAAAAACATGCAAACTATATAGAGACGACCTACCCTTTCTATTTCGTTAAATCTTTTCAAAATTTCCGCCAAAAATATGACAGCAACAACCGTCTCCTTTTTCAAACTTACCGTCGCTGATTTTTCTTTCGGCTCCTGATTTCTCGGTAATTGATTTGAACACGCATTTCTATTTTGTCGATCAGTGTGAACCTAGACTTTTGGTAGCACAATTACGGCTCATCATAAATCCTTTCCGGACTTTACGTAATTGCTCGAGCTATAAAAACAAACCGTTCTACCTTCTCACATCACCACAATACTTTCTTAAACTCTATATCACTCTCACACTCGTCGGAGAAACTCACCACTTAAACCCAATATTCAAATGGCATACTTCCCAGTAGCACATGTTGAATCCTCAAATGCAGCAGGAATTCATCCATTCCTTCGGTTTGTTGAGCTACCCACTCGTGAGAAGTATCAGAAACTCGAGAATCTTGAAGTTTTTACCATTGGTGGTATTGATTGGCATCGAATAGGAATGGTTGACCCTAGTGGTTCACTGTCAATATTACTATCACATAATACACCCTGGCGCCGTTTCTTCGACATCCTAGAACCATCATATGATGAACTAGTATATGAATTCTTGTCCACTTTCTATTACAAATCTAATAGAAGTCTTACCGATGAATCCATTCATTTTCGGCTTTGTGGACAACATTATAACATGTCATTAACAGAATTCGCAGTTCGTCTGGGTATATATACCAAAGAAGAAGTTACACAACCCGTTTTCACGAGGGCATTAACCACCTATACCTACGCGAAAATGAAAGAGTATTGGAAACGCCATGCATCAAAAGCATGGTGCGGCAACAATAATTCTGCAAACTTCAGAGACCCTCGTTATCGGTATATGCACCGTGTTTTGGCCAACACTATCACGGGGCGCGAAATTAATCAACGAAGGGTTAGTACCTCCGAAGTCTTCTATCTACATAGTATTTTCGAGCGTGTTCCTTGTAATATTGCCCACGAGCTTGCTGGGTATTTTTCTGGTCAACAAACAAATCCCCTGAAAAGTCTCATGGGAGGATCTTATATTACTAGAATAGCAAAATCATTAGGTGTCTTAAGCGACCAGATTATCCAAGGATTATCTCCACCAAAGGCACCTGGGATTGTAAATGTTAACCTCATTAGTCTAACCCCTGTTCATGCACCAACTCAACCGTTCCAGTCAGAGGGAGCTCCATTGGTCTTAGAAAGTACCTCCACACCAAACCTACAACAATCAGTGTTGCAATTTCCTACATCATCTTTTTATCGATTTGATATGCTACCACCGCCGCCATACGTACACGAACATATTTCAACTAACCCACCCCAAGCATTAACACCAAACGTTTCGCAAGGCTTCTCACCGATAGTTTTCGAGGAGGATCCAACGATGCAAGAAACTTATGAAAACATGATGCTTCAAGAACAGTTGGCATCGGAGTCACATTTACCACAGTCTTTCCAGTCGCTATTAAACGAAGTGGAACAACTGCCACCAACTGATATAGCAGGCCCAAGTACGGTGCCTCAAATGGATCTATATCCAGATCTAATAATAGTTGAAATGGCTAGGTTAAGCAATCAGAACCAAGACTTGCTACGGCAAGTACAATGGCTGACAGAAAGGAATCAATGGTTGGAAAGCATTTTAGCTGCTCGTATGCAACTGGATCCACTACCTCCACTACCTGATAGTTTTGAGCCTGATCCATTGCATGACTTATTTCAGATGTAATTTATTCACAGCTGTCAAACAAACAATGCTATCTATGTTTTGATTCAATTAATGTTGTGTTATATTGATGCTTATTTGATTTTAACGATACTTCAATTTTATGTGTTTCCTCACTTAACTAGAAGTGCTATGTGGACCATGCAACGAAACGCGAAATTTTGGGTGCACACTTAATTACGGGGTTCGATGCATGAAAATCATAGTAAGCCGTGTTAAGTAAGGTGGCATATAAAAACATTATGTGGTTATGTGATTATCCATTATTTGCTCATTTGTACACACGATTGTTTGCATAATATCTACATTACAAATCCAGCATAGCATAGTGCCATGCAAAACAATTCCTATACAATGATCCTCGTAAATTCCTCGAAATTTACAGCATCAAACAATGATTTGATTATCCTTCTAATCATTACAATTACATTCTACTGTCTCTTTCGAATAAATTTCGGGACGAAATTTTCTTTACGGGGTCGCTATTCAGTTTAGTCTTCCTTCTCAGATACGAGATGCTCAGGTAGAAGCATTGAAACCAGAAAATGTCAGGGCTGAAGCCCTACGCGGTTCCAGATCAACGGATGGAACAAAAGGCAGACGGCGCCTACTACGTAACAGGACGCATCTGGGTCCCACTCTATGGCAACTTACGCGGGCTTGTAATGGATGAAGCTCATAAGTCTCACTACTCAGTACATCCTGGTTCGGATAAGATGTACCATGACTTAAAAACTACATATTGGTGGCCTAGCATGAAAGCTCATATAGCAACTTACGTTAGCAAGTGTTTGACTTGTGCAAGAGTCAATGCAGAATATCAGAAACCATCAGGCCTACTCCAACAACCAGAGATACCACAATGGAAATGGGAGCAAATTTCCATGGATTTTGTAACTGGCTTACCTAGATCTCAACGTGGTAACGATACTATTTGGGTGATCGTTGACCGACTCACAAAGTCTGCACATTTCTTGGCTATCAAAGAAACAGACAAGTTCTCTACATTAGCAGACGTTTACTTGAAAGAAGTGGTTTCGAGGCACGGGGTGCCCATCTCTATTATTTCCGATCGTGATGCACGTTTCACTTCAGAACTTTGGCGAGCAATGCACAAATCTTTTGGCTCACGATTAGACATGAGCACAGCTTATCACCCTCAGACGGATGGTCAGTCTGAACGTACTATCCAGACTCTTGAAGACATGCTTAGGGCATGTGTGATTGACTTTGGCAATGGTTGGGAAAAACATCTGCCACTAGTGGAATTCTCGTATAATAACAGTTACCACGCTAGCATTCAAGCCGCTCCATTTGAGGCATTGTACGGGCGTAAATGCCGATCCCCTCTTTGTTGGGCAGAGGTGGGGGATAGTCAGATCACAGGCCCAGAGTTTGTCATAGACACAACGGAAAAGATTGCTCAAATACGACAACGCATGGCGGCAGCTCGTGACCGTCAGAAAACCTACGCTGATAAAGGTAGGAAACCACTCGAGTTACAAGTTGGTGATCGAGTGCTACTCAAGGTTTCACCCTGGAAGGGTGTGGTACGTTTTGGCAAACGGGGCAAACTTAATCCGCGATATGTCGGACCATTTGAAGTCTTGGAGAAAATAGGCAAAGTGGCCTACAAACTAAACCTGCCCGCAGAACTCAGTACAGTTCACAACGTTTTTCATGTGTCGAATCTAAAGAAGTGCCTGTCAGATGAGACCTTCATAGTTCCTTTGAAGGAGCTCACTATCGACGATCAGTTGCGATTTGTCGAAGAACCAGTTGAAATCACGGACCGTGATGTTAAGGTCCTCAAGCACAATAGAATACCTCTTGTTCGAGTTCGTTGGAACTCCCGTCGTGGCCCAGAGTTTACCTGGGAACGAGAAGATCAAATGAAACTCAAATATCCCCAGTTGTTCGAAAACAGTACAACCACTACTGAGGCTGAAGCTACTACAGAATTTCGGGACGAAATTCCAAATCAACGGGGGGATGATGTGACACCCCAGGAAAACCAGTAAATTACACTAGCTTCCTCAGTAACCACGTGCTAAATTTCGGGACGAAATTTCTTTCAAGTTGGGGATAATGTGACAACTCGAGTTTCCAAGATTTACATCTTCGCATTAATTGCACGTTAATTGTTTAAGTGTGTTTTATATATATTTGTTGTGCAATATGAACATGTATGTTAATAATAAGGTATTAATATTATGTTTGGGGATTTAAAAATAACATTTCAAATAAAAGCTTTGTTCTTTTATAACACCATCTAGTTAGTCTTGTTAGAATTCAAGTTAGCTAACCTAGTTAGTAAGTTGTTAATTAAGTTAATCTAACTAAATAATTAAACCCTCATATTCAAGGGACCATTGTTGTGCATGTTGAAAGTTGCTTGGTTTAAAAACTAAAAGAAGGGGGGGACAGCAGGTATCAAATTGAGATGTCCATCTCTTTTCTTTTTTTATGACTTCATGATTAAAGTTTCCATATTATAATTGTGAACATGGACCACACACAACTTTTCTTTTGCATATACATTGAAACACTCGGCTCATGTAATCGTCACAGCCATCTCGACACCTTAGTTACCACCTTCTCACAAACCCAAACACCTCATTGTTCCTACTCTCTCTCTCTTTCGTTGGACCTGCTCGTTTTCGGGTACGCATCTCTCACCCTCAAGTCGACAGAAATCCCTCTCGATTCAAGACAGAACTCGCTGATTGATTTTTCTGAGTCGGTTAGTGATTTTCACAACTAGTTGTTTCAAATCTAATTGTATTGTTATGATGTTGCTTGTGATCGATCAGTATATATATATTTGTATATGAAACATGGTTAGATTGTTAGACTAGAACTAATAATACTACTGCTCAGGTATAACTGAATGATATATATATATATATATATATATCGAAATGTTAAAGTGTATGGTAAACCTGGTTACACAATGATTTTATGATGATTCTGTTTATATGATGTTGGATTAATATGAAGGATATGGTTCTATTGTATGCATGCAGTAAATGATTATATTAAACTACTAATATTGAATAACGATTTTGATGATGATGAGCACATGATTTGAAAACAATATATACTTGTCGGCTATTGTGTGGTATGATTGGCATGTGGATTGTATTGAAAGTGCAGCCAAGTTAATGATTTTGCATGTGATGGCATAGGAAATTGTCAGCTAGTTTGCATGCAATTGTCAGTAAACATGTGACCCATTTACTTTATTTGAGTTGAGTATTTTAGATAATAAAGTACATGTATTGGCTTTTTACAAATACAAACTGAAAATCAAATGTGATGCATAGGGTATCGATCTCAGATGTGATATGATCGACCTGTATGTGCTTGTTAATGATTTGGTAGTTTATAAGTTACTTATCATGATTTGATTAAATGAATTTATCAATAATTGATCATGTAACTACGAGTGATGTTTAAGTATTACTGTCATATGATGAATAAGATTTGTTATTGGTTGCGCGATCTGCTGTTGTTGTTGATGATGATAAGATATGACGAAATCACCTCACACATATATACTGGACGAAATCACATGAGTGATTTCGGCCCAAACATGATCGGCCCAAATGGTAAAATTCAGCCCATGATTCTAGTTTTTATAAGATGTCAAGACCAGTAATATTTAATGAGAACCATAGAGATTTCGGATCCATTAGGGTGATTTCGGCCCATAAGTGTTTTCGGCACTTAAGGGATTTTGATTTATGTATCTAGTGTTTTCAGCTCTTGGTGGTTATTAAAATGATAGTTTATTAATTCAGATTATTTATTTAATTTAGTTGATAAGTAAGTTAACTAGTTTAACTTTATTGAAATATGTAAACCTCTATTAAGTCGTTAAGTTGTTAACTTTAATTGTTGAAGTAACTCTGTTAAGGTAAATTCTATTTAACCTGTTGATACTGTTAAGTATGTTATGTTAACCAGGCTATGTATTTTAAGGCTGCTTAGTTATTAACCTGGTTAGGTATGCTAACCTTAATAAACTAGTTAACCCTGTTAAGTTGGTAACTCAACTAGTTGATTAACTTTGTTAGTTTATTACTCCTGTTAAGTGGATTGACTCTGTTAAATATGTGACTCTATTACACATGTTAATTCAGTTAAGATTTCTAACTCTGTTAAGTGTGTTGGTGGATGATATTGTTAGATTAAACTGAGAAAGTCTCTAAAGTAAAGTTTGAAGTGCATGAATATGATTTACTGTTTGTGTGTTACATAATATTAATTGTCAAACACATTCTGTGATATTACTTTGATGATAGTTTCATGTGAAACCTTATAAGCATGTACTGATTAAGTATACATACACTATAGGATTTCACTGATTACTTGTGAGCACTTAACTTAGCATACCGAGCAAACCAAGGTGAGTTCACACTCTTACCAAGGCATGGGATTCCCGGGGTGGGAATGGGATTGAATAAATACTTGTACTATTTTTCACTGTCCTCGGATTGAAGGGCACGTACGTAAAACCTACGTACACTCACACTCGCTACGGTCCTTGGATCAAGAAGGGCACGTACAAATATGACTAGTCTACACATGGGAAGCCCCATACGGCCACTAATCATCGCAAACATGTTTGGGAAACCGCGATCCGGCCATTAATCTTCGCAAAGATGTCAGGGTGACCGCGATACGAATTATACGATAAATGGTTTAAAAAAAAAACGAAATAACTGATTTACGAAACGAACGTTATAACTAAACAACCAAACCGTGAACTCGCTCAACTTTGTTGTTGACTCTCTGTTACATGCCTTGCAGATCATTAAGTATCTATGAAGCTTGCATGGGAGTGAAGAGGAGTCGTTGTGGAATATGGACAGCTGTGTGCTTTGTTAAACATTTGAAATATTCAAACTTATGTTGGGTCTACTTATTTATGCTTCCGCTAAACACTTAACTATGTTATGGTTGTGAACACCTTTCGTATTGATGAATGATTTTTATTTAATACTTACAATGTTCAATATGATTGGTGGCTTGATCCTGGTCATGTCACGCCTCCAAGCGGTGATACTCCGCGTGTGGATTTTGGGGGTGTGACAGATTGGTATCAGAGCCATAGGTTATAGTGAACTTGGTTTTAATAAGGGAAAAAGTTTTTGTTAAAACCAGACTATAACCTGAACAGTGCTCAACGATCCACAACGACGCTTCGCTCCACATGCAAGACTCGACATTCTAGGTGATATGGTTTATGTTTTATTGCCTACTTGTTAGTTACACAGAACTTTGCTCATGGTATGTTTAGATAAACGTAGCAACTCTTAGTTGAAAACACTTGTGTGCTTACTCTCTACTGTCGTCCCACACTTATGCACTTTCGAGACATTTTTCTCACTTACGTTACTTCATTATGAAGATCATGGATGAACGCATCAAACTGTATCTCAAGGGCCTGGTGCCAGAAATTCAGATTCATGTGACCGTAGCTAATCTTGGCACTATCCAGCAAATCATTCGGCTTGCTCATCACCTCACAGACCAGGCAGTAGAACAAAACAAACTACCGAAACGTGTTAAAGCCGCTACTACATGTGCTTCTAGTGACAACAAACGCAAGTGGGATGGAAACCTGAGCAAGGGATTAATTCTGGTTCAGCATCTGGCGCAACAGCAAAAGATAGATGACTATCAGAGTCCCAGTCAGCAGTTTTCTGGTAGTCGTGGGCAGAGTAGATATCGAGGAAATCATCCAAAGTGTAACAGATGCAATAGGCACCACAGCGGTCAGTGCAGCAAGGGTCGTTGTCAAAGGTGTCTCAAGATAGGTCATGAAGCTAAGGATTGTCGAAGGTCACGTCCTGTAACTCAAGAACAGCAACGGCCGCCTCAATCTCCACAGAATCAGCAGCGACAACAGAATTTTAAAGAATGTTTTCAGTGTGATGCTAAAGATCACTACAAGAGACATTGTCCGCAAATAAACCAGGACCAGACTCAGAACCACGACCATGGAAACAGGGACGACAATGAGGATAGCGTTGGGGGAAACAATGGAAACTTCCAAAGTTTGAAACATTTTTGAAACACACTACCATCCGAATAATCGTCCGATCGAATAAGTCCCATTTGGTCCGGATGACCACCCGTCCGGATAACCATCCGTCCGGATGATCATCTGTCATCACTATAAGTTTTCTTATAAAATATATATATGTATTTATATATATATATGTATTTTCACCTATAGCCATCTCTTTATATAAAAATAAAAACATGCAAACTATATAGAGACGACCTACCCTTTCTATTTCGTTAAATCTTTTCAAAATTTCCGCCAAAAATATGACAGCAACAACCGTCTCCTTTTTCAAACTTACCGTCGCTGATTTTTCTTTCGGCTCCTGATTTCTCGGTAATTGATTTGAACACGCATTTCTATTTTGTCGATCAGTGTGAACCTAGACTTTTGGTAGCACAATTACGGCTCATCATAAATCCTTTCCGGACTTTACGTAATTGCTCGAGCTATAAAAACAAACCGTTCTACCTTCTCACATCACCACAATACTTTCTTAAACTCTATATCACTCTCACACTCGTCGGAGAAACTCACCACTTAAACCCAATATTCAAATGGCATACTTCCCAGTAGCACATGTTGAATCCTCAAATGCAGCAGGAATTCATCCATTCCTTCGGTTTGTTGAGCTACCCACTCGTGAGAAGTATCAGAAACTCGAGAATCTTGAAGTTTTTACCATTGGTGGTATTGATTGGCATCGAATAGGAATGGTTGACCCTAGTGGTTCACTGTCAATATTACTATCACATAATACACCCTGGCGCCGTTTCTTCGACATCCTAGAACCATCATATGATGAACTAGTATATGAATTCTTGTCCACTTTCTATTACAAATCTAATAGAAGTCTTACCGATGAATCCATTCATTTTCGGCTTTGTGGACAACATTATAACATGTCATTAACAGAATTCGCAGTTCGTCTGGGTATATATACCAAAGAAGAAGTTACACAACCCGTTTTCACGAGGGCATTAACCACCTATACCTACGCGAAAATGAAAGAGTATTGGAAACGCCATGCATCAAAAGCATGGTGCGGCAACAATAATTCTGCAAACTTCAGAGACCCTCGTTATCGGTATATGCACCGTGTTTTGGCCAACACTATCACGGGGCGCGAAATTAATCAACGAAGGGTTAGTACCTCCGAAGTCTTCTATCTACATAGTATTTTCGAGCGTGTTCCTTGTAATATTGCCCACGAGCTTGCTGGGTATTTTTCTGGTCAACAAACAAATCCCCTGAAAAGTCTCATGGGAGGATCTTATATTACTAGAATAGCAAAATCATTAGGTGTCTTAAGCGACCAGATTATCCAAGGATTATCTCCACCAAAGGCACCTGGGATTGTAAATGTTAACCTCATTAGTCTAACCCCTGTTCATGCACCAACTCAACCGTTCCAGTCAGAGGGAGCTCCATTGGTCTTAGAAAGTACCTCCACACCAAACCTACAACAATCAGTGTTGCAATTTCCTACATCATCTTTTTATCGATTTGATATGCTACCACCGCCGCCATACGTACACGAACATATTTCAACTAACCCACCCCAAGCATTAACACCAAACGTTTCGCAAGGCTTCTCACCGATAGTTTTCGAGGAGGATCCAACGATGCAAGAAACTTATGAAAACATGATGCTTCAAGAACAGTTGGCATCGGAGTCACATTTACCACAGTCTTTCCAGTCGCTATTAAACGAAGTGGAACAACTGCCACCAACTGATATAGCAGGCCCAAGTACGGTGCCTCAAATGGATCTATATCCAGATCTAATAATAGTTGAAATGGCTAGGTTAAGCAATCAGAACCAAGACTTGCTACGGCAAGTACAATGGCTGACAGAAAGGAATCAATGGTTGGAAAGCATTTTAGCTGCTCGTATGCAACTGGATCCACTACCTCCACTACCTGATAGTTTTGAGCCTGATCCATTGCATGACTTATTTCAGATGTAATTTATTCACAGCTGTCAAACAAACAATGCTATCTATGTTTTGATTCAATTAATGTTGTGTTATATTGATGCTTATTTGATTTTAACGATACTTCAATTTTATGTGTTTCCTCACTTAACTAGAAGTGCTATGTGGACCATGCAACGAAACGCGAAATTTTGGGTGCACACTTAATTACGGGGTTCGATGCATGAAAATCATAGTAAGCCGTGTTAAGTAAGGTGGCATATAAAAACATTATGTGGTTATGTGATTATCCATTATTTGCTCATTTGTACACACGATTGTTTGCATAATATCTACATTACAAATCCAGCATAGCATAGTGCCATGCAAAACAATTCCTATACAATGATCCTCGTAAATTCCTCGAAATTTACAGCATCAAACAATGATTTGATTATCCTTCTAATCATTACAATTACATTCTACTGTCTCTTTCGAATAAATTTCGGGACGAAATTTTCTTTACGGGGTCGCTATTCAGTTTAGTCTTCCTTCTCAGATACGAGATGCTCAGGTAGAAGCATTGAAACCAGAAAATGTCAGGGCTGAAGCCCTACGCGGTTCCAGATCAACGGATGGAACAAAAGGCAGACGGCGCCTACTACGTAACAGGACGCATCTGGGTCCCACTCTATGGCAACTTACGCGGGCTTGTAATGGATGAAGCTCATAAGTCTCACTACTCAGTACATCCTGGTTCGGATAAGATGTACCATGACTTAAAAACTACATATTGGTGGCCTAGCATGAAAGCTCATATAGCAACTTACGTTAGCAAGTGTTTGACTTGTGCAAGAGTCAATGCAGAATATCAGAAACCATCAGGCCTACTCCAACAACCAGAGATACCACAATGGAAATGGGAGCAAATTTCCATGGATTTTGTAACTGGCTTACCTAGATCTCAACGTGGTAACGATACTATTTGGGTGATCGTTGACCGACTCACAAAGTCTGCACATTTCTTGGCTATCAAAGAAACAGACAAGTTCTCTACATTAGCAGACGTTTACTTGAAAGAAGTGGTTTCGAGGCACGGGGTGCCCATCTCTATTATTTCCGATCGTGATGCACGTTTCACTTCAGAACTTTGGCGAGCAATGCACAAATCTTTTGGCTCACGATTAGACATGAGCACAGCTTATCACCCTCAGACGGATGGTCAGTCTGAACGTACTATCCAGACTCTTGAAGACATGCTTAGGGCATGTGTGATTGACTTTGGCAATGGTTGGGAAAAACATCTGCCACTAGTGGAATTCTCGTATAATAACAGTTACCACGCTAGCATTCAAGCCGCTCCATTTGAGGCATTGTACGGGCGTAAATGCCGATCCCCTCTTTGTTGGGCAGAGGTGGGGGATAGTCAGATCACAGGCCCAGAGTTTGTCATAGACACAACGGAAAAGATTGCTCAAATACGACAACGCATGGCGGCAGCTCGTGACCGTCAGAAAACCTACGCTGATAAAGGTAGGAAACCACTCGAGTTACAAGTTGGTGATCGAGTGCTACTCAAGGTTTCACCCTGGAAGGGTGTGGTACGTTTTGGCAAACGGGGCAAACTTAATCCGCGATATGTCGGACCATTTGAAGTCTTGGAGAAAATAGGCAAAGTGGCCTACAAACTAAACCTGCCCGCAGAACTCAGTACAGTTCACAACGTTTTTCATGTGTCGAATCTAAAGAAGTGCCTGTCAGATGAGACCTTCATAGTTCCTTTGAAGGAGCTCACTATCGACGATCAGTTGCGATTTGTCGAAGAACCAGTTGAAATCACGGACCGTGATGTTAAGGTCCTCAAGCACAATAGAATACCTCTTGTTCGAGTTCGTTGGAACTCCCGTCGTGGCCCAGAGTTTACCTGGGAACGAGAAGATCAAATGAAACTCAAATATCCCCAGTTGTTCGAAAACAGTACAACCACTACTGAGGCTGAAGCTACTACAGAATTTCGGGACGAAATTCCAAATCAACGGGGGGATGATGTGACACCCCAGGAAAACCAGTAAATTACACTAGCTTCCTCAGTAACCACGTGCTAAATTTCGGGACGAAATTTCTTTCAAGTTGGGGATAATGTGACAACTCGAGTTTCCAAGATTTACATCTTCGCATTAATTGCACGTTAATTGTTTAAGTGTGTTTTATATATATTTGTTGTGCAATATGAACATGTATGTTAATAATAAGGTATTAATATTATGTTTGGGGATTTAAAAATAACATTTCAAATAAAAGCTTTGTTCTTTTATAACACCATCTAGTTAGTCTTGTTAGAATTCAAGTTAGCTAACCTAGTTAGTAAGTTGTTAATTAAGTTAATCTAACTAAATAATTAAACCCTCATATTCAAGGGACCATTGTTGTGCATGTTGAAAGTTGCTTGGTTTAAAAACTAAAAGAAGGGGGGGACAGCAGGTATCAAATTGAGATGTCCATCTCTTTTCTTTTTTTATGACTTCATGATTAAAGTTTCCATATTATAATTGTGAACATGGACCACACACAACTTTTCTTTTGCATATACATTGAAACACTCGGCTCATGTAATCGTCACAGCCATCTCGACACCTTAGTTACCACCTTCTCACAAACCCAAACACCTCATTGTTCCTACTCTCTCTCTCTTTCGTTGGACCTGCTCGTTTTCGGGTACGCATCTCTCACCCTCAAGTCGACAGAAATCCCTCTCGATTCAAGACAGAACTCGCTGATTGATTTTTCTGAGTCGGTTAGTGATTTTCACAACTAGTTGTTTCAAATCTAATTGTATTGTTATGATGTTGCTTGTGATCGATCAGTATATATATATTTGTATATGAAACATGGTTAGATTGTTAGACTAGAACTAATAATACTACTGCTCAGGTATAACTGAATGATATATATATATATATATATATATATCGAAATGTTAAAGTGTATGGTAAACCTGGTTACACAATGATTTTATGATGATTCTGTTTATATGATGTTGGATTAATATGAAGGATATGGTTCTATTGTATGCATGCAGTAAATGATTATATTAAACTACTAATATTGAATAACGATTTTGATGATGATGAGCACATGATTTGAAAACAATATATACTTGTCGGCTATTGTGTGGTATGATTGGCATGTGGATTGTATTGAAAGTGCAGCCAAGTTAATGATTTTGCATGTGATGGCATAGGAAATTGTCAGCTAGTTTGCATGCAATTGTCAGTAAACATGTGACCCATTTACTTTATTTGAGTTGAGTATTTTAGATAATAAAGTACATGTATTGGCTTTTTACAAATACAAACTGAAAATCAAATGTGATGCATAGGGTATCGATCTCAGATGTGATATGATCGACCTGTATGTGCTTGTTAATGATTTGGTAGTTTATAAGTTACTTATCATGATTTGATTAAATGAATTTATCAATAATTGATCATGTAACTACGAGTGATGTTTAAGTATTACTGTCATATGATGAATAAGATTTGTTATTGGTTGCGCGATCTGCTGTTGTTGTTGATGATGATAAGATATGACGAAATCACCTCACACATATATACTGGACGAAATCACATGAGTGATTTCGGCCCAAACATGATCGGCCCAAATGGTAAAATTCAGCCCATGATTCTAGTTTTTATAAGATGTCAAGACCAGTAATATTTAATGAGAACCATAGAGATTTCGGATCCATTAGGGTGATTTCGGCCCATAAGTGTTTTCGGCACTTAAGGGATTTTGATTTATGTATCTAGTGTTTTCAGCTCTTGGTGGTTATTAAAATGATAGTTTATTAATTCAGATTATTTATTTAATTTAGTTGATAAGTAAGTTAACTAGTTTAACTTTATTGAAATATGTAAACCTCTATTAAGTCGTTAAGTTGTTAACTTTAATTGTTGAAGTAACTCTGTTAAGGTAAATTCTATTTAACCTGTTGATACTGTTAAGTATGTTATGTTAACCAGGCTATGTATTTTAAGGCTGCTTAGTTATTAACCTGGTTAGGTATGCTAACCTTAATAAACTAGTTAACCCTGTTAAGTTGGTAACTCAACTAGTTGATTAACTTTGTTAGTTTATTACTCCTGTTAAGTGGATTGACTCTGTTAAATATGTGACTCTATTACACATGTTAATTCAGTTAAGATTTCTAACTCTGTTAAGTGTGTTGGTGGATGATATTGTTAGATTAAACTGAGAAAGTCTCTAAAGTAAAGTTTGAAGTGCATGAATATGATTTACTGTTTGTGTGTTACATAATATTAATTGTCAAACACATTCTGTGATATTACTTTGATGATAGTTTCATGTGAAACCTTATAAGCATGTACTGATTAAGTATACATACACTATAGGATTTCACTGATTACTTGTGAGCACTTAACTTAGCATACCGAGCAAACCAAGGTGAGTTCACACTCTTACCAAGGCATGGGATTCCCGGGGTGGGAATGGGATTGAATAAATACTTGTACTATTTTTCACTGTCCTCGGATTGAAGGGCACGTACGTAAAACCTACGTACACTCACACTCGCTACGGTCCTTGGATCAAGAAGGGCACGTACAAATATGACTAGTCTACACATGGGAAGCCCCATACGGCCACTAATCATCGCAAACATGTTTGGGAAACCGCGATCCGGCCATTAATCTTCGCAAAGATGTCAGGGTGACCGCGATACGAATTATACGATAAATGGTTTAAAAAAAAAAACGAAATAACTGATTTACGAAACGAACGTTATAACTAAACAACCAAACCGTGAACTCGCTCAACTTTGTTGTTGACTCTCTGTTACATGCCTTGCAGATCATTAAGTATCTATGAAGCTTGCATGGGAGTGAAGAGGAGTCGTTGTGGAATATGGACAGCTGTGTGCTTTGTTAAACATTTGAAATATTCAAACTTATGTTGGGTCTACTTATTTATGCTTCCGCTAAACACTTAACTATGTTATGGTTGTGAACACCTTTCGTATTGATGAATGATTTTTATTTAATACTTACAATGTTCAATATGATTGGTGGCTTGATCCTGGTCATGTCACGCCTCCAAGCGGTGATACTCCGCGTGTGGATTTTGGGGGTGTGACATATCGTGTCGTGTTCGTGTTTGAAAAAAAAAAGACACGATAAGTTATAGGGTCGTGTTCGTGTATGGGATTTGGTGTATCGTGTCTTATCATGTCGTGTCTTATCGTGTAGATGTATATATGATATGCCAGCCCTAAGTTGTTTAATATGTAAAGTAACTATCACGTATAAGTAGAGTAAGTATCATTCTTATGAAAGTTGTTTTATAACTAGAGTTACATGTGTAATTATGTTTCAACTATTAAATTCAATGGGCAATTGCATATTTCCCTTGTAAAACTTCTAAATTGCATATTTACCTAAATAAAAAATTTAAATTGCATATATCCCCTTCTTTAACTAATAAAATTGCAAATTTACCTATTTTAATTTATTTTATTAAAAATAAATTATATAATTACTATTTTACCCTCAACTTTACTAGAAGTTCAAAAATTACATATTTAGTTATTTACCCATAGTTTACTAGTTTTTGTGTTTTTTTCATAATTTTTTTTTGCGTTTTTATTTTTGTTACATCGCTAGTTAGTTTTTTTCTTGTGTCTTTACTAAGTCATTATTGTCCGAGTAATAATCATAAAAAAGCCAAGTGATAGTTATGAATGACAAACAAATTCCAAAACTTTAAGGGATAATTGCATATTTACCCTTAAAAAAGACTCTTAATTGTATATTTCCCCAAGTCTAAATAAAATTGCATATTTCTCCATCTCTATTAAAATGTCTATTTTACCCTTTCAAAATTAAATCATCTATATCAGAATTCGAGCTTCTCTGTCTCGTTGTCAAACACAACCACAATAGTAAGTATAACCCAAACATAATAATAAACAATTATGGTTTTATGTTGATATATATTTGATTTTGGCAAAGGTACTTAAAAGCTCAGATCTCCTGAGAGACTTTGACCTTTGCTGTTCAACTGTAGACGGTGATTGAAGATTTGGGCATTGAAAGTCAATAGCTTTCGTTTTTGTACAGAAGGTTTAACAATTAACATTGAAAGTCAATCACAATCTTATGGTTAATAAAGATGGAAGTCTACTACTGATAATGGTTACAATTGTTGAATAAGAATGGAACTGGTGAAACATGATGAAAATATATTGCCTTAATACGGGCAAAGAAATGGAACACCTTAATAACGGAACAATAACGGAACGTGTTAATTTAGATGATTATCGCTCGTATTTTTTATGAATCTTACTCTTGTTCGTGATAGACGGACAATAATAAAAAAAACGCAAAAAAAAAAGAACTTAGTAAAGACGAAAGAAAGGGAAAAAAACTAACTAGCGAAACGTAACAAAGAAAAAGACACAAAACCTAGTTAAAATGGGTAAATATGCAATTTGAAGTTTTTGTAAATAAATGGTAATTTCTTTTTTGTAAGGAAAATTGGTATTTAATAAACCAACCTTTGTCCCGTTGGTAAATAATAATCTTACCTACGTAATTGGTATACAATAATCCTACCTATCAACATGTTAGTACTCAATGAACTTCAATTAATTTTTTTTTAACTGAAGTTAGTTTTTAAGTTTTATTTATTACACAAAAAGTCCTGTAGTTGTAATTTAATAGTTTTAACTATTCTAATCGATGATGGCAGTGTGTAAAAGCTGCAGAAATCCAGTTAAAACTAGTAAATTACAACTACAGGGACTGTTTGTGTAATAAATAAAACTTAAAAACTAACTTCAGTTAAAAAAAATTAACAGAAGTTCATTGAGTACCAACATATTGAAAGGTAGGATTATTATTTACCAATTACGTAGGTAAGGTTATTATTTACCAACGGGACAAAGGTTGGTTTATTAAAAACCAATTTTCCTTTTTGTAAATAAATACCAGATTTTATAAGATAAATATGACCTGATTTGCCCCTGAGGAAAAGGATAAAATTGCAGGATTTTATAAGACAAATATGACCTGATTTTATTTTTGAACCAAAATGGCAATAAAACTGAAACCACAGGACCCAGATGCAAAAGGTTTGAGTTTTGGACTAAAGTGGCAAAAGTGACCAAACCTCAAGGACCAAAATGGCAGTTTACTCTACTTTAAATTACCATACTATAAATTACCATACTATAAATTAGGAACATCTTCATGCTTCATGGAGTTGTATTTTAAGTCACGGGAGTTTTTCAAAAAACAATTTGACTCCTCACTTGTAACCCAAAGGTTTTCAGTTTTTACATTTTAACCTCTTTGATTTTTTTACTTTTAACCCATAACTTTTCATCTTTGGCAATTTAACCCCAACACATTTTTATTTTCAACTTTGATCTTCCATACTTTTCATCTTTTGTAAATTTTTTGTTTTACATTTCGTTCTAAATTTTGCGAGTGAACACGTCGCAACGTACATGTGGGGTTCAACGTTTTTTCATCTATTTTTTTCCCGTTTGACAGGTCTGTCACAACGCGTCCATTTTTCTGTGTTTAACAAGTTCGTCAGAACGCGTGTGTCTTAGATCAACTTAGTTATTCTTTTCTATTTTTACGTTTCGTTCTAATTTCTTCGCATTAACGCCGCGAAACGGGCATGCGTGGTTCAACGATTTTACGTATTGCTTTTCCTTCAATGTTATTTTTTTCTTTTTATTTATTTTGTTTTTACGAGCTTTTCCGGTATTGTTGGTCGTTGACAATGGTGTAACTTTAGTGCTACTTGGCACGGTTTATGCCTGGCTACAATGTAGGGGGCTTCATTAGTTTTATACTATATATATATATATATATTATATAACAACTAATTTAAGATTCTGTGTGTTAAACGGGTTGCATAAAGAAAATACATCTTATAAATTTATTGATTTAATAAATTATAGATGTAGATGCTACTATACTCACAATTAGTTCCCGTGTTATGATTATTAACATATATACTCTTTAACACAAAGTGGCTTCTCATTAACAAATTAATACGAAAAAAATCACAGGTTGTTTTATATAATATATTTTACTTTATATAATATATAATATAAGGCTAGGAGTTGGCTAGTATAAAAAGTAATAAAACATCATAATGTCAACCATAAAAAACCAAAAACTCACAAATAACATAATGAAGATTACCAAAACATCATATATGTGGGTTTTGTGTTGTGTTTTAGATGATAAGACTCTGTTTATGGAATAACAAACATTATTGTGTTTTATGTTGATTAGCATGTTGTGTTTTATATTCATAGTTCTACTACGATATGTTTGAAGTTTTTATGCACTATTAGGGTTTGAATATGGTGTTTTAGTATTCTACACTCTGTTATTTGTTGGTTTTATGTGTGTTTTATGGCTCAAATTATAGTGTTTTATGACTTTTTACACTTTTTAGGAAATTTGTACTTTATAGCCGAACCCTACCCTATAATATAATTTTTTATAGTAATATGAAATGATGCATCAAGTATGGAAAAAGTAAAACATCAAATTGTTGTTTATTTATAAGCTATGCAAACATTTTAAATATGGAAATGATTTTCAGTTATCATTCAAGATTACATTAGTAATTGTTATATTGTATATTTCAACAAAAGGAAGGCAATTTAAACTATTATCATTCTTGAACATAATTAAAAACTTTAATTATTTTATAATTTGAATACGTAAAATATATATTATATTTTTTAGAAGTCAGTTATATCTTATATTTTGATATTTTAAAAGGTCATTGTATTTATTAAGTGTTTTAGTAATGATGACTTAAAAAGGGAAACTAAAAATCAATACAATTATAATTATATTTACAATTTAGTTACAGAAACAACTTTATATAATTGAGAACACCATCTAGAAATTAAAATAAAAAATCTTATAAATATAAAAAAAGATTTGACTAATCTTAAAAAGGAATGTTACTAAAAAAGCAATGATACATCAAAATAATCAAAAGCATTTTTAATTATTTAATGTAATATTTAAAAAATTATGTTTACAATACTAAATAAACTATTGACCATTCTATGCTGAATTAAAAGAATATTATTAAATGTCAACAAATTAAAGGATATATTAAAACCTTTAAAATAGCATGAAGTTTTCATTTTAAATGTGAAGTAATTAAAATTGAAAAATTTAACGGATCAATAATACCTACTTAAAAATCAGTGTAAAATAAGTAATCGTATGCAAGCTTCTGTAAGTAATTTTTTAATAAAGAAAATATTGTTCCAAAAGAAAACAAAGGAAAGTGCATATATTTAAAAAAGAAGACATATCCTTAATATCTTCTGTAAGTGTTTCTTTTGGAAACAATATTGTGAAAGAAAGCTGTGTGAGAGGAAAAATGAATGTTGCATACTAATATCATAAATAGCATAACGATGAAGAAGAAACCGTGTCTTCAGTATTGGGTTTTGCCGCTCACGCCAATAAAGAATGGAGTGTATAATTGCAACATGGCACTTCATAGCCTAAGAGAAGGACATGTGGCCAAAGTTGGTTTGATTTATTATAATTTATAGATTATAGATAAAAAAAAATATGCCAGTCAGCCTTTCCTAATAAACGTGGGGACCACGTGAGACTATTCTCCTGTAAGTTACTATAACATGGTTCATGTTTATCGTCGGTTGTTCGGTGCGTTTGGTAGTCCGCGAAGGTGGAACAAGAAAGAGTTTAACAACTAGTGATGTTAGTTTCGGGCAAGATTTTAAAAATCGGTTTTTCAATCATACTGGGTTTGACTCTAAAATTGTTTAATCCGGTTGTACCGGCCGGTTCAACAGAGTTACTAGTTAACCCTATAATTTCATAAAATACAAATTTATATCTAAGAAAAATAATCTAATATCTATTAAGATTTATGTAACTGATCATGGTTTTATCTAAAAGAAAACTATTTTCTTGTAAAATATTAAGCATTTTAAGAGGATTATTATTACTTACAAACAATATTATATTGGACAAGGTGAGTAACAGTTTCAACAGTTATGGAATATTACAATGGAAGGCATTTTGTTAATTAATGAAAATATGGAAGGTTAATATTACCTTTATATCGTATTTTATTAAAATAAAAAAATAAATTTTAAGATAATGCAAACCGGACGTACTGTATTCGGGTTTTACTGACCTTTATCGTACCGGCATGTGTCCGATATGCGGTTTAACAGGTATAACCGGCCGGTTCATACTGGTATTTAAAACATTTGTTTCGGGCCTTTCTGCTATAAACAAGACGCGTGGGGAATGGGATGAGGATTGCCAGAAGATCGCGTCTTGATCTATAACCGATGCAAGTGGGTTCGAGACAGGTTTGTCGGTTGTGTGTGCGAGCGGGCAGTTGGTTTGTGGCGTCACATAAGAGGCAAGTGTGCGGCGACGGGGCCTGTAGTGGCCGTGTCGGGGTTGTTGATGGCTTGATACGACTGTTGAGCGCCGACTATTTTCAGGGACACAAACAAGCCCATTGATAATATATATTATTTGGAAAATTGGTTTTTAATAAACCAACCTTTGTCCCATTGGTAAATAATAATCTTACCTACGTAATTGGTATACAATAATCATACCTATCAACATGTTGGTACTCAATGAACTTCCACTAATTTTTTTAACTGAAGTTAATTTTTAAGTTTTATTTATTACACAAAAAGTCTCTGTAGTTGTAATTTACTAGTTTTAACTATTTTATAAAACAAAAAAACCTCAAGGGACTGTAATTTACTAGTTTAAAAATAGTTAAAACTAGTAAGTTACAACTACATGGACTGTTTGTGTAATAAATAAAACTTAAAAATTAACTTCAGTTAAAAAAAATTAACGGAAGTTCATTGAGTACCAACATGTTGATAGGTAGGATTATTGTATACCAATTACGTAGGTAAGATTATTATTTACCAACAGGACAAATGTTGGTTTATTAAAAACCAATTTTCCTATATTATTTAGTTTCTTCTCTTTTTCTTTATAAGGCGAGAAAAAAAAAACCATTTTATTTCTTCTTTTATTTTAACTAGAGTCGAAGGTGAGCCCGCGCTACATGGAGGGTAACAACTTTTCGGCATTTCCTCGCGCAATGTAAAGGCTATTCGGTTGGTATTGGTTTGTTACTGTACCGGCACATGCTATAACAAACGTAGCAAATTCGGCCAATATCATCTCAGTATTGTCACAACCTCGATGTTAAGTGCAACACCAATAATAATAAGAAAGGTTCAAGAGGAAAAGTAAAACAAACATGCGTTGTCACAGGGATGCGACATGCGACGGAAGTTTGTTCGATCAGTATCGGTTCATGACAGACGTAAGAGAATATCTAAAAATAAACCGTGCGGTAAAACACATAAACCCAATAAAACGACCAACTTACAATTAAAAAGATTATAGTTACATTAAAAATTAAAAAAAAAAGAGTGAATTACAAGTTTTGTCCTTTATGTTTGTATCAAATTATAGACGGTGTCCTTTATCTTTTATTTTGACGAGTTTTGTCGTTAACGTTTCAAAATCTTGCACGTTATGTCCTTTAACCCTAACTTAGTCAGATTTTTTTGTTAAATATGGTCGTACATGAGGGTATTCTTGTCATTTTATCTCTTCAGGAACTATTGAGTAAATAACTTATAACAAGGGATTAAATATGTAAAAAGATTAAAGAACAAGAAATTAAATTAAACCCCACACTTTCTCTTCTCCCTCTCTCTCTTCTTCTTCTCTCTCTCTCTCTCTTCAATATCGTAACTGATAGATATGTATTGGGTGTGACACATCTCTACCCTCATATACTTCAATTCTATACTGTTAATTTCATACCTGCCAAATTTAGATTGTCTTTACTTGTCAACATCTTTAAAAAGTTGGGTTTTGCAAAGAACTTATAACAGCCACCATCAAAGAAACCTGCAGTTGCTCTTTAATTCTTAACTATATTAGAACCAGTATTGTGAATAAAGATTTAATTGACTTCATATTTCTGGATATTAGAAGGTTGAGCTCCTTCAAGAAATATGCTCGCTCTCAGAATACCCACTCAGAGCTCCAGCAATTGGGGATCACATTGTCCCAGATCCAATCTCTGCTTAATGATGTTTCACACAAGGAAATAACTGATGAATCTGTCAGACTATGGCTCAATAGTCTCCAACATTTGTCTACACTAGAATGCTATGTGTAACATGATCTTCTTCCCTTCGATTATGTTTTTATTCACAGCCTATTTTACCTACAGAAGTTTTGTATCCAATAATCTGCCCCAATTTTTTTTTTTTTTTACTAAATAATTTTCATTACAATCATCAGGGCAAATTACATAAGAATAGCAGGTAGACGAGCAACAAACTGCGCCGCCATCCCTTTCTGAATAGAAAACCCTAATCTACTAAAAACAAAGTCATCCCTTTCTGAATAGAAAACCCCAAATTACCTCTCAATTCAATTATTTGAAAGAATAACAAAACCCTAATTTTTAATTTCAGTTGTAATTAAGTCTCACATTGCTTCTGAATTCAAGGCATTAAAGTTGCCTAAGTTTACAGATTAAAACGCACATAATCTGGTTGCAAGTGTGAGTTGAAGCATATTGATTATGTTATGTACTCGTGTAGGTATTGTTTGACTAGTTGGATGGGGTTAGGAATTAGATTTGAAGGACCTTATTAGGCATCTCTGGTAAAGACTTATTGTTGGTAGCATAGGATAGATTTGTCTTCTGGTTGTTTTAGGGATTGAAGAAGATAGAGAGAAGAGAGGAAGAAGTGAGAGAGTAAAGATGAAGAAGAGAGAGAGAGAGAGAGAGAAGAGAAAGTAGGTTTTTTAATTAATATTTTATTCTTTAATTAGTCTTTTGATATAAGTTATTTACTCAATAGTCTCTGGAGAGGTAAATGACAAGAATACCCTCATGTGCCTTGCACGTGACCATATCTATAAAAAAAAATCTGACTGAGTTAGGGCTAAAGGACATAACGTGCAATATTTTGAAACGTTAAGGACAAAACTCGTCAAATTTAAAGGTAAAGGACACCGCCTGTAATTTAGTACAAATAAAACTTGTAATTTACTCAAAAAAAATCTGTTATAAAAATAGAAAAAAAAAACATATGTCAAAAACGTACTGCGCATTTTAGTGGCTTTACAGTATTAAACTTCTTCTAAATCTAAATTATATATAGGATATTTATATATAGGATAATTATATATGGAATTATTGATTGTTTTGCTTGTTTTGTTTCTCCTTTGGATTCTAAGGCAATAAAAAAATAGACATAACATTTTATTCCATCTTTTATTTTAATTGATTGTTCTGATATTTGATTTCGGATTTTAATTGATTGTTCTGATATTTGATTTCGGGCTATTATTATTATTATTATTATATCCGTATACATGTATATTCCGTAACTTTCATTTTATTTTATTTTTATTTACATTTGTTTGTATTCATCAGAAAGTATTATTTGGCATCATTATTATAACGAGTAAAGGTACGGTAACATATTAATATTGATGTTTATTTTTAGAGTAAATTACAAAAATCGTCCTTTATGTATGTCAGTTATTGCAAACTATGTCCTTTGTATTCAATAATTACAGAAAACGTACTCGAAGTTTGCAATCCTTTGCAAGTTATGTCCTTTAGCCCTAACTCAGTTATTTTTTTGTGGTTAAATCTGACCAAATGGACCCCACATGAGGGTATTTTGGTCATTTTACTCTCATGTGAGGTCCATTTGTTCAGATTTAACCACAAAAATACCCTCATGTGGGGTCCATTTTGTCAGATTTAACCAAAAAAAATTAACTGAGTTAGGGCTAAAGGACATAACTTGCAAGGATTTGCAAACATCGAGTATGTTTTCTGTAATTATTGAAGACAAAGAACACAGTTTGCAATAAGCGACATACATAAAGGACGATTTTTGTAATTTAATCTTATTTTTATGGTTTCCGACCGATACAAAATACATGTTGAATATACTGTACTATTTATCACATTTTCCCCAGCGGAGTGCGGGTTGCTCCTCACTAGTTTAAAATAACTAGGTTAGATATCTACAGCTAGTTTTACCCAACTGTTACCCCAGCAACATGTGTGGGGGCAGCATGGTTTCCGGGCGGAAGTCAGCTCACGCGCTGGCCGGGGCCCGATCGAACATCGCGTCCGGAGATGTGGGGTTGACGGGGAATGTCTTAGACATGTCCCCGGAGACCAATCGGTCTTGTACAGAAAGTCTCCTTCCAAAAAAAAAAAAGATATCTACAGTGTATTACACAAGAATACTAGTTAAAGTAATGTAAATTGTTGCAATTAGAATATTAAAGTATTGTTCAAAGAAAATTCAACAAAAATTTCATATTTGTAAACTAAAACAATAACTAATAAATTGTATTTAATCAATCTTTTAGATGAGAAAAGGAAAAAAAATGGCCTCAATGAATGAGACGTGCCCCATTAGGTTTATTGTATTATTTAGTATAGATAGATATTAACCCTATTAATTTGTATATGATAAAAAAATCGATGTATCTGTTATTAAATTTCATTAAATTCTAATTTAGTTTATAGATTTCATTTCATTTATAAACAATTTACTAACAAAAAAGATGAAAAGGAAGGTCTTACTGGAATTTCATGAGTTGCTATATGAAGTTTGTCGTCAACTTGGTCCTTATTCGGCTGCTGTACTTGCTCCACCTTTCAAGAATAGTATGTGAGAAAAAAGTCAATGCTCAATTCTATAAATTTGGGATAAAACAACAAATTGGCAGACTTTATAGCCTAGTGGCATCTTGAGAGTGAGATAAGACTTTGGACTAATATGTTCTGGGTTCGATTCCCATAAGGGGGCTTTTTTCATATTTATTGTGTTTCCTCCTGAATTGGTGTATAGGTATTATGCCTAGTGGAGATGGATATGATCGGGTGGTTCTACTGTTGGCAAGATGATAATCAGTGGTTCGTAAGTGATCCAAATTTGCGGTCAAAATTGTTATTTTCTAAGAAAATCTACAAAAGTATAAAACCATGATATAATTAAAAATATAATAAATGATAAGATGTTAACGAAATTTGGTGTTTAAAGGTGATACCTTAAAAACGATCAAATAAGTTTAACAATAAATTACAGGTCAAATTTGGTAACAAAGTAATGAATATAAGAAAAGATATTAAGAGAAGATATAATCAATACCATATACTTAGTCCGATTAAAAAGAAATATGCATATACATTTTATCAAAGAAATTGGACGTTCCATTGTAACCTTTATACACGAAAACGATTGGTGACGAGAATTTGTCAAGAGTATGTGCCAGCCGTTATTACCTTCCTTTCAGATAGGTACTTCCCTGCATACTATACTTATCTAACTATACTTATCTAATTATGAAGATTAGTTTTTTGTACTAAAAAATGCATATAGTGTTATGGGATATGAACACATTTTGAATCAAAATGAATGGGCGAGCAAATAACAAAAACACACTACTTTTACGTTGAGGGAGCGGCCAATCGACAAGGGCCTGGGGTTCATCAAAGGACGTCCCCTAAGCTTTAACCAACGGGCCAGCCTCGAGGGCCTATTCTACAAATGAAAGCGGTGGAGACTAGGTTTCCTATCAACGGGCCAGCCTCGAGGGCCTATTCTACCAAATGAAAGCGGTGGAGACTAGGTTTCCTATCAAGTAGATTTTCCTTTATTTTAACAAAGTATGCACATGCAATAGCATTACTATAGGTCATGGCTTTTGATCTTTGAAAGGTTTTGTGTTTACGTGGAAGGGTTCTTCTTTCAATTGTGTCTTCACTTGGATATTTTCAAGATCTTTTCAATATAAGAAATTAGCAAAAATTTTGTAGCATTTTATATGAGTAATATGTATTCCTTGTGCATTAAGCTAATATGCACCCTATGGTTATATACACACATAAAGACAGCTAGCTTACTTGAAAGATGAATGCTTTCTCAAGTTCATTGAGAACAACTGTCATAGCTGGGCGTTGATCTTTAGTCTTTGCCACACATTGGTTTGCAACTTCTAAAAATGTGTGCAAAGAATCCTTGTTGGCTCCTCTATTTGAAATATAGCTCATTTTACCAGTTTCTTCCTTTAGTGTAGGATCTATCATGTCCTCTATTGTTCCATTGCAAAAAAGTTTCCTCTTGCAACATGAACAAGCCCTTCCTCACTCTTGTTAAGGTAAATTTGGTCATTAGCAAGCCTTCCACATAGAATTTCGAGCAAAACTACTCCAAAGCTATACACATCCGACTCTCTTTTTAGCTTACCGGTCTTCGCATATTCTGGATCTAAATAGTACTTTGACTTAAATCTTGCCCTTTCACACAGAGCTTCGTCTTTTTGATTTGGAGGTAGGAATACCGCGAACTGAAAGTCTTCAATCTTTGCCACCCAATTCTCATCCATCCCAAATCTGTGGCTTTTTATATTACCGTGTATTATCATTTTTTTGTCTTCCATCTCATTGTGGAGATAAATCAACGCCTGTGCAATATCAATGCAGATTTTCAAACGTTTTTCCCAAGTTAATATATGCATGTCATTGACATTTCCCAAATAATCCGAAAGGTTACGATTAGAAAATTTCTCGGTGACAAGTACCATCTCGAAACCTTCAACACAAAATCCTATTAGAGTGACTATGTTGTGATGCTTAATACTAGTAAGCACTTCAAGTTCTGTAAAAAATAGTTCTTCTCTGAGCTCGTCATCTTTAGAAAGGAAGCGCTTTATAACTACAAGGGGGCGTCTATTGGATTGTTTACTTTTACTCTCCCCTTCTGCAAAGGAAGGGTTTTCTTTATCAAAATGGTTGAGCTCTGCTTCGTACCAAGTATACCACTTGCCAGTACTAGTTTTGTATGTGTTTGAAAAATTATGGGTGGCTAACTTTATATCATCCAGCCGAATCTTCAAGTGTTCCAAATTATTTCCCTACAAACATGTGATAAAGGGGAAATGAGAATTACAAATTATGAAATTATATTGGAATAATGGAATTTAATAATCCCAACTTTCACCAGTTGACCGGCAACGGACCCAACTTCAAAAATAGCCACTGGCGGTCCCAACTTTTGACATTTTGTAAAACATTGGACCCTTTCTAACACCGTCCAAGGGATGTTAGTGGTGACCGCCAGTGGTCCAATGTTTGAAGTTGGGACCACCCTCTCCTCCTCTCCCAGCAAGGGTCCAATGTTTTACAAAATTTCAAAAGTTGAGACCGCCAGTGGCTATTTTTGAAGTTGGGTCCGTTGTCAGCCAACTGGTGAAAGTTGGGATTATTAAATTCCATTATTCCAATTATATTTACTTGTTAGAAACACGAGAACAAATTTTTGTGGTTAATAATTTTTTTTTTCACTTTACATTTCAAACTAACGCCATATCAGGCTTGTTTTTTCCATAGATATATTTTGCTCCAAGGTTTTGTTTTCGGTTAAGTTTGTTTTCTACTTTTCAATCACTTTTTTTAATAATAAAACGAAAATATACTAAATAAAAGTAAATGCATTGTTATAAAAACTTTTTAAAGGGTCTGTTTGGTATGAGATAATGAAATAGACTAGGTAATAGAATTGATCATTATTATTGGTGTTGGTAGTTGCTGTTTGGTTATCATGTAGAAATGGAATGAATCATTATTCTATGTTGTTTGGTAGGCAATAAAAGACAAGAAATACAATCAGTGGTGAGTGGCAACGGTGGTTGTGGGAGGCGGCGACGGGTGAGCGGTGGTGGTAGCGGGGGTGGGGTGGGTGGTGGTGGCGTGGGTGGTCGTGTGTGTGGCAGTGGCAGCTGCGGCGGGTGGTGGCAGTATTGTGCCGTGTGGCGACAGGTAGTGGTGGTGGGGTGGCCACTAGTGAAGGTTGATTGAGAGAATTGAATGAAAAAAAAGGAATATTATATTTTAATAATCCCAACTATTTCTAACGACCGAAGGCTAACGATGTTAGGTTTTGTTAGTCCGGGTCCATTGGAGGCCAATATATTAATAGTTGAGACTGCCAGTTGTTATTTTTTAAGTTGGGACTATTGGCGGCCAACGACAAATAGTTGAGATTATTAAAATCCAATATTCCAAAAAAAAAAAAACAGAGGGTGGATGGAATGAATTTGAGGTGTTTGGATGGAATGGAAATCCTTGTGTAATTGGTGATTCCATTCCATTGACCAACCAAACACTAATTTTTTTTCAATCCCTGACAATGGTCAATTCCATTTAGTCACTCATTCCTACATACCAAACACTATCTATGTTCTTGACTGCATTCTCTATACATAACACTCACTCTTTGGGATTGGCTGTTGCTTTTCAGTATCTTTGTAAATAATTTTTTGTTACATTTCCCCTAGGCTAGGGCTTCTAAACGAACCGAACATCTAGTGAACTTTTTGTGAATTGTTTTACGGGAAGTTCGTTTATGTTCCTTTATTGAACATACATAAACAAATGTTATTTTTTTGTTCATTTAGTTAAACAAAAAGCATGAACACACGTCCAATTCGTTCATTTATCACTACTAGAAAAAAGACCTTTAATGACACACAAACAATAACACACACTAATTTTATGACATGCAAAAGTGTGTGTCATAAAAATATGTCATCATTTGTAAAATATGAAGGATTTATGACACACATTTTTGTGTGTCATAAAAACTGTCATCTTTTCTTAAATTTGAAGAATTTATGACACACAATTTTGTATGTTATGACACATTTTTTATGTCATAAAAATTGTCATCTTTACTTATGTCAGCTAAATTTTCGTTTCCCTCCTTTATACCCATTAACAAATTTCAATTTTTAAAATTTTCCTCCTACTAAAATTTATTCCCTTGTAATTCCCTCCTAATTTTTTCACTTAAAATAAAATACTTTTTGAAATACATTACATCAAAGTATGAATTTTTAGAAGTAATTATTATATCTGGTATATATAAAATTATACCTTTAGAAAACATTCAACATCGAAATTTATATATATATATATATATATATATATATATATATGTCACGTGTCATCCATTTAAGACATTCACTTTTTAGTTTTCCCGTCTCTCTTTCCTATTTATCTTATATTAGTTAAATAAATAATAAATTAATATTATATCTTATCCTACTTTGAATTTCGAATAAAAGAAATCAATGTATGCCACGAAATTTTAACCTAGTATATATAACAATAAATAAACAAAACAACTTGTCATGTCACAATTTGAGTTTAGTTAAAAACGAATCAAGTTTGATAAATACAAGTTAATTTTTGATGAATGAATATTATATTTAGTCCTATATAATTTCTGGAAATATTTATGTATTAAATGTGTTTACTTGCCTATATCATAATAATAAATTGAGTAAACCTTAATTGAGTCCCTATGGTTAACACCCAATGGCACATTTAGTTTTTATTGGGCAAAATTGAACAATCAAGTCCTAGGGGTGCAATCGAGCCGAGCGGCTTGCGAGCTACTCGAGATTGGCTCGAGAAAAAGCTCAAACAAGTCGAGGCTACTCGAGATTGGCTCGAGAAAAAGCTCAAACAAGTCGAGCCTTATCGAGCATGAGCCAAGCTTGAGCCTAAAATAAAGCTCGTTTGTTTATCGAGCCCGAGCTCGAGCCTCGCATATGAAGCTCGTTAGACTCGTCGACCCTTATCAAGCCTTAGTATAAACGAGCCGAGTCGAGCCGAGCTTATTTAAACTTTTTTACAAGCCGACCTCGAACCTAAAAATAAGTTTATTTAGTAAACGAGCCCGAGCCCGAACTTCACTTATCAAGTTCGCAAGCCTAAAAAGTGTATTATGTATTTTATTTTTATTTAATATATTAATTAATAGATAATGAACGAGCCGAGCTCGAGTTTGGGAAAATACCAACGAGTCGAGCTCGAGCTTTGAAAACAAAGCTCGAATCGAGTCGAGCTCTCATAGGTTAATCGAGCTCGAGCCTGGTCGAGCTCGGGCTCTGCTCGGCTCATTTGCACCCCTACCATGTATCGTATAACAACGGTTTAGTTTCTTTTGTAGAATGATGTTGATAACCCTTTTTCATTTTTTATTAATATATAAGGCTTTATAAAATTTCAAATATGCTATCTATTCAATAAAAATTATATTCGACCGGGTCAAATATAGTTAATATTTTTTATCATCATAAGCCAAACAAATACCGACAAACAATGCCGATACATGTACCGTATTCGTTTTTATGGTTTTATCGACGTGGTTGTATAAAATTCGTTAAACATAGAGTTGTATTTAAAATCATGTAATTTTTTGGTATCGTAACATATATCGAGTGCTAGCACTGACTAACAGGAACTGTTAAAATGGACCATATTGATTCAAATCGACAACCACAAAAACTTGATTGTTCAATTTTGCCAAATAAGGACGCAACGTGCCATTAGGTGTTAACCACATAGACTAAAATTGTAGTTTACTCTAACAAATTTTATATATTTTAAATATTTAGCATTAAACGTGTCTATGTTATATCTGTCTAGGCATGTAAAGTACATAGAATTACTGGTGTAAACGAGTCGGGTCGAGCCCGAGCTCAAGCTCGGCTCGTCATGTTTTTATGAAGCTCGAGCCTACTTATTTGAGCTCGAGCTCGGCTCTCAAGTAAAACCCAAAGCTCGAGCTTGGCTCTTGCTCGCTTTAGTATCGTTTAAACGAGCCAAAGCTCGGCTGGCCAATGTTATCATCATTACTGTTATATTATATATAAAATAAGTAAATTTTTGTTTAGGCACGCGAGCTTAAACGAGCTTTGTATTTTAGGCTCGAACTCGGGCTGGATAACTAAACAAGCTCTATTTCAGGCTCGCGCTCGGGCTCGTTACAGCTCGGCTCATTCAAGCTTTTAACCAAGTCGATAACAAGTACTACCTCCGTCCCACTAAAAGTGTCCTATTTTGAATTTTCAAAGTCTTTATTTATAAACTTTGACTTTAATTATATATTTTTGTGTTATATAAAACTTGATGAAAATTAACCCGATAAAAACACTTGTAAATCACACTCAAATCATATAACTTTCATCAAGTATTATCTAACACAAACAAAATTATTTAAGATCAAAGTTTATAAATAAAGACTTTGAAAATTCAAAATAGGACACTTTTAGTGGGATGGAGGGAGTAGCTCTCAAGCCTCTGGGCTTGCTTACAACCCTACATAGAATAATCAAGTTTGAAAATAATAGATAAAACTATAGAATAATCAAGTTTGAAAATTATAAATGAAAGTATAATTGTTTTGGGAGCAATTATATTTTCAAGTTTAACCATAACAAACAAAAAAACAGCTCACGGATCATAATCTTAACCACCATTTATATTAAGAAATGAACAATCTTGACCGTCCATATTCCCATCCTCAATTGATATCACACCTCCATCGAAAACCAAAAGCAAGATTTCTAATTTCTTTCACCCAAACCAAGAAATGAATAGTCTTCCCTTCGCGATCCACTTCTTCGATAGTAAGTTTCATGCGCGTTTGTTGTTTAATTTATGCAATTGGTTAATACCTTCAATCTGATTTTGTTATTGTGTGTGTTAGATTTCTGAGTATTGAAGATCAAAGAAGAACAAAATGTTAGTGCTCGAGTTCTCCGGTACCGACAGTGCCGGTGTTAGTGTTTGAGTCCTCCGGGTATATCTGAACGAAGTCTCACACAGAGCTTTCTTTTTTGCTACTGCCGCCAACAAACGACTTCGTCCATCACCTCATCAGATCTGCTGATGAAGATACAGAGATCGGGTTAAAGGGTTGTAGATCTGATTCGAGATGTTGTAGAACCGCCATGGTTTTCATTTTCTTTTTCGTTTTGCTCAATTCAGGCCATAAAAACTTGGATTACATGATGGTAGCCAACTGTTGGGGAGGAAAGTCGCCACATTAAGCGGATGCCGGAGTTAAGCGACGACCGGTGACCGGTGTTGAGAGGTTTTACCGGCCAGCGGCTCCGACACACCTCAATTTCACGTGCTCTACAAATGGACATTGTTCAATTTGATGATTGCGTGCCCTTCTAATGGAGATTGTTCAATTTGGTGATATCTTGTAATGAAATATTGTTAATTTTGTTAGTATTTTATGAAACATCTTCCTATACTAATAAATGAAAATCTTTTTGTACACGTGTCACTCTCTGGTGTCTTCTCACTTTTAATAATAAAATATTAATTAATATAGTTAGAGATAAACGTATAAATTCAAATTTAATTAATAATTATCTATAACTAATATAAATGTACCAAATAATATAATATAGTATAATATTAATTAATATAGTTAGAGATAAAATGTATAATTTCAAATTTATTTAAGAGTAAATTACTTTTTAAGTCCATATTTTTAGTGTTAATAACTACTTGAATCTAAAATCAAAAAGTTTAACGCCCCGAGTCTTTAACCGCTCATTATGTAACGTTTTGAGTCCAATTTTTTAACACTTGTACTTTGATTTTGGACTCAAATGGTTAAAACTACTCAAAACACATGGACTCAAAATGTTATAAAATGCACGGATAGGGACTCGGAGCGTTAAATTTTTTTATTTTGAACTCAAGTGGTTAAAACCACTAAAAAACATGGACTCAAAAAGTAATTTACTCTTTAATTAATATTTATCCATAACTAATGTAAATGTATCAAATAACTTTTCATATTCCGAATATGGTTAAATGCATTTTACATGGGATTTTTTTTATATTTTACATCAATCGGATATAGTTATGTTACTTATGTATCATATAGTTGTGAAATTTGATAACAACATGTTTGATATGGACATATTTGAATAAAGTCCATATTTAACACAATGCTTCGACATATATATTTGGATTAAGAGAAAACCCCATTGAGTTATAAGAACTTAGAGAACTCCGACTTTTCATTCGAGTTTTACCGTCATTTTTGCACACACGTAGATTAAAATGTTACAAACACAGATGTTAAAAAAAATTCGAAGCGGCATTCTCAGCCTTTTTTCGCTATTGTAAAAAGTAGTGATGAATCAACATTCACACCCTCTATAAGGGTTTCTTACGGTGGAAAAATATATCAAAAAATAGTATGTATATCAAAGTATTTATTATATCATTAATATACATAGTAGAATTTAATTACAATTCATTTACCATAACCTCATAACTTGTAATTATTTTTAAAAATACTTAAAATTTAATGTTCATTAATTTTTTTTTTTTTGGCATTACTCCTTTTAAGAGATATAATAAGATGGATTGTAGTATCTGAGAGAAGTGAAAACTAAGAAAATTATTTTGAATAGGGAAAATATAACTGTTCTTTTGTTTTACTATTTTATCTAATAAGTCATTTCATTAATAAGGATTATATACAAGTTTATAATTTATATTTTTTTCATCATTCAACCCGTGTAATACACGGGTTTGTAAGCTAGTTGTATAATATTTGTTAATATCTTATAAAAATGTTGTATAAATTTAATTGTTTCGCTATAAATGTAATTTATTTTGTATTATTTATCAAAATTATATTATAAAGTTGTTTATTTTGTTAAATATGTAATTTATTTTGTATTATGAGACATTAATTGTCTTCTAACGTGGAAATTAGTAATTATTAAAAAATATATAAATTTTATTAAAAAACAGATAAAATAATTTTCTCTTAATGTGAAAATCAATAATTCTAGATTTTTTTTTTTAAATCAGGTAAAAGCATGACACGCATTTATGTGTGTCTTTATTTATTTTATTTATGACAGGGCTTTCCTTGACACGCATTGTGTGTCGTACATGTGTGTCATGAATGTGTGTCGTACATGCGTGTCATGAACGTGTGTCATAAACATATGACACACAAAAGCATGTAATCTTTATTTTATGACGGGGGCTTCCTTGACGTGCTTTCGCGTGTCATCTATACCCTTTAATGACATACATTGAGCCTCATTAAAGGCTTATTTTCTAGTAGTGTATGTTGTGACCATTCATTTATGCCTGCTCACTCATGCTCGTGTATGTTCGTTTGTTTACGTTCACTTATGTTTGTTGATTAGGTTTGTTTAAGTTCATTCTCGTTTATATATATTCATTTAAATTAATTAGGTTTATTACAATTTAGTTTAGTTTTATGAAATTGAAATATCACCTCATACGATTTAGTCTAGTTTTAATAACTTTTTAGCCTAACGTATTGAAGCTCATGTTTATTTTTATTTGGGGTCTGCTCGATTATATCCGTTCATCTATGTTTAATTATGTTTATTCCTTACATTCGTGAATCGTTCGTTTATACTATTCACAAATGAACACGGACACGTTCATTTATTTAATTAATGAACACAAACAAGAAAATTCCACTCGTCTCATTGTCCATATTTGTCGTTGGTTTGTTTGACGTTAATAAACGAATACGAGCATGCCTCGTTCACGTTCGTTCAGGTCGTTTACAAGCCTACCCTGGGCTGCCACCGTATTCCTTAATTTTTTTCCTTACGCCATAACCGCTTCCTTCACATTCCCTTTTCTTTTACGTTTTCTTGCACCAAGGATATTGCTTAGTGCTTAACAATTACGATTGGTTGTTAGGGAATTCAGACTGTTTCCAAAAAGTCACCGCTGTCGTCCCTAAAATACCGACTACTGGTCACTGTAAGAATAAATAAAATAAAAAGGATCCGAATTAAGTTCATCATCTCCTTTCTGGTGGACATTTTTTTTGACAGCTGCACTCTTCAAGGCTAGGAGCCGTTAGACTCAGTCCTTTCCTTTCTATTGTTTTCTTTGTTATTATTTCCTTTTTTCAGTATATCTTGTATCTCTATTTATTGGGCCTTTTTTATCATTTGTAATCAGCAAGAAACATAGAATATCAATACAATTCCCAACTTTCTTCATCTCTGATCGACAATATGGTATCAGAGCAGTGAATGGTTCTTGGACCCATGGCCGGCCCTGGGGGTGGGCGGGGAGGACCACCGTCAGAGCCCGATATTTCAAGGGGCACGTTTTTTATGAAAAAAAAAACCCGTATATGTAAAATATTTTTTAAATCGGGTACATCCATACAAACACGAACATAGGTCCTCTTACAAAACTATTCTTATGGTTTAGATTAGTTATTAACCCTTTTGGCATTAGGTTTAAACCTTTAGTGAGCCAAATACCCAATTTAGTTAAGGCCTAAGGGCACATTTTTTCGAGCTCGAACATGGTACACGAATTCTCAGGGCCGGCCCTGCTTGGACCGATTCACAGGTTGCTCATCATCTACCCGTCTACATCATAAAATCCCTCAAAACCCCATGGCTGGTAACAACTACTCCAGCAATCAAAACAACAATGACCTTTCAATCCAGTTAGCCAATCGCCTTAATGGGATCTAGTCCCAAAAGCAAAATTCCGAACATAACCTTTCAGACAGTTTGAAGATTAGTCTCAAGCTTAACAATCAGAATTACGCGCTATGGGCTCGGATGATCCGAGTGGCTGCCACTCGGTGGAAAATCGAAACAACTACTTGGCCATTTGTCAGGAAATCCAAGACCACCCAAACCGACTGATGTCGGGTTCAAGCAATGGGAACAAGACGACCTTGTAGTATTTTCGTGGTTAATACAAAACATCGAGCCCAATATTGCAAGTAACTTGACCGAGTTTCCCACCGCTAAATCTCTGTGGGATGCACTCGTGACCACATACAGTAGTGGTAAAGATAAACTTCAAACATTCGACTTACATGTTAAGGCGAATGGAGTTAAGTAAAATGGGATTCCACTCGAAGAAATTTGGATTATAATGCAAGGAATCAGGGGAGAGATAGATCGAAGAGATCCGAACCCCATGACCTCACCAGTTGACATTGCCACATACAACAAACTTCGAACCGAACAGAAGTTGTTTCAGTTCCTAAATGCGATTGATCGACAGTATGATACAATAAAAAGGGAGATCCTTCGAATGGAACCTCTACCATCAGCCAAGAGGCGTATGCGGCTGTCAAGAAAATATACGAAAACTTATATTCGGATATCCGATCTATCTGAAATATCCGGTTCCGAATATCAAAAAATAATAAAAATTAAAAATTAAATAAAAAATTGGATATTCGGATATCCGATATTTCGGATACGGATTCGGATATTGAAATCTGGTATCCAAAAATTTCGGATATCCGAAATTCGGATATCCGAATTTTCGGATATCCGGTTTTGAACACCCCTACTGGCGATGACCCATTAGCATAAGGAAATGGCACATAACATTCCTTCCCGCTCAAAACAGTCCTTGTCCACAAGGATGAAGTCAGATCATTAGCGGTGCATCACGGTGGCTGCCACTCGGTTCTTCGGTTTCCGTTTGGAGAATTATTAGCAAGACGCCACAGTGGGCACCACTCTTTGATAGCCATGATGATGTCAACAGGGAATGATTTGGTGATATTTTATTTGTATTATAACTTAGCTTACGGCTGTTAAAATTACCATTAGTTGATTGTACAATGTTGACTTTTGCATTTGAAGTGACCATGGGTTTCATTGATCTAGTCTTCCCATTTACAGCCCATACAACCTCTTTCATTAGCCTTGAATCAGGAAGATGGGAAATGGTCTTAGCACTTCCCATTTTCATCTCCTTCGCTAGTTTTACATTAGCCTCTGCCGGTTGCTCAACGAAGGCGTTTAGCCGATTAGGTTGAGTTCCTGTACGAACCAAAACTGGTGTGGACACTTCATATGATGGTGTTTCTTTTGGGGTTGGCGCCTGTGAAAAACGGGTGGGTGACGGTTCCTGTTTTGAAGTTGGTGACCGTATGTATAGCAACAGGTACAGATTTAGGAACCGGTACGGGAGTAGTTGTTGGGGCGGATGATGCTTGTTTTGGTGGTGGTGTTGTGGCGGAAGCCGGTAGTGGGACGGAAGCGGTAACTGGTGATGGCGATGTAGGGGTGTGGCAGGCTTCAAACACGGTTTGGGTCGATCGAAGCTCTGCGAACATGGTTTCAAAGCGGGACTCGAGTCTCGCAAAGGATTCCCTCCACTGACAGAACTGGGGTTTGGATAGTTTTTTAGCAGCCATAGGTCCGAAGGGGATCACGGGGGCTCTAATACCAATTGTTACGATCCGAGTCGTTAACCAATTAATCCAAAGAAAATAGATAGAATCTTGATAGAATTTGAGATTTAAGAGACTGAAATAATATATTTTTCATTCATATCTCATTCTTAAAATCCGACTCCAATTAAAAGGATTACATGTAACTAGAAAACCCTTAAATCTCGAAACCTGCTAAAACATGTACACATATTTGACCAAGCACTACAATTAGGAAACTTAAGACTCAAAACAACCATATACGTGAATGAAGGGAAATAACAAATGCATAACTAAAGATAATAACAAACGTCACATGCCATGATGTAGACGTGTGCATGTTGCTCCAAGGTTAGTCATGTATCAATCCACCCCACTCGAACTCGCCTTGACCACAAGGCGAAAATCCGAATATGACTTAGTGGAAACCACGGCGGATGCCACTCGACTCGTACGGTAGCATTCGGAGACGTTTCCATCAAGCGTCACGGTGGGCGCCATTCGCGAGTGCGCTCATTGATGACACACATGAGATTAATACCATAAATAACACCCATGTATTTGGTGCTATGCTTTTGTGAGTCGCTAAAATATGCACTGACTTTGTGGTTGACACCAAACTTCTTTTCAAATTCTGAGATGGTCTGGAATGAGTTTAACTTAATGTCACTTTGACATAAGCATCCAAAAATTGTACGGATGGTATTGGTGTGATTATTGGTGATGGGGGCATTTGAGATGGTGCTTGTTGCGAGGGTGATTTTGGCGATTGTTGGGAGAATTGGTGTGGAGGCCCGATCAAGGGAGGGCGGCCGACCCTAGCCTTGGGTCGGCCCACACGTCTTTATTTGGTAGTAAAATTAGGGTTTTAGTTTAGCCAGCCCTAGTTATCTCTACGTGGGCTTGGGCTTAACTTGGGGATCAGGTTTCCTAACCCTAGATTAATCTCTATATATTCATATCATTATACAGGTAATTACTTGAGCACCTGAGTAATAAAGAAACCCTAGTTGCAGAACAGTGGACATAGGTCAGTTGACCGAACCACTTTAAATCTCTGTATCGTTTATTGCTTTCGTGTGTGTTCAATCCTAACAATTTCCACATGTGAAACGTCAAAACCTATAGACAGCCTACTTAAGGCCCCGGCTGTGAAGCGCGAGTATTACTAGTAATTTTAAAGTAAAATTTTATAAAAAATCGATGGGCAATTAAAAATACAATATAAAGACAGTTTCTATTTAATAAACAACTGTTATAAAGTAATTTTAAAATAAATTTTATTTAAATTTTCTTATATCTGCAACTAACAACGAATTTTAAAGTGAAGTTATATATGTTAGTTTGTTAAACTTTTACAAATATTATATGGTAATTTTAGTTTTTTTCTTAAAGCGGTATTCTTAAATGTAACCAAAATTAAATTGATGGGAAATAAAATTAAAGGCTAGAGAAAAACAAAAATAAAAGTTCTTACAAATTTTTCAGGTGGTGGGGGGTTTGAACTTCAATGCTTTCTCCAATGCTTTCTCAAGTTCATTAACAACACTGAGCGTATGTGGGCGATGTGATCGCTCTTCCTTTAAGCAAGAATATGCCGTTTCTGAGTACGTTCTGAGTGATCTTACAGATATTTGGTATCCGGACATTTGATTCTTTAGATCGGGATGGATTATATCTGGCAACGTTTCGTTTTCATAATGTTGCGTGGCCAATGGAGCTAGTAACCTATTAGCATCGTTCTTAATATATGCTCTCCTCCCACATAATATCTCGAATAAAACAACACCGAATGCGTAGATATCTGACTTGCAGGTCACCCCTTTGGACTTTTCAATTTCTGGGTCCACGTAGCCTATTGTGCCAATAGGTTCAGAAAGGACGAGCTGGTCCATTCGGTTAAGTGATTGTTTGATGGAAACTTTAAAACCGGATAACTTGGGTTCCCAGTTCTCGTCTAATAAAATTGTGGAGCTGTTGACGTTAAGATGTATAACACCATAACCACGGCGCTGGTCATAATGGAGGTAACTCAACGCATGAGCAACGCCTACACATATCTTCAATCTTTGTGTCCATGTGAGGTTCGGGTTGCTTAGATGCTCCTTGAGACTTCCATTTTTGGCCTCATACGTGGTCACAATGATCTTCTCATGTTCCTCATCACAAAAACCAACCATAGAGACTATATTTGGATGCTTGAGATCAGAAAGCATTGAAACTTCTGTCCAGAACTCGACGACTCCTCCACCGTGCTTACGATCTAAACTCAGCGCAGAAATCTTGATCAACTCCCCGGACCGCTGGAGTTGTCCTTTGTATACATGTCCCAATCCACCGCGTCCGATGATGTTATCATGATGAAAGTTTTCGGTGGCGTTTAGTACGTCTTCAAGTGGGATTAGTAAGTGAGCAAACTTGGGAATTGTTGTTGTCATGATTCTGTTTATAAAGTAAAAAAAAAAGGAGTGAAAAATCAGTGAGTGGGTTACAACTTACAAATGAATGAGAGAATGTAACTTATACATATGAGCAACCACACTATATATGAAATCTTTTGAAGCAATTTGTTTTAGAAAAAAAAAAATCTGTTAAAAATGATGTCTTTTACTTTTAGATTTCAAAAGTATATATAGTAACCGGGTTAGTAATCCCTGGTTCTGGTGTAGTTGATTTAGCAAAACCACCTCAGCGACAAACATTTTGTCAAAAAGGGTCGAACCTGGTGATGAGTAGAAACAAAAACAACCGGATGTGAAGAGTAGCAGCGAGCGGTGGTGAAAGAGAAGTAGGATAATATATAGTAGCAGCAGCAACAGCCGGATCTTTAACTGCAGCGGCAAGCAAGCGATCGAGTGGCAGCCGGATGTAAAAGGTTTTTTTTTTTTTTTGAAAGGTGTAAAAGGTTAATTATAAAGAAGCTGGTAAGATTAATTATTGGTACAAACAATTTCCCGCCAAATTTCAAAATGATCAAATTGGTTGTCACCTCGGGGAATATAAAGAAGAAGCAAGTCAGGACTTGGATTAATGTAAAAGGTTGAACAAGTCACGTGATCCTTCTCTTACTAGCCTTGAAACTATAAAATGGTAACGTGCACATCAGTCACGTGATCCTTGTCATGCTAGCCTTGAAATTATAAAATGGTAACGTGCAGATCACATGTTTCAGCTGAAAATGCAAGAGATCCTATGAAAAAAGTTACAACTCCGATGCAAATGTTTTCAAGGAAAAAATTACAACACGTATAAAATAATCATACACGATGTATATGGTTAGACCTCATCATCATCCTACTCTCTCACCAATAGCAAAGCTAAACTAGAGTCTAAGAATGGTAAGATATAGACAGTCTTACCCCTACCCCTATAGGAACAGAGAGGCTGTTTGCAGTGACAACCCCGGCTCGATAGTAGTTTAGCATCAAGTCTTTGACACAGCAGCATATTTATTGTCTCCGGGTCTTTTTTTTATTAAACCTTGAACGCGAGTTCAAGTTGCCCGACGTATTTGATAAATACGCCGGTAAGATAACGTCGGTCTCGGGCGTCGTTATTCTGGCGGATTTAAGTGGTCCAACACACTTGTTCCCGGCGTAATTGATAAATCTTGAACGCGAGTTCAAGTGTCCAGCATATTTATTAAATATGCTGGTCTGCTGTCTTATCCGTACCGACAGCTTATTTACAAAAAAAAAAAAATGGAAATCAATCATGGAAAAAACAGTTCTTAGATATTTGATTCTGGTGCCACCGACACCATGACGTTTGAACCATTAGACATGTGTTCAATGACCCAACCTCAAAAAACTCAGATCCATACAGCAAACAACGGAACGATGCAAGTGAAAGGAGGAGGAGTAATTGAAATTTCACCAACTATGAAATTATCAAATTGCCTCTATGTTCCGTCATTATCACACAAATTGCTCTCAATTAGTCATATTACCAAAGAATTGAATTGCACGGTACTAATGCACCCTACTTTCTGCATCCTACAGGATATCAGGACGGGTGTGATTATTGGACGTGGTATTGAGCGCCACGGATTGTACTACGTGGATGAAGTGGCTCAACAAGGTACTGTGATGTCGGCTCATGGAACTGAAAACCGGGAAGCCTGGCTATGGCATAGACGTTTGGGACACCCATCCCATGGTTATTCGCACCTTTTGTTTCCAAAACTCTTCCCTTCAAATGGAAAAATAGATTGTGAAACTTGTCTTCTTGCTAAAAGCCATCGACAACCATTTAAACCTAGCAATACGAAAGTTGCTTCACCCTTTTCACTAATCCATTCCGATGTGTGGGGTCCTGCTCCTGTGATGGGGGGACAGGGTCTTCGGTACTTTATACTATTTGTGGATGATTGCACTCGCATGACATGGGTATATTTTTTAAAAAACAAAGCCGAAGTTTACGAAAAATTTATCACGTTTTATGCTATGATTCAAACTCAATTCCGAACTCAAATCCAAATCCTTCGATCCGACAATGGGGGGGAATTTGTCAATACATCCATGAAACAATTCTTTAAAACCAAAGGATTAATTTATCAAACCTCTTGTTCCCATACCCCCGAACAAAACGGTGTTTCCGAACGGAAAAACCGTATTATTCTTGAAATGACTCGAGCCCTTTTAATCGAATCTCAGGTTCCTAAATCTTTTTGGCCGGAGGCAGTTGCAACCTCCGTATATCTCCTGAATCGGCTTCCCACAAAAGCTCTTAAATTTAAGACTCCCTTAGATTGTCTGTCTAAGTCTGCCAGTATTCCCCATCCGCTTACACTTGAACCTCGAATCTTCAGGTGTACCGCATTTGTCCACATACCCAAAATCAACCGAAACAAGCTCGGCCCATGTGCTGAGAAATGTGTATTTGTCGGCTATGGGATCGACCAAGTAGGTTACCGGTGTTATAATCCAAAAACTCATCAAATGTTCACCACAATGAACGTTGACTTTCTTGAAACAAAATACTTTTATGACACCCAACTCAGTGGTCAGGGGGAGAATGAATGTATAGACACTCTGAGTTGGCTAACCCAACTTCCCTCATCTGAAGAAGTAACAACAGAAAATCATCACAGTACTGCGAGTCCTTCAACCACAGCCACACAATCTGAGGAGCACAGTACCACTAAAGAAAGTCCATCCAACGTGATACCTGAGGTAAGAAATACTGAGGACCCTGGATGTTCTACGTTTTATAACCATGAGACAACAGGGGAACACATAGAACCGACAACAACGGAACCTACTTCACAGGTTGAACCAGATGTGGAACAGGGTGAACCAGACTTGGAAGAAGTTGAACAAGTCGTTGAATATGTGGAACCAGTTGCAGCAGAGATAACCGGAAGATACCCTCTCCCTCCTAGAGCCAATAGAGGGGTCCCTCCAAAACGGTACTCACCAGAGAGGGAAACCAGAACTTCAAGGTATCCTGTAGCCAATATAGTTAATGGGAACTTATCTAACAGTGCGAAAGCATTTGTCACCTCTCTATACTCCGAACAAATACCTGGCTCTGTAAAGGAAGCGCAAGGTAAGAAGAACTGGAAAGAAGCAATGGAAACAGAGATGCAAGCTCTTATGAAAAACAATACGTGGGAAAAGTGCATTCTCCCAAAAGGAAAGAAAACAGTTGGCTGTCGTTGGGTGTATTCAATTAAGTATAAACCAGATGGTTCTATTGGAAGATACAAAGCTCGACTTGTAGCCAAAGGGTACACTCAGACGTATGGGATCGATTACTCTGAGACGTTTTCTCCGGTTGCAAAAATGGACACCATCAGAGTCCTATTCTCTGTGGCAGCCAATAAGAATTGGCCTCTCCATCAGTTTGATGTTACAAATGCATTTCTCCATGGAGACCTAGCTGAAGAAGTTTACATAGAAGCGCCTCCAGGTTTTTCAGGGGGTTTTAAAGATGGGGAAGTTTGTCGGTTGAAAAAATCTTTGTACGGGCTAAAACAGTCACCTCGGGCCTGGTTTGGAAAGTTCACCTTGGCCATGAAAGAATATGGGTATTACCAAAGTAACGCTGATCATACCTTGTTCCTCAAAAGAAGAAATGGCCTCGTAACTTGCCTGATCATATATGTAGACGACATGATTATCACCGGAGATGATGTAGAAGAGATAGCACGGCTGGAAAAGAATCTGTTTTCAAAGTTTGAAATGAAAGACCTTGGGAATCTCAAGTATTTCCTCGGAATAGAAGTTCTCAGGTCTAAACGAGGAATTTTCATCTGCCAAAAGAAGTATGTCCTTGATCTCCTGGCAGAAACTGGTTTGATTGATTGTAAACCAGCAGATACGCCAATGGTGGTGAATCACAATCTTCACATGGAGCTTAATGGCGAGCTTGCAGACAAAGAAAGGTATCAACGGCTCGTGGGCAAGTTAATTTATCTCTCTCACACTCGCCCTGATATAGCTTATGCTGTTGGAGTGGTAAGTCAGTTTATGCACCAACCGCAAGTTGCCCACACGGAAGCTGCTCAGAGAATTCTAAGGTATCTAAAGGGAACCGCAGGCCATGGAGTGTTGTTCAAAGCAAATGGACATTTAAATGTTGAGCTCTACACTGACGCCGACTGGGCAGGAGATAAGGGAAATCGAAGGTCAACATCAGGGTACTTCTCCTTGGTTGGTGGAAACCTTGTTACCTGGAGGAGTAAGAAACAGAAGGTGGTCGCTTTGTCGAGTGCAGAAGCAGAGTTCAGAGGCATAGCTCGAGGGTTAAGCGAAGTTCTTTGGATTAGGAAACTTCTAGAAGACATTGGTTTCTCCCAAAGGGCAGCACCCAGTAAAATTATGTGCGACAATACAGCTGCAATACAAATCTCAGAAAATCCAGTTCAGCATGATCGAACAAAACACGTGGAGGTAGATAGACATTTCATCAAGGAAAAAATGGAGGAAGGGATCATAGAGCTCCCGTATATATCATCAAAAGATCAACTCGCAGATATTCTCACAAAAGCAGTCAACGGAAACGTTTTTAGTAGCTGTTTGAGCAAGTTAAGTATTGGAGATCCCACTACTCAACTTGAGGGGGAGTGTCGGAAAGAAGGAAACAAATAGTATAGGGGCTATTGTGTAATATGGTGGTCTATATAAACACCATCTTTGTGTAACCCTAATTTTGTACAACACAATTTCTCAATACAATTCAAACCCAAATCAGAGATTATTCTCTATACCAAACAACACACATAACACTCAACAATCGGGACAAAGGCCGATTAGTGCATGTACCATCTTGTCTTTTGGCTATCAACGCCACCACATGATGCATGATTAACCGTCCGCCGTTTTTAACGTTATTTTCACCAAATTAGTAAAATAACGTTAAAACTTTTGCAATTTCACTTTTGCCCCCGACGACCAACACGTATATACATTATATGCGCACACCGTAAACGGGACGTATATATGGTTCACACCTATTTTTACAAACCCGATGCAAAAATATTTTCCAAGAAAAAATTACAAAAAGTTATAAAATAATCATACAAATGGTTCACACCTATTCTATACAATCTTAAAACAAAAAGTCAGTGGCTGTCACATCACATCCACCGCCTTTACTTTTATGGCATGTTTGGCTAAGGTTTTTGAAACAACTTATTGATTTATTGGCTTTTTGAAAAGTTATAAGTTCTAGATAATGTTTGGCAATGAGCTTGTATGTGAGGAGAAAATGGCTTTTCCAAAAAGTCACTCCATACTAACTTTTTCAAAAAGGCAATAAGTTAATAAATTGTTTCAAACAACTTAGCCAAACATGCCCTATATATAAACACTAGGTGTACACCCGTGTGAATACATGGGTTTGTTCTAATAACGATCGGAATCAAATACTAAAAAATACTAAAAAACATATTATAGTATATTATTTAAATTCTTTGTGTTTAGTTACATATCTTTATAAAACAATGTTAAAGACAGTATGTGTTAGTGTACATGTTTGATATAGAAATAAACTAAGTAGTTTATAATCTGCAAAGTTTTTAGCTACATTGTTATGTAAAATATGATGTGAAATTATTTAATGAATTCACATTCGCATTATAGTTATGAATTGACAACAACATCAGGCATATAAATCATAAGTTGAGCTACAAAACATTCAGAAACATAAGTCCTCTATCACTGTTTCAAGCCAAATATTGACCTTGAAACCATATCTACAAGTGACGCTGAATTTCTTGATCTCAATACCCAACCTACCTGAAATTGACAATTACTATCCCTTAAGTTTCAAAACCACATTGAAAAATCATATATAACAAAGTAAGTTAACAAAAAAGAAGGGACGAATTGGCATTTTACTCTTCTTGAATCTTTCCTAACAGGTAATCACATGACAGGGAGAATATATAAACTTACCCCAAACTTAGATAAGTAGACTTTTCGCCACTGAGCTATGGTCTCACCACTATCCATATGGACCGCATCTCCGGGGTTAACATCCGGCAGACCTGAATGCTGCACGCAAGAAGCAAAAAGAATAAACCTGAAAGGGTTTTTTATAACCATTTTCATAAGATCCCACGATTAATCAAAAAGACGTATACTCAAAAACTACCTCTGAAAACTTAGAGATTGACATGTGAATACATGACATGAGCAAACAACCCCAAGGAGTCCACTGTTGCTGAGAAACAGATCACCACCTTCCAAAATAAAATACCCAAGATTAGAGCGTATCGGCAAAACCTGCAACAAAATTGATGTCACTTTTTATTAACTTAAAGGGCAATTTGGTCTTTTTCAGTGGTATTTTATACTGGTGTTATCATTTTTTACCCCTTAGACCACCTCTAGTTGGTATGTCCTTCACATAGTTTGAAGAAGAGAAATAATAATTATCAAGGACTACCTGGAAGCCATAAAAACACGTCTCGGAATGATTTTGTTTTCCTGTCAAGCTCTTGCTGCATTTCTAGCCAGCTCCAAAACCTAATTTCAAATTGTATAAAAGAAATTATTATAAACCTTTACCCTCAAACAATAAAAACCCACCTGAAGTTATGTGGAACTTGACGGAAGTCACCTCAAATCAACCTTTTTTTCTATTTTAGCAGACAATACAACTCTGCATCTCCTATTAGGCCACCAGACATCTCCAGAGCAGAAACAGAGGCATCACTGCATAAAAATAAAATAATACCATTTTAAACATAACAGGTTCCACATCTGAATCACTATATAATAGTAAAATAACATGGACAATAAGTTATTTTCTATCCTAATCAAGGCCAAAACAAACCCCAAATCATCTTTGAAGAGCTTGACAGGACCTGCAAAACAATAATAATCAAATGAGTACTTAAATTGTCCCTTGTTGTGTTATCAAGGAACATGATGCATCAATGCATTAGTGCAATTAAATTGAGATCTTGTTGAAAAACGAACCAGTAACAAATAGTTTACAAATCTTGGTGAACGATTTACACAACCAATTGATTCTTATTCTACATTCTAACTGCTAAAAACACAAAGTAAAGGTGAAAATTTATAGATTACACATGGAAAAATAACTACGATGCAACGATAAAAGGACTACCTGGAAGCCATAAAAACACGTCTCAGAAGGATTTTATTTTCTTGTTGTCTCTTGCTGCATTTCCAGCCAGCTCCAAAACCTAATTTCAAATTGTATAAAAAAATTATTATAAACCTTTACCCTCAAACAATAAAAACCCACTTGAAGTTATGTGAAACTTGACGGAAGTCACCTCAAATCAACATTTTTCTATTTTAGCAGACAATACAACTCTGCATCTCCTATTAGGCCACCAGACATCTCCAGAACAGAAACAGAGGCATAGCGATAGTCACCACAGCGATAGTCAACAGTCGCACACATGCAGACGAATGGGGTTTCAGTCACCACAGCGATAGTCAACAGTCGCACCCCAAGTGGTGGCCAGGGTTTGCCGTTTCAGGTATTATCAGCAGAAACCTATGGTGACGGCGGTTAGGGTTTCACCACAGTGATGAAGATGGCTTCAAGAAAGCCAAGACTCGAAAAGTACAACAAAACGATGTGGCTCAGATCTACCAGAAATCATGGCTGCAAGGTGGGTTGCAGGTCAAACCCTACCATCCGCCATCATTGCCATGCCAAAATCAACTGGTAAAAGACTTTTGAGATCATCATAGCCGAGTGACAGAACCATCGGAGTTCTTTGCCGAAGACATTCTTCAACTTGAAGCTTTTTGAATACAGAAGAAAGAGAAACCCTAGAAATTGCTAGAAGTGAGAAGAGAGGAGAAGTCAGTTTGAAGAGAGAAGAAAGAGAGAAATGAAGCTCTTAATTTGAATCGAGAAGAAAGAGAGAGTTGATTTGATTAGCTCTGATGTGCATTAAATGGCCATACAACTCCCCATGCAATTCAAATTTGCCTCCTAAAAAATTTAGTTTGTATATATTAAAAAAATCAGATTTTAATATTTATATATAATAAATAAATCGTAATTATGAGATCAGCGAGGACTACGTGGCATAGCTGAGAAGTTGACACGTAGGCATTTCTATGTCATCATCTAAGCTCCCTTAATAGAGTATAAAGATTGTTTGAGCTAAGGAAAAGCAAATTGGAGTTTGTTTTAGTGGTTGCTGCATCTCAAACTAAAGAAAAGGTCCCGAGTTTGACTCTTTATTCTTCCTCTCCTTTTGTCAAATAGAGTTAAAATTTCCTTTTTCTCAATTAAAGTTTCTTTTTGTTTTTCAAATGCAGTTAAAAATACCTTTTTCTCAATTAGAGTTTCCTTTTTTTTCTTTGTTCTTTCAAATGCAGTTTAAATTTACCTTTTCTCAATTGGAGTTTAAATTTTATGTGATTACTCGAGTCAAAACTTACTAAAATTAATTATTTACATAAAAGTTGGTCCCTACACATTTTAATTTGACACCTACATCCCTTATTCTTTTAGTAAGTTACAAATTCAGTTTTAATTTTTGGTAATTAATAACTTTGACCCGCCAACCTTCTACTTAATAATCTGACGCCTCATTTTATTTGAATTAATTTTATGATTTTACACGTAGCGTGTCACACATTAATATGTTTTTTTTATCTATGCCTAACTGTTTTAATGTCAAAATTACTTTTACGATTTTACATGGTTGTCTAAGTTACCATTACAACTTTACACCACAAACTTTTTTTATCTATGTCAAATGACATTAATATCACAAACATACCGTATGTGACAATGTAAAAAACACATAATTTCACGTGTGGGCATCACACGTTAATGTCATCATCGTACATTGTAGCCGCAATACTTGTATATGTTACACTGAGTTAGATTGGATACACCGAAACACGTGTTTTTATATGGTTAACGTACCGCCAACTATAAACAACTAAGGTGTCGTAGCCGTAACACGCGGCGTATGGCAGTTTTAATGCACCTGTCGCTTTCAATTCCCGTTTCAATGGAAACGACTAACGTTTTGACATAAACTTTTTCCTGAAATGACTCTGGTCAAATATAATACGTTTTTATCCTTATTTTGTGTACGTTCGTAGATTGTGTACGAAAGCGAGTCGGGTCAAATATAAAACTTTTTTATTCAACGGTGACGTAATTTTTTCGAAAAAAAGTTGGATCAAATATACGGTATAAATTCGAGTTACTTTAACTTTCGACGCCGCCGCAACGCGCGGCGGGTCAAAGTCCTAGTTTTTTATAATCAGATAGTATTCAAATATGCTCAACTGAGATTTGGGGGGACGTGAAAATTTGGGGTTAAAGGCCACACGTCTTAAGTTTAAGTTCGAATCCGATCTCAACTAGGTGTTACACAGTGGACCTTAGTGCTGCGGGTTTTGCATGAAACTATAGATAGTGAGCATGCTTGCGCTACCTAACATTGCCTATCAATGGCGGAGCATAGTGTAAAGTGGGGGGTGCACACCCCCCCTCCCGAATGTTACGTTTAAAAGTGTAAAATTTCCTATTTTTCGTCCGAAAAATTTAAAATTATATAGGATTGTCCCCCCCAATTATTTTGCCTAAATATTATACAATATATAAATTGGGTCCCATGACTTTCCGCCCCCTCAGAACTTTTGGTCAAGCTCTGCCACTGTTGTCTGTGATCGTGGGTGTATAGGGTCACCTTTTGCCATTGTGTTACACCGGGTAGCCGAACTTTTATTCGTTAGCCGTTAAAAAATAAAAAAGATAGAATTCGGATTCTATATCCTATTTTGGGGTCACATTTGTCCAACCGAATTGTAAGTATACTGTTATACAATACAATACAATACAACTATATAGTAAGCGCGGGATAAATTATAAAGTGGCATGCTGAATGGAAGCATAAAAGGGTACCAGTTTGGATACAAAACCTTCCAACACAAAAATGCCATAACTTAGAATTGACTCAAAAATAAAATTTCTAACACAGTTTTAATGAAGTAGTGCATCTTCAGTCAAAGAACCTAATACCCACCCCTGGGTTAGGGCGTCCGGATATACGCCACCACTGATATTGCCATCAAGGAAACCAAGAATGTCATGAACTTCGATGAGACAAAGCATTTGCGTTCTCTATAATGGGTACTCCTAAGAAACCAGGAATCAGTTCCCAAATGAAGCAGGTTATGAAATGAACGGCCTGGCCTGTCAGCCCATCTGAGAATAGTAACCACACGAGTAAATTCGTTGTAGAAAAAATAGTTACGGGTCTTGAGCTTGGCTCCTAGAACTCAATGTGATGGCCCGTGTTTACACCCGTATATGTAAAAAGAGTTATAGGCCTTGAGCTGTCACCTAGACAACTTTTTCAACTACTGTACTATCCTTAAGTATCGCCTCATGATTCCTTTATTCCAAGTTGATGAGGCGTATTTGGATTCTTTTGGGGAGCATGCATTTCATTGTAGAGAGCTCACGGGGTTCAAATACCCACTATTGTGGCCCCACACCACCTATTCTCCAAACACTATACCTGACGTCTCCTCCTCACCCGTTTAATCCACAACTTCGGAGCCCTCCACCTCAGGTCCAAAGAACAACTCTGGCCTACACAGCACATCATCAAATACCGGCCCATCCCCTGCCTTAAACCCAAACCCCATTACCACCTCGCCAACACCCAACAACCCAAGCCCACGGCCTTCCTCACCGCCAAGTGATACCGCCCTCACTACTATGGCCCAACAGCCGTCTCCAACCTAACCCGTCAACTACGCACCACCTACGCCACCCATCAACCATACACCACCTGTCCCACCTCCCCCGCCTCCACCGACCTGTACGATGCACGCTCGCTCTATGAGTGGCATCGTTAAGCCCAAACGCCACCTCAACCTCAACTCCTCCACTACCAACACCATCACTCCTGTTCCGAAAAACCCATCTGATGCCTTATCTATACCGGTGTGGTACTCTGCCGTGACCAATGAATGTAATGCGCTTATTAGAAATGGAACGTGGGAATTGGTACCTCGTGAACCACATATGAAACATCATTAGGAGCATGTGGTTGTTTAAGCATAAGTTCAAATCAAAATCAGACGATACTTTGGAGCGATATAATGCACGACTTGTATATGACGGGCGCACGCAGCAGGTGGGTATTGATTGTGGTGACACGTTCAGTCCAGTTGTAAAGCCAGCCACCATTCGAACTGTCTTGTCACTGGCTCTTTCAAAGTCATGGTCGGTTCATCAACTGGACGTCACAAATGCATTTTCTTCATGGGAACTTACACGAGACTGTCTACATGTATCAACCTATGGGGTTTCGCGATCGTGACTTTCCTAACCATGTCTGCTTACTTAGGAAATCACTATATGGACTCAAGCAGGCACCTCAGGCCTGGTACCAGCGATTCACAGATTATGTGTTGACCTTGGGCGTTCATCACAGTAAGTGTGACGCTTCTTTATTCACTCACTATAATGGACATGACATCGCCTACTTACTTCTATATGTTGATGACATTCTCTTAGTAACCTCCTCTGATCACCTACGGCACCAACTCATGCTAAACTTGCATCAGAATTCACCATGAAAGATCTTGGGCCACTAAGCTTCTTCTTGGGCATCTCCGTCACTCGAACCAAGAACATCATGTTTCTATCTCAGCATTCTTATGCCACTGACATCATTTCCCGTGTCGGTATGCAGTCTTGCAACCCGGTCTCTACCCCAGTTGACACTACTGCTAAACTTAGTGCCAACTCGGGTGACCCATTCCATGACCCTACCCTCTACAGGAGCCTTGCAGGGCCACTTAAGTACTTAACTTTTACACGGCCTGACATCACGTATACCGTACAGCAGATATGCATGCTCCTCAAACTAATCACCGGAATTCTCTAAAGAGGATCATTCGCTACATTAAGGGCACAACTTCTTATGGTCTCACCCTAGGCCACACATCTGCTCCATCATTACTTGCTTACACCGACGCCGACTGGGCCGGTTGTCCCGACACTCGCCGGTCAACTAGTGGCTACTGCATCTACCTTGGTGATAATCTCATCTCATGGTCCTCTAAACGCCAGTCTATTGTTTCTCGTTCTAGTGCCGAGGCAGAATACCGTGGGGTCGCAAATGTCGTGGCCGAGATTTGCTGGTTACGTAATCTACTCCTTGAACTTCATCATCCACTGACACGGGCCACATTGGTATACCGTGATAATGTGAGCGCTATATATCTCTCAGGTAATCCAGTTCAGCATCAACGAACAAAGCACATCGAGCTCGACATTCACTTTGTTCGTGAACAGGTACACCGGGGTCAAGTCCGTGTTCTTCACATTCCCTCCCGTTATCAGATCGTCGATATCTTCACGAAAGGTCTACCACGCATTCTCTTTGAAGACTTTAGATCCAGTCTAAGCATCCGTTCCCCTCCCGCTTCGACTGCGAAGGTATATTAGATATATTATATTATTTTATAGAGATTGTGCTTGTGATTGTATTCTGTAATTGTAGCATAGACAGTTGTATATTCCTAAATTAGGATATTCTTGTATCAATGGAACGGATCAAGGTTTGACACCTAATACTTGATTTTATGACCAATAGCATTTTAAGGAAAATTGTTTTGTTATGCTTTAGATTAGTCAAATCTGGATCAGTTAAGCTTTTAATCAATACCACCAACATATTCTCATATCAGACACCAAATTATAAACCAATAGAACTATTGACTTTTTGCATCAGTTGACTACAGGTCAAACATAAGCCAATATAACTGTTGATCTTTTGCACAAATCAGCATAGTACTATAATTTTCATTTTATTCACACCCATATTGCACCCTTGACATTTATTAACTTCAAAAATTGGTCTCAACATTCAATATTACTGCTAACTGCTTTCAACACCCTACTTCTCATTCATAAACAAAGACCCACTAACCCACAAACTAAAAATTAGGGCCACTAACCCATTAGCCCATTAACTTAATCTTGCTAACACTTAAACATAAAAAACACATGACAATAATTGACCCAAAATATATTGATCCAATTAAAGTAAATACTTCTACCGACCCGACATGACTCATCAAGATTAATCAAACACCATTACCTCCAAGAAACTATTAACGTGTCATTACTAAGGTGTGTTGGTTCCATGGATTTTTTTACAGGATTATAATTTGTCAATGTAATTGGAATCTAAAATTGGATTTTGAAATAAAATTTGCAAAAATTAATCAGAATTTAAATTTTAAAGGAATTGGTAATGACACTCATTTTGAATTTGAATTTGTAATGAATTTGGATGACAAAACAATAAGGCTAAAGGGTGTGGTCATGACCCTTTAAATAGGCGTCATGTCCCCCACCTCTAATCCACCTTCCAAAACCACTATCCTAAAGGTGTGGTCATGACCCTTTAATATATTTTTTTTTTCTCAAAATCATCAAATGGAATGGTCGTGATAAACATGGTTCAACCCACGTGAACCACCATCAATCAAGGAGGGAACGGTGTACTATTTGATTAATGGTCCGCAAATAATGTCCCAACCGACGCCCCCCACACCCCATATCTAATAAAAACAATAATAAGGATGTCGGGCACCCACCTATAGGTCACACCACTACTGGTATGAAGATTGGAAATATAAGGGTACTCGGGGCGCTCCCCTAAGAGGGGAGTCCCTTCTCTTACGCACGGTCAATCAGGTTATGCCACGTCAACTCCCCTCTTAAACTCCCCTAACACCCCAATTTGATGGCGCCACTCCCCTATTAGGTGAATTGGTTTTTTATTCAAAAAAAAAAAAAAAAAAAAAAGGAAATAAATGATTGGTTGAAAATGAGGGTGGCCCCACCACCTCCTCTCTCCTTCTTCGGTGAACAAGCACCAATTTCACCTCCTCTCTCCTCCCCGATTTGAGTCCCCTCTTTGATGGCAGCACCTTCCCGATCGGCTAATTCCCTCCCCGCATGGCATTTCGGTGGGCGCCCCGAGTAGCCTAATGTAAGTGCAGATCGTGGAACTGAAAGCCAAGATTGGCAGATTGGTAACAAATATCAGCAATTAAATGGCATTAATTGGCAAAAACTCAATAAAAGAGTCATATAACTGGCGAGGTCAATTGTTCTGTTATGCACATTGAAGCTAAAGTCAAACAGGGTCAACCACTGTTAATTAGATTATATGTAAATTTAATCTATAGAGTATATATAGATATAGATCCTTGAAATGCTGCAAAAAAAAAAAAAAAAAAAAAATGGACAAACATGCAAAAGCCTGCGAGGATAATCAACATTCCTTTATCCCTTTTGCCTTTGATACCTTTGGCTCGCTAGCCCCAGAAGCCATCAGATTTCTTGAACGGGTCCAACGGGTTGTTCACAGCAACATTTCGTCTCCTAGAGATCGGGGTTTCGTTTTTACTAGGTTAGGTTTCGCTATTCAAAAGGGGGTAGCGGCGCAGCTTGTTGCCCGCTTACCGGCTATCTTGGTGTAATTTGTTTGGCCTTATATATAAAAGTTTAAATTCAAAAAAAAAAAAAAAAAAAAAAAAAAAAAAATCAACAGGTGGGACAATTGGACGAAATGTCCTTTTGTTGTTGATATATGATGTATATTCGGGTGTCTTGAATAAATCTGGGGTATACCGTATGGTTGATTTTTGGAAATAGCTAAGAGTTGAAATGCTGGCTACCATTTGAAGATTTATAATTTAATTAGAAGGTGGAGATTGGTCATTTGAACGGGAATGAATTCCTACATGAGTAGAGTGAAGATAATCTGGCTTTTTGATATGTTTAAGAGTTAATTACTGTTTTCGTCCCTGTGGTTTGTCAAAAATCACTATTTCAGTCCATTAGTTTAAAAATTGCGATCTCAGTCCATGTGGTTTCACTTTCGTAACAATTTCAGTCCACCTCGTAACCATTTCAGTCCCTGTACTAACAGAACAAATGGATTGAAATGGTTACAAAGTGAAACCACAGGGACTGAAATGGTTACGAAAGTGAAACCACAGGGACTAAAATTGCAATTTTTAAACTAATGGACTGAAATAGTGATTTTTGACAAACCACAGGGACGAAAACAGTAATTAACACTATGTTTAATGAGAAGAATGTCTAGGTCAGCAACACGGGTAGTGTTATGAGCCCAACAGATCAGCCCAGTACGGGTCCAGATCTAGCCCAACCAAGGAGAAGTGAAAGGACTCGTAAGAAGCCAGAAAAATACAAGGATTTCACCATGAATGCCACATCAGCTGAGGCCTAACAGAATTGGTTATTCATGTATTTAAGTAATTATTTTGTGATCATAAGGTAGGAAAGAAGTTTGTTAGATCTCAGTGATCATTCTATCTCTCATATCCATTTCTGTATTTTCCTTTCTCATCTCCCAATTCAACCAATCCATCAATGAAATACCCTTTATCCTTATGAGTTGTTAATTCTCCATTACTTTATAAGTCTGATCATTACAATTGGTGCTTTCACTGAACCTCTGATCAGATGGCAGAGGGAACTCGCTTTAAAACTCTGGAAGAATCTGTTCGAATTGTGCAAGCTGATCAGCAAGCCATGCGCCAGGAAGTCGATACAGTCGTTTCAGCAATTAGTTCATTACAGCAATCGATTAATGAATTGATTAAGCGTTCCGATACCGGTCCCAGCCACGGGAAGAAACCTATGTTTTCTCGCTCACCAAACGATCCGGACGGTGAAGGATTTAGTATCCTCGGTAAACACAAGCCAGCGCCTGTGTATTTAGCGAAATTTTCCGGCGAACACCTCGAACGGTGGCTCGCTCAAGCTGGCCGTTATTTCGAGTTTTACGGGATTCCGGTGCTCGAGAGATTGACTATTGCTTCATTTTACCTCGACGATGCGGCGGCGGATTGGTATGATTGGCTACAACGTCATCATCCGACCACGGATTGGGAGGGATTCAAGACGGCTCTTCTCAAACGTTTTCGATCGGTTGAGTTGGAGGAACCTGAAGGGCTGCTTGCTAAAATGTACCAAACCTCCTCTGTTGCTGAGTATTGCTCACAATTTGAAGCGCTTTCAAACCGTACGATGCCTCTACCTGAGGAATTCCTGGTTAGTTGTTGGATCTCGGGGCTTCGGATGGGTATCAAACAGTCGATTATTTGTCATGGGCCGGTTACTCTCGAAGATGCAATGGCCAAGGCCCAATTACACGACAGACGAATCCAATTTGAAAAGGGTTCGGGTCGGGTTTCTCTGGGTTCTTCTAAACCCTTATTACCCACCCCAAAGACACCGCCGCTTGTTTATCAAAACCCTTCTTCATCACCGGCTTAAACAACCACTCCATCCTCCACCAAGGTTGCATTCTGGCATTTGTCATCGGCATAAAAGGCTTAGAAACGTGCACAAGGCTTATGTTATCTGTGTGACGAGAAATACACTTGGGATCACAAGTGCAAATCGACTCCGCAACTTTTTTCTTTGACGACGAACCACCGGATTCATGCGATTCACCACATTCTTCTTCGTCGGAAGGTACGGATGCTTTATTGGCTGAAAAATTACAAATAGATGAGATTCAAACCCAATCGGCTATTTCATATAACGCGTTGTCGGGTGGTTGTTCCTCTACCACATTACGTTTTACTGGGTTGGTTCATGGGAAGGAGGTTCAGGTTTTGTTAGATGGGGGTAGCACTCACTGTTTCGTACAAACCCGTATTGCTACCTTCCTTAATCTCACCATTGAAGCTATTGAACCATTCTCGGTGTGGGTAGGGAGTGGTGAAAAACTTCCATGTTCTGGTTTGGCTAAGGCTGTGGAATTAATTATTCAGAATCAATCCATTGTGGTCGATTTTTACGTATTACCGCTGCAAGGTTGGGATATTGTGTTGGGGGTTTCTTGGTTGGCTACACTCGGTCCTGTTCTCACCGATTATTCGAAGTCCACTTTCGAGTTTTCCGTTAATGACCAACAAGTGAAATGGCAAGGTAATAGGCCTGTGGCTGATGAGATTCAATTCCATGGGTTCCGACAACTGATGCACTCAAAAGGTATTGGTCAATTATACCATTTAACTCTATTACCTCATGAGTCCAATCCACCTACTTATCCCGCTGACTTGCAAGACATTTTGAATACTTTTTCCTCTGTTTTTAAACCACCTACGGGGTTACCACCATCCCGCTCTCAAGATCATCACATTGAAGTTTTACCGGCTAGTAAACCTGTATCCGTTAAACCTTATCGGTACCCGCACTTCCAAAAGCAGGAAATCGAGCGGTTGGTTCGGGAAATGTTACAACAGGGGATTATTCGCCCAAGTACGAGTGCGTTTTCCTCTCCGGTCTTATTGGTACGAAAGAAAGATGGTACCTGGCGTTTTTTGTGTGGATTATCGTTCCTTGAACTCCATCACGGTTCGTGATCGATTTTCGATACCATCCGTCGATGAGTTATTTGATGAGTTACACGGTGCCCATTACTTTTCTAAATTGGATTTACTAGTGGGATATCACCAAATTCGTATTGCTAGCGGAGACATGATGAAAATCGCCTTTTGCACTCACGACGGTCACTACGAATTTTTGGTCATGCCCTTTGGGCTTACCAATGCACCGTCCACATTTCAACGTCTTATGAACGATGTGTTTCGACCGTATCTTCGTCAGTTTATTCTGGTCTTCTTTGATGATATTTTAATCTACAGCAAATCTTGGTCAGACCACTTACATCACCTTACTTTGACTCTTCAACTCTTATTGGATAACAAATTGGTTGCTAAGCTAACAAAGTGTGTCTTCGGTCAGACCAAAGTAGCATATTTGGGTCATATAATTTCGTCATCAGGGGTGGCTGTGGACCCTGACAAAATCACCACCATCCAACAATGGCCGGCTCCCCGTAACGTCAAGCATGTTCGTGGGTTCTTGGGGCTTACCGGTTACTACCGACGCTTTATCAAATACTATGCTTCTATTGCGGGTCCCTTGACCGATCTTCTTCGGAAGGATGCTTTGTGTTGGAATGATACTACGTTACAATCCTTCAACACCTTAAAGGATCTTTTGAGTTCCACACCCATCTTACGCCTACCGGATTTCTCCAAACCTTTTACCATCGAAACCGATGCTTCCGGTACCGGCATTGGGGCTGTTTTATCACAAGACAACCACCCGTTGGCTTACTTTAGTAAGAAGCTCTGTCCTCGAATGCAAAACACGTCTGCCTACCATCGAGAAATATACCCCATTACCCAAGCGATTTCCAAATGGAGACAATATCTTTTGGGTCATCATTTTACTATCATCACGGACCAGCAGTCACTTAAACGACTTCAAGACCAGGTAATTCAGACCCCTGAGCAACAGAAATGGTTGGGAAAGCTTCTGGGTTTTGATTTCGATATTGTCTACCGTCCTGGGCCACAAAACGGGGCTGCCGACGCCCTATCCCGTATCCCTTCGGGCCATTTATTAGCAATTTCAGCCCCAGTTCCAACTTTGTTACAGGAGCTGCACACGGCGGCACAATCTGACCCAGATTACGGTATGTTGATGCACCGTATTCAGTCACAACCCACTTCATTCCCTGATTTTACTCTCAAAGATGGGTTCTTATTGTTCAAAGGCCGGTTTGTGGTTCCAAATAATCGATCACTGCAACAACTGATATTGTTAGAGTTCCATTCTTCGGCCTTAGGGGGCCATTCGGGCGTTACTCGTACTTACCAACGGTTGGCAGCTACGTTTTATTGGAAAAACATGAAGGCCACGGTCAAAGAATTCATTGCCCAATGCCAAGTTTGTCAACAAACCAAACCTTCTTTTCTATCTCCAGGCGGACTCTTGCAACCACTTCCTATTCCTCATGCGGTGTTTGAAGATATTGCTCTCGACTTCATTACGTGTCTACCCAATTCACAGGGGAAAACAGTTATTATGGTCGTGGTCGATCGATTGTCCAAATATGGGCACTTCATTGCATTACCGTCTTCCTTTAACAGTTTTACCGTTGCCACCGCCTTCATTAATGACATTGTTCGCCTCCATGGTATACCCTTAACTATTGTCAGTGACCGTGATACACGGTTTATGACAGATTTTTGGCAGGAGTTGCATCGCCTTAATGGTACCACCCTCAAATTCAGTACCGCGTACCACCCACAGACGGACGGACGGACAATCTGAAGCGCTTAACCGTTGTTTGGAAATGTATCTCCGTTGTTACGTCGCTGATTACCCTCACAAGTGGCAGCAATTCTTACCATGGGCTGAATTTTGGTACAACACGTCTTACCAAACCTCTTCCCAGATGACACCGTTCGAGTTCGTGGACGGTCGGAAGCCTCCTTCTCTCACTCGTTACTTACGGGGCTCCACTTCTAATGTTACTTTGGAAGAACAGTTGCTGGAACGTGATAATGTCCTCACTCTTTTGAGAACAAACTTGTCGAAGGCTCAAGCTCGAATGAAATTGGCTGCGGATAAACATCGCCGGGATGTCCAGTTTAATATAGATGATTGGGTCTTCGTGAAACTTCAACCATACCGGCAAGGTTCGGCCCGATTACAACGCCATCACAAATTTGGTCACCGCTACTTCGGACCGTATCGGGTACTCGCTAAGATCGGCTCCGTAGCCTACAAGTTGGATTTACCAGCCACCGCTAAGATACACTCGGTCTTCCATGTTTCCCTCCTTCGCAAATGTATCGGTAAGCCATCGCATCAGATTACACCGTTACATCTCGTTGATTCAACCGCCACTCTCATTCTCACACCTCAAGCCATTCTCCAAAAACGTAAAATTTTTAAGGGTACTCAGACTGTTTCACAGAGTCTCGTTCAATGGGACGGTCTACCTTCCGAAGATGCTACATGGGAGGATGATACTCATTTGGCCAAACAGTATCCTGATTTTTCCCTTGAGGACAAGGTGGGTTCCAAAGGGGGCGGTATTGTTATGAGCCCAGCAGATCAGCCCAGTACGGGTCCAGATCCAGCCCAACCAAGGAGAAGTGAAAGGACTCGTAAGAAGCCAGAAAAATACAAGGATTTCACCATGAATGCCACATCAGCTGAGGCCTAACAGATTGGTTATTCATGTATTTAAGTAATTATTTTGTGATCATGAGGTAGGAAAGAAGTTTGTTAGATCTCAGTGATCATTCTATCTCTCATCTCCATTTCTGTATTTTCCTTTCTCATCTCCCAATTCTACCAATCAATCAATGAAATACCATTTATCCTTATGAGTTGTTAATTTTCCATTACTATATAAGTTTGATCATTACAGGTAGTGGGAGAAAATATGCCATGTCAATGATCCATGTGGTGTGTTTGTTTTGTGAGTAGTTCTTTGAAAAATGCAAGTTGTTATGGTCTTCTTAGGGTGGTCGGAGTCCTATCGGGGAGTGGATGCGGGGACCAAGTTTGCCGATCGGGATACTGCCGCCACTCCCTGTTCGGTGTCGGTGAATGATTAAATCGGTGACTACTCACTGATGCAGGAAGAGAAGGGGTAGAGGAGAGAGAGGGGGTTAATAGTGGGCCCCACCCTTTTTCGACCAATCTCATTTTTTTTTAAATTGTTTACCACTCTTTATGTGTTTGACCATTGGGAGTGATTGAGTGCAAAATGGGAAGTAGAGTAGAGACTTGACATGGCATGATATTATTGGTTAGAGAATAACTCAATCACCCTAATAGTGATTGATCACTCCCTCCACCCTTACAATATATTTTTTTTTGAAAGGTAACTTTTATTAAAAACAAAAGGCAGACCGGCCACAAAAACGGCCGGGACCGCCACCTACAACATATACAAGGGATACTTACACCATTCGCTCCAAACTAAATTACAAGACTTAGAACGATTTCTCATCCAGAAGAAGCCGAGAGACTTCACCTTCATGAAAATATCGACACTACTAATGGACCCATCATCGAATTCTGCGGGTTTTTCACGCATGTTCGGGTTTAAAGATTAATTTCCACAAGTCTCATATCTTTGGGGTTGGTGTCGATGGGGCGGATATCGATTCAATGGCGTCGTATATTGGGTGTCTTAAAGGGGAAGCTCCATTCAAATACCTGGGTATTCCCCTCGGTGCTAATATGAATAGAGTCAACAACTGGGAGCCGATAGTGAAGATCTTCAAAAGCCGTCTAGCCGCTTGGAAAGCTCAGTCTTTGTCGATTGGGGGCAAATTGATCCTTATTAAATCGGTTTTAGAGAGCCTCCCTATCTACTATTTTTCGTTGTTTAAAGTTCCGGCTAAGATTATAGACAAGTTGGAGTCCCTCATGCGGAGCTTTTTGTGGGGGGGTTCGGATGAGGTGAGAAAAATCCATTGGGTGGCTTGGGAAGTGGTCACTATGCCTAAAAAGTCCGGCGGTTTAGGAATTAGCAATCTCAAGGTGGTAAATGAAGCTTTACTAGCTAAATGGATTTGGCGCTTTAAAAGGGAAGAAAACAACCTTTGGAGGAAAGTGGTTTCAGCATGTCATAGGAATAGGAGATCTTGGTCGGTATTCCCTTCTAAATCGTCTCTTTCGGGTATTTGGAAGAACATTACGAGGGTGGAAAAAAAGGTTCTGGTGAATGGTAAAAGGATTCACACCCTCATTAAAGGTGTGGTAGGGAATGGATCCAGCATACGTTTCTGGATTGACGTATGGTTAGGTGATGCTCCGCTTAAGGTTAGATGGCCCTATCTTTTTGCATTGGAGCGGGTTAAAGATTGCATGATTGCTGATCGTGTTCCGTCAGTAGGGGACCTTTCGAGTCGGCTTTGGAATTGGTCGGCTCAGCCTTCCTCGCCGGTTGAAATGGCTGAGTTATCGGAGTGTGAGGGTGAACTGCAGAACCTTATTCTGTCTTCGGCCAAGGATAAATGGATTTGGAGTCCAGTGGACTCAGGGGTTTTCTCCACAGCGGCGTATAAAGTTATGGTGAGGGAGGCTTCGATTCCGGTGGCTTCGGGTCGCTTCAGGAGATGTGCTTGGATTCCGCTGAAGTGCGACATTTTCATGTGGCGGGCCTCTTTAGATCGGATTCCTACGCGACAAGCTTTGTCCAGGAGAAACGTTTTTCTGGAATCCAGGGAATGTGCTCTTTGCGGCAGTTCGGAGGAGACGGTGGATCACATTTTTACAGGGTGTGAGGTGGCTTTGGAGGTATGGAATCGGCTGTGTCTATGGGCCAAACTCCCCCCTTTTTTGCGTTTTCTTTCGGTGATATTTTGGGCCTGCAGTCAAGTATGGTAGCGGGTAAAAAGGCTAATGTCGTGATTCGCGGTTTGATTAGTTTGGTTTGTTGGTGCATATGGAAAGCAAGGTTATGACAATATATGTGCATAGCAGAACAGCTCAGCGGGAAGTAAAACCCACGAAAAGTCAATGTTGACTTCTACCAAAAGTCAAAGCCAACTTTGACCAAAAGTCAACACAGTTCTAAATGGCGTTGTCAAGAAAACTACGAAGTTTCAAGTATTTTATTTTGTAATTAGCATTGAGGACTTGTAGTTTCATTTGTATACTTGTATTTCTATATATTTTGTGGTTTTGTTTTCTCATTCGGGCCATATATCGGCCCAATATGGGAATTGTTTTGAGCTGGATAATCCATTTGGGTCGTGTACGGTTCAAAGGGATTGTAGCTACATTTGGGCCGATACTAACACTCTGTTCCCAAGTCTCATTTAACAGGGGGAGGGGAGGAAAAAAAGATGAAAATATGAAAAACCATGTTCCCAAGTTTCATTTAACAGGGGGAGGGGGGGGGGGGGGGGGGAAGGAAAGAAAATATGACCAAATATGACTATATATTCATCCTCCCAAATTGGAGAGATTAGGAGAGAAAATTTTCCTTCCCTTCCCCCTCTTAAATAAGACTCGGGAACATAGTGTAAATGCCAACTAGTTTACAGACGATCCAAATTATATTACAATGGGTCAGGCACTCAGGCCAATGTTTAGGGTTCTTCGAATTCAGGGGTAGTTGAACCGTGAGATGTCTCAAGATTGGCTAGTGACCAAAAATTTTGTATTTTTCATTTTCTTTTTAATAAAACTTTACCGGGTATCGGCCCATTTAACTAGAAAATGTCCTAACTTTTCCTAAAGACATTACCCTGGGCTCTATCTCTATTTGCCAAAAAAAGAATCCATATGTTTTATATATAACAATAAATGTATTTAACCTTTTCCTTTTCATCACATGAATCTGAATTAACTCAGAAATGGACATGCGGTCCATTTAGTAAGGTAGCAAAATATATTTACTATACATACATTTTCAAGGTGGGGGAATAGTGCCAGGCACCTGCTTGACACTCCCCCATTGGACCAACCAGTTTATTATTTTATATCCATTTTAAAATTACGTTTTTGCTCGTGTTTAAAACTACCGTTTTGACCACAGCTCAAAACAAAATTACGCTTTTGCCCCCATCTCAAAATTACGATTTTACCCTCAACTCAAAAATACGAATATGCTTGGCACTCTCCCATTGGACCAACCAGTTTATTATTTTATATCAACTTTAAAATTACATTTTTGCCCCCAGCTCAAAATAAAATTACGCTTTTGTCCCCAGCTCAAAATTACGATTTTCCCTCGATTCAAAATAAATTTGTGGTTTTGCCCTCAGCTCAGAATTACCTTTTCGCATCCCAGTTCAAAATAAAATTTTGTTTTTGCCCCCAGCTAGAAATTACGATTTTGCCTTCTGTTAAAAAATGTGATTTTTCCCCGTTTAAAAAATTATGATTTCGCCCTCAGTTCAAAATTACGTTTTTTCCCCAGTTCAAAATAAAATTATGTTTTTGCCCCAACTCAAAATTACGATTTTGCCCTCTGTTCAAAATAAAATTGTGGTTTTGCCTTCAGCTTAAAATTACGATTGTGCCCTTAGTTCAAATTTATATTACGCTGTTACCCCAAGTTCAAAATTACGAATTTGCCCCTGTGAAAATTTTAAATTTTGCCCCTGGTTCAAATTTACAGTACTGCCATCACTTTAGCTTTTGGCAAATTACGATTTTACCCCAGTCAAAAAATACAACTTTCCCTCAGTTAAAAATTATTGTTTTAGTTTTTTTTATGAAAACTATAAAAGTGTTTTGTTTTAATTGATTGACTCGATTTAATTGTTTTTCGTGTCAATGAGTTGCCTAACACTCGCTCATTATTCGGCCATCGCCCCGCAACGCGGGCGGGACATCCACTAGTTAATAAACAAAACAAACATAAACCATGCCAAAATGGGTATCATCAAACAAACTTAGTTAACAAGAGAGCTTTGACTTCAACTAATTCTGGTTAGATTCAAGTACGGGATTTTGACCACGAAGTCAACTTTATTGCTTGAGCAGGTTTAGCTTTAGCCAAGGGTGTCATTCTGGTCTTCAACTTTTTCTTCCCAACTGTAAATACCCCGCTTCTTGCTTGTACTTCCATCAATCTAATCAACAAATTGTTGAAATATATGTTAGTAATTGAAGACAACAAAAATTGGTTAAAAAAGTAGTGATGTGGAGGCTTGGTTGTTGTTCAAAATGGTGATGAAAATTGGTTAAGAAAAAACTCTAGAATGACAATGAAGAACTTGGTGATATCATAGACTTCAAACAATGAACAATATGCTTTTAATATTGATGATAAATGCCCCATATTCATTATACATGCACTATAATACGTTTTCCAAAAGTGTTAAACTGTACCTAGATGTCAACAATGTTCATCAACCAATAAAGAGAGTAAGTTTGGTAAAGAAAAAAGAAGCTGTAGTAACTTCATCAATAGTTAAAAAGGGTTTAGGACTTAAGCACTACAAGTTAAAAATTGAAGAGTGGGTTTTTAATATAACCGTAATGATTTGAGTACAAATACTATGGCACATATACTGAGTTATGCTTTATTAGTTTAATCTGATTTCAACGAGCATTTTGCATATGTACAGGAATGGTTAATGGTTTAGAACACTGACTTACTTGAAATGATAATGCTTTCTCAAGTTCCTCGGCAACGACTTTCATTGTAGGACGTTGGTCTTGAGTTTCCGCCAAACACTGATATGCAATTTTTAGGAATGTATGCAAAGAATCCTTGTCGGATTCTCTACTTAGATCGAAATTGTTTTCACTGATTTCTTCCTTTAGTATAAGATTTATCATGTCCTCTAGTGTTTCTGTGCCAAAGTTTGGTTTGTCACTCCCCTTCAGGAAAATTCGGCCACTGGCTGCCCTCCCACGCAGAATTTCAAGCAAAACAACTCCAAAACTATAAACATCTGATTCTCTTTTTAACTTACCAGTCTTCTCATATTGTGGATCTCTGTAGGGTTTTCTGCCAATACGGCTATTGGGATAGAGAGCTTCATCTTCTTGATTTGGAGGCAAGAATACAGACCACCAAAAGTTAGCAATCTTTGCCCCCCAATTCTCATCAAAACCAATGTTGTAGCTACATATATCACGGTTTATTATCATCTTTTGGTCTTCCATCTCAAAGTGAAGGTACCTCAATGCGTGTGCAACATCAATGCATATGTTCAAACGCTTTTCCCTTGTCAATATACACATAACATTGACGTTTTCCAAATAATCATCTAGGTATCCATTAGAAACATTCTCAGTGACAATGATCATCTCAGAACCCTCAACACAAAATCCAAGTAGATTGACAACGTTGGGATGCTTAACACCGGTAAGCATCTCGATTTCTGTAAAAAACTCTTCTTCTCCGTATAGGTCATGTCCAGAGGGGTACCGTTTTATAACTACTGTCTTGTGTCCCTTCGGATGTACTCCTTTGTCCTTCCCCTCTTCGTCAAAGTGGTCGAGTTCTGCTCTGTACAAAGTACATTCGTCATCCCAAGATGCAATTTCGTATGTCTTTGAGAAATCATGGGTTGCTAATTTAATATCACTGAGACTAATCTTCAAGTGTTTCCACTTCTTTTCCTGCAAATATGTGACAAAGGGAAAAATAGAGTTATAAAATTGAACATAAGTTGAGAAAAGAATGCCTCTTTAAACATTTAGATAAACTAAACCCGAAATTGAATCTGAGAGTTAGTCACTACTAAAATTATATAAGGTATATAGCTTCTGATATGTACAAAGTGTAGCAACCCATCTCCATTTGATTGCCATCTAATTAAACTGTAGCATCACCCTAGACCATCACTATGGGCAATACCTCCTGATCCCCTCACCCCTCTCTCGCAACTAGGGTGCATCTGCATCAAACAATTCGCCTGGATGCTTTCGTTACCTCTCGAATAATAATAAGAAATGGTGTTCTTCATAAACCCAAGTGTGATTTCCTTAGATTCTAAAGAATTATCCCCACGTATCCAGTATACCTCATATGGTCATATGTGGTAATAAGAATTACCGTTGGGACATCCATTACCCAAATCCGATCTTAAACTCACCAAAAGCCGACTTTATGTATCAAATACTCACACAAACTTGTAACTATCTCATGTTTTTTTAGTAATTCCAAGTTTGTAACAACTTAAAGATACTATTTACTATATTTCTTAAAATCTTATATCAGATTCTAGATTCTAATGCGGTTAATTGTACGGTATGCCTAATATCATACATGTCTCAAAACCACAAAAAATAAAACTAACTTTCATATCAAAATGCCACGTTACCCATCCCGGATGTTTTGGGCTTTTTTGTTCATTTTGGATTCTTTTAAGTTTTACCATCCTATGTTGACTTACTTTTCAGGAGAAGAGGAAATAAATATATTTAGACAAAAGGAAAATTACTATTCAAGAATGTTGAACACCCAAGAAAAAATAGATTATAAAATAGGAAAATGGTCTTACAATATTTTCACGATGCAATTGAAGCTCCAATGCTTTCTCTAGTTTCGCCACAATATTGTGCATAGATGGGCGGCGTGCTGGATCATCATTTAAGCAAGAATATACTTCGTTTGAGTAAATGAGGAGTGATTGGGAAGACAGTAGTTGAGTTAATATATGAGGATAGGTTATATCATGCAATGTTCCCATTTCAAAATGATACTTGACCAACTGAGCTAGAGACCTATCAGCTTTGTTCTGAATTAATGCTTTCCTTCCGCACAATATTTCGGATAAAACAACACCGAATGAGTAGATGTCCGATTTGTGGGTCACACCTCCCGTTCTTTCAATTGCCGGGTCCAATAACCCCATTGTGCCAATGTGTTCACAAGGGTACACCTGGTCCTTGTAGTTTACTGATTGTTTTATGGAAATCTCAAAACCGGATAACTTGGCTTCCCCATTCTCATCCAATAGAATTGACTCGCTAGTTATGTTACAATGTATAATAGCATAATCACGTTCCTCGTCATAATGGAGGTAACTCAATGCATGAGCCAGACCTACACATATCCTTAATCTTTGCTTCCATGTGAGGTTCGGGCTGTTTAGATATTGCCCGAGAGTTCCATTGGCCCCATACATGGTTATGATGATCTTATCTTTCTCGTCAGAGAACCCAATGATAGAGACCAGATTTTTATGTTTGAGATCAGAAAGCACAGAAATTTCTGTCAAGAACTCGAGGTCTCCTTCCCCGTTCTTACAATCAAACCTCCGTGCAGCAATATCTATCTCCTTTCCAAACTGCAAGAGTCGTCCTTTATATGTAGTACCAACTCCACTGTGTCTCGTGATGTTATCATGATGAAAGTTGTTGGTGGCCTTTACTACATCTTCAAGTGGGATTTGCAAGTGAGCAAACTTGGTCATTGTTGATGCCATGTTCTGTTTATCAAGTAGAAATGAGTGTTAAAACAACGACTTTCAAATAAAAGACAATGTAGGATCTAATAACATGTATGAACAACCACACATCTAAACTTTATTATAATGCATATAAGGAGGACAGGAAGGAAGGTAACTTTAGTAATACTACTATTAAAACATATGTTACAATCATTTAAAATATATTGTCGACTTTTAAGCCAACTATCCCCCACAATGATTAAACGACCAGAAATTTTTATACGTTAATACTTTAAAAAAATATGCAATCATTTTATTTTTTTAATTTGAGTACTGGATTACCAGACATGTTCTACGTTCCTTGCCACATGGTGTTCACACCTCTCTATTTCAAAAATAGAAGTTGCTAAGAGCAACTAGGGGTGTTCATCGAATCGAATAACGAATTGTCGAATTTTTCGAATTTTTATTATTTTTACCTGAATTCGTATTCAATTCGATTCGATTAATATTTGAAACTCGAATTCGAATCGAATTCGAACCGAATTCGAATAAATTCGATTTAATTCAAATTCACACTAAACAATAAATTATTTTACTTTCATTTTTTAAAACACTACAAACTAATTATATTCAACATAAAATATAATATTCTGCAACATTAATTAACTATCAATATGTCAAAACACCAAAAATTAGAAGATAGGTTGGTTACTGGTAGTGATTTAAGTTAGGTAAAAATTTAGAAATAAGTAGCATGGACTATTTGTCAGTAGGTTTGGTAATGTTATGAATAATAAACTTATCACTTATGGAGGTAGTTCATATTTTGGCCATGTTTATAAGTTATAACTTAGATGTGTGTATATATGTTTGTGTGTGTCTATACATATATCAAAAAATTATATATAAATTGAATTTGAATTTCGAATCGAATCGAATTCAAAATCATAAATTCGTATTCGATTCTAATTCGATTACCGGATTCGAATACGAATCAGCTCGAATTCGAACCTTTTTAATCGAATTCGAATCGAGTTGAATTTCGAATTTTTCGAATTCGAATCGAATTCTGAACACCCCTAAGAGCAACCACACGTCTGTACTTTATTATAATGCATATAAGGGGGACACGAAGGTAACTTTAGTAATACTACTTTTATGTTAGAAAACTGTTAATCTTGAATAGAGATTTCCTTAGGGTTTTGCAGAATAATGTTCATACGATATGAATTGATGATCTAAATGTTTGGATACATGAGTATATATACATGGATTAATATGGCGATAACTGCCATATATATAAACTTATGATAGGCGAGTATAAATATAAATAATAATATTAATAACATCAAGCTTATAAATATATATATCTAACACCCTCGCGTAAGCTAGATCATCTTAGCTACATGTGCAGAAGACCCTTTAGCCGAGTGAAATCCTTCGGCTGCAATGCTTTTGTCATAATGTCTGCCATTTGATCATTCGTTGCACAAAAGATAACAGTTACTTCCCTTTTCTTGATTAAATCCCTGAAATGATACTTAACCCTTATATGCTTGCTTTTTCCATGATAAACGGGATCTCTTGCCAAACAGATGGTTGACTTATTGTCACAATATATTGGAATTGAGTAATCATTCTTTCCTTGTAGTTCATCTAGAATTCCTTTGATCCATATGGCTTGACAACCGGTTAGGGACAAAGCCATATATCCAGCTTCTGTTGAAGACAGTGCCACCACCTTTTGCTTCTTTGATTGCCATGATATAGGACCATATCCTAAATGGAAAACATATCCGGATGTACTCTTGCTATCATCTATATTTCCTGCATAATCACTATCACTAAAACCCACAAGACTCTTCTTTCCTCCTTTAGAATATGTGATTCCTTGAACTTGTGTCCCTTTAATGTATTTCAGTATGCGTTTAGCTGCTTCCCAATGACTCTTCTTTGGACATTCCCTAAATCTGCTTACTGCAAACATGATGTCCAGTCTTGTGTTGGTTAAGTACATCAGACTTCCAACTAAGCTTCTATATACACCCTCATCTACGAAGTCTTCTAGGTCATCTTTCGATAACTTTAGTCCATATTCCATCGGAGTAGAGACGGTATTGCATTGGGTCACCCTGTATTTCTCTAACAAATTTCTCATGTATTTTCTTTGTGAGAGAATTATATTCCCATTCTCATACAGTACCTCCATGCCAAGAAAATAGTGTAACCGACCCATGTTAGTCATTTCAAACTCCTTATTCATTGAGCTTTTAAATTCCGTAATTAAACTCATGGAGCTGCTTGCAATTATTAAGTCATCTACATACAGGCATATCAATAGCTTTCCCTCTTTGGTGTCTTTGATGTAAATAGTGTGTTCATAAGTGCATTTCTTAAACTCGTGTTGCATGAAGTATGAATCTATGCGACTGTACCATGCCCTAGGTGCCTGCTTTAAACCATATAGAGCTCGTTTGAGATGACATACCTTTCTTTCTTCTCCTTGTTTAATGTATCCTTGAGGTTGTTCTATGTAGACTTGTTCTTTTAACTTCCCGTTTAAGAAGGCAGTTTTGACATCCATTTGATGAAGATGCCATCCATATTGTGCCGCTAGAGCCAACACTAAACGAACCGTTTCGAATCTTATTACTGGTGCAAACACTTCTTGATAGTCTATTCCATATTTTTGCTTGTATCCTTTTACTACCAATCTGGCCTTGTACTTGTCTACATTCCCTTTTTCATCATACTTCGTTTTATAAATCCACTTCACACCTATTGGTTTTTGATGTTTTGGAGGATCTACTAGTTCCCAAGTTTGATTTCTATTAATTGATTCCATCTCTTTATCCATTGCTTCTAAGCACCTCGAATCCTTGCTTGCCTCTTCATAGGTTGTCGGATCAGTGCTTGTGTAAAGAACAAAATTCACCACTTGACTTTCATTATATTTTTGTAACACTTCTGCATCTGTAAGTGCTCTTGTATCTCGGTATATGTTGTTGACACTCTTAGTTCGAATAACTTCATTTTCTGAATCAGTTGACGTGGAATCATCATCCTGCTGTTGAACATGATCTGCAGTCGAATTACTATCATTTTGCTGATTGTTGTTACTTGTTTCCTGACTTTGTTCATCATTCACTGAATCATTCACTGAATCTGTAGCCGAATTGTTTGTTTCCTGATCTTGTGCCGTATTAGACGGATTTACATCACGGGCTTGTCTCTCATTGTCATCGGTAATAACAAATGGAACATTAGATACTTCAGAATCGAAGACCCACCTTTTGTTTTCATCAAATACCATGTCACGGCTGATGATGATCTTGTTGGTTTGAGGATTAAATAGTTTGTATCCTTTACTGTTTTCGCTATAACCAACAAAGATCGTTTTTTTCAGTTTTATTGGCCAGTTTGTCTCGATGTTGTTTTGGGATATGAACATAAGCCAAACAGCCAAATACTTTCAGATGTTCCACATTGGGTTTCTGTCCGTTCCATGCTTCATATGGAGTGATGTTTGGTCTAGTTTTTGTAATGGTTCGATTAAGAATATAGGTAGTGCATGATACCGCTTCAGCCCAATAACAATTCGGTAGTTGTTTGATGTTCATCATGCTTCTGCTTAGTTCCATTAATGTCTTGTTTTTTCGTTCAGCTATTCCATTTTGTTGAGGTGAATAGCTATTCGTAAGTTGATGACGAATTCCATTAAGTTTCAGATAATATTAATATTGAAACATTTTACTACAATATTCTCCTCCACGATCCGTTCTTAAAGTTTTAACCAAATGATCCGATTGTTTCTCATTCAAAGCTTTAAACATCTTAAAATAGTTTAATGCCTCAGACTTGAATTTAAGAAAATATACCCATGTCTTCCGAGTATAATCATCGATGAATGTGATAAAATACCTACATCCACCTATCGATTATGTTCTCATCGGGCCGCATATATCTGAATGGACGAGTTGTAGGGGTTCATTTGCTTGCCATGTCATTCTCTTTGGAAAGGGTTTTCTTGCTTGTTTTCCCGATACACATCCCTCACACACACTATCGTCCTTTTTCATTTTTGGCAGTCCAACCACTAGTTCCTTGTTTCCCATATCAATCAAGGTGTCCATGTTCACATGACCATAACGTTTATTCCATAGATTTGAAGTATTCTTTATTGTCATATTCATGGCAAATTGTAAATCACTTTCGGGGTATAAGGGAAACATCTTGTTGTTCGTCATTTTGACGACACCCATAACTTCACTACTCGCATCTTCGATGACGCATCTGTCCTTTTTAAATGAGACTTCATACCCCTTTTGTATGAGTTGTCCGACACTTAATAGGTTATGTTTCAAACCCTTCACATAAAACACGTTTGGTATCTTCCTTGCTCGTCCTCGTATCGAAATAGAGACATCTCCGCTGCCCAATACCTCCAACCGTTTATCATCACTTGTCCTCACCTCTTTCTTTAGTGATTTGTCGAGCAGGGTGAATAATTCTCGGTTTCCTGTCATATGAATGTTGCAGCCGCTATCAAGATACCAACAGTCGTTTCTGACTGTTTCTTCCATATTGAATATCATAAACATAGTGTCTTCTTGTTCATCAGTTTCGCCTTCCTTGTGAATTAATACATTATCCGATCTTTCACCTTCATCCTTTCGTTGGCAGAACTTGGCGGAGTGACCAAGTTTGTGACAATTATAACATCTTATCGAATTCATGTTCCGACCCCTGTTCTTGCTTCGTCCTCTTCCTACAGCATCGTTTCTAGAGAGTTGTTTGTATCGGTCTTGATTGGTATTTAAAACTTGAAATGCATGTTCCACGGGATTGTCATCATACCGCTTCAATATCAATTCATGAGACTGAACTTCAATCTCAATTCATGAGATTGAACTTCAATCTCAATTCATGAGATTGAAGAATCCCCATTAATTCTTCAGTGGAAACATCTTCTAAGTTTTTTGTTTCTTCAATAGCGATTACAACTGACTCGAAATTTCGAGTCAAACTTCGTAAAATTTTCTCTACAATTCACTGTTCATCTATTTTTTCTTCGTTCATTCTTCATTGATTAACTATGAGGGTTGTTCTGTTGAAGTAATCTTCGACAGACTCACCCTCTTTCATTTTCAATGAATCGAATTCACATCTAAGAGTTTGAAGTTTCACAGTTTTTACCCGATTCTCTCCCTTGTATGACTTGTGCAGAATATTCCATGCTTCCTTCGCTGATTTTGCCAGAGCGATTCTTTCAAATACCGTATCGATCGATTGAAAGATTATGTGTAGTGCCCGTTTATCCTTTTTGATTGAATCGCGATACGTTGTGGTTGCCTCTTCGGTAGGATTTGATCCCAGTTCTTGATATCCATCATCGACAATGTTCCATAATTCTTGAGACTCGAGAAGAACTTTCATTTGTATGTGCCAATGGTAATAATTTGTCCAGTCAGTTTGGGAATCTGCGTTTGAATTCCTTGTGCTTGATTCATGTTACTTGAACGGTGATTTTAGCGTGAACCAGATGTTTGAGGCTTGGATCGAATGTGGCTCTGATACCAGTATGTTAGAAAACTGTTAATCTTGAATAGAGATTTCCTTAGGGTTTTGCAGAATAATGTTCATATGATATGAATGGATGATCTAAATGTTTGGATACATGAGTATAGGCTAATGCTAAACAAAAAACCCTATCTATCTTAGGAAACTCTGGAAACTCAAAGCTCCCGACTTTTTTTTTTTTTGAAAAAAATAACACATGTAATATACATGTTTTTAAGAGTTTTGGGCCAAAAAAAAACAAAAAAGCGCTGAGTACTTTAAAAAAAAAAAAATAAACAAGTTCCAAAAACTTCGTTGACTAACATGTGTTAGACAAAAAATGCTGAAAGTTGCTGAAATTTGTTTTTTTTTTTAAAAAAAACCCTTCGGCGCTTTTTTGATTTTTTTGGCCCAAAACTCTTAAAAACATGTATATTACATGTGTTATTTTTTTCAAAAAAAAAAAAGGTCGGGAGCTTTGAGTTTCCCGGGTTTCCTAAATATTTAGGGTTTTCTATATAGCCCAACCCCATGAGTATATATACATGGATTAATATGGCGATAACTACCATATACATATATAAACTTATGATAGGCGAGTATAAATATAAATAATAATATTAATAACATCTAGCTTATAAATATATATCTAACATTTTAAAACATATGGTACAGTCATTTAAAATATATTGTTGACTTTTAAGCCATCCTTCATAATTATTAAATGACCAAATTTTTTTTATAAGTTAATACTTTGAAAAAATTATGCTATGATTGTATTCTTTTTAATTCGAGTATTCTTTTTTATTTGAGTATTGGATTATCAGACATGTGTCTGCGTCCCCTGCCGCCTCGTGTGCGCAGATCTCTAGTACATAAATATATATGATCTGGAAACCTTGATCCATCACTTTCTATTCCTTTTAAGTAAGTAAGCTTAACTAATTGAATACTTATAAATGAACTAGAGGGTAGTTACAACTTTAAAGGTACATGGTATATTAAACTCTTAAGTTTAATACACTCATACATAAACATCTGCATATTATATTTTTTATTGGATTATCAATAAGTTTATAGATTTTCACATTGAGAATAAAATGACAAAATTCAAGTATTATACCATAAAGATATAAATAATCAAAACAAAGAACATAAAAGAATACAATATAACTTTTAGAATAAATAAAGTTTTTCATATGTATATGTTTGTTCTTGTAGCTAAAAGATTAATGGTATAAAATTACCATTAATAACCTTTTTAAACGCTTAAATTATATCAAATCCATCTACGGCGGGGCTCGAACCCTTAACCTCAAGGGAGCAACATCTTAACTTGAATGGCTTTGCCAATTGGACCTGCTAAGGTTAGAATATTGTAAATGGTTGAATGCCTCCTCTATCTCATTCATAAATATATAACCAATTTAGAATACCTATCTTTGGCTAATTACAATATATATACATATATATATATATATATATATATATGGAAATAATAAATCTACAAAAATATACATAGTTATTACACCCTGTTGTGGAAACACGGGGGGACAAAATGTTAAGATTGGAACGAAAATCATCAAAGAGAACCTGTGGTAAGCCTTTAGTAAATATATCAGCAATCTGGTTTCGAGAAGGAACATGTAAAACTCTTACTTGATCGCGTTGAACCTGTTCGCGAACAAAATGAATATCATGCTCTACGTCTTTAGTTTGCTGATGTTGTACCAGGAGTCACTCGTGTGAGAGGATGTTGTAGTTCAAGAAGAAAATTACGCAACACATTAGCTATGACGTGGTATTCAGCCTCAACACTATATCGTGAAATAGCAAATTGACGCTTTGACGACCGAGAGATAAGATTGTTCTCATCATAAATGCAGTTACCACTCGAAAACCTGCGAGTGTCAGGGCAACCGGCCCAATCTACATCAGTGTAGGCAAGTAAAGAGGGATCCTTAGAAGAATCGAGGGTAAGGTCATATGAAGCTGTCCCTTTAATGTATTAGATAATCCTCTTTAATGCATTCCAATGATCTGTTTTGGGTGCATGCATGTGCATGTAGATATGTTGGACCGCATAACCAATGTCTGGCCGGGTAAAAGTGATGTACTAAAGGGCCCTGCAAAACTGTGGTACAAAGTAGGGTCATGAAAATCATCACCTGAGAAAGCACTTAGTTTAGAATGTGTGTCGACCAGAGTGGTAACCAGGTTATAGGATTGCATGCTAGCTCGCGGTCATTAGCACAGGAATGTTGAGATAAAAACGTAGTGTCGTGTTGACGACTAACCTTGATGCCGAGGAAGAAACTGACAGGGCCAAGATCTTTCATGGCAAAATCGTTGGCCAGATGAGCCATGAGTTGGTGACGAAGATGATTAGTAGAGGTGACTAGAAGAATATCATCAACATAGCGAAGTAAATGAGCAGTATGCTTACAATAATAAAGAGTGAACAATGAGGCATCACATTTACTTTGTCGACAACCTAGAGTTAAAACATAATCCATGAACCTTTAGTACCATGCTCGGGGTGCTTGTTGCAAGCCATATAGGGATTTTTTAAGTTGATGCACGTGATCTAGAAAGCCTTTTTTTTAAAAACCCCATAGGCTGGTACATATAAACGGTTTCATATAAAGTTCCATGTAGAAACGCATTTGTCACATCCAGTTGATGTACCGCCCAAGATTATGACAAAGCAAGGGTAAAACTGTACAAATGGTAGCAGGTTTTACGATCGGACTAAACGTGTCCCCGATATCAATGCCTACTTGTTGTAATCAACCGTCACAAACTCGTCATGCTTTTGTGCCATCTGACTTAAAATTGTGTTTAAATAGCCACATACTACGAATGATGTTCATGTTTTGACTAACGAGGCACAAGATCCCAAGTCTCATTTTTAATAAGATCATCAAATTCGTTAGTCATGGCATTGTACCATTCCGGTGTGGACAGGGCCTCAGATGGGTTTTTGGGTACTTGTTTAATGGTGGAATATGGGGTCAATGAGTGAAGATTGAGTTAGGGCTTGGGTTTTGGATACTGTCCATAGAACGAGTTCTCAAGGTGCGAATGAGATGGGTGGGATGTGTCGGATGTGGTTGGGCCGAGGGGGTGGTTGGGTGAGTGGTGGGATTTGAAGGGGGCACTGGCGGTATGTTGTCGGATGTGGGCTCGTGTGTGGGTTGGGCTATGCAGAAGAGAGGGGTGTCAGTTGTGGGGTTGGTTGGGAAGTGTAGGTGGGTCGTGGTATGGGCTGGGTGAGGAGCGGGTGAGGTGGATGGGCCTGTAGGGAATGTCATAGAAGGCCAAAGTAATGTGTTAAGATGTGTTTGAAGGAAATCATAGGAGGGAGGTGGTGATATTATAACAGTAAAAGGAAATGTTATTTCCTCAAAACAACATGACAGGAAATGGTGATTTGCTTGGTTTCCAGGTGAAGCACTTATAGCCCCGGTGAGTGGGTGGATAGCCGATGAAAACACATGGATACGAGCAGTTTTAAGCTTCTGTATGTTGCTTGAAGGGATGACCCTGTAACAAAGGCACCTGAAGACAAATAGATGGTCATAGGTCGGGGTGCGATGATAAAGAAGGTCGGTGGGTGTTTTGTTATTTTGGTATTTATATGGGAGGATGTTTAGAAGATATGTGGCGGTTTGAAGGGCGTGATCCCAAAAGTAGTTGGGAAGGGATGCATGCGCTATGTGTGTTTGAATCATATTATTAATGATGTGGATTTGTAGCTCCACTTTGCCATTTTGGGACGATGTATGAGGGTAAGAAAGGCGAAATTGCATGTCGTGTTCATTAAAGAAATTATGAAAAAATGAGTTCATGTATTCTTTACAGTTGTCACATTGGAAGGTTTTTATTTTGTTTTCAAATTGTGTTTCAATGTGTTTAATATACAGTAGACTTGTAATTTTCTTGCAATAAGGTAAGTCCATAAAAAATTGAAGTCATCCAAAAATAAAACATAGTAGCGATGAACACCCAAGCTAAGTATGGGTAATGTGTCACTGTGTATGATGTCAAATGGCTGAAAAAATATGTGTATAAGAACTAGCAAAGGGTAACTTAATACTTTTACGAAAACACACTATTGACAAGTGTCTTTATCCAAAGTACTAAAATCAATTAATCAAGAACATTTTAAAGAATGCAAAGCAGGCCGTCCCGGATGCTTGAGACGGTTATGCCAAAATTTAGATGAAGTTTCTGCAAAGGTGGATGGTGTGGTGGTGCTTCCCGGCCTGAGCAAAAGTTGGTATAGATCACTGTTGTTGCTGCATCATAGGATAGGGATCCAGGTCTTGTAATCCTTCACAAGAAAACCAAAAGGTCAAACTCAACCGAAACATAATTGTCGGTAGTAAATCGACAAACATGAATTAGATTTTTAATGAGTTTGGGGGCATACAACACATCTTTTGGCACAAAGGGTGGGAAGGGTGGTGGTAGGATTTGTGTGACATGTCCAACAACCAGGATGGAACCATTACCAACAATTATATCTTGTGGGATGTTAATACTAAAAAAGATTAGAAATTACGTTTGCGTGTTCATCATAGTGGCAGTGGCTCCGGTATCCATGTATGGCGTGGGGTCATGCTTATTCAATTATATGGTATACATGACCTACTCTATGCCAGTTGGAGTGTATGCTGCATGATGAGTCTGGTTAGACCAAGGACCAAGAAGCCCATTGGCTGAATTGTTGTTGTGGTTTGGTCGTGGTTTCAATGTAGGATATGGGCAAGGGAGTGGGGCCTACGACTGTTGTGGAGCATGCGGCCTAATGTGGAGAAGGCCATGAGCCATAGGGTGATGCGCGCCAGGTCGACCAAGGGTTAGGAGACTGCCAAAGGGTGTTGGAGTTGTGACTCGTACCCCAAGAATGTCTGTCCCGATCCCTACCATGCGAACTACGACTGCGGCCCCGACAGTCAATTGTAGCATGAGGTCGTTAAACAGTTGGATCCCCTGGTAGGCCAGCGAATGCGAGGTGTTTGCGTTCAAAGCAATGCCGACGGTTTAAGACGCCTAAAGAGTGTGTTCAGCTTTGCAAGTTTCCGCCATTATCAATTTTAAGCAAGCATCATAGAAACTAGGTAGCGGGTCCTAGTTTTGTGATATTGTGGCTATGCCTTCATATTGTTTGTAGAGGCTACTAATAAGTTGTAAAAACAAACTTTTGTTATCAACCGGGGAGCCAACATTTGCTAGATGATCTCCCTATACTTTCAATTGTTGGTAGTATGCGGAGGCACTTGGGAAACCACTTTGACGGGTTTTAGAGAACTTATGGAGAAGTGAATTGCAGAACAATCTTGGCACTCTTGTTATCATGAAAAATATTTTCTAGTTTGTAGAAATATTTTAGTATAGTGTGTAGAAAAATATTTTCTAGGGCCAACCATGCCACGTAGATGGTAGAAATAGGTTTTAGTATAGTGTGTAGGAGATCATTTAAAATGGTACCATAAATCCATTGTAATATGTGAAAGCACCGGATCGATGACGAACACCAACATTGCACTTGATTCAAGACATGAAGAACAATCATAAACAAAACAAGATAGAAAGATGTTAAAGATGAAACCCTTTATTAATGAATCAGTCATCACATAATACAAACCGAAAGAGTGTACATCATCTACAAGCAGGTTTAGATCACAAAGATCTAAACCGAGCTTTCTCTCACTAACACATAGTCACACTCTCTCTAGAGATGTGCACACACTATTGATGAATAGCTAGGGTTTGTGAGAGGTTCACAAAGCTGATCACCCAGATCCATTCTCACTGAGATGAATGAATGTGATGGATAGATACTCAATTCTAACATATACTCCCATATATATAGGCTAGGGCAAAACCCTAAGTCCTGACCATGTCATGTCCACAAATTCGGACAACAAAGTACATAACTTTATCCGAATTTGTCAACACATAAGTTCGGACCCTTTATACTCACTTCCATCCGAATTTAATCAATAACGTTGACTTGGGCTTTGACGTTGTTACACAGAACTCATAAAGCACAGTTACCAGCAGGAGCTGCACTTACATACTCCCCCTTAACTGTTGATACCAGTTTTGTTTGGCATCGATAATCTTCAATCACCGGATACTGCGCTTACATAATACAATCACATCCAATTGATCCTATGAATCGTTGACTACCTTAGGTTGCTTGTCTTTGTCCGAGTCCTTAGAGGAAGAGGAGGTTTCGACGGCGATTGGACGAGGAGATATATATTCGTAGACATGGTATGCATGATAGTGGATGCAAAAGAGTTCGCTATAGGCGTTGTATCGGCCACTATCCATCTCAATGGTCACATGTAGAACGTTCTTGATGTTGGAGATGGTGGCGACTAGATGAATGTTGTTGTCCGTTGTGAAAGTGAGGATAGAAAAGACGAGGAAAAGGCTGTAAAAGAGATAGGAGATTGGAAACAGGAGGATCGGAGATTTGAGAGAGGGAGGACGGCGAGATCGGCGCTAGTATAAGGTCTGATCTTGTGATACCATGCTAGGGATAAAATATTGTGAATGGCTTGATGCCTCCTCTCTCTTGTTCATAAATATATAACCAATTTACAATACCTATCTTCGGCTAATTACAATATATGGAAATAATAAATCTACAAAATATACATAGCTAAGGCTATAGGGTGTGGTCATGACCCTTTTGGTCACCATGGCCCTCCACATTGGCGTCATGTCATCCACTTCTAATCCATCATCCAAAGCCACTACCCTAAGGGTGTGGTCATGACCCAAAACACTATTAACTTATTTTTGTGAAAACGAAAAGAAAATATTGAAAAAAGGAAAGGAGGCCCATGGTTGCTATGGTTTAATCCATGCCAACCATGGTGGATGAGGCAGGGGGTGGTATAACAATCCATTAATGGTCCTATGTGACGATTGATGACCCAACTCATGTCCCCCATACCCTTTAGCCAAATAGGACCCAACCCCAACCCATTAATAACCTTTTTTTTTATGAACACAACTTAAAGTTATGGTTTGTATTAACACTCCTTCCATAAAAGTGTGATAACTTACTTGAAATGTTAATGCTTTCTTAAGATGCATTAAAACTTCTTTGGTTGTCGGTCGTTTTTCTCTTTCATGATGTAAGCAACGATAGGCAATCTTTTGGAATGTAGTTAACGAGTTTGGCTTGATTTGTTCCCTTATTTGCTCGAACACCACCTCATCATGTTTTCCGTTCTCAAATTTGTTTTTAGCGAACTCTGGTAGATAGTGACCCTCATGTTTCTTGATTGCATATGTGGATCTCCCACACAAAATCTCAAATAAAACAACACCAAGCGAATAAATATCGGATTCTATGGTTAGGAATCCTGATTTTTTGTAAAGTGGGTCCAAGTATCCGATGGTGCCACACGCATGATCGATGACATAGTCCATTTCTTGAATTAATGGACATATTAAAGAAAGCCCAAAATCAGCAAGTTTCGCTTTCCAATCATGGTTTAGTAAAATGTTAGCAGATTTGATGTCTCTATGTATCACCCTTGCTTGTTTTCCAACTCCTCCGTGAAAAAAATATAACGCGCTTGCAACATCATGCATCATGTGGTGGCGTTGATAGCCAAAAGACAAGGGGGTGCATGCACTAATCGGCGTTTGTCTCAATTGCTGAGTGTTATGTGCCTTATGTCCAAGGCTTGATGCAAAACCACAATCGAGCCGGGGGTCTCATTGGAAGCAGCCTCTCTATTCCTACGGGGTAGAGGTAAGGCTGTCTACATCTCACCCTCCTCGGACCCTACCTTAGCTTTGCTATTGGTGGGATATACTAAGTATGATGATGATGATGATGATGACACATGTAAGAGAAGCATCATTCAAATACGTATCAAGACTTCCTTGGGAGGCATACTCATATATAATGATTTTTTCATCATTTTCATCACAGTATCCTACAAGACCAATGACATTTTCGTGCTTATAATTCAAAAGAATTTGAAGCTCACTCAAGAATTGTTGTTCCCCTTGCCCGGACCTCGTATCCAATCGCTTTGCAACAATGGTATTAAATCCATCACCATCTTGAAGGTTCCCTTTATATACTTTCCCAAATCCTCCTCCCCCGATGCAGTTGTCATTACTGAAGTTTTCCGTCGCCCGTTTAATGTCTTCAAGTGACATTTTTGGGTTGTCCTTGTTGTTTTTCTGTCAAACATTACACATCATATATAATACATACATTGATAACTAGAAAAACAATACTAAAAAAACAATAAAATGATGATTAAATTGATCATTTGGTGATATTATAGACCTCATACACTGAACACTATGATATTAAATAATGATAAATGCCCCTTATAAATTAAATATTCACTATGCTGTACTAAAAGTTTTTAATTGAACTTTATCATTTTTTTATACTTACATAAGCATTTCAGCTATGTCATAATTGATAGTATAAAAAGGTAGGATTGAGAAATCATGCGATGTCTAAAACGTAAACTTGATAGGTAGAATGCTAGATGTTAGAAAGTGGAAAGGATTTTAACAATGTAAACCTAACAATTTGCGCTTTATTAATTTGATACTAATGTCAACAAGTGTTTTACATGTGATATTGATTATGTAGTGAATCAACAAACAAATTACTTCTAGGCATTAATAATATGAAGGTAGAACAATGACTTACTTGAAAAAAAAATGCTTTCTCAAGTTCCTTGACTATAACTTTCATTGTTGGGCGTTGGTCTTGAGTTTCTGCTACACACTTGTGTGCAATTTCAATAAACGTGAGCAAAGATTCCTTGTTTGGTCCTCTATTTAGAACAAAATTGTTTTCATTAGTTTCTTCCTTTAATATAGGGTCTAGCATGTCCTCTAGTGTTCCCGTGCAGAAGTTTTGTCTTGCCACGAAGGCCAGCCCTTTGTCACTGTCCTTAAGGTACATCGGGTCATCGACTAACCTACCACATAGAATCTCAAACAAAATTACTCCAAAACCATAAACATCTGATTCTCTTTTTAACTTACGCGTCATGTTATATTCTGGATCTACATAGTAACGTCTGCCATTATATTTGGGATAGAGAGCTTCGTTTTCTTGATTTGGAGGCAGAAACACGGACCACCAAAAGTCAATAATCTTTGCACCCCAGTTGTCGTCCAACCCAATGTTGTAACAGTTTATATCACGGTTTATTATCGTCTTTTGGTCTTCTATCTCATAATGCATGTACATTAATGCGTGTGCAACATTGATGCAGATTTTCAAACGTTTTTCCCAAGTAAAAAAATATTTATTGTTGACATTAATCAAACAATCACCAAGGAATCCATTAGAAAAATTTTCAATGACAAGGATCATCTCAGAAGCTTCATAACAAAATCCAAGTAGAGTGACTAAGTTGGGATGCTTAACTCCACTGGTAAGAAATTCAATTTCTGTAAGAAACTCTTTTTCTCCGTAATCTGCATGTCTAGAAGGGTAGCGTTTTATAAGTACGGTACTGTGTCTCTTGGATGAATGATTTTCTTTATCATAATGCTCGAGTTCTGCTCTGTAGATTTTATAGCCTTCCGAGAAAGATGCAATTATGTATTCCTTTGAGAAATCATTGGTTGCTGATTGAATATGAGTTAGAGGAATCTTGAAGTGTTCCAAGTTAATCTTCAAGTGTTCCAAGTTTTTTACCTGATTCAAGGTTGAAAAGGGAGTTACAGGTAGAAGAATGACAAGGAAATTGCATGAAAGCTGCCAACAACTGGAAAGAAAATACGTAAACCCCTGTTTCTTCTTCCCCTATTTTTCACATGCCCTTATTTCCCATTTAGACATCTAGGTACCATGGGCCAACCAAATGCATTTCCCAAGCCCACAAATCATTAATGGTTAGCACTTAGCCGGGAAGCGAATAAAGCCCAAATACATAAAATTGTAATTAGTTAAACCAACTTAATTTAAGGATAGTGTGCTGGATATTAAATAATAATAATAATAATAATAATAATAATAATAATAATAATAATGACGATAATAATAAAATCTAAATCCTCGGTGTTAGCTTATTTAAATTAATTGTTCATTACTTGAACAGACCTAATAATAGATTTGCTAAAATCATAAACTTTTGGTATTTGTTGATAATATGCATTCCTTTAGTGTTAGTGAAGTGAAATAAGTTGTTGCACCAACTAATTGAGTTAGTTGTTGGTAAGGAAGGAAGATTATGTATGTTAATCATATTAGAGACTATTATTTTATGATTTTCTTTCCTTTTTTATTCTCATTTGTTATAGGCTTGATTGTTGCTTACCTCCTCTATTTATTCCCATATGTAATTCCTTTTTTTAAATTATTACTGAATATAAAAAATTCGTTTGTTATATGGCATCAGAGCAGGCCATCGACCATCCAATCAAGAAATCCTAACTCATCCTCCATCGTACTGCCATGGCTGGCAAAGAAGATGATGGAAAAACAAAAACCCAAAACCAACCCATCGATCCCAGTTCTCCCTTCTATCTGCATCCGTCAGACTAAAATGCAAATTAACGATCCTCTAAACGACAACAAGTATCTCGATTGGTTCCAAGAGATGGAAAACTTTTTATGTGCCAAAAATATAATCGGATTTGTTGGTGACACAATCAAGACGCGCCAGAAAACCAACGATGACTACATGGCTTGGCTACGGTGTGACACTATGATCAAGGAATCGCTCACCACAACCATGGAAACGGAGATCAGGATCAGCGTCAAATACGCTGTTACTGCCAAAGAATATGAAGGGACCTACGTGAACGATTTGAAAAAGAGAGTGCCCCAAGAGCTTACGAATTGAAGCAGCTCTTGAGCACCACAAGAGAGTGCCCCAAGAGCTTACGAATTGAAGCAGCTCTTGAGCACCACAAGACAAGATGGAACATCTGTTTCTGCCTACTACACGATATTAAGGGTTATATGGGACGAGATTGCATCCGTCTTCTCCGTACCAAGGTGGCAATAAAGTCTCATGTCTTGATTTTGCCAAATATAAACAAAATGATACTCCTTGTGATTCTTGTTTGAAAGAAAAGTTTACTCGGTTACCTTTTCTAGAAAGTTTTATTAAAACAAAAGAATGTTTTGATCTTTTGCACTGTGATATTTGGGGAAGGTACCGAAAACCCTCGCTAACCCAAGCAAATTATTTCTTGACCATAGTCGATGACTATAGGTTTGGGTGTTCTTGCTTAAATTTAAATCTGAGGCGAGTGATTGTTTAATCGGTTTTTGCAAAATGATAAAAACTCAATTTAATAAGGATGTTAAGAGAATACGATGCGACAATGGGGGGAGTTCACATCCCACCGAATGACCAAGTTTTTTACCGACCACGGTATATTACTCGAGACCTCTTGACCACACACTCCACAACAAAATGGAGTCGTGGAGCGAAAGCATAGACACTTACTTGAAACGGCAAGGGCCTTGAGGTTTGAAGCTAAATTACCCACCATCTTTTGGGGAAAATGTGTCTTGACCGCCGCCCACATCATAAATAGGCTTCCCTCAAAGACCATTGACAACAAAACTCCCTATGAAATGATTTATAATGAAAAACCCAATTATGAGGCGATGAGAGTTTTTGGGTGTCTAGGTTATTACAGAAGCATTGAAACAAAAGGAGACAAGTTTGAGTTGAGGGGGAAACCGGGTATATTGGTGGGATATTCTCGTGGCACAAAGGGCTACAAAGTTTTTGACGTGAAAAATAGTAAAATTGTGGTAACTCGAGATGTAAAATTCGTTAAATGTATTTCCATATGAACGATCAAAGTACTTTTTTTTGACAAAGATCCAGAGATTTTTAATCGTGTTCCTCACTACCATGAAGCCCAAGGCCTAGAACAATCCCTAAATAATGAAATCAATGTGCACAAAAAGAACAGTGGGAATGAAACCATGCATGGGAGTGAAGTTCACAATAACCTCCAAGACTTGCATGGGAATAACATGCATGAGAATCCACATAATGAGCCCATAGAGAGACATGAAGATAGGGTTAACATTGATCATGAAGAGCAAAATAATCATGAAGTGCAAAATAATCATGAAGAGGAAAATGTTCCCTTGCCACCCATCAATGAACAACCTGTAAGGGAAAAGAGGAACAGAACCCGGCCGGCTCATCTAAAGGACTATGTGGTCGATCTGCCACCCTCTTTGCAGCAAGATCCACCCGTCCTCGATCAAAGTTCCTCGACGGTACATACCATCTCAAACTTTGTCACTTACAAAAATTTCTCTATCTCTCACAGGGCATTCCTTACGGCTATTAGCCTGAGCGATGAGCCCAAAAGTTTCACACGTGCTGTGCAGGATCCCAACTGGCGAGAAGCTATGAAGAAGGAAATACAAGCCCTTGAACAAAACAACACCTGGACCCTCAAAGTTCTTCCCAAAGGAAAACGTGCGATCGCCTCGAAATGGGTTTACAAGATAAAGCACAAACCAGATGGAACAATTAAGAGATAAAAGGCTAGGTTGGTTGCAAAGGGCTTCACTCAATTAGACGGTGTCGATTTTCATGACACTTTTGCCCCTGTTTCCAAGTTGGTAACCGTCTGAACCTTCTTGGCCGTTGCCACCAAGAAAAGATGGATCATTAATCAACTCGACGTGAATAATGCATTTTTGCATGGAGAATTGGATGAAGAGGTCTACATGAAGATCCCTCAGGGATTTGAAAAAGGGAAGGAAGGACGGGTTTGTCGACTCAGGAAATCTCTATATGGGCTCAAACAGACATCTAGAAATTGGTTCCAAAAGTTCACCTCGTCCCTCGGTGAAATCGGTTTCCATCTGTCTAAGGCGGATCACTCCCTCTTCGTGTTCAAGACTGAGAATTCTTTTGTCATTGCTCTTATATATGTTGATGATGTTATTCTAACAGGGAATGACGCGGAAAAGATAAAAGACACCAAAAGCTTTCTAGACAAGAAATTTAGCATAAAGGACTTGGGGAACTTGAAGTATGTTCTTGGTATAGAGGTTGCTCGAACCCGCAATGGTTTGGTCATGAACCAAAGAAAGTACATAATGGATATCCTTGAAGATTCCGGAATGACAGGATGTCATCCAAGCGTTTTCCCCATGGAGCAAAGTGCAAAAATCGAAAAAGGTATCCTAGTGCCTACAGAAGACTCATTGGAAGACTTCTATACTTACAAGCAACAAGGCCAGATGTCACTTATTCGGTCAATGTTCTAAGTCAATTTGTTGCCGATCCTCGCCAAAATCATATGGATACCGCTACAAGGGTATTACGATATCTAAAGGCTACTGCAGGACAAGGCATTCTTCTTCCCTATGAAGGCGGACTTAACTTGGTAGCATATACCGACTTGGACCGGTTAGGATGCCTAGACACTTGCGATCCAGAAGTGGCTATTTGTTACTTTTAGGAGGAGCCCCGATCTCTTGGAAGTCAAAGAAACAATCAGTCGTTGCGCGTTCCTCTGCGGAAGCCGAGTACCAGGCAATGGCGAGCACGGTTAGTGAAATCCTATGGCTTCGATGGCTGTTAAAGGATCTTGGCTGTGAGCAACAAAACCCCACGCAACTCTTATGTGACATTTTAGCCATTAAGCACATCGCCAACAATCCTGTCTTTTACGAGCGGATGAAGCACGTTGAGATGGATTGTTACTTTGTTCGAGAGCGTGTTAATTCGAAAGAAATAGAGCCCATCCATGTCAGCTCTGAACACCAGATTGCGGACTTCTTCACCAAGCCTTTGGGATCAAAACAGTTACAACGACTACTCGTCAGGTGTTTGTGACCTTCACGCTCCAACTTGAGGGGGAATATTAAAGGCTATTATTTTATGAGTTTCTTTCGTTTTTATTCTCCTTTGTTATAGGTTTGATTGCTGCTTACCTCCTCTATTTATTCCCCTATGTGATTCCTTTTTTGAATTATTACTGAAATAAGAAAAATTCGTTTGTTATAAATCATTTCATAATTTAGAAGAAATACAACAATAGACATTGAAGTCTTTGACTAGTCTTGGTAAAAAGTGCCTAGTTAATGTACGATTAGGGGAAGGGTGTGTGATTAGTTGTTTAACAAAAGAGTAATTATTTTACAATTTAAATTAAATTACATTTGATTAAATAAACCCATAATAACAATTTACTATCTATTATGTAAGTCATGCAATAGAATTCACAAAATTTTATTGTAACTGTTTTTTTTTTTTTTTACTTCTTTCATTATTTTCGGGGTTTCTATTAATAACGCAAACAAAATTAAAGGTCATGAATAGCCTAATTTATGTCCTTATACTATTATTATAGTTGGTTATTTATATGTTAATTTATCATAGTTATAATCTATTATTCTTTTTGTTGTGAAAATAATAAGGCATTTATTACTATTGGTTTATATAATTCTTTCTATCCAAAAACTATATTTATAATAACACATTATCTATATGTGTAGGGTTCAAATGAGAATAATTTTTTTTGTAGAAAGAAAAAAGAATAAGTTTCAACCGATAAGAATACTTCATTTTACTTATTTAATATTTGCATTTAATTTTAATGTAAGGGTATATTTGTAAACTTACATATATCTTTAATTTCTAGTTTTCCTATTTAATAGCTAACTACATTAAATTTGTAACTTATTTTCAAGATACATATTTTTCAAAAAATAAAAAATAAAAAAAAATAATTTAGAGTGTAGGATAAATTGCGAGTTGTGTAACATAAATTTAAATATATGTAGGATAACTTTCGAAATGTGTAGGATAACTTTTTATGTGTGTAGTAAAAAAAATTAGTGTAGAGAAATAATAGTCTTAAAAATAGTAATAAATGAGATGAAAAAAATATTAGTTAATATCTTACAAGGAAAATTGGTATTTAATAAACCAACCTTTAACCAGTTGGTAAATAATAATCCAACCTACAGAATTGGTATATAATAATCCTACCTATCAACATGTTGGTACTCAATGAACTTCTGTTAATTTTTTTAACTGAAGTTAGTTTTTAAGTTTTATTTATTACACAAACAGTCCCTGTAGTTATAAGTTACTAGTTTTAAGTTTTATTTATTACACAAACAGTCCATGTAGTTATAAAAAAATCATAAAAATCCTAAAAAATAAAAAAAAATCTAAAAAATCATAAAAATTCTAAAAAAATCTTAAAAAATCAAAAAAATTATAAAAAATCAAAAAACTAAAAAAAAATATAAAAAATCATAAAAATTCTAAAAAAATCAAAAAAATCGATTTATAAAATTAACGTGTTTCGCTTTACGGAAATTTTACGAAAACTTGCAATTATCTTTATCTGCCATCACTCATCTCCATCATCTTCATCGTCGAGCTTTCACGTTCATTCACCGGAACTTGCAACTATCTTTATATGACATCACTGTTCAACACTCTGTCGTGCACCGTACAACATTGTTCGACTCCGTTCACCGAACATCGTCGATCGCCACCGTCTGTCATTATATCATCTCCAGCATCGTCTTAGCTTATCATCTGCGACTCTGTTCTACCTTCATCGATCTCCTCCTCATCTCCGGTCATCTTCTCCGGCGCCATCTCCGACCAACCTGCAACTCCACTCCTTCTTCATCTTCACCACAGCACATCGACGATGACCACCACCTGCAACTGTTCGTCACCGGCGACCACCATCTCTCCGTCCTTAACCACCACCGTGCACAGTCGTCTCTTCCGTGTTCATCATTCATCATCGTCATCATCATCATCTCCGACAGTCTTCATCTCCTGTCACCATTAATATTATCTCCGACGGCCAAGTCATCTTCTCCGACCACCCATTTCACCACTGCTACATCAACATCATCATCACTATCGACATCAACCTTCTCGTTCTCCGACCACAGTTTCCACCCTCCTGATCTCCGATCATCACAATAACCTGCAACCTCACATCACCGGTAATCCATGGTGGCGGCTGTTTTGAATTTAGGGTTTGGTTTTGGTTAAACGTAGAAGACATAAACGACATCATCATTTGTCGTTTTTGTTTTTATTCATTTTTATAATAATTATTCATTTTAGGGTTTGGTTTTAGAATTTTTTTGATTTTTTTGACTTTTTATAATTTTTTTGATTTTTTAAGATTTTTTTGTTTTTTTTAGAATTTTTATGATTTTTTAGAATTTTTAGGATTTTTTATGATTTTTTTATAACTACAGGGACTGTTTGTGTAATAAATAAAACTTAAAACTAGTAACTTATAACTACAGGGACTGTTTGTGTAATAAATAAAACTTAAAAACTAACTTCAGTTAAAAAAAATTAACAGAAGTTCATTGAGTACCAACATGTTGATAGGTAGGATTATTATATACCAATTCTGTAGGTTGGATTATTATTTACCAACTGGTTAAAGGTTGGTTTATTAAATACCAATTTTCTTTTTGTTCTCATTTAATTTTTCTTCTCAAATGAATATCCCCCTTATCTATATTGTCCTGTATATGGTAAAAAATAAATGTAACTATATTCAAATCCATCATAATCAGATTTATAGATTTCATTTCGTGTATAAACATTATTCTACCAAAAGAGATGATGTGAAAAAAAGTAAGGTCTTACAGGATTTTCATGTGTTGCTATCTCAAGTTCGTCGAGTACGTGGTCGTTACCCAGTTGTTGTACTCGCTCCTCCTTCAAGTCATAATATAAGAGAAAAAAAGGTTACTCCTCAAAACTATAAATTTGTGTCCTAAAATCAACAAATTGGTGATGAAAAACTATTTACTAATTAAGAAAAAACTATAAAACATTGAAGAAATTGATGATATGATAGATGATAAGATGATGACGGAATTGGTGGTCAAAGATAATAACTTAAAAACCATGAAATACATTGAACACTAAATTGCAGGTCGAATTTGGTACTAAAGTAATGAAAAACAAAAAGAAAATTAACAGATGATAGAAACAATATCAATCATAAGCCTTACCTGATTAAAATGAAATATGCATATATACATTCTATCAAAGAAATTGGATGCTCCATTATAACTTCTATATACACAAAAACAATTAATAAAGAGGAATATTGGTGGAAAATGAAAATTAGTTTTTTGAACAGAATAATGCATATAATGTTATGGAATGTGCGCACATTTTGAATCGAAATGGAAAGACGAGCATGTAACAAAATCAAACTATTTTTAACCCTTAGGGAACGGCCAATCGCAAGGACCTGGCATTCATCAAAGGATGGCCCAATCCGAATCCCACAAGCTTCAGCCAAAGGCCCAGCAATTATTTTAGTGAAAATGGTGGAGACTCCTAATAATTTAGCCAAAAAAGTGTAGCATTCTAAATGTGTGCGTATTCCTTATGAATACAATGTGCATCCTATAATAAGACTACACAAACACAAACACACCTGATTTACTTGAAGGATCAATGCTTTCTTAAGTTCGTCGAGAACCACTTTCATTGTTGGACATTGGTCTTGAGTCTCTGTCACACACTGGTTCGCAACTTTTAAAAATGTGTGCAAAGAATCTTTGTTGGCTCCTCTATTTAGAATATAACTCTTTGTACTTGTTTCTTCTCTTAGTGTAGGATCAATCATGTCTTCTATTGTTCCATTGCAAAAGTTTTGTCTTGCCACATGAACGAGGCCTTTCTCACTTTCCTTGAGGTAATTTTGGTCGTGGGCATGCCTTCCACATAGAATCTCAAACAAAACTACTCCAAAGCTATACACATCTGACTCTCTTTTTAGCTTACCGGTCTTTGCATATTCTGGGTCCACATGGTACTTTGACTCAAAATGTGTTCTTTTGCATAGAACTTCGTCCTTTTGATTATGAGGCAGGAATACCGCCAACTCAAAGTCTTCAATCTTTGCCACCCAATTCTCATCCAACCCAAATCTATTGCTATTTATATTACTGTGTATTATCATTTTTTTGTCTTCCGCCATAGAATGAAGGTAATATAATGCGTGTGCAAGATCAATGCATATTTTCAATCGTTTTTCCCAAGTCAAAGTAAGCATGTTTTTGACGTTACCCAAATAGTCCTCAAGGAATCCATTAGAAAAATCCTCTGTGACAAGTATCATCTCAAAACCTTCAACACAAAATCCTATTAGAGTGACTATGTTGTGATGTTTAACACTAGTAAGCACTTCAAGTTCTGTAAAAAATAATTCTTCTTCATGCTCGTCATTTGTTGGAAGGAAGCGTTTTATAACTACAGCGTTTTCTCTTTTGGGCAGTTCACTTTTACTCTTCCCTTCTATAAAGGAAGGTTTTTCCTTTTTAAAATGGTTGAGCTCTGTTCTGTAACAAGTATAGTAATCACCAATTGCGGTTTTGTATGTGTCCGAAAAACCATGGGTGGCTAACTTTATATCATCGAGCCGGATCTTCATGTGTTCCAAGTTCTTTCCCTGTAAACATGTGACAAGAGTAAACGAGAATTACGAATTATAAAATTTTGAATACATCTTAAAAAAATAAAGACGTTAACTGTCACCCAATCAGTCTTCTTTTCTCTATAAATATATTTTGCTATAAGGTCTTGTTTTTGTGTTCTGTTAGTTTTCTGTCTGATAAGTGTTTTATTTTCACCCACACTTTCCGAAGTTCATGTTTAATATGTATATTTTATGAATTAAAAAGAACTTATCAAGTTACTTTAATTAATAAACTATAAAGAAAATAACAAAATAAACGTAAATAACAAATTTTAATATCATTTTTTTTGTCAAACATAAAGAGTAGTTGCAAGTGGGTTGAGGGGCGGACCTACTTAGGGGCTGTTTGATTACCTCTTAATAAAGCTCTTAATGGTTCAGACCTCTTACTGGTTCAGCACTTAATGGTTCAGACTGTTTGTTTCATGAGCAGATGTCTGAATGATTTAGACATTTGTCTCTGAATGGTTAAGATTTATACAGAGTCTGAATGATTAAGACCTCTAATTTGAATTGGTCAGACATTTGCCTCTGAACGATTAAGCATTATACAGACTCTTAATGGTTCAGACCTCTTACTAGTTCAGCACTTAATGGTTCAGACCTCTTACTGGTTCAGCACTTAACCATTCAAATGTTGCCAAACAGCCCCTTAGTTTGTTACAGAATCACGGCAGTAAATTTCTGAAGTTACTAATACCTACACATCCTAAAGTACAAGGGTTTATTATGTAATTAGTTAATAGATAGTTTAAGTTGCAATTAATTTAGTTATAAAGCACAAGGACCAAAGGTGTCAAGTTGAAAGATTATAACCTACAACTTTAGATGGAGCGACACATCTCCCGGAGACACATCTCTCCCAAACGGCGCCAACAACACAGAGACAAGAAGACGCGATGTTTCGCGAAGAGACGTGTCTGTTCCGTCGCACTTCTTCGTTACTTATAAATAGGGTTTAGATTTTCAATTGTATTTAGAATCACATGTACAAAACATTCAGTTTATATTCAAGTTTGATTCATGTTCTTGAGATCAAAGATCTATTGGGGCCAACAATTGGTATCAGAGCACCAGGATCTAGGCACGAGAATTGCAAGACATCGAATCGCTGGGTGATTCGCGATCAGGTTTTATCTCTAATTTTCAATTCGCAAGTTTTCAATTTTTCGGTTCAAGAGTCGAACCAGGTTCTGTTCGAAATCTAGGGTTTTGATTTCGGGGTTATAGTGCGAATTAGATAGTCATGAATTCAGTTATTACGCCGTGTAGTTATACGCAGGTTAAAAATTTGAAAGTTTATTGAATTCAAGAGAATTGAATTTTACCGATATAGTGGTTTGTATTGGTGGTCAGGAAATTTTAGAAACAAGAAAGTAAGGGTTGTGAGAATTCGAAGTTAGCAATCAGATTAGGGTTCGTGAGTGTATCGAACCGAGTACATAAGCACAAAACATGGTTGTTTTGTTTCGTTTGGAGTGCCAAGAAGAATCAAAATTTAAATCGTTGGTTGTACACGATCAGTTCTATTCACGGGTGAAGGTTTGAGGGCCAAAAGGTGAAACCGAATACGAAGAACCAAGATTTTATCAATTCAAGAATCAAGAAACAGAAAACTCAGGTTTGTCTGTCTCAATCTAAATTTTGTATTCGTATCGATAGTCCCGGTTTAGAGAAAGAAAAATCAAGCGAGTCAATCCGGAAGAAGAAGAAGCCCGTGAAGAAGAAATCGTTCGAGTGATTCGAAGTATATTGTTGAGATTGGGTGATTCAAAGAATCCAGAATCGTTGTTTTGGTTACTTTTCTATTTGAAAGCAATAGGAATCGAAGGCGGTAGGCTAAATAATTTTACGTAGAATCCAGTTACCAAGCGAAGGCTGTTACGGAGGTTTTTTCAATCGGAAACAAAGTGTTATGTGAAATAGAAGAAGAAGATGCAGGAAAGAAAGTGATGCAGTGAATGCAGGAAACAAGAAGATAAATTGTTGCAGTGAGTATAAAGAAAAAAAAGTAAAGTGAATGCAGAGAAAAAATGAAGCAATGAATGTTGGGAAATACATGTAGTGAATGCAAAATTTGATGTAGTGAGTCCAAAAAAAAGTGTTGTGAAATCAGGAAATTAATGTAGTGGGTGCAGGGAAAATTATGGGCCAGTGAGAAAAAATAAGGTAGTCAATTTTGTGATGAGTCGAAGGAATGAAGAACCGTGTGATGCGAAGATAACCTGTGGAAGGAACAGTAAATAATCCGGTGAGTGGATCAGGTAAAAGTGAAGAATCCATGAAAGAAGCAATCAGTATGAAGAATCCGTTGTGAGAGATAACCATGATAAAGAAATTAAATCTGTGACAGATCAACATGTGACTGGGTCAGAAAAAAATTGTTGTGTGATACAATCATAAGAGAAATCTGCAGGTTATCTGAGAATCTATGCGAGATGGATTTAATCATGTGATACGATGGTGGGTAAGTTAATGAAGACCGGGTGGAGTTCGTGTCGAGACAACTACACAAGAAAAGGTTCGTGTGATACAAATCAAGTACGGTCAAGACAAGCGTGAAGCAAAGTGTTCGCGTGAAGCAAGTTCGTAAGGAGCAAGGTTCGTGAATAAAAGGATTCATGTAAAGTGTTGAATACCGAGGAGATTCGAGAAGATAAAACTGCTTGGAGTTCAAGACTTACAACAACTCAAGGATGTTCGTGATTAGGGGGTGAATCAAGTTACTAATCCCTACACATCCTAAAGTACAAGGGTTTATTATGTAATTAGTTAATAGATAGTTTAAGTTGCAATTAATTTAGTTATAAAGTGCAAGGACCGAAGGTGTTAGATGGAGCGACACATCTCCCGGAGACACATCTCTCCCAAACTGCGTCAACAAGACAGAGACAAGAAGACACGATGTTTCGCGAAGAGACATGTCTGTTCCGTTGCACTTCTTAGTTACTTATAAATAGGGTTTAGATTTTTCAATTGTATTCAGAATCACATGTACAAAACATTCATTTTATATTCAAGTTCGATTCATGTTCTAGAGATCAAATATCTATTGGGGCCAACAATTTCCGATCATATATAGAGATGCATGCACAAGTTTCTTGAGTGATACTAACGGATTTATTTATTTATTATTATTTTTTGGGACGGTGAGCAGTGGCGGAGTTTGACAAAAAGTTTTGAGGGGGCGTAAAGTCATGGGACCCAAAAAACTTTTTTCCTATCGTTATGTTTCGAGTCGGGCCGGCTATTCGATTCGGGTCGGGTCAAATAATAATAGTTCCAAATAAAACTAAAAAAAAATTCATTCATTCAAACGACCCGTTCTTACATATAAAAAAACTAAATATTGTTTAACAAACAAATGACCAATATATATAATGGTACGAGATAAATGAAACCTGGACGAAGAATTACAACTCCCGACGACCTTTACGATTTAAAGTGGTAACAAACTTTTCTTTGATCCCATGTAGACGTCATTGGCCATTGGCAGTCCCACCTTATTTTTATTCCCCTGGCAGTCCCACCTTTCAACTATTTTTCCTCCACTGGTCCTCAGTTAAAAAAAACTTAACGGAGTTAAGTTTTTTTCCAAATTACAAACTGAGGTTTTAGGGCTTTTGATCAGAACGAGGATACGAGTCTATTGATGTAAAACTTACCTCAAAATGGTGCTCCTAACGACGAAAACGGTGCTTCGATTCGGGTGATTAAACTTCCAATTAACAAAAATCTAGTCGTTTGGAGCACCATTTCGAGGTAAGTTTTACATCAATAGACTCGTATCCTCGTTCTGATCAAAAGCCCTAAAACATCAGTTTGTAATTCGCAAAAAAAACTTAACTATGTTAAGTTTTTTTAACTGAGGACCGGTGAAGGAAAAATAGTTGAAAGGTGGGAATGCCAGGGATTATGTCAAATTGTTTTTGAGTTTATGTTTAATTGTTCACTAATGTCAAATTCTTCTGTTATGCAGAAGCATTTTGTCTTGTTCACTTGTAATTGTTCCTAATTTCATATTGTTCACTTGTAATTTTAGGGTTTATGTGAAATTGACCGGAAAAACCACATTATAAACAACCTCTTATTAGTAATTTGTTTAAAAGAAAAACCCTAGAAAATGATGATATTGGATGAACTTCAAGTCCAAATATTGCGATTAATGATATGCAAGAGAATGATGATGTTGGTCCAAATATTCCTTTAGATTCAATTTCTTCAACACGAAATACAATCGATGTGAATGCTCTTTCTTTGAATCCCTCTAATAGCCCACCCATTGTTAGTTATCACCCTAGTTAAGTAGATGACATAAAGAAGAGCATATCTTGTTAAAAAGGTTGATCAACCACGAAGTCGCCAAATTAAATGGACAAACTATCCTAATGCTCGTAGATGTTTTAGTGTAAAATGGTATGATAGATATGATTGGTTAGAGTATAGCACTAAACAAGAAAAAGCATATTGCTTATGTAGTTACTTGTTTAATGAAAGTGTTGGTAATCAAGGTGGAATAGATACTTTTGCAAGTGAAGGCTTTTGAAATTGGACAAAAGAGAGTTCCTTAAAAGATCATGTTGGGTTACATAACACAGTTTTCATAATAAGGCATCGCAAAAATGTGACAATCTCTTGAACCAAAAGCGATCCTATGATGCGAATGATTTTAGTAAAGAAGAAAGAAGGTGTCTTTTTAGTGAGGAGTATTTGAACAATACTCTATTTTGTGCGGTCGAAAAAAAACTTTTCATAAAGTAAAAGAAGACAACCAAATAGCTCGATTTCAAGCTTTCAAAATTCTCGAAGAGCAGAAATTTGTTAGGTATGCGTTTATCTTTTATTTAGTTTTGTGTTTTTGTTTTTGTTTTGTTTACATTGCATGAAAGTACGGTAAATTTTTTTAACATTAACATTACCCCTAAAATTTTGGTTTGGATTCGCCACAGCTACAGAGGTCATTGTCTCATTGACGTACACCGGTGACTACTAATGTCGGATCACAGTCATAGGAATAACAGACATGCAGCCACTAGTCTAAGCTTAGAACCCGGTGCGCGCTTGATTATCGGTTGCGACTAGAAAAAAAAGTGAGTTCGTTCCTCCAAATACCGGCAAAAGGGCCTCGCCGAGGAAGTCATGAAGTAAGGTAATAAAAATAGTTTTTTCCAAAAGAATTTGTGGTGAAAACAAATTAAATCTACGGTGTCTAGTAAAAACAAATTAAATCATTCAAATATGTTTAATAAAATTTTATTTAATAAACACCTGTTATATAGTAATTTTGAAATTCATTTTATATAAAGTTTATATTTAACTATAACTAACAACGAATTTTAAAGTATAATTAACAATGCAAGTTTGTTATAATTAACGAATATTATATTGTAATTTTTTTTTTCTCAAAGTTCTATTATTTATAGTAAACAAATTCAAATGATAGGAAATAAAGTTAAAGACGTAAAGACGAAAAAACAAAAAAAAAGATCTTACAAAATTTTCAGGTCGCGGCTGAAACTTTAATGCTTTCTCTAATGCTTTCTCAAGTTCATCAACAATAATGAGTATACATGGGCGGTGTGCTCTTTCTTTCTTTAAGCAAGAATATGCCATTTTTGAGTATTTTCTGAGTGATATTAGGGACATTTGATTCCTGGACATTTGATTCCTCAAAGCAGGATGGATTATATCATGTAACGTTTCGTTTTCATAGTGAGATTTGGCCAATTGATTGAGAAACCTATTAGCCTCGTTTTTAACGTATGCTCTCCTCCCACACAGTATTTCGAATAAAACGACACCGAAAGCGTAGATATCTGACTTGCAGGTAACACCTTTGGTCTTTTCAATTTCTGGGTCCAAATACCCTATTGTGCCAATAGGTTCAGAAAGGACGACCTGGTCCATTCGGTTAAGCGATTGTTTGATGGAAATTTCAAAACCAGATATCTTGGCTTCCCAGTTTTCATCTAATAAAATTGTCGAGCTGTTAATGTTCTGATGAATAACACCATAACTACGCCCCTCATCATAATAGAGGTAACTCAACGCACGAGCCACACCAATACTTATCCTCAATCTTTGCGTCCATGTGAGATTCGAGCTGTTTAGATGCTCTTGGAGACTTCCGTTGGCCTCATACGTGGTTATAATGATCTTCTCATCTCTCTCATCACAAAACCCAATAAGAGAGACTAAATTTGTATGCTTGAGATCAGAAAGCATTGAAATTTCCTTCCAGAACTCGACGTCTCCTTCCCCATGCTGACGATCTAACCTCCGCACAGCAACACTGATCAACTTCCCAGACCACAAGAGTCGTCCTTTGTATGCTGGTCCAAATCCACCCCGTCCGATGATGTTATCATCATGAAAGTTATTGGTGGCCTTTACTATGTCTTCAAGTGGAATTTGTAAGTGAGCAAACTTGGCGATTGTCGTTGTCATGTTTCTGTTTATCAAATAAATATTAAGTGCCAAATCAATGGGCCGGTTGCAAACGAATGAGAAGGTAACTTATACATACGAGCAACCACACAATATATGTTTATTTTGGTGTAAATTATTTTCTGACTCCTTCTATTTTAATAGTTTTAACTATTTGAGTTCAAAATCAAAACGTTTAACGCCGTCCAGAGTCCCTAACCAATCATTTTAAAACGTTTTGAGTCCAATTTATAACACCTGCACTTTTTATTTTGGAATCAAGTGGTTAGGGTGGTCGGAGTGATGTCGGGGACCCCTTCGGGGATATGATTTCACCGAGCGGTGAATGACCGCCGCCCCTTTTTCGGTGTTCGGTGAGTCCCCTTTTCGGTGTATAGTCACCGATTGTTTGAGCGGGATTGTTTGAGTGGGATTGATTTATGAATAATTAAAAAATATATAACTCAAACACCCTAATAGTGTTTGAATCATTGCCAGTGATTGAGTGCAAAATGGAGAGTGGAATGGGGACTTGACATGCCATGATATTATTGCCTAGACGGTAACTCAAACATCTAAAGTGATTGAATGATACATTCCACCCTTAGAAGCACTAAAACACATGGACTCAAAACGTTATAAAATAAGCGATAAGGGACTAGGGGGGCGTTAAACTTTTTTATTTTGGAGTCAACTAGTTAAAAGTACTAAAACACAAGTATTAAAAAGTAATTTACTCTTAATTTTGAAGCAATTTGTTTTTAAAAAACACTATTAAACATGATGTCCTCTTCTTTTTGATTTACCAAAACCACCTCAACAACATATTTTGTCATGTCAAACAGACAGACAGGCTGGTTATAGTTAAAACGGACTGAACATTCGAACCTGGTAACGAGTAGAAACGGATATGAAAAAGAGCTGTAGCGACGACGGGTCTGAACAGAAGCAGCTGGCGGTGGCTAAAAGTGATCGTAGAGTGTTGGAGTGGAAACTAGAGGGAAAGGGATGGAGAGAAAAGGCAAAGTTGGTCAATTGAATGGCAGTGGAAATGAGGGTAAGTAGGACAATTGGAACGCATAGTATAGGAGTGTTGCAGGGAAAGGGTAGACTAACTTCCTGCCTTTTTCTAGATTTAATTTTAATACGATTTTAAATTTTATGTTTTCCTTTTTTTATAAGTTGGATTTATTTTTAATAATTTTATATATATTGTACTATTTTATTTTAAACAAGGTGGACCTGTCCGACAAGAATAATGAATCCAGAGCTGTTGGTTCGGTTTTTAAAACATTGATGGTTTAACTCAAAGTTGTTGATGAGACTATGAAAATTGTCTTTTTCTTTAATTTTCTTGTATGTGAGTGTTACTTGTTTGTTTGGATATAAGGGTGAAGTGAGTGGTTGAACACTTTCAATAGGTAAACTCCCAAATCACCCGATCAAATAGTGTCATATCAATTGTTTATCTAATGCTAAAAAACGTTGGCGGTGGTTTACCTAATAAGGCTTAGGTAAACTATTTAAAAAAAGGAAAAATGTGTGATTGGTTGAGAAGGAATAGACCTCACAACAACACACCTTTCTCTCTCCCCTTTCCCTCCCTCTCCCCGACTCGGTGAACCTTCACCGATTTTGGCCACCAATTCGGTAAACACTTGAGTGGTAAAGGGGTGGCTGTGATCACGGATTCGATAAACACAAGTTTACCGCCCCCACTCCGGAGGGCCTAAGGAACCATCATAGCCAATGTTGCAGAAATAGGCCTAGGCGGATCGGCGCATAGGCGCTAGTCCCATTAATTTCTGTTAATTAATTTCTGTTAATTAAATTTTTTTAAGAAATGGGAGAAAATTATGAGTAGTACTGGCCAAGGAATAGATATCAAAATATCTATGGTAGGTATTTATTCAATCAAATGATTAAATGGACTTTTGGATGTTGTCGCTAAGTCATTGAATGAAACTTTAATCATCAGATTTAACCATTCTAGAAAAAAACCGAAATAAAAATGTGAAACCTGATAAAACACTGGTTAACACACCGATGGTTAACTAGCTGGGTCATCTCTTATATGGATTCAATCTCCTTCTCCACTCGCTTTAGACCGAGGTCCTTCAAAACAGCAACACCGTTAACTCGTTAAGAGGGGAATATGGGGGTTTCCCTCTTAACCGGGCTCCGGCGTGAGAATAAGTACTGCTCTGAGGAAGAAAACAGTGTGTGTTGTGGGTGAAAGGTGAGGAGAATAGGATCGATAACCTGAATGATGAAGGGTCCTATTCAGTGGGTTACTGCCGAAATTTAAGCTAGTCGGTCAAAACACCGGTTATGATCAAAATCGGTCAAAATCGGTAAAAGTCGGACAAAATCGGTAAAAGTCGGTCAAAATCGGACTAATCGGGCCCATGTTTTTTAACCCAATAAACCCAATTTTTGAAACCTGGCCCAAGGTTTAAAGCCCAAATTTTAGTTATAAACCTATTTTAACATTTAAGTTTAGGTATTTTAACATTTAACCCCCTCTATTTTCACTAGTTTACATATGATTCCTAAACTTTTAAATTTATTAATAAAAAAGTATAAAGTTATCTCCTAAACTTGTAAATTTATTAATAAAAAGTATAAAGTTATCTATATATACAAAAAAAATTTTAAAGTATACTTAAAAAGTCTAATCCGATTAATCCCGATTAATCTCTAAACGGTACCTCACCGCCCGACTAGCGCCTAGCGCCTTCTACAACATTGATCATAGCCATCTTTAGGCCACATCAGCCCCACTAAACCATTTTTCCATCCTTAGACAATAGGGTGTGGTCATAATACTTAAGACCACCATTACCCTCCATGTCAATGTCATGTCACCCCACTCTCGTCCACTACCCAAATCCACATTCCTATATGGTGTTTCCAGGACTCAAACCACCATCCTCACTTTTAAAAAAAATATTGTGTAAAATATATTTAACTAATTAAGAAAAGGAAAACGCATGGTTTCCATAGTTTAATCCATGCGAACCATGATGATTCTCTAAGAGGGTGGTGTAGCATATCATCCATCATCCTAGGTGGAAATTAATGACTCATCCCATAACCCCATACCCCTTAGACCGTGGGGTATGGGGCGGGGGTTTGGGCGGGGGTTGGGGGAAAACGCCCAAGCCACCATCCCGGGTGGGCTTGGGTTGGGGCGTGGCCCTTGGGGCTTGGGTTTCAAGCCGGGCGTGGGGCGGGTCTAGCAAGGTGAGGTGGCTGGCTGTGAATGGCCAAACCAACCTAACCGTTGGGCTAGCAGTTGGGGTAGCCGTTTGCATAGCCGTTGGGGGCTATTTTTTTTATAAAAAAAATTCCTTTATAAATACCTTACCATATTTAGCATTTTTCTCACACAATATCAAACACATAAAACACAATCTTGCCATGAGTTCTTCAAGTAATAATGAATCATCATCATCATCTGACGATGGTGCAGAAATATTTCTACAAACGATCGCGACGGTGGAGAAAGCTATCGTGGAAAACGAAGAGGAGGAGGAAGAGACTCAACAACCTAAACGCAGGAGAAGGTACATCGCTCGTGAACAGCTCACCGCTAACGATTTGTTGGTAAGCGATTACTTCTCAGCGGAACCTAAGTATGATGAAAAAATGTTTAGGCGTCGTTTTCGTATGAGTAGAAACTTATTTTTAAGGATATCTAGAGATCTTGAGGAGAAGTATGTTTATTTCCAACAAAAACCCGATGTAGTCGGGCAATTAGGATTTAGTACGTGGCAAAAGGTCACGGCCGCACTTAGGCAGTTAGCGTACGGCAATAGTTCGGACATTATGGATGACTATTTAAAAATGTTTGCACGTGTAGCTAGAGAAAGTCTTCACAACCTTTGTTCGTGTGTTCTAGAACTTTATAGGAAAAGATATTTGAGAAAGCCCTCGTTCAGTGACATGCAACAATTATTGGAACATCACGCAGATTATCATGGGCTACCCGGGATGCTAGGTAGTTTAGATTGTATGAAATGGGCTTGAGAACTTTGTCCTACCCAATGGCAAGGCGCTCACACGAGTGGATTTCACGGGAGTCCAGCCATCATGCTTGAAGCGGTTGCGTCCCAAGATCTTTGGATATGGCATGCGTTCTTCGGTATGCCAGGTTCACATAGTGATATTACCATCATAAACCACTCGCCCCTTTTCAATGATCGGGTAAATGGTATAGGACCCAAAGGAACTTTCTTTGTAAACGGGGTTGAGTACGTGTATGGGTACTATCTAGTTGATGGGATTTACCCAGAGTGGGGGGTTTTTGTAAAATCGTTCACAAAACACGGTACGACAGATCCAAAGAGATTAAAGTTAGATGGCTGCACGTAAAGACGTCGAGCGAGCATTCGGTGTTTTGAAGAAAAGGTGGCGAATATTGGCAATGCCTTGTCGACTATGGGACAAGGATCAGATTGGAAACGTGATGTACACATGTATCATTCTTCACAACATGATTTTGGAGGATGAAGGTAGAGCGGTCGTTACCTACTATGATGACGATGACCCCCAACCAGGTAACGTAACAAACCAAGATAAAGCGGCAAATGAATTGTTGATCAAGTCAAGGGATATACATCACAACCTTCGATCTGATTTGGTGGAACATGTTTCAACGATTCCTGGGTTCGAAACCAACGAAGACGACGAAGAATGATTGTTTTTTATTTTGATAAGTATTATGTATGTTTATGTACTTTTAAAAAAATATGTATGTTTAAGTATTAAATATAAAATATATATATAATAAAAAAAATGTTGATGTGGCTAGGCCACGCCAGCCCAGCCACGCCCAACCCAAGCCCCACCATACCCCTTAAAACTTGGTTTTGGGTTTGTAAATATTCAAGATCCACGTGTCAAGTAATGTCCCAACCCAAGCTCAACCGAAGCCCCACCATACCCCACGGTCTTAGCCTTACATCATGGAAATAGGTACTCACAATTCCCACCCATTTATAAACCAGTTTTTTATAATTTCCTACATATACAAAGGCAAGTTCGAGGAATAGTGCCACGCAACTGCGTAACACTTTCCTATTAGACCAACCGTTTTAGTGTTTAATATTCGTTTTAAAATTACGGTTTCGTCCTTCTTTTAAAACAAAATTACGTTTTTGCCCCCACTTCAAAATAAGATTATGTTTCTGTCCCTCGCTTAAAATTACTATTTTGCCCTCGGCTCAAAATTATGATTTTATCCCCAGATTACAATTACATTTTTTGCCCCAGTTCAAAATAAAATTTTGCTTTTGCCCCTAACTAAAAATGACGATTTTGCGTTTTCACCCCGTTTCAAAAATTATGATTTCGCCTTCAATTTAAAATTGTCCGGTTCAAAATAAAAGTATGCTTTTGCCCCCTATTCAAAATTACGATTTTCCCCTCAGTTCAAAATTTTGATTTTGTCTCAGTTCAAGTTAAAAATATAGTTTTGTTCCCAGCTTAAATTTACGATTTTGTCCTTAGTGCAAAGTTATATTACGATTTTGTCTCCGGTTCAAATTTATAGTGTTGCCATCACTTTAACTTTTGCCAAATTACGATTTTACCCAACCCAACTGTTTTGGTCAAAAATTACCGAAGTAATTAAGTGATCAAATTAGTTAAGTGAGGTAGTGTGCTAGAAGTAAGTGTCAAAAATGTGTTAATTAAATTACTTGCAAAAACAGTTTCAGGATACGGCTCGGGATATTGAGCTGTATCGACGATCAAACAATGAGCAAACAATGAGCGAAAAGTAAAGGAAGTGACACGAGATGTACGAGGAAAGCCCTTGATCAATCTAGATCGCCGGCATAAAACCTCGGGAGCTGACAATCGCAGCTGCCTTGTTCTTCAATTGCTTCAAAAATCAGGATACAGTGCAGGATGTGGTACGGATCGACTAAGTGTTACAACGGAAATGAAATACAAGTGTAGTGTTTGCTATCAGCTAGAGAGTGATTGTGTTCGAGAGTGTAAGTGTGAATTGATGTGTTCTAAGTTGATCCGACCTCATCTATTTATAGTAAAGATAAAATAACTAACTACCCTAAACTTGCGGGATCCACCGAATATTCCTTCTTGGAACGTTGTAGAGCTGGTCTTTCGGGCCCAACGTCTCTTTCTCAACAAATTCGTCCGAGTCTTAAGGAGAAGAAGTCCAATTGACCGTTAGCAAGCCTCTGCCCTTAACCTGCACGTGGTTAATTCAATAAGTCTCAGGATATCGCCCAAGATGTTAGCAATATCCTCTCCCAGCATCCTGGTCACAAACAAACAAAGGCAGGATATTGGTCAGGATACATATGTTAAGAAAATGACCCCTAACACCAACAAATACAACTTTCCTCACAGTTCAAATTACAGTATTGCTATCGTTTTAGTTTTTTTAGCAAAAATATAAAAGTGTATTTTTAATTGGTTGACTGGATTTAATTTTTTCTCATGTCAAAGAGCTGACTAACACTCGCCCATTAATCCTTACAAACTACAGTTTTGCCCAGAGCTCAGAACTACGGTCTTGTCATCGTTTTTTTTTTTTCCTAACAAAACTATAATAGTGTTTTTTTAATTGATTGAAAATTATTCGGCTATCGTCCCGTAACGCGGGCGGGGGCATCAACTAGTTAAAATACATAAATCAAGTTTGTGCTCTTTAGTTCAATAAAAAAATCGAGGATGAACATGATGGCTATCTAATCCGGAAGGCTTTGTTTGGTACCACACTATTTAGCTCAATAAAAAAATTGAGGGTGAACATGATGGCTATCTAGAATCCGGACGGTTTTGTTTGGTACCACACACTATGCTACGGTGTTGACTCGATACCCAACCCCCTTATCATTTCATCATTCCTATCTAGTCCTACATTCTGAGATGCGATAGTGAGTAAATTATTTTTTATAAGGCTGCTCGGTATGGAGGACGGTGAAGAAGACGTCGCCGGAGCAAGACCGGGGGGGGGGGGGGGGGGGGGGGCGGCGTGGTGTTTGGTCCGTCGACGGGGGTGGCCCACATGTTTTGGTCCGTCGCAAACGGCACAACTCCGACGTTTGGGACGATGACTGGACGGCGACGGGGGTGGCGGCACGGTGTTTGGTCCGTCGCCGAAGCAAGCCGGAGCGGGGATGACCCCCATACCGAGCAGCCTAATAGCGAAACTTCTATATAAATATAGAAGAGTAAACTGTCATTTTGTTCCCTGAGGTTTGGTTACTTTTCCCACTTTAGTTCAAAATTCAAACCTTTTTCATCTGGGTCCTTGTGGTTTCAGTTTTATTGCCATTTTTGTCCAAAAATGAAATCAGGTCATACTTGTCTTATAAAATCCTGCAATTTTGTCATTTTTCCTCAGGGGCAAATCAGGTTATATTTGTCTTATAAAATATGGTATTTATTTATAAAAAAGAAATGATCATTTTGCCCCTGCAGAAAATGACAAAATAACAGGATTTTATAAGACAAATATGACCTGATTTTATTTTTAGACCAAAATGGCAATAAAACTGAAACCAACAGGGACCAAAATGGCAGTTTACTCAATATAGAAAAAACATGCCAGCAAGTAACTAGAACCCGACAATTTAATGGCTAGTAGTGATGGTTGGGTCGATTTAGTACATGGTGGTTGAAAACTATTTATGGTCATTGATTTGGTTGATGTTTTTTTTTCAATATACGGTGTATGTTAGGCTATCTAGCACATTCATCATGGCACTCACGGGAGATGATGTAGCAAGGTAGCTATGGAGTGGACATCACACCACATTAGCGTGAGTACTTGCCGTTAGTGCAATCATGTAGAAAGAAATTGTAAACGGTTTTTTTAGAGGTTTATTGGATTCTATCACCCTCAACTATTGAGTGTTGGCTGATGTCACTCCCAACTATCACTTTGACTTTTATCACTCCCAACTTAACAGTTTGTGTATTGTGTCACTCCGGTTGAGTAGTTTTTGACTCCCCGTTTGTCTTCTAGGAGCAGATTCACCAGCAGTCATTATTAATTTACAAAGTGTTAGTCTAATATCACAAAGAACATTAGTCAAACACTAAGAAAGGTTTTCCTGCGAAGTGACACAACACACAAATTGTTAAGTTGGGAGTGGTATGAGTCAAACTGATAGTTGGGAGTGGCAGCGGCCAATACCCAATAGTTGGAAGGGTTAAAATCCAATAACCCCTTTTTAGATAATATTTTATATATTAGTTGATTTGTTGATTATTCCTTAATAGCTTGTGCTCTTTAGCTCTTTTAAAAAATCTAAATACTCAATGTTGTTTAATTTTGTTTTTATTAACAGTATGATGTAAACCGTGAACCTTATCTGGTTAGGGGCTTTGACACATACTTGTATCGGATGGAAATTTTCACACTTCAACGATGATAATGATAAGTAGATATTAATTTTTTTTCTTTGTATTGTTTGCGTTAATTAGTTACAGAGTTTAACTGGAGTAAACTGCAATTTGCGTCTTGTGGTATACGCAAAATTGCTCCTCATTCCTCTCCCTAGATCTCTAAAAGTTGTAATTTTCTTCTTGAGTCCCATTAATTTCTGTTAATTAAATTTTTTTGAGAAATGGGAGAAAATTATGATTAGTAGTGGCCAAGGAATAGATGATATCAAAAAATCTATGGTAGGTATTTATTCAATCAAATGATTAAATGGACTTTTGGATGTTGTCGCTTTTTTTTTTTTTTTTTTTTTTGAACGGCAAACCACTTTATATATATATATAAAGAGCCAGCAAGAAACTGGGAGACAAAACAAAAACCGAAAAAGAAACAGAACGGAGACGAGACAGCAAACAAGAACTACAATAATTCCAACACTTGGAATTTAGCCCAATTATCCCAGACCGGTCTCTTTCCTCTGGCCCGATTGCAAAACTATAAGAAAGAGTCTTCTTTGATGAGGTCCACCGTCTTCATCAGATTTAACCATTTGTCGCTAAGTCGTTGAATGAAACTAATCATCAGATTTAACCATTCTAGAAAACCAGAAATAAAAATGTGAAACCAATAGAAGTTTATCCTACGATCGCACCAATCACCCTATCTCCAATTGCCAACTTTTTTTAAACAAAATATAAATCTCATTCATATTTGTCAAGTTACATCAAAACAGAAGGCAGACGGACAACAAGCTGCGCCGCTACCCCTTTCTGAATTACAAACCCTAATCTACCAAAGACAAAACTCCGTCCCCCTGAGGCTGAGCAATTGTTTTGGATGACCCATTGGACCCTGGTCAGGAATTGGATAGCTTCTGGCGCTAGGAAGCCAAATGTGTAAAAGGCAAAAGGGACAAAAACATGCTGGTTCTCTGCACAAACTTTAGCGTGCTTATCAACTTTCTTTGATTCTGCCTTTCTTGCTGCTTGTCCAGCTACAAACCCGTTTTCCCTTAAACCAACCAAAGGGGAAACCCCCATGAGGTCCACATAAGCATGTTTCCCCCTAGCCCAACCAAAGACGAGCAAATCCGATGGTCGCAGAGTAGATCTCCCTTCCATAGGGTCCGTAAGGAAGTTCACAGGAGCCTCTTTCTTAGCCGAAATCTCAACTCTTCTCAGGATGTCCCACAAAACATCTCGCACCCAGTCATGCCAAAATTGTCGTGATTTTTGATTTTGCTATATATATACTACAAAAAAGAGTGCCAGACAGTTTATATATACTACAAATCATATGGACGGGAATAGTGTCAGACACTTATTGTTGTTTGGTATAGAGAATAATCTCAGATTTGGGTTTAAATTGTATTGAAAAATTGTATTGTACTAAATTAGGGTTACACAAAGATGTTGTTTATATAGACCACCATATTACACACTAGCCCCTATACTATTTTGTTTCCTTCTTTCCGACACTCCCCCTCAAGTTGAGTAGTGGGATCTCCAATACTTAACTTGCTCAAACAGCTACTAAAAACATTTCCGTTGACTGCTTTTGTGAGAATATATGCTAGTTGATCTTTTGATGATATATACGGGAGCTCTATGATCCTTTCCTCCAGTTTTTCCTTGATGAAATGTCAATCTACCTCCACGTGTTTTGTTCGATCATGCTGAACTGGATTTTCTGAGATTTGTATTGCAGCTGTATTGTCGCACATAATTTTACTGGGTGCTGCCCTTTGGGAGAAACCAATGTCTTTTAGAAGTTTCCTGATCCAAAGAACTTCTCTTAACCCTCGAGCTATGCCTCTGAACTCTGCTTCTGCACTCGACAGAGCGACCACCTTCTGTTTCTTACTCCACCAGGTAACAAGGTTTCCACCAACCAAGGAGAAGTACCCTGATGTTGACCTTCGATTTCCCTTATCTCCTGCCCAGTCGGCGTCAATGTAGAGCTCAACATTTAAATGTCCATTTGCTTTGAACAACACTCCATGGCCTGCGGTCCCCTTTAGATACCTTAGAATTCTTTGAGCAGCTTCCATGTGGGCAACTTGCGGTTGATGCATAAACTGACTTACCACTCCAACAGCATAAGCTATATCAGGGCGAGTGTGAGAGAGATAAATTAACTTGCCCACGAGCCGTTGATACCTTTCTTTGTCTGCAAGCTCGCCATTAAGTTCCATGCGAAGATTATGGTTCACCACCATTGGCGTATCTGTTGGTTTACAATCAATCAGACCAGCTTCCGCCAGGAGATCAAGGACATACTTCTTTTGGCAGATGAAAATCCCCCATTTAGACCTGAGAACTTTTATTCCGAGGAAATCCTTGAGATTCCCAATGTCTTTCATTTCAAACTTTGAAAACAAATTCTTTTCTAGTCGTGTTATCTCTTCTACATCATTTCCGGTGATAATCATGTCGTCTACATATATGATCAGGCAAGTTACGAGGCTATTTCTTCTTTTGAGGAACAAGGTATGATCGGCGTTACTTTGGTAATACCCGTATTCTTTCATGGCCAATGTGAACTTTCCAAACCAGGCCCGAGGTGACGGTTTTAGCCCGTATAGAGATTTCTTCAACCGACAAACTTCCCCATCTTTAAAACCCCCTGAAAAACCTGGAGGTGCTTCCATGTAGACTTCTTCCGCTAGGTCTCCATGGAGAAATGCATTTGTAACATCAAATTGATGGAGAGGCCAATTCTTATTGGCTGCCACAGAGAAGAGGACTCTGATGGTGTCCATTTTTTGCAACCGGAGAAAACGTCTCAGAGTAATCGATCCCATACGTCTGAGTGTACCCTTTGGCTACAAGTCGAGCTTTGTATCTTCCAATAGAACCATCTGGTTTATACTTAATTGAATACACCCAACGGCAGCCAACTGTTTTCTTTCCTTTTGGGAGAATGCACTTTTCCCACGTATTGTTTTTCATAAGAGCTTGTATCTCTGTTTCGATCGCTTCTTTCCAGTTCTTCTTACCTTGCGCTTCCTTTACAGAGCCAGGTATTTGTTCGGAGTATAGAGAGGTGACAAATGCTTTCGCACTATTAGATAAGTTCCCATTAACTATATTAGCTACAGGATACCTTGAAGTTCTGTTTCCCTCTCTGCCGAGTACCGTTTTCGAGGGACCTCTCTATTGGCTCTAGAAGGGAGAGGGTATCTTCCGGTTGTCTCTGCTGCAACTGGTTCCACCTGTTCAACGACTTGTTTAACCTCTTCCATATCTGGTTCACCCTGTTCCACATCTGGTTCAACCTGTGGAGTAGGTTCCGTTGCTGTCGGTTCTATATGTTCCCCTGTTGTTTCATGGTTATAAAACGTAGAACATCCAAGGTCCTCAGTATTTCTTACCTCAGGTATCACGTTGGATGGACTTTCTTCAGTGGTACTGTGCTCCACAGGTTGTGTGGCTGTGTTTGAAGGACTCACAATACTGTAATGATTTTCTGTTGTTACTTCTTCAGATGAGGGAAGTTGGGTTAGCCAACTCAGGGTGTCTATACATTTATTCTCCCCCTGACCACTGAGTTGGGTGTCATAAAAGTACTTTGTTTCAAGGAAGTCAACGTTCATTGTGGTGAACATTTGATGAGTTTTTGGATTATAACACCGGTAACCTATTTGGTCGATCCCATAGTCGACAAATACACATTTCTCAGCACATGGGCCGAGTTTGTTTCGGTTGATTTTGGGTATGTGGACAAATGCGGTACACCTGAAGATCCGAGGTTCAAGTGTAAGAGGATGAGGAATACTGGCAGACTTAGACATACAATCTAAGGGAGTCTTAAATTTAAGAGCTTTTGTGGGAAGCCGATTCAGGAGATACACGGAGGTTGCAACTGCCTCTGGCCAGAAAGATTTAGGAACCTGAGATTTAATTAAAGGGCTCGAGTCATTTCAATAATAATACGGTTTTTCCGTTCAGATACACCGTGTTGTTCGGGGGTATAAGAACAAGAGGTTTGGTGAATTAATCCTTTGGTTTTAAAGAATTGTTTCATGGATGTATTGACAAATTCCCCCCATTGTCGGATCGAAGGATTTGGATTTGAGTTCGGAATTGAGTTTGATTCATAGCATAAAACGTGATAAATTTTTCGTAAACTTCGGCTTTTTTTTTTAAATATACCCATGTCATGCGAGTGCAATCATCCACGAATAGTATAAAGTACCGAAGACCTGCCCCCATCACAGGAGCAGGACTCCACACATCAGAATGGATTAGTGAAAAAGGTGAAGTAACTTTCGTATTGCTAGGTTTAAATGGCCGTCGACGGCTTTTAGCACGAAGACAGGTTTCACAGTCTATTTTTCCATTTGAAGGGAAGAGTTTTGGAAATAAAAGGTGCGAATAACCATGGGATGGGTGTCCCAAACGTCTATGCCATAGCCAGGCTTCCCGGTTTTCAGTTCCATGAGCTAACATCACAGTACCATGTTGAGCCACTTCATCCACGTAGTACAATCCGTGGCGCTCAGTACCACGTCCGATAATCACACCTGTCCTGATATCATGTAGCATGCAGAAAGTAGGGTGCATTAGTATCGTGCAATTCAATTCTTTGGTAATATGACTAATTAAGAGCAATTTGTTTGATAATGACGGAACATAGAGACAATTTGATAATTTCATAGTTGGTGAAATTTCAATTACTCCACCTCCTTTCACTTGCATCGTTCCGTTATTTGCTGTATGGATCTGAGTTTTTTAAGGTTGGGTCATTGAGCATATGTCTAATGGTTCAAACGTCATGGTGTCGGTGGCACCAGAATCAAATATCCAAGAGCTGTTTTTTCCATTATTGATTTCCATTTTTTTTGTAAATAAGCTGTCGGTACAGCGTATTTAATAAATATGCTCGACACTTGAACTCGCGTTCAAGATTTATCAATTACGTCGGTAACAAAACTGGGCCACTTAAATCCGCCAAAATAACGACGCCAGGGAATGGCGTTAGCTTACCGGCGTATTTATCAAATACGCGGGGCAACTTTAACTCGCGTTCAAGATTTAAAATCGCCCGCAACTAACAAATCCGCTACCGATGGACAACAACGTTATCAAACCGGGCATATTTATCAAAAGGTAGGTGTATTTATCAAAAGATAAGTGTGGCGTATTTATCAAAAAGTAGGTGTGGAAAAGAAACAGTGGTGCTTATAGGGTTTGTAAAATTCCAAATGGCAAAAGGTAGGTGTATTTATCTATGGCTTTCTAGAAGACATTTATCAAAAGTGTGCCTTATCTCCAAGATCTGTACCGGCAAAAACAAACACGATTAGAAGCTTGATTTTTCTGGGTTTTTTTCAAAGCGATCAACAGGGGTTTCCAAAGAGATCAGAGTCTACAACTTCATAGATCTCTAATTCCTCCAATCACCACTGGCGGTTACAAAACCCTAATTCAACAACAAAATTTCTAAAAAAACAAAGCAGTTGTGGTTCTCGGCGGCAGTTCGTCGGTCGGAAAGCCGCAGAGGGGATTGCACTGGTTTTGTTTTTTTTTAAAGTATACTTAAAAATTTAAAAGTATACTTAAAATGTCTAATCCGATTAATCCCTATTAATCCCGATTAATCTCTAAGCAGTACCTCACCGCCCGACTAGCGCCTAGCTCCTTCTACAACATTGATCATAGCCATCTTTAGGCCACATCAGCCCCACTAAACCATTTTCCATCCTTAGACTATAAGGTGTGGTCATAATACTTAAGACCACCATTACCCTCCATGTCAATGTCATGTCACCCCACTCTCGTCCACTATCCAAATCCACCATCCTATATGGTATTTCCAGGACTCAAACCACCATCCTCACTTTAAAAAAAAATATTGTGTAAAATATATTTAACTAATTAAGAAAAGGAAAATGCATGGTTTCCATAGTTTAATCCATGCGAACCATTATGATTCTCTAAGAGGGTGGTGTAGCATATCATCCATCATCCTAGGTGGAAATTAATGACTCATCCCATAACCACTTACCCCTTAGACCGTGGGGTATGGGGCGGGGGTTTGGGCGTGGGTTGGGGGAAACGCCCAAGCCACCATTCCAGGTGGGCTTTGGTTGGGGCGTGGCCCTTGGGGCTTGGGTTTCAAGACGGGCGTGGGGCGGGTCTAGCAAGGTGAGGTGGCGGGCTGTGAATGGCCAAACCAACCTAGCCGTTGGGCTAGCCGTTGGGGGCTATTTTAAAAAAAAATTCCTTTATAAATACCTTACCATATTTAGCATTTTTCTCACACAATATCAAACACATACAACACAATCTTGCCATGAGTTCTTCAAGTGATACTGAATCGTCATCATCATCATCATCTGACGATGGTGCGGAAATATTTCTACAAACGATCGCGAGGGTAGTGAAAGCTATCGTGGAAAACGAAGAGGAGGAGGAGGAAGAGACTCAACAACCTAAACGCAGGAGAAGGTACATCGCTCGTGAACGGCTCACCGCTAACGATTTGTTGGTAAGCGATTACTTCTCAGCGGAACCTAAGTATGATGAAAAAATGTTTAGGCGTCGTTTTAGTATGAGTAGAAACTTATTTTTAAGGATATCTAGCGATCTTGAGGAGAAGTATGTTTATTTACAACAAAAACCCAATGTAGTCGGGCAATTAGGATTTAGTACGTGGCAAAAGGTCACGGCCGCACTTAGGCAGTTAGCGTACGGCAATAGTTCGGACATTATGGATGACTATTTAAAAATGTTTGCACGTGTAGCTAGAGAAAGTCTTCAAAACTTTTGTTCGTGTGTTCTAGAACTTTATAGGAAAAGATATTTGAGAAAGCCCTCGTTCAGTGACATGCAACAATTATTGGAACATCCCGCAGATTATCATGGGCTACCCGGGATGCTCGGTAGTTTAGATTGTATGAAATAGGCTTGGGAACTTTGTCCTACCCAATGGCAAGGCGCTCACACGAGTGGATTTCACGGGAGTCCAGCCATCATGCTTGAAGCGGTTGCGTCCCAAGATCTTTGGATATGGCATGCGTTCTTCGGTATGCCAGGTTCACATAATGATATTACCATCATAAACCACTCGCCCCTTTTCAATGATCGGGTAAATGGTATAGGACGCAAAGGAACTTTCTTTGTAAACGGGGTTGAGTACGTGTATGGGTACTACCTAGTTGATGGGATTTACCCAGAGTGGGGGGTTTTTGTAAAATCGTTCACAAAACACGGTACGACAGATCCAAAGAGATTAAAGTTTAACAGGGTTCAGATGGCTGCACGTAAAGACGTCGAGCGAGCATTCGGTGTTTTGAAGAAAAGGTGGCGAATATTGGCAATGCCTTGTCGACTATGGGACAAGGATCAGATTGGAAACGTGATGTACACATGTATCATTCTTCACAACATGATTTTGGAGGATGAAGGTAGAGCGGTCGTTACCTACTATGATGACGATGACCCCCAACCAGGTAACGTAACAAACCAAGATAAAGCGGCAAATGAATTGTTGATCAAGTCAAGGGATATACATCACAACCTTCGATCTGATTTGGTGGAACATGTTTCAACGATTCCTGGGTTCGAAACCGACGAAGACGACGAAGAATGATTGTTTTTTATTTTGATAAGTATTATGTATGTTTATGTACTTTTAAAAAAATATGTATGTTTAAGTATTAAATATAAAATATATATATAATAAAAAAAATGTTGATGTGGCTAGGCAACGCCAGCCCAGCCACGCCCAACCCAAGCACCACCATACCCCTTAAAACTTGGCTTTGGGTTTGTAAATATTCAAGATCCACGTGTCAAGTACTGTCCCAACCCTAGCCCAACCGAAGCCCCACCATACCCCACGGTCTTAGCCTTAAATCATGGAAATGGGTACTCACAATTCCCACCAATTTATAAACCAGTTTTTTATAATTTCCTACATATACAAAGGCAAGTTAGGGGAATAGTGCCACGCAGCTGCGTGACACTTTCCTATTGGACCAACCGTTTTATTGTTTAATATTCGTTTTAAAATTACGGTTTCGTCCTTATTTTAAAACAAAATTACGTTTTTGCCCCCACTTCAAAATAAGATTATGTTTCTGTCCCTCGCTCAAAATTACTATTTTGCCCTCGGCTCGAATTATGATTTTATCCCCAGATTACAATTACATTTTTTGCCCCAGTTCAAAATAAAATTTTGCCTTTGCCCCAAACTAAAAATGACGATTTTGCGTTTTCGCACCGTTTCAAAAATTATGATTTCGCCTTTAGTTTAAAATTGTCCGGTTCAAAATAAAAGTATGCTTTTGCCCTCTATTCAAAATTACGATTTTCCCTCAGTTCAAAATTTTGATTTTGTCTCGGTTCAAGTTAAAAATATAGTTTTGTTCCCAGCTTAAATTTACGATTTTGTCCTTAGTGCAAAGTTATATTACGATTTTGTCTCCGGTTCAAATTTATAGTGTTGCCATCACTTTAACTTTTGCCAAATTACGATTTTACCCAACTCAACAAATACAACTTTCCTCACAGTTCAAATTACAGTATTGCTATCGTTTTAGTTTTTTTAGCAAAAATATAAATGTGTGTTTTTAATTGGTTGACTGAATTTAATTTTTTCTCATGTCAAAGAGCTGCCTAACACTCGCTCATTAATCCTTACAAACTACAGTTTTGCCCTGAGCTCAGAACTACGGTCTTGTCATCGTTTTATTTTTTTTTCCTAACAAAACTATAATAGTGTTTTTTTAATTGATTGGGAATTATTCGGCTATCTCCCCGTAACGCGGGCGGGGGCATCAACTAGTTAAAATACATAAATCAAGTTTGTGCTCTTTAGCTCAATAAAAAAATCGAGGATGAACATGATGGCTATCTAATCCGGAAGGTTTTGTTTGGTACCACACACTATTTAGCTCAATAAAAAAATTGAGGGTGAACAAGATGGCTATCTAGAATCCGGACGGTTTTGTTTGGTACCACACACTATGCTACGGTGTTCACTCGGTACCCAAACCCCTTATCATCATTCCTATCTTTTTTTTTTTTTTTTTTTTTTGAACGGCTATCATCATTTCTATCTAGTCCTACATTCTGAGATGCGATAGTGAGTAAATTATTTTTTTATAATAGCGAAACTTCTATATAAATATAGAAGAGTAAACTGCCATTTTGGTCCCTGAGGTTTGATTACTTTTGTCACTTTAGTTCAAAATTCAAACCTTTTTCATCTGGGTCCTTGTGGTTTCAGTTTTATTGCCATTTTTGTCCAAAAATGAAATCAGGTCATACTTGTCTTATAAAATCCTGCAATTTTGTCATTTTTCCTCAGGGGCAAATCAGGTTATATTTGTCTTATAAAATATGGTATTTATTTATAAAAAAAATGATCATTTTGCCCCTGCAGAAAATAACAAAATAATAGGATTTTATAAGACAAATATGACCTGATTTTATTTTTAGACCAAAATGGCAATAAAACTGAAACCAACAGGGACCAAAATGGTAGTTTACTCAATATAGAAAAAACATGCCAGCAAGTAACTAGAACCCGACAATTTAATGGCTAGTAGTGATGGTTGGGTCGATTTAGTACATGGTGGTTGAAAACTATTTATGGTCATTGATTTGGTTGATGGTTTTTTTTCAATATACGGTGTATGTTAGGCTATCTAGCACATTCATCATGGCACTCACGGGAGATGATGTAGCAAGGTAGCTATGGAGTGGACATCACACCACATTAGCGTGAGTACTTGCCGATAGTGCAGTCATGTAGAAAGAAATTGTAAACGGTTTTTTTAGAGGTTTATTGGATTCTATCACCCTCAACTATTGGGTGTTGGCTGATGTCACTCCCAACTATCACTTTGACTTTCATCACTCCCAACTTAACAGTTTGCGTATTGTGTCACTCCGGTTGAGTAGTTTTTGACTCCCCGTTTGTCTTCTAGGAGCAGATTCATCAGCAGTCATTATTAATTTCACAAAGTGTTAGTCTAATATCACAAAGAACATTAGTCAAACACTAAGAAAGGTTTTCCTGCGAAGTGACACAACACACAAATTGTTAAGTTGGGAGTGGTATGAGTCAAACTGATAGTTGGGAGTGGCAGCGGCCAATACCCAATAGTTGGAAGGGTTAAAATCCAATAACCCCTTTTTAGATAATATTTTATATATTAGTTGATTTGTTGATTATTCCTTAATAGCTTGTGCTCTTTAGCTCTTTTAAAAAATCTAAATACTCAATGTTGTTTAATTTTGTTTTTATTAACAGTATGATGTAAACCGTGAACCTTATCTGGTTAGGGGCTTTGACACATACTTGTATCGGATGGAAATTTTCACACTTCAACGATGATAATGATAAGTAGATATTAATTTTTTTTCTTTGTATTGTTTGCGTTAATTAGTTACAGAGTTTAACTGGAGTAAACTGCAATTTGCGTCTTGTGGTATACGCAAAATTGCTCCTCATTCCTCTCCCTAAATCTCTAAAAGTTGTAATTTCCTTCTTGAGTCCCATTAATTTCTGTTAATTAAAATTTTTTGAGAAATGGGAGAAAATTATGATTAGTAGTGGCCAGGGAATAGATGATATCAAAATATCTATGGTAGGTATTTATTCAATCAAATGATTAAATGGACTTTTGGATGTTGTCGCTAAGTCGTTGAATGAAACTAATCATCATTCATCAGATTTAACCATTCTAGAAAACCAGAAATAAAAATGTGAAATCAATAGAAGTTTATCCTACGATCGCACCAATCACTATATCTCCAATTGCCAAATTTTTTTTAAACAAAGGGATATTGGATTTTAATAATCCAAAGTTTCACCCGTTGGCCACTAATAATCCTAACTTCAAAAATTCCCTGTAATAATCCCAACTTGTATGATTTTGGCCCCTAATGATCCTTTGCTAACTGGGTTATAACCCAGTTAGTTTTTTGCTGACTGGGATGCTGACGTGGCACCATCACCACCTCCACCTCCTCCTCCTCCACTGCCACCACCATCTCCTCCAGCCACCACCATCATCTCCGACCACCACCATCACCCACCACCATCACCTCCGACCACCTCCACCTCCACCCACAGTCTTCCAGCACCGGAAAAACACTATCACCTCCGATTCACCATATCCACCGAACACCCCACCCTTCCAACCTCCGGCCACCACCATTAAACTGTCATCCACAACTCCAACCGCTTCACCGCGGCGGAGAAGGTCACTAGAGGTTGGAGATGACAAGTGGTGGTCTCCTTTGGTGGTTTTAGGGGTAAAGAAGGTCGTCGGAATAAGTTACAGGTCACCGGAGTTGCGTAGATGGTGGAAATTTTAAACTTTTGAGAAGCGGAGAAGATTACAGGAGGTCTGAGATGATTGGTGGTGGTCTCGTTTGGTGGTTTCATGGGTAAAACGGGTCGTCGGAATAAGTTGCAGGTCACCGGAGTTGGGTAGATGATGGAGGTGGTCGGAGGTGATAGTGGTTTCCGGTGGTAGATGATGGTGGTGGTCGGAGATGATGGTGGTGACTGGAGGAGATGGTGGTGGCAGTGGAGGAGATGGAGGTGGTCGGAGATGATGGTGGTGACCGGAGGAGATGATGGTGGTGACTGGAGGATTATTACCGGCCAATTAGTGAAACTTGGGATTATTGGTGGCCAAAATCTTACAAGTTTTAAACACGTCAGCTGCCACGTCACCTGCCACGTCACTTTTAACTAACCCAGTTAGACAAGGATCATTGGTGGCCAAAATCTTACAAGTTGGGACTGTTGTAGGCAATTTTTGAAGTTGGGATTATTACCGGCCAATTAGTGAAACTTGGGATTATTAAAATCCAATACCCCTTAAACAAAATATAAATCTCATTCATATTTGTCAAGTTACATCAAAACAGAAGGTAGACGGGCAACAAGCTGCGCCGCAACCCCTTTCTGAATTACAAACCCTAATCTACCAAAGACAAAACTCCGTCCCCCTGAGGCTGAGCAATTGTTTTGGATGACCCATTGGACCCTGGTCAGGAATTGGATAGCTTCTGGCGCTAGGAAGCCAAATGTGTCAAAGGCAAAAGGGACAAAAACATGCTGGTTCTCTGCACAAACTTTAGCGTGCTTATCAACTTTCTTCGATTCTGCCTTTCTTGCTGCTTGTCCAGCTACAAACCCGTTTTCCCTTAAACCAACCAGAGGGGAAACCCCCATGAGGTTGATGCGTGTGAAGTGTGTATATGAATTTAAGTATATTTAAAGCCCTTTTACACTTTCTTTAGCCAAGTTTTAAATTTATAAAACACGATATTTACTAACACTAAACACACATATGGGCAAGTGCACCCATCGTGAGCGTAGTATAGTGTTGGTAAGATACCGAGGTCGTCCAAGGACACAAGCGCTTTTAGTGCCGGTTTATCCTCAACGTCTAATCAAATCAAAAAGTTTAGAAAAATGTTTTAAGCTAAGAAAAATAAAAACTAATTAAAATGCTGAAAAATTAAAATAAAAGAAAAACAGATAGACAAGATGAATCACTTGGTTCCGACTCGTGTATAGTGTAACATTTGATTATTTCCGCACTTTTGCACTTATTTAAGAGATTATCTTAGTTATTGTAGTAGGCCCCTCTTTTGAAGGTGACGTTACCCTCAACCCAGTAGTTTGAGTCAGCAAGGATACAATCCTAAAGGGTCGGATTATTGAAAGATAATGAATTAAGTTATTAATGCAAATTATGGTAGGCCCCTCTTTTGGAGGTGACGTTACCCTCGACTAAGTAGTCTAAGTCAGCAGGGATACAGTCCTAAATAGTCGGGTTATAGTATTAATAGTAGTTTAACTTATGAGGGGATCAAAGAGTTTGGACCCCCGCCATCCAATACCGTTAAGTATTGAAGGAGGTCCTACTAAATTTGACCCAGGTCCATTGCAGGACCTCTAAACGCTGAACAATGGCAAGACTCTTACCAAACCGTTCCCTTAATGTCACACCCCGATATTTCCACGTTTGACCGGTGGGCCCGGTAGGGGAGTATCGTGACGTAGTTGATATCATCATAGTCAAATAACACAATATATCAATGCACAGCGGAAGCAAAAGATAAATATATTACAATCCGAATATAAAGTAATATCAAGTATTACAACGGAAAGTAAAGGATCCACGGGCTGATCTTAAAACATAAACATTGTTCAACAGACTTTAGACGCCTAGAACTTGCAAGATTCCTTATTAACGTCCTGAGCAGCTTCCAGCCTATTACGTACTTGTACCTGTCACCTAGACTTTTGAAAATACGTCAGTTTTCACTGGTAAATACACTCAACCGACTCATTTGGAAATGTTTATGAAAATTGGTTTAGGTGCACAAGGCACGAAAATATTTTGACACTTTGATTAAAATGCACAAGGCAAAATTAATCTTTTATACTTGGGACAATCATATTTATAATCTTGTATACAGATTTACATGTTCGTTGTACGTTTAGGGCCCGATGTAGAAACCGAGTCAAAGTTAACAAACACACCACAGTATAGGCCCACAAGAGAGTGGGATACTGTTTCCCTTATGCACTGTCAGGTGTATGCCTACATCCCGTGCATAAGTCGTGGCCATTTTATAATACAATGATGTCAAGGATATCCGGGACATGGTCATTAACCCCTAAAGGCTTTTATTTCAAACAATACAGATTAAAACGGGTTACCTCAATAATTTAATCACAATACGACTAAACATTCAATACCCGACCAAGCGGTATTATTATAATACCGTATCCCAAGCCCGTATAGGGAAAATAAGTTAAGAGTATTTACCTGAGCTAGCTCCTGTCTTAAATAACAAGAATTATAATAACTCAGCCGTATTCACTTAAGTAAGCGTAGGTACAATTTACCGGAAGGCTCTAGTCTGGAATGATGGTATAAATAACCAATTAGAATACTAACGGGTCTTTAATTAAGCCTAAACTTAGACCGGTTAGTTTTTAAAGAAAGATACGGTTCAAACGCAATGATAAGGCGAATACCGGTTTAGAATGTGGTTTTGACCCGGCAAGATTGTATGCTTGTTTAATATGGGTAACTTAAACACATTCTGGATTTTTGAGATGAAAATGATATGGTTTGACCCGTTTCGGCTAAATTATGTAAACAAGTTACATAAGCCGATCCGAACGCGAAAAGTGCGTAACGAGTAACCAACTGAATCATATACGGGTTTCCTAAGTTAATATGTCTTAATTATGTTGTGATATCAGTAGGATACCTTCCATTATGCCCAAAACGAGTTTAATCTCAATTTAAGCCCCGTAGGGGTATTTTGGTCATTTTAAAGATTATAAAAGAGGTTAAATGAAATTCTGAGATTCGGGTCCGAATACATCAGTAAAATAACTTATTTTATTAGGTCATATCAGTTGGTAATAGGTCTTATGTGACAAAATGGTTTTAAACCCAAACTATGCGTTTATTACGCGTGAAAAGCTATTTTAAGCGATTTCCGGGTTATACAGGAAATCTGAGTTTTCTGATCAGGTTATAAAGTTTAAAATACTTCATTTATTAAATAAAATTAGTAGCAATTGGATTGGTGTCAAAATACTATGTAGAACTCTTTTTATACACAAAAAGGGTATAATTGGTATTTACCGAATTAATGCCATAACCTTAGGTTATGAGCAGGTTTAAAATAATTAAAAATATTTAAAAATCCCAAAATATTATATTACATCAGTGGGTAAAAGGTTTGGTGTCAAAAATTGGGTTTAGATAGGCTTTATGCTAATTGCGCCGTTTAATTACTAAAAGGCGTTATAATTACGCTAATGAGCATAACTCCTAATCTAGACCTCCAACTGATGTGAAATTTTAGGGACATGTTTATAAATCAGTAATAAAGATTATTGTCCTTTCATATTTCCAAAATTCTCGTTTTATGGTCAAAAGGGCATTATGGTCAACATTAAGCATTTAACGGAAACGTGTAAACGAATCGGACAATCAACGATCCAACCACAGAGGGTTATACTATCATGTAACCTGGTCCTAAGGAAGCTCTAAGGCACTTCCAAACCATACTAAATCGGGTCAGAACTGAAGTCAAAGCAAAAGTCAAAGTTTTGCGACTTTTGGTTCCGAACCGGGTCTAAACAGAAAATTGTCGGGTCGAACATGCTTAGACATGTTCTTACATTAATTACTAAGTTATAAGAGTAATAAAATAGGTTGCAAAGCTTCTACATTGTTAATTAGGCGTTAATTCGCAAATTAAGGTTCTGTTGACTTTTTCTAATCAACTTTGACCCGACATTTGATCTAGTTAGAGTGGGAATCAGAGGGAGCCCTTTTAAGGGTTTAATGCCCACATAATTACCAACTTATAACTACTTTCAATTCGACTAATCACTGGACCATTAATGATTAATCGCTAAGTCAACCGTTAATTACGACAGTTTGACTTTTAAGCAAATACTAAGTAAAAACTCAATTAAGAAAGGTTAAGCATACTTACTGAAGTCTTATGCACGATTAGGAAGGACTTGGGTCTGCTCTTAAGCTCCAGGAAGCTCCACAAGTGCAGATGGAATGAGTGATCACAAGTTGCAACATGAATGGCCTTTTTATAGTGATTTTGATCCATTAGATTGTTGACAACTCATGCTACCATGGATCCCAGATCATTTACAAGTGCCCCTAAGGCCTAGGAACATGTAGGGGGCGCCCAAGGATGTGGAAAATCGATTATAAGTCGGTTAGAAGGCATAACAGGCTGCTGCCAAACGTTTTCTGCATCTGGGCAAGTCAGGCGGCCCGCGTAAGCTCCTGGCATGGCTTACGCAGCCCGTATGGACCTCCTGCTCAGACTTTAAACTTTTTAGTTATTGCATGTTGGCTCTTGGCTCTTCGAAAGGTCATTATACCTTTGTTTCTTGCAATTTGAGCCCTCTAAATTGACACATAAGGGCTTCAAGACTTATACCCACTTTGTTAAGTCCTTGGTCACTTCATGTTTACCCGAAAAGTCACAAACTTCATCGTTGACGCTTTTAACCCCTCGTATACGAATCTTATCATAACTTTCTCATACGATAACGAAACTTTATGAAATTTTTATCATGTATTCTAGTGAGCATATTTAATCGTTACAAAGCTTCGGGTTTGCTAAAAGGTCATTCAGAGGTATACTTTAAACATGTTGACACATTTAACCCCTGCAGTTTGTAATCTCTCACTTTCTTTCATATTTAGCTTCGTATGATCCATGATTTATTCGTTTGAAGGTATGAGCATCATGTAGGGTTACTGTAAAGTATATTTATCCCTTGTTGACATTCTGAACCCTTATATTCCCATGCTTTTTCATGTTTGTCAACTTTAGTCCCTCTAGAGTATACTTTCACACGTTCAAACTTATGACACATGTCAATACATTATAGGACGTGAATTTTCGAGGTGTTACACTTAACCCCCGACCAGGTAGCCAACATACCTCCATATAGACCGTGGAAATATGAATGGTGAAAATATTTTATTTTATATAGACAGTAAAATAATGTCAAGACACCACGGACAAACGATAAGGAAGAATCACCTTCAACATAAGAAACTAGTTATTAAAGTCATTAATACAAAACCAAGTAAAAAGTGCGAAAAGATTAGAAATAAAAAGTATTACACTAGACACTTGTCTTCACCAAGTGATGTAAGAGACTTAGGCAAATATGGCCTTGATTGTCAAGAACTCTTACGATCAATCTTGGATCCCGAGACGACTCACACACTCTATGATGGACAATGGATGATGGTGGTGGATGATGGTGTTATGGTGGTGGTGGGTGGTTGGTGAAGTGTGAGAGAGGTGGTGTGCCAAGGGATGGTTTGAGCTTAAGCCAAGCACTCCTATTTATAGGCTGAACATAACCTCGGGCACGACCCCGTGTCCACATCCTTCTCTTTCTTCATTTATTGCAGCTTGTCTTTATTAGTTGACCACACCCCCGTGTCCGCTGAGCACGACCCCGTGTGCAGAAGAATCTTTGTACTATAAAGATTTTCCTGGATTGTGCGAATCTTATAGTTGACCACGGCCCCGTGTCCGCTGAGCACGGCCCCGTGGTGGGCAATAGAAACTTCTACCACTTTGTCTTTTCTGCTGACACTTGGGCACGCCCCCGTGTTGGTTGAGCACGGGGCGTGTTCAGTCTTCTGTCTTCTTGTTTTGCTTGGGAAGATGCTGTCGTGGGGTCGGGCATGTCACGTTTGTCCCTTTTCTTGTATTTATGTTAGATTTTGCTGTCTTTTTGCTTCTTTTGTTAATTTGAGCTCATTTAATCCTGAAAATACAAAAGGAAGACAAAAGCACACTTTTTCCAACATTAGTACTAAAAAAGGGTTAGTTTTATGCCACAATTGATGTAATTTATATGTTGCATTTTGCACACATCAAATACCCCCACACTTGAATCTTTGCTTGTCCTCAAGCAAAACTCTTTAATATGTGGCTTTTACACTCCCAAATGGAATGGGTAGAAAAGAAGGTTTTTTGGGCTTGTCATAGAGTGTCGGGATTTTCAAGATTCTTTATTTAGTTTTATTTTTATTTATTTACAATCCTATTCGTCATGATTTATTTAAAACTTTTCATAAGATAAATTACTTATTAGGGCATAACATGCCTCTTTAAAATTCTATTTATATACAAGTTCACATACCTCACGGGGATCACTCAACACTCGGCCGAAAATGTATTTTTGTGGATCACTCGAGAGCGACATGGAACTTACTCCTACCATATGCTTGCCAAGCAATCAATCCTCCTCCTTTTTAACTATATACCTTTGTAAATATCAAGAGGACTTTTTGGGTGAAGGGTTAGGCTTGGGTTAAAGGTAGGTGGTTGGGTTAGTGGTTAGTAGAAAAAAGGGTGAAAAAGCGTAAAAAGCATCGGTTTTCGTAAGACTTTCTATTTTTCAACTTTTTATTTTGATGAAGCCATTATTTCAAACAAAGTTATTTTCGATGAACTTGTTTGTTTATTTCTTTTGCTTCATCACACACACACACACACACACACACATATATATAACTAGGGGGATTTTGGGTTGGTGGTAAAAAAAAAAGAAAAAATAATGGTGTAGAAATAAAAAGGGTTAGTCCTAATGCCTCCATCATTTACTTACTCGGGTTTAAGTTTGTAAAGACCGGGAATGTATCGTCATGGAAAGTTCTAGAGTCGTAAGAACCAAGCGGCTATTCACACAAGAAACGAAAAATGAACATTTAGTTTAATGATATGTAATTGTATGCTCAATAAAGGCTCAAAACTCACTTTTGTGGGAATGGGTTTTTTATGTGATCAAGTATATATAATTAAATTTTAACTAAGCTTGTCATGCCTTTTCATAATTTTCTTATGTTGGTTCTTTTTATCACGACGCTATCGGTTGTAAATTTGTAAAAATATAACCTTTTTAGAACTTGAAATTCCCAAATTAAACCTAGACAAGTAAAAAAATGAAAATTTTTGAAAAAATTTGGGGTGATTAGCGGTTCCAATAGAGTTTTGTGTAAGACTTGTATTTAGGACTTGCAAGATTCAAGGTTTTAGCATCCCTCCCCCCCCCCCCCCCACACTTAAATTACACATTGTCCTCAATGTGTCCCAAAAATAAGTTTAGGTTGATTGAATGTGTAAAAAGGGTGAAAAAGCAAAAAATTTATGTTACTGGGCGCTGGACACGGCCCCGTGTTGTCCGGGCACGGTCCCGTGTTCAAGTGCCAGTAACAAAAATTAAACAAAAGAAACAGAAGCCTGGACACGGGGGCGTGTTGGGTGAACACGACCCGTGTCCAGTTACCTGAACTGGGTCTTTTCTGCAGACTGTGCAACACGGGGCCGTGTTGGGCGGACACGGCCCGTGCCGAACCTACTGTAAACGAAGAAAATCGTCGGATGACTCTGTTTTCCTGCATGGGGTGCTGGTTCAAGTTTTCCCTTTTTTCCTTTGCCATCCCGAGGGTGTTTTATTCCTGAAAATTAAAACTAAACTAGAAAACATAAAAACTAATCTAAATTAAAACTAAGGATAGTTCCGCGGAATGCCTCCGTGGTGCGCCACGTTTATAGGGTCCTTGGCTAGACCCAAAGCCTGGTCAGATGTTACTCAAGCGGGATGTTTCGCATCCCATGTTACACCGTCGGAGAGCGTCATCCAAGCTTGAGTCTATGACCTTCATGTAGTCGACCGGGTCTTCGTCTTGTACTCGCTTTCCCACTCCAAACTTCACTTCCTCGTCCCCAAACTTCAATGTTAGTGTTCCGTCATTCATATCAACCACTGCTTGGGCGGTGGCTAGAAATGGCCTCCTGAGGATGAGAGGAACATCGGCGTCTTCTTCCATGTCTAAGATGACAAAGTCGGTTGGGAAAACGAAATTGTCAACTTTGACCAATAGATTTTCAGCGACACCTTGTGGAAATTTGACGGATCTGTCGGCGAGTTGTATGCTCATCTTTGTAGGGCTCGTTGTTCCTAGGCCGAGTCGTTTGAACATTGATGTGGGCATGAGGTTAATGATAGCCCCAAGATCGGCTAACGCATTACGAACGGGGGATTCCCCAATTGAGCAAGGAATCGTGAAGCTTCCGGGATCAATTTTCTTTTGTGGGAGTTTGTTGAGTACTAAGGCGGAGCATTCTTCGCCTAAGTTAACTAATTGCAATGATTCAATTTTCCTTTTATGAGTGAGGAAGTCCCGCATAAATTTTGCATATTTAGGCATTTGGGTAAGGACTTCAATAAAAGGAATATTAACATGCAATTGTTTTAGTAAATTTTCGAACTTTGCGAATTGCTCATCCGTCTTTTGACGATTTAACCTACCGGGGTATGGAATCGGAGGAGTCTTTGTGTGCTCTCGATTTGGTAAAGAAGCCTCTTCTGGTTGGGGTGCGGGTGGAGTCGTGGTTTGGCTGGACTGGCTTCTTTCTTCTGGCGGTAATGGAGCCTCCTCGGGACCCATGGTTCGATTTCTCAATGTGATGAGATGTACTTGTGCTTTTGGGTTGGTTTCGGTATTGCTAGGTAATGCGCCTTGTGGTCTCTCAGAGAAATTTTGAGCTACTTGACTTAATTGTTTTTCAATGTTTTGAATGCTAGCTTGTTGATTTCTAAAATTCGATTCCAATTGCTGAAATCGATCCGAGTTTTTCTTTTCGGTGTTGGAGATGAGGCGAGATACAGTATCTTCAAGCCTTTCTCGTCCACCTTATTGTTGAGAAAAGTTTTGTGGTTGTTGAAAGTTAGTTCTTTGGTTTTGTTGGTTACTACTATTGCCGGGATCTCTCCAACCAAGGTTTGGGTGGTTACGCCATCCTTGGTTGTAAGTACCCGTTGGAGGACCCGACAGCCTAGGTCTGTTATCAATGTAGTTTATCGTTTCTGTTTGTTCATCTAATTCTTTCATACAACTCCAATTTTCATGTGGTCCACCACACCCTTCACAAGCCATAACCGAGACCGTTTTTGTCATTTCTATTTTTTTTTTATTTTTTGAAGAAAGGGCTTCGATTTGGGCTTGTAAAGAAGTGCTTTCATCAACCTTATGGGCGCCCGGGGCAATAGATTTATTGCCTCGGGTAGTGTGCCATTGAAAATTGGTTTGAGCAATTTCCTCAATTTAATTATATATTTCATTTGGGCGACGATTACCTAAAAGTCCCCCGGAGCTAGAATCAAGTGTTTGTCTTGTGTGTGGCAGCAACCCATTGTAGAAAGTGGATACTTGTTGCCATACCGCAAGACCGTGATGAGGACACTTTCTTAGTAGCTCCTTGAACCTTTCTCAAGTTTCATATAAGGATTCCCCATCTTCTTGTGAATATGTATTAATTTCAGTCATTAATTTAGCCGTTTTAGCAGGAGGGAAATACTTATATAGAAACTTTTGGGCTAGTTCATCCTAGGTGTTTACAGAGCCAACTGGGAGGGTGTTAAGCCAAGCCTTAGCTCGGTCTTTTAGTGAAAATGGAAACATCCGAAGGCGAATGGCGTCGTTTGATGCTCCATTGATCCGAAAGGTATCACATATTTCTAAGAAATTAGTAATATGTAGATGGGGATCCTCGTCCGCAAGCCCATGGAAGGTTGCGGAGTTTTGAAGCATTTGTATCAAATGTGGCCGAAGTTCGAAGTTGTTGGCTTCGACATTCGGTGCATTGATAGCGGCGCCTAGATTACCTACGGTGGGTCGTAGGTAATCCATGAGGGTACGTTGGTCCGCCATTGGAAGTGGGTCCCCCGAAACTTTCTCTTGGTTTTTAGCTTTAAGTCTTTTTCTGAGAAAGCATTCGGGTTCTTCTAGAGGTTCTTTTATATCTCTACTAGAACTGGAGCTCATGCACTACGTAGGAAGTTCAAATGTGGCGCCTTGGTTCCAAGTCCTGCAACAAAAACAGAAAAGAACGCTTGGTCAGAAGGTTCACCACGACCCCGTGTTCAGTGAACACGGCCCGTGGTCGGAGATACAGTGATTGTTTTCCGGATCCCTGTTACTGGGGAGTTGGGCACGGCCCCGTGTTGCACCGACACGGCCCCGTGTTTAGCTCTCTGTAACTCGGAAAATAAAAACTGCCAGTAACAATGCTGAGCACGGCCCGTGTCCGACCTGGCACGGCCCGTGCTGAGTTCTGCAGAAGCTGAAAAATTAAGAAAAATCCTAAAAAAAATAGAAAAATAAGAAAAACGGTTAGGCCGCTGATTCCTAACTTTCTTAAAATCCTTGTGTCCCCGGCAGCGGCGCCAAAAACTTGATGCGTGTGAAGTGTGTATATGAATTTAAGTATATTTAAAGCCCTTTTACACTTTCTTTAGCCAAGTTTTAAATTTATAAAACACGATATTTACTAACACTAAACACACATATGGGCAAGTGGACCCATCGTGAGCGTAGTATAGTGTTGGTAAGATACCGAGGTCGTCCAAGGACACAAGAGCTTTTAGTACCGGTTTATCCTCAACGTCTAATCAAATCAAAAAGTTTGGAAAAATGTTTTAAGCTAAGAAAAATAAAAACTAATTAAAATGCTGAAAAATAAAAATAAAAGAAAAACAGATAGACAAGATGAATCACTTGGTTCCGACTCGTGTATAGTGTAACCTTTGATTATTTCCGCACTTTTGCACTTATTGAAGAGATTATCTTAGTTATTGTAGTAGGCCCCTCTTTTGAAGGTGACGTTACCCTCAACCCAGTAGTTTGAGTCAGCAAGGATACAATCCTAAAGGGTCGGATTATTGAAAGATAATGAATTAAGTTATTAATGCAAATTATGGTAGGCCCCTCTTTTGGAGGTGACGTTACCCTCGACTAAGTAGTCTGAGTCAGCAGGGATACAGTCCTAAATAGCCGGGTTATAGTATTAATAGTAGTTTAACTTATGAGGGGATCAAAGAGTTTGGACCCCCGCCATCCAATACCGTTAAGTATTGAAGGAGGTCCTACTAAATTTGACCCAGGTCCATTGCAGGACCTCTAAACGCTGAACAATGGCAAGACTCTTACCAAACCGTTCCCTTAACCCCCGACCAGGTAGCCAACATACCTCCATATAGACCGTGGAGATATGAATGGTGAAAATATTTTATTTTATATAGACAGTAAAATAATGTCAAGACACCACGGACAAACGATAAGGAAGAATCACCTTCAACATAAGAAACTAGTTATTAAAGTCATTAATACAAAACCAAGTAAAAAGTGCGAAAAGATTAGAAATAAAAAGTATTACACTAGACACTTGTCTTCACCAAGTGATGTAAGAGACTTAGGCAAACATGGCCTTGATTGTCAAGAACTCTTACGATCAATCTTGGATCCCGAGACGACTCACACACTCTATGATGGACAATGGATGATGGTGGTGGATGATGGTGTTATGGTGGTGGTGGGTGGTGGGTGAAGTGTGAGAGAGGTGGTGTGCCAAAGGGATGGTTTGAGCTTAAGCCAAGCACTCCTATTTATAGGCTGAACAGAAGCTCGGGCACGGCCCCGTGTCCGGTGGGCACGGCCCCGTGTCCACATCCTTCTCTTTCTTCATTTATTGCAGCTTGTCTTTATTAGTTGACCACGCCCCCGTGTCCGCTGAGCACGACCCCGTGTGAATCTTTGTACTATAAAGATTTTCCTGGATTGTGCGAATCTTATAGTTGACCAGGGCCCCGTGTCCGCTGAACACGGCCCCGTGGTGGGCAATAGAAGCTTCTACCACTTTGTCTTTTCTGCTGACACTTGGGCACGCCCCCGTGCTGGCTGAGCACGGGGCGTGTTCAGTCTTCTGTCTTCTTGTTTTGCTTGGGAAGATGCTGTCGTGGGGTCGGGCATGTCACGTTTGTTCCTTTTCTTGTATTTATGTTAGATTTTGCTGTCTTTTTTGCTTCTTTTGTTAATTTGAGCTCATTTAATCCTGAAAATACAAAAGGAAGACAAAAGCACACTTTTTCCAACATTAGTACTAAAAAAGGGTTAGTTTTATGCCACAATTGATGTAATTTATATGTTGCATTTTGCACACATCAAGGTCCACATAAGCATGTTTCCCCCTAGCCCAACCAAAGACGAGCAAATCCGATGGTCACAGAGTAGATCTCCTTTCCATAGGGTCCGTAAGGAAGTTCACAGGAGCCTCTTTCTTAGCCGAAATCTCAACTCTTCTCAGGATGTCCCACAAAACATCTCGCACCCAGTCATGCCAAAATTGTCATGATTTTTGCTTTTGCTATATATATACTACAAAAAAGAGTGCCAGACAGTTTATATATACTACAAATCATATGGACGGGAATAGTGTCAGACACTTACTGTTGTTTGGTATAGAGAATAATCTCAGATTTGGGTTTGAATTGTATTGAAAAATTGTATTGTACTAAATTAGGGTTACACAAAGATGTTGTTTATATAGACCACCATATTACACACTAGCCCCTATACTATTTTGTTTCCTTCTTTCCGACACTCCCCCTCAAGTTGAGTAGTGGGATCTCCAATACTTAACTTGCTCAAATAGCTACTAAAAACATTTCCGTTGACTGCTTTTGTGAGAATATCTGCGAGTAGATCTTTTGATGATATATATGGGAGCTCTATGATCCTTTCCTCCAGTTTTTCCTTGATGAAATGTCAATCTACCTCCACGTGTTTTGTTCGATCATGCTGAACTGGATTTTCTGAGATTTGTATTGCAGCTGTGTTGTCGCACATAATTTTACTAGGTGCTACCCTTTGGGAGAAACCAATGTCTTCTAGAAGTTTCCTGATCCAAAGAACTTCGCTTAACCCTCGAGCTATGCCTCTGAACTCTGCTTCTGCACTCGACACAGCGACCACCTTCTGTTTCTTACTCCACCAGGTAACAAGGTTTCCACCAACCAAGGAGAAGTACCCAGATGTTGACCTTCGATTTCCCTTATCTCCTGCCCAGTCGGCGTCAATGTAGAGCTCAACATTTAAATGTCCATTTGCTTTGAACAACACTCCATGGCCTGCGGTCCCCTTTAGATACCTTAGAATTCTTTGAGCAGCTTCCATGTGGGCAACTTGCGGTTGATGCATAAACTGACTTACCACTCCAACAGCATAAGCTATATCAGGGCGAGTGTGAGAGAGATAAATTAACTTGCCCACGAGCCGTTGATACCTTTCTTTGTCTGTAATCTCGCCATTAAGTTCCATGTGAAGATTATGGTTCACCACCTTTGGCGTATCTGCTGGTTTACAATCAATCAAACCAGTTTCCGCCAGGAGATCAAGGACATACTTCTTTTGGCAGATGAAAATCCCCTGTTTAGACATGAGAACTTCTATTCCGAGGAAATACTTGAGATTCCCAAGGTCTTTCATTTCAAACTTTGAAAACAAATTCTTTTCCAGCTGTGCTATCTCTTCTACATCATTTCCAGCGATAATCATGTCGTCTACATATATGATCAGGCAAGTTACGAGGCTATTTCTTCTTTTGAGGAACTGGGTATGATCAGCGTTACTTTGGTAATACCCGTATTCTTTCATGTCCAAGGTGAACTTTCCAAACCAGGCCCGAGGTGACGGTTTTAGCCCGTATAGAGATTTCTTCAACCGACAAACTTCCCCATCTTTAAAACCCCCTGAAAAACCTGGAGGTGCTTCCATGTAGACTTCTTCCGCTAGGTCTCCATGGAGAAATGCATTTGTAACATCAAATTGATGGAGAGGCCAATTCTTATTGGCTGCCACAGAGAAGAGGACTCTGATGGTGTCCATTTTTTGCAACCAGAGAAAACGTCTCAGAGTAATCGATCCCATACATCTGAGTGTACCCTTTGGCTACAAGTCGAGCTTTGTATCTTCCAATAGAACCATCTGGTTTATACTTAATTGAATACACCTAACGGCAGCCAACTATTTTCTTTCCTTTTGGGAGAATGCACTTTCCCACGTATTGTTTTTCATAAGAGCTTGCATCTCTGTTTCGATCGCTTCTTTCCAGTTCTTCATACCTTGCGCTTCCTTTACAGAGCCAGGTATTTGTTAGGAGTATAGAGAGGTGACAAATGCTTTCGCACTGTTAGATAAGTTCCCATTAACTATATTAGCTATAGGATACCTTGAAGTTCTGGTTTCCCTCTCTGGCGAGTACCGTTTTGGTGGGACCCCTCTATTGGCTCTAGGAGGGAGAGGGTATCTTCCGGTTGTCTCTGCTGCAACTGGTTCCACCTGTTCAACGACTTGTTTAACCTCTTCCATATCTGGTTCACCCTGTTCCACATCTGGTTCAACCTGCGGAGTAGGTTCCGTTGCTGTCGGTTCTATATGTTCCCCTGTTTTCTCATGGTTATAAAACATAGAACATCCAAGGTCCTCAGTATTTCTTACCTCAGGTATCACGTTGGATGGACTTTCTTCAGTGGTACTGTGCTCCACAGGTTGTGTGGTTGTGTTTGAAGGACTCCCAGTACTGTAATGATTTTCTGTTGTTACTTCTTCAGATGAGGGAAGTTGGGTTAGCCAACTCAGGGTGTCTATACATTCATTCTCCCCCTGACCACTGAGTTGGGTGTCATAAAAGTATTTTGTTTCAAGGAAGTCAACGTTCATTGTGGTGAACATTTGATGAGTTTTTGGATTATAACACCGGTAACCTATTTGGTCGATCCCATAGCCGACAAATACACATTTCTCAGCACATGGGCCGAGTTTGTTTCGGTTGATTTTGGGTATGTGGACAAATGCGGTACACCCGAAGATCCGAGGTTCAAGTGTAAGAGGATGAGGAATACTGGCAGACTTAGACATACAATCTAAGGGAGTCTTAAATTTAAGAGCTTTTATGGGAAGCCGATTCAGGAGATACCCGGAGGTTGCAACTGCCTCTGGCCAGAAAGATTTAGGAACCTGAGATTTAATTAAAAGGGCTCGAGTCATTTCAAGAATAATACGGTTTTTCCGTTCAGATACACCGTTTTGTTCGGGGGTATAAGAACAAGAGGTTTGGTGAATTAATCCTTTGGTTTTAAAGAATTGTTTCATGGATGTATTGACAAATTCCCCTCATTGTCGGATCGAAGGATTTGGATTTGCGTTCGGAATTGAGTTTGATTCATAGCATAAAACGTGATAAATTTTTTCGTAAACTTCGGCTTTGTTTTTTTTAAAAATTTACCCATGTCATGCGAGTGCAATCATCCACGAATAGTATAAAGTACCGAAGACCCTGCCCCCATCACAGGAGCAGGACTCCACACATCAGAATAGATTAGTGAAAAAGGTGAAGCAACTTTCGTATTGCTAGGTTTAAATGGTCGTCGATGGCTTTTAGAACGAAGACAGGTTTCACAGTCTATTTTTCCATTTGAAGGGAAGAGTTTTGGAAATAAAAGGTGCGAATAACCATGGGATGGGTGTCCCAAACGTCTATGCCATAGCCAGGCTTCCCGGTTTTCAGTTCCATGAGCTAACATCACAGTACCCTGTTGAGCCACTTCATCCACGTAGTACAATCCGTGGTGCTCAGTACCACGTCCGATAATAACACCCGTCCTGATATCATGTAGCATGCAGAAAGTAGGGTGCATTAGTATCGTGCAATTCAATTCTTTGGTAATATGACTAATTGAGATCAATTTGTGTGATAATGACGGAACATAGAGACAATTTGATAATTTCATAGTTGGTGAAATTTCAATTACTCCACCTCCTTTCACTTGCATCGTTCCGTTATTTACTGTATGGATCTGAGTTTTTTGAGGTTGGGTCATTGAGCATATGTCTAATGGTTCAAACGTCATGGTGTCAGTGGCACCAGAATCAAATATCCAAGAGCTGTTTTTCCATTATTGATTTCCATTTTTTGTAAATAAGCTGTCGGTACAGCGTATTTAATAAATATGCTGGATACTTGAACTCGCGTTCAAGATTTATCAATTACGACGGTAACAAAACTGGGCCACTTAAATCCGCCAAAATAACGACGCCAGGGAATGGCGTTAGCTTACCGGCGTATTTATCAAATACGTGGGGCAACTTGAACTCGCGTTCAAGATTTAAAATCGCCCGCAACTAACAAATCCGCTACTGATGGACAACAACGTTATCAAACCGGGCAAATTTATCAAAAGGTAGGTGTATTTATCAAAAGATAAGTGTGGCGTATTTATCAAAAAGTAGGTGTGGAAAAGAAACAGTGGTGCTTATAGGGTTTGTAAATATCCAAATGGCAAAAGGTAGGTGTATTTATCTAAGGCTTTCTAGAAGACATTTATCAAAAGTGGCTGCCTTATCTCCAAGATCTATACCTGCAAAAACAAACACGATTAGAAGCTTGATTTTTCTGGGTTTTTTACAAAGCGATCAACAGGGGTTTCCAAAGAGATCAGAGTCTACAACTTCATAGATCTCTAATTCCTCCAGTCACCAGTGACGGTTACAAAACCCTAATTCAACAACAAAATTTCTAAAAAAACAAAGCAGTGGTGGTTCTCGGCGGCAGTTCGCCGGTCGGAAAGCCGTAGAGGGGATTGCACTGGTTTTGTTTTTTTTTTTCGATCGGTACACTAGGGTTTACCAACAAAGGTTGGATTGGCTGCTGTTGATGTTGTTTCCGGTGTCGACGACGGCTGTTGACATTGTTTCGTAGTTTGATTTCGATTGGATTGGCTGCTATTGATTTTAATTTCAGGTTTGAGGTTGGATTGGAGAAAGTTGTAGAATCATAAACTCTGCTCTGATACCATGTTGTTCATTATAGAGAATAATCTCAGATTTGGGTTTGAATTGTATTGAAAAATTGTATTGTACTAAATTAGGGTTACACAAAGATGTTGTTTATATAGACCACCATATTACACACTAGCCCCTATACTATTTTGTTTCCTTCTTTCTGACACTTACCCACGGGTCCAGCCAAATTACTCTTTTGCCTTCGGTTCAAATTTGCAGTTTTGCTATCGTTTTTGTTTTTTTTCCTGGACTAATTACGACTTTGCCCCTATAGTCATGGTTTTATTTTTTTGACAAAACTATGATATTGTTTTGTTTTAATTGGTTGACTCGGTATAATTTTTATTCGTGTCAGGCGACTACCTGGCACACGCTCATCTATCCTGAAAATTACAATTTTGCCCCCAGTTTAAAATTAGTCTTTCCATCGTTTTAGTTTTTTTTTTTTAGCAAAAATATAGTAGTGTTTTCTTTTTATTGGTTAACTCGATGTAATTTTTTTAAGATCGTGTAATGAGCAGTACGTACAAGTAACCGAAATACAAACGTACATATTATGAAAGAGAAATATTCGGTTTAGTGCCCCGTAACGCAGACGGGGCCAAAACTAGTTATATACGTAAATCTTTAGTCTAATACATAATTCCAAATTGGAAAGACGAGTCATACGTCTATGACATGCATTTTTTTTAAATATACGCGTGCTTCTTTTTGTCTTTTAAAAAAGTTATATTATATTTCGGTATGGGTTAATACAAACAATTTAATCACTTTTTTTTAATGTTAGTATCATTAGGTATGGATTTAATTATTAATACAAAACAATTTACTCAAATTTGTATACTGTTAGTGTGATTAGGTATACATAATGTTATATTTCATGGATGCTTACATGTTATTATTTTTCTTCCTTTCGTGCAAGTGGGGATTATCAATAGGTTTTCCAAAAAAAAATTCTTTGAAGGGGACCTAGATTTATTATATAATTGTGTGTGTACGTAGACACACATCGATTGCCAGAATCACTAACAGTTTCAAAGTAGGAAGATGAAGGGGTATGGTCCTAAAAAGCCGTCCAGACCTTCCTTCAGGTCGAGCGTAAGACCATACTCCTTATTCGACAAGGTGTTCAATCTCAGGCTCGCGCGGGTTACTTCGCCAAAGTACTGACCTCGCGTGAGGTCAAAACAACAAAGAACATAGACTTCAACACTTGCATTCTGAATAAGAGCCCTCAACACCTATAACCCTGCGCGGGCTAGTTACGTGCTCAACAAGGGTCGCGCAGGGCCACTTCAGAAGGTACAAGTGGCAGAATTAAAGAGTCAATCAGCGTCCTTCAGGCTGTGCTCAATCGTGCTCCACGATCGTCTGACGTGCAGGAGACAGAGAGTACACAGGAACGCCTACGTGGCACCAATCAAGGGGTGGCGACACCTGCCCCACGATCTCCACTCACCTGCTGATGGCAGAGGGACAACAAGGCCGACAATAGGACACGTGGCTCCAATCACGTTGCGCCAGCACCGGATGCCTTCTAGAAGACACTAACGGTTGACACCAGTGAGACAAGGAGCATATCCTCTAAGTTGTCACCTTCCAGCCCAAGGTCCATCATCCCAACTCCTCTTACACCTCTCCGGCTATAAATAGGAACCTCCATGCACAGGTTGATTCATTCTCTTCTCCCTACTCTCACTCTTAACACACAATTATCTCCTCAAAACAGTTACTTATTCTCACGCCGGAGTCTGGTTAAGAGGGAAACCCCCATATTACCCTCTAAACGAGCTAACGGTGTTCTGTTTTGCAGGATTATCGGATCATTAGAGAAGCTCAGGAAAGTTCAAGAAGATTAACCACTATGAAAGGAACATAAACCAAATTAATTAATCCCAAATTCAAACCCGTGTTTCTTCAAAAGATGAGTCATTATAACAGTTAAAGTAGGCTATATATCGGTAAAAGTTTATTCAGTTTTGGACTTTTCTTAGCCTAAACGAAAATCAAACCAAACCGAATTAAAAATGTGTATAATAGAACCGAATTCTACTGATTAAACTGACTTAGTCCGTTCAATTATCTAATTAAACCGGCTATTATGCGTTTATTTAGAAAGATTTGTAGAGCTGATAACCAAACCGAATAAGCAATTCAGATATTGTTAGTTTGGAACCTAACCGAATAACCCAACATATGTTTTCTCCCTTTTTAATGCACCCGTACAGGTGTTGAAAAGACTGGAGAAAATAAGAAGAAAATGCCTATGGGGTGGGTGTCTTGACAACAACAAAATAAGTTGGGTTCCGTGATTCAAAGTAACTGCCCCGGTGGAACAAGGCGGTTTGGGAATAGGTAGTTTAACTGCCACAAACAAGGCACTTATGGTCAAATGGTGTGTCCGATTCAAAAAGCGAAACATCAGAGCTTTGGGTACGAGTCATTAAAGCAATACACGAAGGAACAAGGGGAGTGTCTTCTATACCACTCAAAAGCTCATTCGGAGGGGTATGGAAAAATATAGTACACATGGGAAGGATTTCGAGTAATCTTCATATCGACGTCCAGAACAGGTTAAAACTCAAGCAAGGTTGCGGAGATAACATTTACTTCTGGCTGGATAATTGAATTGGGGACTCTACTTTACGGACTAGGTTTCCCAACCTATATGCGTTGGATTCAAATAAACATTGTATGGTGAAACAAAGATACACAACCATAAACGAGAGAATTGCTTGGTTTTGGGGCAGCAGAAATGTATTAACAGAGATAGGGGTAATTGAGGAATGGAATGAATGGAATGAATGCTTGCGGCTACTCGAAGGTCAAAACATCGGGTCAAAATCGGATGAATGGTGGTGGCTCTCGGGAGACTCAGTGGAACCATTTCAAGTGGGCGAATTAAGAAAGGAGCTGGATAAAATGCATGTTGTCACACCCCGACCGCGTAAAACAACAAACCGCGACAGAAACGTCGGGGAGTGGAGCGACAGAATTATTGTTCCACAACCATGGTAATTAAAGTTTTGTATTATTAAGTAAAGTGTTTACATTGTCTTATGATTTAATGAAAACATAACATAATTAACTGTCTTTTAAGTCACTAAGGCCCGAGTCCGCCTAAGTGTAGCATAATCAACATCAAGCATTAGCACCTGAAACACATGCGAAAATAGGTACGTCAGCATAAAAATGCCTGTGAGATACATAGGTTTTGTTTATGCAGGATTCATGACTTGTAGTTAAAAGAAGTGTTTAACAAAAGTAGTCATGAACCTTGTAAAATGTTTTTCTTTTATAAAATCATTTAAAAATCGATATGAAAATCAGATGATATAAAAGAATAATGCATGGCTAAATAAATAACCAAGTGAAAATGGATTTGTGTAAACCATGTAATTTGTAAAACAATGTCGTGTCTTTGTATAAAATGTTTCATGTCTTTGTCAAAGTGGTTTAGATAACGCTACAATATGTAATATAATAAAAGCACTTATTTATAGGAAGTACCAGCGGCGTATCCACCATGCTTTTATCACATTACACATAGCCTCGTTATATAAGTCACTTATTAATAACCAACCAAAATGTCTTTGTTTAAACCAATGTCAAAATGTTTATGTATAAACCATGTCCAATGTCATGTGTAAAATGTGTCATGTATAATCAAATGTTATGTATGGCAAGTAGAAAATATCTACTCAAACCATATGTATAATGTCAATGTGAAAACAAATGTCATGTATGGTGAATAAATAGAATTTACTCAACCCTAGAGGTAAAATGTACAAAACAATGTTTTTGAATAAACCTAAGTTTAAATCAAATGTTATGTTTTGCAGAAAACAATGCTTTATGGATACGAACATTTATGCAGTAATGTTAATCGCATACATTCAAGCCTTGCGACTGTCGGATAAACCCTTAAACGAATTAAAGGTTTACCAAATATGTATATCGGATTCTGTCATTCCCTACTTCCAAACAAACCTAGGAAGTCGGGAACGAGATTTGTCAAGTCCTATGGTACCATTACATACTACCGAGCGGCGTGATCAGTGTTAATGAATGTATTATTGGCCCGTTAAACATACCAAATGTCATACCAATGTAAGCATGCTATGTGAAAACCATGTACTATGTATGCTAGGTAAACATACATAGTAGAAATGTTCATGAAATCAATTGTGCCCATATGCTGAGTAAACATATGCAGCAGAAATGTTTTGTAAATCAATGTGTCCATATGCTGAGTAAACATATGCACAAAAGTGTCTATGAAAACAATGTGCTAGCATGCTCAGTCAACATACATAGCAAAATATAGTTGAAATCATGTACTATATGTGTACAAGGTGAAACTATCATGTTTATGTCATAAAAAGCAATGAAAGCATGAAAGTAACAAGTATGCACATGTGTATCACCACAAAATATTTAAAAGCGGTAAAAGAGGGGACTATGTACTCACTTGGGATTGTTTATTAGTCTTGAAATAAATACCAAATAAAGCTTCAAGGATCACGGAATCAAACGACACCTAATATAGGTAACTACGTTAATAATCGGATCCTAAATCGGGAGATAGGATAGAATGAAGTTCTATAAATCAAATGAGTACTGGAACTCATATGGCGTGATTTAATAGACCTAACATTCTGATTTGAAAGTGAACCTAAGTGCTTTTGACCCATTTTGACCCCGTTACGGTAGTTTAAGCTACTATAACGCGTCGTTTGCGTAAATCTAAAGTCGGATGGTTATCTATGTCCTATGTCAAGTCTTACATGCCCAATTATGTTTAAATATGTTACCATATCAGTTTAGATGTCAAAAACTTGTTCACATATGCAAATTATGAAATTATGCTTAAAAGGGCATTTTGGTCATTTTCTATGGGCATGTAAACTACTTTACAAATAACTAACCAACCTAAGTGATCATAAGGTATAACCTTAGTAGGTTATTCCTTATGCAACTATGATCACTAAATAAGCTTGGTCGGATCCTAATGATCGACCTAACGGGTCGGGTTCGAAAGTCTAAGCGGTTGTCGAGACCGCTTGACTTACGACCCTAAACAACCACTAAACTAGTAGTGACGAGTTAAACATGTCAAACATGTTTAACTAACTTAGAAAACTGATTTGGTATCAAAACAAAGTGTTTTGATACCTAAAAATAGTTCTGTGGCAAAATGCGCGTAAATACGCATTTTGACAGAAACTTTGACTCGTCACTACGCCTAGTCAACGTGGTAATCAGTAGGTATAATCGCTAAGGATTATAACCATCGTGATTACAATCACGTTGCAAAGTTCAATTGAACTTTGACTTGACCAATTGATGGTTAAAACCGAAAGTCAAACTGTTGGTCAAACTGTTTCACTTTCAGCTCTAAATGGCTGAAAATAAGAACTAAGCCATGAAAGAACACTTACAAGGTGTTCAAAGGCAGGAAGAGATGTACTAGAACTCAGGTAGGTGGCTCCTTAAGCAGGAAATCCTCCACTTAGAGTTTCAAGTATGAAATGAGCAAAGAATGAGGAAGGAAGAATGGATGGGTATTTATACGTGTTGAAGTTCTAAGATCATTCCATGTGTTTATGTGGCCTCCAAGGAATGAATCATGGCCATACATGTGTTAGGGAACAACTAACATATTTGGAGAAGTGTTAACTTGCTCCCCAAAACAAGAAAATTGCATAAAAGGGCCCTGAATTGCAAACAATTTGCTAAAATGAGTTTTCTGTCTCTGGAGGTCTGTCGCGCCCCGCGTAGCCCATTGGGCTAGCCTTCGCGGCCCGCAACCTCCCATCAGATCAACAACAATTTCAGTTTTTATAAGTTTGGTCCCTGCATGTGTTTAAGCTGATTTTTGACGTATTTGACCCCCGTTAAACCATTTTCAAGGATCTACAAGGTCTTCAAAGTGTAGGGGACTCAAAATATGCTCGGAAATATACGGATGTCGGTTCGTTTGGTCGTACGGTCACGTTGTTCGGTTAATTACGACGAAACTCGAACGGACGCGAAAACGATCCAAATTGAGCGACGAATGGTATTTTTGCATTCCGATCACTAAAATAAAATATTTTAGTGACTACAAAAATTTTTGGATGTCCGGATGTGATCAGAACGTAAGAGATGTGCGTAAATGCAAACTTACGCCGTTTTTGACACTTTTAGTCCCTGATTGATCAGATAAGCGTATTTTCGCACACTTAACCACTCAAAGCTTATTTATAAGATATGTTAAGGTTATTTATGGTATGTTTAGCTTATGATCATGTTTCGGAATGTACGTTGCCATACGAAACGACAGACTTTTGCAGTTTGACACAAATAGTCCCTGTAAGCGAATAAACTTGTTTTTGCCATACCAAACCCTTTAAATCTTATTTCTAAGTTATGTAAAGGTTATTTAAGGTATGTTAAGCTTATGTTGCTGTTCTGTAGTGTTTGTCGCGTTAAACTGATTACGTTTACGCATCAGTTTGCGTATAACTTTCCAGAAAGCGATATAGAGTTTAAAATCGAACAAAATCAAAATGTGTAAAATGTCAAGCATAAATAAACAAATATTGAGATAAAAACACATTGTTTTATTGATACTGAATTGTTCAGATTTTGTACTATGATTACACAAGCACAGATGTCACACATGTTATACCAGAAACAAAAGCATTAAGGTGGTTAAGTTGGCTTCCAAATAAAATCAACTGCTTTATGTGGAGGGTCGTATTAAATCGAATACCAACTAGAGAGGCGCTTACAAGACGAAACATAACACTACCATCACGGTCATACGTTTTATGCGACTTAGTAGAAGAATCTGCTGATCATCTACTAATAACATGCCAATATGCACAACAAGTATGGGTGGCAACCTCGCTATGGACAAAAATACCCCTGCCCAGGTACTTACTGAGCATGGTAGAGCTGCTGGAATTTGCACAACAACAGCAGCAGCAATCGAACAAGAAAAAGAAGGCTCTATACACAATCATTGCAACAATATGCTGGTTATTATGACGGACACGGAACGATCGGATTTTTAACAACAAGCACAAACAAGTACATAAGATTATGGGCGAGATAAAGGCTTTGTCTTTCCTTTGGATCAATTCGAGGTCAAAAAACTTGAAGATCGACTAGAAAAATTGGTGCAAGTTTAAAGTGGTCTGGTAACAACTTCGCTGCAATTTTGTTTTCACTGTTGAAAGGTTTTTTTTCCCTTATTTGTACTGTTTTCTTTTCTTTGTTGCTGTACTGTACATGCCTGAAGCTTCTTGCTTTGGCTCTTTTTAATGAAATCGCCTCTGTTGTAAAAAAAAAAGGTATTTATTCAATCAAATGATTAAATGGACTTTTGGATGTTGTCGCTAAGTCGTTGAATGAAACTTTAATAATCAGATTTAACCATTCTAGAAAACCAGAAATAAAAATGTCAAACCAATAGAAGTTTATCCTTGGATCGCACCAATCACTCTATCTCCGATTGCCAAAATTGTCCTGATTTTTGCTTTTGCTATTTATATATACTACAAAGAGTTAATTACACAAATGGGTCCTGTGGTTTATACATAATTTCGCCTTTGGGTACTAACTTTTTTTTAACAGGTTTAGGTTCTATGGTTTCAATTTTGTAACACCTTTGGGTACTAACACCAAAATTAGTTAATTAATGACTAAAATACCCTTACATTTTTTTAAGTTTATCAATGTAACACATTTGGGTACTAACACCTAATTTTATTTAAGTTTAAATCAATTTTATAAAATCTATTTATTTTTTTTATTTTCATCTTTTTATTATATCGTTTAATTAACATAAAGTCTATTTATTTTTTTTATTTTCCTATTTTTATTAAATTTCTTATTTAACATAAAATCTACTTGTTACACAAGTATTTTTTTTAAATAGATTTTTTAAATAGATTTTTTAAATACAATCTACTAGCTATATAGTTTTACGTAAATTAAATTTCTTACACATGTCATTCATTGAAGCCACCTATATGAGTAGTTGCATTTTCTTTTTATGTAATTATATTTATCCGTGCAAATAGCTTTGTTTATCTATTTATGGATGAGTTTGCTTGCAATCTCGATGGTAGTTTCATTTTTACCAACTATTGGTCGTAGTTGCATTTATTTTTTATTTGTTTACTGTGATATGGTATTGTTGATTATATAATCATCTCTATTATGATTTACGCTATGTGGTTGTAGGTTACATGTTATCTTCTAAGTTTGTCATCCCTCTCTACTTAATGAAGCTATTTAAACGTCTAAAGACGAGTTGACTTTGTGATTATTGGTGTGTGGGTATGATGGAAGTGATTTTGCTTATTTGATTAACAATCTCTTTTTGTTCCAATGAAGTTCTTTGAAAGTTCAAACATGAGGCTATAACGAATGAACGTAACCCGAGTCACAACTGGGTCTGGCATTCTCCCTACAGGGACAACTAAAGCCCTTCAGTTGCTTTCTAATGCAACTTCCACTCCTCAAGACCCGGATATCAGTTGGGCCAGTAAAGCAACTGTGCGCCAAATGACACAGATTGTCTAATAACAATGGTATCCTTCTAATAACAGCTGGGCCAGCTAAGGTGTTTCCTTTGCCACCTAAACACTATTTCATTTGAAGTTTACCAATTTCATATTTATTTTGTTTGTTTGGCAGAACAATATCTATATATATCAAACATTATTTTGTGGGTTGCTCTGCCAATGTGCTTGAATAATATATTCCCGAACTTAGCATGCGTAAGAAAACCATCTTTTAATTTTCTAAACCCTGGATACTGGTTAGGGAAAGGTGGAAACAGGGTGAAAGCTAATTCAAATTAGCTATATATTCATGTGATGTTGCATTATCTATTGACGGCAGTTTTGACCCACAGATGTGACCGGCTAGGATTTATCTCTAACGGGTCAAATGGATAAAAAAAAAGTGTGGTGTTGCGGATACAAATTGCTTAATTGATTATTTGCATGATTTTTTTCCATGGGATGAATAGAATAAAGTGGTAAATGACATCTTTTTGTTTGTCGATTTAGGCCTCAACATCAAGCAAAGTTGCTCATGAAAGTCTCCTGCCATTAAGGACCAGCAACAGAGAAGCAGCCCAGTATCGATTATATCAATGTCTGTCATCTTACTCTGTTTGTTTATATACTCAAATGTCTACATGGTTAAGATGTTGGCTTGAAATATGATGTCGAGTTTCTAATATAATTTGGTTTTATTAGTTTACATTTGATTAAAACTTGACTTTGATAGAGCTTGCACTGTTATCTAATATAATTTATGTAATTTGGTTATATTAGCTTACATTTGGTTAAAACTTGACCTTGATCAGAGCTTGCGCTATTATCCGAGGATCCGCTGCAACGTGCGGAAGAATTACACTAGTTTATATTGTTTTTGAATGGCAAGTATAAATTTATATGGTTAACTGTTGTTATATATCGAAGGATCTATATCTAGATTAGTATTAACTATCTATACATATAATAAAAGAAACCATTGAAAGGACACATGTCATTCATTGAAGCCACCTATTTTTATAGATGATTAATATCAATTAAAAAATAATTATAAAATTAAATTTCATATAAATTTAAACAATTTGTATAGGAGATAATATAATATTTTATAATATTTATAACTTTGTTATAGTTTCCTTCTTACACCAAAACTTTATGAAATTTTATCTTTACCCTTTCTTAGCCCTTAAGTTCAGGAAATTTAATTTTTAACCACTTAACTTTTTATGAACTTTGTAAATGCCACTTTGACCCACTCAAGATTTTTTGCCTTGACGATATAAATTCGAGTTAGTCGGGTCGCGTATAATACGTTATGATTGTACGATATAAATTCGATTTACGTTACGTTTTGATCCAATCGCAATGCAACTATAGGATATATTGAGTTCAATCGGATACGTCAAAACGTGCGTTTTCATATGGTTAACACATCACATAACGATTGGACTAATCTCTTCGATATAAATTAATATAATGTAAATAATTTATTTATTTTATTAAACTAAAGTAGTTAAGGATAGAACCTATTTAAAAAATGTTTATAAGGGGCAAACAAAAATATTAATCAATGTTTATTGGTTCTATACTTTTATTTCCGTGTTCAATTCTCAACTCAAATGCGGTAATCACTATGTTTACGTGACATTTATAAGAATCATCACCGCAATCACCCCATCCATCGTATATCGAGTATATCCGTTAGTTTTTTTTTAAGATATTACTACACAAAATTACATTTATGCAACTCGTGTAATACACGGGGTTTTTAAAAAATATAACTTTTTTATTATGTAGTATATAAAATTAGATTTATTCAATCCATATAATACATAGGGTTTATAAAGATATAACTTTTTATTGTTTGGTATATAAAATTACATGTGCTCAACCCGTATAACACATGAGGTTCTTAAAAATGTAACGATTTTCATTATTTAATATATAAAATTAAATTTACTCAACCCGTACAATACACGGGGTTTTCAAAGATATAACTTTTTTTATTATTTAATATATAAAATTACATTTATGCAACCCGTGTAATACACGAGGTTATAACCTAGTACTATTATATTATATATCCAAGGATCTATAGTATTAACTTTCACTATATACGATAATAATAAATAGATTTAATTTTATTATAATAAAGCAAAGACATGATAAATAAATTTGAAAAATAAAAGGGTAAAAAGTAAAAAGATAATTCAACTAACTAATGGATGAATTTAACTTAATTAATTGTTATAATATATATTTATTTAGGTTGAAAAGAAAATAATTGAGATTAGCTCGTAGAGCGCCATGTGTCCTTTTTATGGTTTCTTTTATTATATAGTATAGATAGATGAGAAGCAACGTCGACAAAGACGGCTGACTCTTTTTGACCAATATTGCCCTCTGGTCATAATCCAACTTAAGACCATGAATTACCTATTTTTTGTATAATGAAGAAAAGCATTAACAATTGTGCACAGTGCACCTTTCTTAATTCTTACAACAGTTTCTTAATAACTTCTAATTTCTTAAGTTCTAATTTCTTGTTGTGGCAAATCATTTTCATACATTAAAGCAACCATAGATTGTTAAAGGATCATCTAATATAAATATATGATTTCCAAAGATTGTTAAAGGATCATCTCATATAAATATGTGATTAACCACCATGACGGTTAATCCCGCCAAAATTTAAATGATACGTTGGTTTAAAGCAACGACTATTGATGGCGATGGTTAACCACCATGACGATTAATCCCGCCAAAATTTAAACGATACGATGGTTTAAAGCAACGACTGTTGATGGCGATGGTTAACCACCCTGACGGTTAATCCCGCCAAAATTTAAAGCGTTTCCAACCGTCTTCGTAACTATGTATATAATGTGATTCTCCTGCAACAATGGAGATCACCAAGATAGTGTCAATCCAATTCTTGTTCAATTTCAATTGAATCGGTCAGATGGGGAGATCCAAATATGGCCTTAATCAAACATAATATCAATGATATAAGAACTTCTTATTGCTTGAGTGAGCAGGTTCATGTAGATGCATTGTCTAGCTATTAAGAGAGAGAAGAACAATTTAGGGGAGTGGGGGTGGTTGCTAGTGATAGAATTCTATCACTCACCAACATCCAATCAAGTTCCGCCATGTCATCAACCACTATTCTATCACTCACAAGCCTTTTTAGTGGCGGTGGTCATCACTAGTGATGGAATTCCATCACTCACAACTTTTTATTTTTATTTTTTAAATTAGAAATTAACAATAAAACACTAAATTATAAATTTCATTAAAATTAAAAAATAAATTACATAGCAAAATAAAAAAAACAACTAAACATTGGAAAAAAAACTTAAATTAAACGGGTGGCATCTCCCAACCCCACCTTTCGCAAATCTCGCGCTTTTGTTGAATTACAACCGACTTAAACGGTTCGTCGAGATGGGCAATTAAAATTTATATAAAGATGAGGGACCAGAATTGCAATTAAAGGAAAGCTATTTAAAAATAGCTAACAAAAGTTGAGGGGCTAATTTGCACTTTTCATCAAAGTTGCTATTAATTCAACATAAAACGAAAAAACAATCTCAAACGGAATTTGTTTCAATATTTGTTTTCAACGCGTGAAGAAAATAACGGAATTTGTTTTCAACGCGTGGACATTTTCGGTGGCGGTGGAAGTTTTGTTTTTATCACGCGTGGACTTTGGCTATCACGGTGGATTAACGATCCACCCCCACTGCCCTTATAGAGGAGGTATGCATGAGATTCTTATGGAATTTTTGCAGATTAATATTAGACTGTAGATTATTATTAGAGCAAAAATGAAGTTTAATCAGGCTGTTACTGTAGCATATTGATGTTTTAAACAATATATATATTAATTATTTACCTACTTTTTTATTGGTCTTTGAAGGTGGCTAGTTGAGGGAAAAGTGCTTCCGACCAATGGTATCTATTGAAAAAGGGAAAATTACCAAATTAGCCACTTGACCAGGCACTTTTCCAAAATAGCCATTTGACCAGGCTTTATGCACCTTCAATGCAAGTGAACTCTCATTTTTATGCACCTGAATTTATGAGCTTTCAACCCATGCCCAAGCCGCTACACCCTGAATTTATGAAGGTGCATAAAAATGAGAGTTCACTTTCATTGAAGGTGCATAAAGCCTGGTCAAATGGCTATTTTGGAAAAGTGCCTGGTCAAGCGGCTAATTTGGTAATTTTCCCATTGAAAAATCTGCTTCAGAATTTTCCAGTTAAAGAGAAAAAAGACCTTGATTTGTCAGCTCGCAAGGTAAAACAAAAAGAGCAACCGATCAAGGTTATGGAAATTTTGAAAAGTGCTTCCTACCAATGGTATCTATTTAAAACAAAGTAGATTTGATGATAGGATCCAGTTTATGTAGTCTTTCTAGAGTGACAAAGGGAAGAGAATCTTTGGGAAGATTTTGCGATTTTGCGATTATGTAAGACCATTCGGTATGGGGATCGGCAGAGGCAGGGGCGGACCCACATTGGTGCCACCGAGGTCCCCGGACTCCAATCTTTTTAAAAAAAATAGTAGATTCGGTATATTAAATTGTATATGGACCCCATAAATACAATTAGGTGGACACCATAGAAATAAAAAGAAAGTTGGTGTAGTGGTAAATCTCCCTCTTTTCCACCAAGAGGTCATAGGTTTAATCCTTGATAAGCCCATTTTTCTTATTTTTTTTTTAAAATCTAGTTCAAACCTCACTTTAACTCGACCCGAACGAGGACGACCCGAAACTAGACCCCATTGAAATAAAATCCTGGGTCCGCCACTGGGCAGAGGGCCGTCCCCCCCCCCCCCTTAGCCCCGTCGAACACCGTCCCCTTGGGGCCCGGCACGGCATTGACGTCGGATTTGTAACGTTGGAGACGGGCCAGGTTTTTGAATGGAGTGGGCCCTCAAACGGGAACTTGCAACATTTAAAAAAAAAAAAAAAATCACCCCACCACTATAAATTCAACCCCTTTTCACCCCACTGTTTTACCAAACTACTCCCACTTTTTTCCCATTTTTATAAAAAAAACCTCTCCCAACCTTAAAAAAATTATGGATCCCTACAACCCAAATAATCCCAACTCAAGTTCACACCCGTTTTCGTCATCCGGCTACACACCCGTAATGGACAACGCTTTTGCGGGTTACCAACAAATGCCAAACGCTTTCAACCAATACCCGTTCAACCCAATGCAAATGCAACAACCCAACATGCCGTTCAACCCATATCAAATGCAACAACTAGGACTGTAAACGAACCGAACGAACACGAACAAGGGCTTGTTCGTGTTCGTTCGTTAAGGAAATAAATGTGTTCACGAACGGTTCATGAACACTTACCGAACGGGATTTTATGTTCGTGTTCGTTCATTAAGGAAATGAGCGTGTTCGCGAACGGTTCACGAACATAAACGAACACAAATAAATTTGGCGAACGCGGTGAAGGATAAAGATAGATGGCCCAGAGAGTAGCACTCGAACTATAATCCCTTATTGTGGAACGGAGGTCGATCGTATTCGCCGAAGTAAATAATGAGAAATGAAAGGGAAATGATGCATAAACAAGGTGAAAGTGAGTTTCCTAGTTTCATTGTTAGGGTAATAAAATAAATAAAAATTTTATAATATAAAAAGTACAAATAAAATATAAGAAAGTACAAAGATCTTCAATTAAAACACAAATATACGAACATAAACGAACGCAAATCAACGAATGTTCACGAACACGTTCACGAACACCTTACCGAACGTTCACGAACACAATCGAACGAACGAGACCTCTGTTCATGTTCGTTCATTTAACTAATCGAACGAAATTTCTTGTTCATGTTCGTTCATTTATTAAACGAACGCACATAAACGAACTTCCCGCCGAACAGTTCACGAACTGTTCGCTGAACGTTCGGTTCGTTTACAGCCCTAGCAACAACCCAACATGCCGTTCAAGTGTGTTTTTTTAATTTAAATGTAACTTTAGGTTTTTTTTAGGTGTGTTTTTTTTTATTTAAATGTAACTTTAGGTTGTTTTTTTTTAGGTTTTATTTAAATGTAACTTTTTTATTTTTATTTACTTTGTTTTCATTAATTAATTAAATCAAATAAATAATAATAATAAAAAAATGAAGGAGGAGCATCCCCACACCCTTGGATAGTCTCCAAGGGGAGGGTCCTTCTGTCACGACCCCCGACCCACCCTAGACGGAATCGGGTGCCCCGAACAGTTCAGTGGTACCGGTGATTATTTTGAAAATGTTGCAGCGGAAATTTCATCAGGACCGTGAGTTAGGAAAATATCAGAGTTTAGAAAACACCGGATTTTATTTAATAAATAAATGGGATAAACCCATGTTTTATAATGGTAGCTTTAATAAAGATAAATTTGATTATATAAAACAATATTTCTTATTTTTATTTAATTAATAAAATAAGCCACTTCTTGATGCCTTTCAGTGCCGTATCCATCTCTTACTCCAATCTACTGTAATTACCTGAAAAGTATTTTAAAAAGGTTTTGTCAGCGGGAAATACTGAGTGAATCATTCTATTTTGCATAATGATGCATAGTTATTAATTACAGCATAAGAGCGATTACAATGGCTTCTATCTTATCTTTATCTGGCTCTATGTCACAATGGTGACATGTCACAATGGTGACGATGGTCATACCACTATTAGATCAATGAACCTAAATAGTGATGATTATCCCTGTAGGTCAATGAACCTAACAGTGATTATCCCGAGTAGGTCAATGAACCTAACTGGGAAAAAATTAGTAATGTGCACAATACCCCACTAACCAGTAAATCAAGATATCCACGACTTAGTCCCTGTAATTATAACCTTGAAAATAATTTGAGGTATTGTAAAATAGTTGATAAAAAGAGAATGACTCACTTTATAAGCATGCAGATTTATACAGCCAAAGTTACAGATAAGCCTCGATATATTGCAGATTTATACAGGCAGAACTTAGCCTATTGATTAACCTTGTAACCTAGTGCACACGAACTAGGTAGATAACTTAATACAGCATTTACGATAACTCACGAGATAGAACCCTCACAACGAATGACAAAGTGCAATACTTAACAATTCAACGGATTCACAACGAATGACAGAGTATAGTCCGAGTTCGAACAGCACTCAAACATTCAAGTCGAAATCACGATGAATAACAAAGTATAAAGTCAATTTGAGCGGCACTTAAAAAACGTTGGATAGTTTAATCGATCGGACATTGAATCGTAGCAGCGATCGAGTTAATACCCTGTATCGTAGCAGCACCCCCCGTCTACTAATTAGTGATTTTGAGAGTAATTGGACGATATCTCAGCGTACGTTTGGAATTTGATCGTCGCTCAAATGTCAGAATTCAAGTGCCAAGGCTTGCTATTTATACACGAATTTTACCAGGCTTACGGACCGTAAGACTAAACCCTTACGGTCCGTAAGGGACACGTATTTTCCATAGGCTTGCCGCGTGTGGGACTAGGCCTGCTGAGTCGACGAAACTTTTAAATTCGATTTTTATAATAAGTTATAAGGATAATCATTAAGTAGGGAATACCCCCCCTGAGTTTTAGGGGCCCTGATCCTGATTATGATAGTTCTGAAATTTGTAGGGTTTGTGCAGAATTAATTGGGTGTCTCAATTAGGGTTTCCTTTTGGTTAAATTAAGATAAGAAATAGTATTTTTAATGAGAGTTGTTATATCAGGGTCCGGTTTATACTTACGGAATGTTTTTAGGACGTTTTTGTGTGAGTCGTTACATTTTCCCCACCTTAATAAAAATCTCGTCCTCGAGATTTACTAGAATACTTTTTCTTTATCTCAGATTCCAGCTCCCAAGTATATTTGGGTTATGATATTTCTTTTAGATTTATGTCATATTTGAGTTAACAAAATGACACAGATTAAATATCAAATTTTGTGAATAAGAGTTGTACCATAAGTAAGATTCAATGGTTTAACTGAATTAGTTCAGGAAATCGATAACAATCGAATAAGATAAAATGATATAATTTCCAATGTGACTGGGTTCAAGCCAAAAGATATATGATCAATAGATATTTAGAATGAATGTGAAGGACTTTTAGAAATAAAATTCTTTGTCAAAAGAAAGCTTACTTTGATTGGCAACTGAGGAAGACTTAGAATTGACAGGTTCCAAATGAAATAAAAGTATGAAAAATGATTTGTCAAATATTTATGATATTAGAAAATCAAAGTGTTGAGATGAGTGAATTGCAAAGATACACCAGAAGACAATAGAGTTAGTGTATTATTAATTAAAGTTCCAAGTTGTTTTAATTGTGAAACAATGTGATAGTACACTATTAGTGACCATAGTTTTCATACTATGTCCTAGAGATCGAAATGAAATAAGAATAAATTGTTTTGGTAAGACCAACCATTATATTATATTTGTAAAGCAAATGTAATATATATATATTATTTGTGTACTTGTTTGAACCGTATCTTACATATCAAATATAAATATTATTTGTGACGTATTTTTACTATATGTAAATGGTCACTACTTTTACATAAATATTATTTTAGTATTTTACTATACTATGTAAAATAACTTATATTTACTATGTAATATATATTACAAAATACCGCAACGAAGTTATTATTTTACAAAATATTTTATTATTTTGTAAAAGAATCACTATTATTTATAACGTTAAAATGAAAATTTAAAGGTGTAAAAATATTTATTGTACAAAAGTACTTGTAAAATATTTGTAAATATATATCACTTAATGAGTCGATTCTATGTGATTACTTATTTTTCATTTTGAAATCATATAATATTGTGAAGGTACTTACAAATATTGTAAATAAGTGAAAATGAGTACTATTTTTATATAGTATAATGTTCTCCTAATCCAACGTAATTGATGACTACCATATTATTCTTATATGATCATTTTCTTGCTAGAGTGTTACTATACATAGTTATCACAAAACATGTGATATATAATTTTATTTGTACTTTTAATTTTTGTATTGTTTTATGAAAATATGACTTCTCTTTACAGTATAAAGTATATGTAAAATATTTCTACATATAATTAAAATTTACTAATTAAGTATGATAACTTAATTTATATATATTAACTAGTCATTATCATGGTGGATATTGGTTAGTGCTGCCTTGTTTAAGCATAGGTGATCAGTCCATGCCTAACTAAAGCTAGGCTATCCAATACTTGCCTTTGATAATAACCCTAGTATTTAAAAATAATCTTAATACTACTACTATTAATATAAAATTATCAATAATAAATAACTGAATGTAAATTTAAATGAGAATATACTTCAACATAAATTTTTATATATTTATATATAAAAATATAAATTCTTTACCTCAATGGTTTAACAAGAATATAGTAATACTATTTTGTAATTTAGGTAATCACTTATATAAGTTTCCATATCAAATAAATTTTATATAATGTTTTTCAATTGAAGATGTTAAAGTAATAATTATCACGAAAGGCTAGATTGATGTTTAAAAGATATACTGAAATATGACAAGAATTTGGGTATTATTATCTTAACACACAATTTGTGTCAAGATGGCTTTTATAAATATATAATTAATTAAATCCATATATGATATATATAAACGAGATTAGTGCAAGCTTTAAATTTTGTGAAAATGTCAGTACAAGGTGATCGTGATCAAAGAAATGATTCAATGAAGTCGAAGACTAAACAAGCCTATTATGGTTCAAAACAAATGAAGTGCTTGTTGGGACTATTTTGAATATGATAGCTTTCATCCATCATATGGAATCTTGAAATGAATATGTAATGTGAGCGAGTTAAATAATTTGAACTTTGATTTAAACAAAACAAGTTTTAATAATAAAATTCGGACATGGTCACTATAGAAACTATGGATGCCAAAGAAAATTGAGTTTTTCAAAAATTTATTGACTCGATATTAAGAGTCATTGTTTAGCAATAATGCGGTTCACCGTGCCAAAATCAAGTCTAACTAAAGGATATTTGAGTTTGGATAAAACGACAAATTAGAATGAAGCCCTCCAGTGGAATTCAGAAATTAAACGAACCACGTGCGCAACAAACGGTGCATGTGTAACGTGTGGATTTACCAAGAAATGAAATGAATCAATATTCGCTATTATGAAATAAATCCTCCTGGTATGATGACCGTTAGGAAAAGTAAAAATGCGAAAGTCAACTTATTATATGCAGAAGTCAGAATTTTTTCAATAAAAGAAATATAAGAACTTCTATCTGGAATTTCGAGTGATAACCGTTATTAAATGACATTACCAGGGAATGTCAAATAAAATGAAATAGGGAATTTTGCAAAAAGTATATGACTCCTTTTTCAGTGCTAATACTTATGACTCTGATTAAACTGTAGCGTACCTCAGCGATATTCTTGTCGCTTGTAGGATCGTGTGGCAAAGTGCTTCTTTTAATAGTTCTTCTAGTGACGGAATTAGCATTGGTGTCATAATGCCCAATTATATTTTCCAAAGGTCTTGCCTTGGAAGTCGTGTGTGATATATTTCAACGTCCGTGGACGTATAATTTAAGTTTCATGTGTTTTCTTGTGCACTAGCACAACTTTATATACTTCTTACTTGCGTTAATAGTTTATGATAACGTATTGGAAATTCTTATACTTTTGATGGTATCCCAACTTAATGGGTTATTATTGTCGCTCAAGTTAGATAATCAAACGAAATAATGTTTGATATCGGAAAAGAGATTCCTAATAAAGAAATCTAGACACAGATGCTTGTGCTTTATTCCAAATTGACTTTTGGAATTCCTTATAGATATATATATATATATCTATATAATCATATATTTCACATGCTGAAATAAACATACCATCTATCAGGTCAATGTATTTAACATATTTATATTTCAAAAACTAGTCAGATATCTGGTCATGATACTATTTAGGGAAATCTTGTCACTTGCTGATATATTATATACCTTCTTACCCGGTTCTCGCCGGAGAGGTATCTTCAGTATATCCGGACAAACTGGAGAGTCTGCTACATCATACCCAGTCTTGCCGGAGAAAATTTTCTATTTCCTATAAATAGTATCTTTTCAAAAATGCCTATCTTATTAGGGCTTTTATTCAGAATTAAGGAAATTTGTATTTCCATAACATATCTTATTATTATTTTGACCACTGGACGATTCCTGTGACAGTGTCAATTTACTATTGATCATTCTTTCAACTAGTGACTCAGGTCATATTACTGTTGATCATTCTCTCAACTAGTAATTGCGGTCATATCACTGTTGATCATTCTTTCAACTAGTGATTCTAATCATAACACTGTTGATCATTCTATCAACTAGTGCTTTTTGGTCATGTCACTGTTGATCATTCTCTCAACTAGTGACTCTGGACTTAGTTGTCCCGTGACATTACTTTATCAATTACTTATGGCATACCAAAATTCCATCATATTTATTTGCACAAGTACTTAGCTTATCGTGAAGCTAATACTAAGGCATCTTTTCTTAAGTTCAAGTCTAAATGCTACCAGTTAACAGCAATCTCCTAACTCTTTTATATAAATTTAGATATTATTATTACAACACCTAAAGGCTTAAAACAGTGGCTCTGATACCACCTTCTGTCACGACCCCCGACCCACCCTGGACGGAATCGGGTGCCGCGAACAGTTCAGTGGTACCGGTGATTATTTTGAAAATGTTGCAGCGGAAATTTCATCAGGACCGTGAGTTAGGAAAATATCAGAGTTTAGAAAACACCGGATTTTATTTAATAAATAAATGGGATAAACCCATGTTTTATAATGGTAGCTTTAATAAAGATAAATTTGATTATATAAAACAATATTTCTTATTTTTATTTAATTAATAAAATAAGCCACTTCTTGATGCCTTTCAGTGCCGTATCCATCTCTTACTCCAATCTACTGTAATTACCTGAAAAGTATTTTAAAAAGTTTTGTCAGCGGGAAATACTGAGTGAATCATTCTATTTTGCATAATGATGCATAGTTATTAATTACAGCATAAGAGCGATTACAATGGCTTCTATCTTATCTTTATCTGGCTCTATGTCACAATGGTGACATGTCACAATGGTGACGATGGTCATACCACTATTAAATCAATGAACCTAAATAGTGATGATTATCCCTGGGAAAAAATTAGTAATGTGCACAATACCCCACTAACCAGTAAATCAAGATATCCACGACTTAGTCCCTGTAATTATAACCTTGAAAATAATTTGAGGTATTGTAAAATAGTTGATAAAAAGAGAATGACTCACTTTATAAGCATGCAGATTTATACAGCCAAAGTTACAGCCTCGATATATTGCAGATTTATACAGGCAGAACTTAGCCTATTGATTAACCTTGTAACCTAGTGCACACGAACTAGGTAGGTAACTTAATACAACATTTACGATAACTCACGAGATAGAACCCTCACAACGAATGACAAAGTGCAATACTTAACAATTCAACGGATTCACAACGAATGACAGAGTATAGTCCGAGTTCGAACAGCACTCAAACATTCAAGTCGAAATCACGATGAATAACAAAGTATAAACTCAATTTGAGCGGCACTTAAACAATCGTTGGATAGTTTAATCGATCGGACATTGAATCGTAGCAGCGATCGAGTTAATACCCTGTATCGTAGCAGCACCCCCCTCTACTAATTAGTGATTTTGAGAGTAATTGGACGATATCTCAGCGTACGTTTGGAATTTGATCGTCGCTCAAATGTCAGAATTCAAGTGTCAAGGCCTGCTATTTATACACGAATTTTACCAGGCTTACGGACCGTAAGACTAAACCCTTACGGTCCGTAAGGGACACGTATTTTCCATAGGCTTGCCGCGTGTGGGACTAGGCCTGCTGAGTCGACGAAACTTTTAAATTCGATTTTTATAATAAGTTATAAGGATAATCATTAAGTAGGGAATACCCCCCCTGAGTTTTAGGGGCCCTGATCCTGATTATGATAGTTCTGAAATTTGTAGGGTTTGTGCAGAATTAATTGGGTGTCTCAATTAGGGTTTCCTTTTGATTAAATTAAGATAAGAAATAGTATTTTTAATGAGAGTTGTTATATCAGGGTCCGGTTTATATTTACGGAATGTTTTTAGGACGTTTTTGTGTGAGTCGTTACACCTTCTCCTTTGTTTTTACACCCCCTATTTACTATTTACACCCCCTATTTACTAATTACACCCCCTATAAAAACATCACATCCAACAATCATTTACTTTTTGTTTTTAGTCTTTTTTGTCTTTTTGTTGTCTTTTTTTATTATATTTTATTGTCTTTTTGTTATTATTATTATTATTATTATTATTATTATTATTATTATTATTATTAAGCTTATATAACGGAGATGGCTCATATTATTGGGACTGGCCAATGGGAGTGGTCCAAGTGTAATTTTTTTTATCTATGTTTCGTGTACCATGTTTCATGTCCCACAATTTTCTTTTTTTCTTTTTTTATCTATGTTTCGTGTCCAAGGTTTCATGTCCCACAAATTTTTTTTTTATCTATGTTCGTGTAGCAAGTGTAATTCAAAGAGCTCTTTTTACTTTTTTTACCTTTTTAGGTAAAAAGGAGATGGCTCATATTATTGGTGCTGCAACATATTATTGGTGCATAATATAATAATGAAGATGATGGCTCATATTATTGGCGCTGCAAGTAATTTATTTTCTTTAGGTGATATTATTGGTGCATTCACTTCAGTGCATTCGCTTCATAATTTGTTTTCTTTAGGTGATATTGTTGCTGCAAGTAATTCTCATACTATCGGTGTTTTCTTGAGAAAGCTATTCAAAGAGCTGCATAAATTTACTTGTTCAAAGAGTGATCTATTTATGCTTCATCATAGCATTCAGAAAAGTTAAAGAGATGTCTGGATTTTCAACAGATCAGGTATAGTTTTTAATTCCCATGTTTCAAGTTTCAACTTAGTTATATAATCTAGCTAGGTTCAGGGTCTTGTTTTAGTTTAAATGAGTTTGTTTGGATAATATATATTTTGTAACTACTCAAGCTTGTTCACCTAATATTTTGTAACTAATATTATTTCACTTTTACGTGTTCAAGTCTCGTGAAGAGTTGATGGAATGGGTTAGAAACACCGGACGTAGTCTTGGTTACGCTATTGTGACTAAAAGATCGAAAGCTAAAAATGGTTACGTGTCTAAAGTTGTACTTATGTGTGATCGTGGTGGTGTGTATAAATCAGTTAAAGATTCAAGTAGAGAGACCGGCACTAGTAAGATAAATTGCCCGTTTGAAATGGTCGGGAAATTTTCAAAAGAGAATGGTTCTTGGACGTTAAAAGTAAAACCTGGTGAACATAATCATCCACCCGGAGAATATATGGAGGGACACCCAATCCTCAAACGATTGACACCTAATGAACACCAATTGGTGGCAGAGTTGACGGGGAAGGGTGTGTTCCCAAAAGATATTTTAGGTGTTATGAAGGAACGTGATGAAAATAATGTCTCTACAATTAAAAACATATATAACGCACGTGATAAAATTCGAGCAACGGATCATAAAGGGAAATCTTTGATGGAGGTGCTAATGTCTCTTTTAAATGATAAAGGGTATACTTTTGAAATTTCTACCAATAGAGTTTCAAACAAGTTGGAAGACTTATTCTTTGTTCCTAAAATATCATACAAGTACTTCCTTGATTTTCCACATATGTTGCTTATGGATGTCACATACAATACGAACAAGTATAAATTGCCTTTTCTTGAAATTGTTGGTGTAACTTCTACCAACAAGACAATCTCCATAGCTTTTGCAGTTATGCGTAAAGAAACAGAGGAAAAATATCTTTGGGCATTAAACTGTTTAAAATCAACTCTAGATGAGAGCATGCAACCACGTGTTATAGTTACGGACAGGGAGTTAGCTCTGATGAATGCATGCGAGAAAGTTTTTCCGAATGCTACCCGATTACTTTGTAGGTGGCACATTTCTCAAAGTATATTTAGAAACTGCAAATCATTTTTCACCACGGATGATGATTGGAATATCTTCAATATAATGTGGAATGCACTCGTTGAATCTCAAACGTGGACATCATTCCTCCAAAATTACAAGCAACTTCAGTCAATGTTAATCCATCATCAAGGTATGTATTATTACTATAATCCTATTATTATTATTATTATTATTATTATTATTATTATTATTGTTGTTGTTGTTGTTGTTAGTATTATTGTTACTATCATCATTATTATCTTTGCAGATGTTTTGGATTACTTGAATAGTACTTGGTTAAACAAGTATAAAGAAATGTTTGTGTCCGTATGGACCAACGAATGCTTACATTTCAGAAATCAGACAACTAACAGAGCTGAAAGCCAACATGCCAAGCTAAAAAATTCTTGAATTCAGCAAATTGTACCTTAGATAAGATTGTTCGTCACATTGATGAAGTAGTGAACTCGCAATATACAATAGTTAAAGATAGCTTCGAAAAAAGTAGAACTGTTCTAATGCATAAACACAACCTACCAATGTTGAAGCTATTACATGGCTCTGTTTCTCATGAAGCGCTTGATATAATAATAGCAGAGCGTCATTTAAAGCGTTCATCTAATTCAAAAATCTTCCATGCGTATGTTACACGCATACATAACGTGTTAGATGATGGAAATTGTGGGTTTCGGGTGACAGCTTCTGCTCTCGGGTACGGTGAAGATGAATGGTTATTTATCCGGAGATCACTGATGGAAGAGCTACTCGAGTTTAGAAATAAGTACACTAAGGCTTTCTTAGGCTCATTCAAAGATGTGTTCACGTCCTTGGCTTGGTCAGGATCGGGGGTTGCACCTGAAAAACATTGGATGATTATGCCAGAGGCAGGATTCTTGATTGCGAACAAGTTTAATGTGATCGTTCATTTTTTATCTCAAGAAAAAAGAAACAGTTCTACTTGTTTTTCGCTTTGGAGAGGTGACGGGTGGTCCGTAGGACAACCCTTAAATGAGCTAAATACGTGCATATCTCATATTTTACACGGTTATGTATAGTGAATATGTTAACTATCCGTGCTTGTGATTTTTCAGGCAAAACGTGTAATACGGTGATGTTGGGAAAAAGCAATAACATCATAATTACATTGGCAGACAAGACTTTTGAGGGAAGCTTTGTTTTAGAAATCAAATCATACATCATCTTCACAATAGTGGCAGCCATATCACGTGCAAGGCAACAATTATAATTCTGGGGAATTCTTTGATGGCACATGCAGACTAGGAGGGCGGTAGATTCATTAAAAAATCACAATTCTCAACAAAAGTTAATTGATCACATCATCATAGGGTTTTGTGAAAAGAAATCTTGGAGGTTTGTTTTGGCGGCACATCTGAAGGTGATAGGGATTTTTATTTTTAATAATAATCATCATTCTCACATGGGCTAACATCATCATGGGCTTTAACATCAATTCATGGGCCGATCATTCACGAAATATCGATAATAAGGCAGCTATCTTTTGTACGAGAATTAAGATTGGGCCGCCATACTCATACAGGTTGACAAGGGATCACGTGGACTAGAGGTTTTGTCATACAACAACTCATCATCATCTTGGGTTTAAAAACATAAAGAAAGGCACATGCGCATGGCAGACTTGGAGAGCATTTAATAAAAATAACATCATTCACTTTGAAGTCACGTGAATAGGAGAATTGATATTGAAGTGGCGGCATACATCGGTCCAATACCAACCATCAATATCATCACGTGCACTTGAGGAATTAATCAAAGGCAGAAGACATGTGGGCTGGATCTCTTTGAGTGGGCCGCACAAGACATTGGAGACAACAATTGAAACTGTCAATGCACGTGGCTTCTCTTTTGGACTTTTTGAATTAGTTGGATTGGGTTGACAACATCACGTGCAGGATCAATTGGGCCGACATCAGAGGAAAGCAGACATCATGTGGGTTGGATTTGGCGGCTAGCAGTGGTGAGGAACAAAGAACAAAAGTTAAGCTTACACAGTAATCTACGGTCCTACCGTAAATTACGGTGGAACTGAAATCCATCATTTTCCCACCGTAAATCAGTCTACTTGTACCGTATCACTTTTATGTGCACCGTAAATTACGGTATGACCGTAATTTACGGTGGAGGCGACGCGAAGATGTGTAACCGTTCATTAAAAACAGTTTTATGGGTGCCTTTTCAATATTCTCATGATGGGACGGTTTTGGGGAGTAGAGGGGGCGATTTTTGGCTCTTCTCTTGTGTTCTTGAGTGGTCAAAACATGAAGATTTTGTTTTTGATTCCAATAAACAAAGGTTTGATTGTGATGATGATTCACCACACTATGAGCGGCTAGGTTTGCTTGGTGATCATCCCGGATGTAAGGTTTTATTTGTGACAATTATGTTTGGTTCTTGAATTTCTGGAATATTAAACTGTGCATGTGTTGTTAGTTTATTATGGTGCTTGATTGGGTGTTTGTAAATTGTTGATGTATGTTTGATCATAGTTCTAAACCATACGTTCTTGGTGCCGTTGGCAATCGAGATATCATGGGAGGGATTAGGGTTGGATATATGTTAATTGGTCATCGGGTAACAACCTCGCGTTCTAGGAATCCGAGTACTTAGTTCCCTTTCATCACAAATAATTGATCTTGCATGAGCTATGTCTATGTAGTTCTTTCCAGTTGAACATAAACCTTGATTGTCACTTAAAACCTGAAACTCGGGATGATTACTACCCTCTTATCCTGTTACAAAACTTACTTTTGATTTGTATTCTAATTTAGTAACTCTAGATAATTTAAACCATTCAACCCAACATTGAAATTCTCTTTTCATGCAATTTAGATTAATCTAGTTAGTTATACATACATTGAGATAACACATTTTCCACAAACTCCCTGTGTTCGATACCCACTTGCCACTATCTATATAGTTGTTTTGGGATTAAATTTGCGTGACCACGACAATCACGTCAAATTTTGGCGCCGTTGCCGGGGAGTAGTGCGCAACGTGTGTTATCTTGTGTTTTAGTTTGAAAAGAAAAATTAAAAAAAAAAAAAAAAACCAAAAAGATTTCTTTTATGTTCATGATTTACACTTGGTAGTTGAGTTGTGTTGTGCAGGATGACAGGGCGTTACACAAATTTCAGCTTATTTACGTGTAGATTGTGCGGGGGTCCACGACATCCATGTATTGGTTGCCACGAGGCTCACTACAGGAGGGCACATGGAAAACCGGTGTCTTATGTTTCACAGCTTCCACCTCCATCATACGTTGACGATTATGAATCAGAAATGGAGGATGACTATTATTCATATGGATACGATCGGGACGAGGAAGTTTATTATGAGGCAAGGATGGATGGTCTATGTTTTTGTTGCGGTCGCGATCACACTTATGATTATGATGTGTGCCCGGTGTATTCGGAAAACCCGAAGTATTGGAATAAAAAGATGATGGAAGCGCGCATCTATAGACCGTATCAGGGATATCGACAATATCATCCCGAAGAATATTCTGAGCCCGAGGGTGTTTATGTTTATGAGACCGAGGAGGAAAAAGAGCTTGCTGTATTGGAAGTAACTTTGTCCAAACTCGAGCAATTTTTAGCAACACCCAACCTGTCCGATGAAGACCGAATCAGCTGCTTACTCTCTAAGTGTCATACTTTAAAATTGAAGATAGAGATAGAAGAACGCCTCTCACCATTACCTGACGATATTAGAGATTATTCTCACATGAAGGAGGAGGTTGTGGAGGATAATACCACACCAATGAGTCCTTTATCTGATGAAGAGTCACTTGTAGATCAGATGATGTGTGCAGATTATGAGGTAGAGCAGGCTGATGGGATGGATATATGTACCGAACCTCTTCCCATATCAATGATTCAAATTAACAAGTGTGGGGAAGAGGGTTCGAGGAACAAGATGAGAAGGGTGAAACTACCAGACATTAACGTATGTGTCATGAAGTGGACTAGCAAAGCCCGTAGGAGCAGCTTTAACATGCCAAATAGACTGACAAATCTATGGAGATGGCATGTAAATTTCCGGGCATTTGTTGGAAATGCTGCGGGTAAGTGTGCATTAAGACCACCATAACGCATAGCAGGTATGGTCTGGCTGAAGACCTTTAAACTTAGCGCTCTCGGGAGGCAGCCCGAGGATGTAGAGTATTGTATTTGTGTTTTGTTTTGTTTTGTTTTGCTTCGTTTGGTTTTGTTTTGGTGTTGTGTTTGTGTTTTCGCAGGTTATTACGTTTCAACCCTCGCAGATGCAATGATTCAAGTGTGGGGATGTTTGGCAACATCCCTGTTGAGATATCGGTGAATCTAAGAGATGTTTTGAACCGGTCCGATTACCGCAGCTGCATCACTACCAACACTGCTGATTTACTAATCAGGTCGTGTCTTGTTCTCATCTTGTGCCCTTTGTATATATTCATGTTTAAGTTTTTGGTTGGGCGGTTGGGTGGTGTTTTGATGTGTTTAGTTTATGGGTTGTGAAGGAATTGGTGGTGTTTTTTTTTTAATAATTAAAAAAAAAAAAAAAGAAATTTGTGGTTTGAGATTTAAAGCTTTTGTTGATGTTGAATGAATTTTAGCGATCTTTTCCTCAAAACCATACATTGGGACAATGTATCCCAAGTGTGGGGATGGGGAATTTTTGAGAATTTTAAAATTTTTGTAAATTTAAGCGAAAAGTGTAAAAATTTGAACGCTTGATATTGTGTCATTTGACACACCGACACCCATTCCTAGTCTTTTCTTGGTGAGGATTTGAGCCACACATGATTGTTATTGATATTTCATTGTTTGAGTGGCGGTGTGCGTTGTGTGTTAATAGAACTTGTGTGTGAATACTTGTTAAATCCTAGAATTAGCATGCTTTTGAAAATGATAGGGGGACTTTTAGGAAGCCTCGTCTAGATGTGTGAGAGTGCGGGATTGGTGGGTTGGACCTCATACTTTATATATATGAGCTTGGTTTTGTAAGGGGTGGGGGTTTGGTCTTTAGAAAGCCATGTTTGAGCCTTATACCATTCGATTGTGACCCGAGCCTACTTCCGAAAAAAAATTTTACCTTTTGAGATGACCCGGTTTAGGAGATTTAGTTTGTAGTATTGATGTTCTTGTATATATTGTTGAGTTCGATATGAAAAAAGAAAAAAAAAAAAAAAAAAAAAGAGAAAAATATGAAAAATACAAAAAGAAGTATTTAATTGCAATAGAGTGAGAATGTCAAGAGGCTTTGTATATATTTTTGGTGTTTGTTTCGTAGTAGTAGTAGTAGTAGACATAAAAAAAAAAAAAAAAAAAAAACCCGGGTCAAATCAATTAGCTCTTCCATATGTATTCCACCATTTTCCTACCTTTACACCTAGCCCCATTGCAACCCGCAAGTCCCTTTGATTCTAAAGCATGTTAGATATTTGTTAGGAGGAAACTTGATTTGTATACAAGCTTATTGTCGCACACACACACACACGCATTGAGTGGTTTAGCATTATGTGCTAATATTTCTTGTCACCGAGAGATTTTTGTGAGGGGTGTGTCTTGTGGTATGATTGAAGGTTAGTAAAAGGACGATATATTTTAGCTTGGTTTGCATGTTGATCGCTTGTGGTTTTGAAATAGTTTGTGAATCGGTTGCTTGGGACAAGCAACGGGTAAGTGTGGGGATGTGACGGGTGGTCCGTAGGACAACCCTTAAATGAGCTAAATACGTGCATATCTCATATTTTACACGGTTATGTATAGTGAATATGTTAACTATCCGTGCTTGTGATTTTTCAGGCAAAACGTGTAATACGGTGATGTTGGGAAAAAGCAATAACATCATAATTACATTGGCAGACAAGACTTTTGAGGGAAGCTTTGTTTTAGAAATCAAATCATACATCATCTTCACAATAGTGGCAGCCATATCACGTGCAAGGCAACAATTATAATTCTGGGGAATTCTTTGATGGCACATGCAGACTAGGAGGGCGGTAGATTCATTAAAAAATCACAATTCTCAACAAAAGTTAATTGATCACATCATCATAGGGTTTTGTGAAAAGAAATCTTGGAGGTTTGTTTTGGCGGCACATCTGAAGGTGATAGGGATTTTTATTTTTAATAATAATCATCATTCTCACATGGGCTAACATCATCATGGGCTTTAACATCAATTCATGGGCCGATCATTCACGAAATATCGATAATAAGGCAGCTATCTTTTGTACGAGAATTAAGATTGGGCCGCCATACTCATACAGGTTGACAAGGGATCACGTGGACTAGAGGTTTTGTCATACAACAACTCATCATCATCTTGGGTTTAAAAACATAAAGAAAGGCACATGCGCATGGCAGACTTGGAGAGCATTTAATAAAAATAACATCATTCACTTTGAAGTCACGTGAATAGGAGAATTGATATTGAAGTGGCGGCATACATCGGTCCAATACCAACCATCAATATCATCACGTGCACTTGAGGAATTAATCAAAGGCAGAAGACATGTGGGCTGGATCTCTTTGAGTGGGCCGCACAAGACATTGGAGACAACAATTGAAACTGTCAATGCACGTGGCTTCTCTTTTGGACTTTTTGAATTAGTTGGATTGGGTTGACAACATCACGTGCAGGATCAATTGGGCCGACATCAGAGGAAAGCAGACATCATGTGGGTTGGATTTGGCGGCTAGCAGTGGTGAGGAACAAAGAACAAAAGTTAAGCTTACACCGTAATCTACGGTCCTACCGTAAATTACGGTGGAACTGAAATCCATCATTTTCCCACCGTAAATCAGTCTACTTGTACCGTATCACTTTTATGTGCACCGTAAATTACGGTATGACCGTAATTTACGGTGGAGGCGACGCGAAGATGTGTAACCGTTCATTAAAAACAGTTTTATGGGTGCCTTTTCAATATTCTCATGATGGGACGGTTTTGGGGAGTAGAGGGGGCGATTTTTGGCTCTTCTCTTGTGTTCTTGAGTGGTCAAAACATGAAGATTTTGTTTTTGATTCCAATAAACAAAGGTTTGATTGTGATGATGATTCACCACACTATGAGCGGCTAGGTTTGCTTGGTGATCATCCCGGATGTAAGGTTTTATTTGTGACAATTATGTTTGGTTCTTGAATTTCTGGAATATTAAACTGTGCATGTGTTGTTAGTTTATTATGGTGCTTGATTGGGTGTTTGTAAATTGTTGATGTATGTTTGATCATAGTTCTAAACCATACGTTCTTGGTGCCGTTGGCAATCGAGATATCATGGGAGGGATTAGGGTTGGATATATGTTAATTGGTCATCGGGTAACAACCTCGCGTTCTAGGAATCCGAGTACTTAGTTCCCTTTCATCACAAATAATTGATCTTGCATGAGCTATGTCTATGTAGTTCTTTCCAGTTGAACATAAACCTTGATTGTCACTTAAAACCTGAAACTCGGGATGATTACTACCCTCTTATCCTGTTACAAAACTTACTTTTGATTTGTATTCTAATTTAGTAACTCTAGATAATTTAAACCATTCAACCCAACATTGAAATTCTCTTTTCATGCAATTTAGATTAATCTAGTTAGTTAGACATACATTGAGATAACACATTTTCCACAAACTCCCTGTGTTCGATACCCACTTGCCACTATCTATATAGTTGTTTTGGGATTAAATTTGCGTGACCACGACAATCACGTCAAGAGGCCCTCACGAGTTCCCAGAAAAAAAAATAATTACAATTGCACACGTGAAGGGTAACCATTTTATAATGGTAGAATTGCAAGGAGAGTATCCAATTGCCAGCACAAACAACCTACGGAAATTAATAAGAGAAAATGATAGCTGGCTGGGAGAATATATTTGAATCACGTCAAAATATGTATAATTCTTGGATAGCACAACCTGCTACATTTGGAGGGTGTATAGATTAAACCTCGGTATGTAAATTATTAAATGATAATAATTTTGTAAAAAAGTACTTATTTTTATATAGCTTTTGTTACAGCTATAAATATAATTTGATAAATTATAACAATAAAAACTAATAATAAATAATATACTACTACTACTACTACTACTACTACTACTACTACTACTACTACTACTACTACTACTACTACTAATAATAATAATAATAATAATACTAACTAATTAAATAATAAACAAATACTAAATAACTAATAATTAAATAAAAGAATAAAAAAAAGACAATAAAAAGACTAAAAACAAAAGCAAGTGATTGATGGATGTGATGGTTTTATAGGGGGTGTAATTAGTAAAAAGGGGGGGGGGGTGTAAATAGAATGAGCCATACTAATCCATATTTTGGGTGTATTTATCACATTCCTTATGTAAATATTTCGATTATAATAAGAGGGGCTTCCATCTGAATAAGGAGACATTTTTTTTTGTTTTTGTATGAAAGATGTAGCCAAGATAACTGGAATGAAAGATTAAGCGGATATCTATCAAGATTGTTCTGATCAAAACTTGGAACCTTCATATTTGAACAATTTAAGAATCAAATTTTTTAGCTGTAATGGAATCTTCACTTTTAGACAAATGAAGGAAATTTTGAAAAATACGACCGTTGATGATGTTTAAAGCAGACATCAATTTAGAACGCTGATGACCTTGTACTTGAACGATCAATTCATCCTGTGCCATAGAAACAGCAAGGTATGTGATAGATCTTGACACATGTGAATGCGTCAACTGGGCCAAGGCAACCGAGGACTACCTCCATAGATCAATGAAGGAAGCCCAAAGTGGCTTGGGAAAAATGATTCCGTTCAACACATTTTCACCGGAGCTACTCACGTTTTGGTGGTATGGTGTTCTAGAGTTCACTTTTGGTCAAACGTTTGGGTTCAAGCATGATTAAATATGTTTCATTATTTCAAAGTTTACATGATAATATTTTACAAACGTTCGTCATTTTACATTGTCTTTTTTTTTCAATATTGTGTTAGGTTATTTTATATGAGCGCATTCCAAATATTCAGTCGCATATATGGAATGCGCTGATATAAAATATCCTAACACAGTATTGAAGAAAAAGACAATGTAAAATGACGAACTTTTGTAAAATATTATCATGTAAACTTTGAAATAATGAAACATATTTAATCATGCTTAAACCCAAACATTTGACCGAAAGTGAACTCTAGAACACCATACCTCCAAAACAGGAGTAGCTTTGGTGAAAATGTGTTGAGCAGAATCATTTTTCCCAAGCCACTTTTGGGCTTCCTTCATTGATCTATGGAAGTGGTCCTCGGTTGCTTTGGCCTAGTTGACGCATTCACATGCGTCAAGATCTATCACCGACGACCATAGGCCACTTGAGACCTTGTTGTTTCTATGGCAGAGGATGAATTCATCGTTCATGTACAAGGGCATCAGCAATCTAAATTGATTTCTGCTTTCAATATCATCAACGATCATATTTTCCAGAATTTCCTTCGTTTGTCTAACAGTGAATATTCCATTACAGCTAGAAAACCTTGTACTTAAATCGTTCAAATATGAAGGTTCCAAGTTTTGATCGGAACGCTCTTCATAGATATCCCCGTCATCTTTCATGCCGGTTTTCTTGGCTACTTCTTTCGTACAAAAACAAAAAAAATGTCTCCTTATTCAGCTGGAAGCCCCTCTTATTGTAATCGTAATATTTACATAACTCCAAAACTAATGTTCCCAAATATTCTCTTCCCTTTGTCACTCTAGAAACACTATAAAAATTTGATCATATCATCAAATCTACTTTGTTATTTAGGTTTAGATCGGCTATCTTTTTCAAATTTGTCATTACCTTGATCGGTTGCTCTTTTTGTTTTACCTTGCGAGCTGACAAATCAAGGAATTTGTCCTCCTTAATAGCATTCCATATTCTTTTACATTACTGGTAAATTCTGAAGCAGATTTTAGATACCATTGATCGAAAGCCCTTTTCCCTCAAACTAGTCACCTTCAAAGACCAATAAAAAGTTGGTAAATAATAAATGTATTGTTTAAAACATCAATATGCTACTGTAATGGCCCGATACTGAACTTTATTTTTGCTCTAATAATCATTTGTAGTCTAATAATTGTAAGATTAAATATATTACGTATTAATATTTAATCTGTAGCCATTATAATCATTTACATTATATAGATCAAAATATATATAACAATCCTATTAAATAATTAGTTGGTAATTGTTGATGGACCATATTACCCTTATTAACTAATTAGGGTTTCCTCCTGGGTGCTTATATAAGGAGAGTTATGTGGAGGTTAAAGTGTTAGACAGTTACACATTAGACACAACCCATTAGCCATAACATCATTAAATTCGACCTCCTCTCCTAAACCGAATCCCCTATTCGGTTCTCATCTTCACCATCATCAGTCAGCACCCTAAGGAGGAACCAGACCAAGATGACAATCATGTCAAACCTTAATTGCTGCGACTCCATCTGGATTCTCTGCTAACCTGTGCTGATGCAACCAAAGGTATGTTTTCATGTTTGATTATGTTTAGAACAGAACTGAACCAACATGTGGTATCAGAGCATATGTTGATTAGTCAGTTCTGTTTTCGTATCCATTAATTCTGGGATAGAAATCTGGAAAACAGAAAGTTTTAAAGCCTTAAAAAGTTCATCAAAATCAAAACTGTTTTCGAGTTTAATGAGCCGAAATCCCTGTTTTCGGAAAATATGTTTGATAAATTGACTCGAAATCATAAAGGGTTAAACTTATTGTCACGAAATCCATTACAAAACCATTAAAATTCAGGTTTCGGGTTTCCAGAATTATATTTTATTTTTTAGGGTTCATCTTATGTTCTTATGTTCTTATGAGAAATTCGAATTTTTCCTTTATGATTTGGAATGTGATTTGAATTGTTAGATGTTTCCCTAATTTTGATCTAATCTTGTCCATTAAGTTTTTTTCGAAATCTGTTAAATGATAAACAGATATGATTTCGAAATTTAGTGATAAAATAGATCAATGTTAATAAGTGGAAACTATATCTCAATTCAAAATTTTCGGATTTTAGTTATGTTATCACAACAAATAGCCTTAAAGAGAGGATTCGAAATTAAACAGCCATAAACATGTCTCACAAGATTAGATCACATAAGTGATAATCTGATCGCATAAGAAAATCGCACAAGATCAGATTACATAAGAGATTATCTAATCGCACAAGACAGTCGCACAAAACTTGTACAACTCATTAAGCACATGGTACAAGTTAAGACTGCATAATCGCACAAGAATTGTGGATCGCACAAGACTAGTGGATCGCACAAGACTTGTGGATCGCACAAGACCTTACTAATCGCACAAGGCATTACTGATCCACAAGTTTTGGGCCTTAAAGATCGCACAAGTACTTGGGCCTTATTGATCGCACAAGTGTTTGGGCTTCACTAATCGCATAAGACTTGTGCATTACTGATCGCACAAGTTCGATCCGCGCTAACAGGTGGTTTGCTATTAAATAATTGGTTTTGTAATTACTTAGCTAATTAATAAGGATCAAATAATGTTTTACAAAACCAAAATAGCTTAACTTGAATGAGCTTCTGATATATCATTTCTGGCCAAAGCTGACTTGATACATCTACTTATCATTCAAGTATTACGAAAGCTATGTTGTGTATGCATCATAAGCATGAATGTCTTAATTTCTTGCCAAAGCTGATTTAATTCATTCATAGATGGCATACTCAACAAGTGCATAACTAAAGTGATTGTTTCAATTCTGGCCAAAGCTGATTTGTTACAACTACTTTGCACATATGCTCAGATGATTACACTTCTGGCCAAAGCTGTTTTGTCTTCATTTAAGTAGAATTTTTTAGCTAAGTCTATTATTTTGATGTTAGTAATAGATATATCACAATCTCTTCACATAATGATCCTTAGATTAATGATCCTTAATTACGTTTTTATGATCATTTCGTCTGCCTTATTCTTAGTACCCATAATGTTACTCACTATAATTTTTCTTCTATATATATCTCATCCACTCTAATTTTTTAGACCTAAAATGTTTGCTTTATTTAAAGTTTCTATTAGAATTAGCTCTTAAATTAAATCCTTGATTATTCCCTAAGACACGATAATCCTATTGCTCTCTTCTGATAAAGATTCTAAAGAAGAAAATTAGAGCATGATGAATAGGACAAATCGACCATGATGTCTATTATGATAATCAAGAACTCTCTAACGTAAATGCTATCACTAAAGTTATTCCAGATTAAGTCTTTCCTAAGACTAATCTATAATTATGGAATAATCACTAGAACTCCTAAGATGCATGCCTTAATTTGAAACTCTAAACTATAAAATTAAGTGGGATATGTGAATACATTATAATGTACAAAACCATGACCCATAAAGTTAAGGGCTTACGCATGGAAATAAGTACATTTTTTCCAGTACATTACATACTAAGATTTTCACTTGTACAATTTGATGCATTATAAATCAACTATAACACTAAAAAATACCAAAGTATAACGAGTGTGTTGATAAGCAACATATGTACAAAGAAATAAATGTTTAAAGCTGGAAAATACGTTGTTATTCACCTTACAACCACTTAAAACGTTTAAAGAGGATTGTTCTAAGGTCCATAGACAAATTACAAGTGCTAATTCCAACATTAAGGTTCTTCAAGGGAAAATCTCACTGCATAATTATGTCATTAGACTAGACATAAGCAACGAGACTATCCATTATTCTAAAGAACAGTTGGGTAAATTAATTACATAGTCACTTATTAATGATATTTAAGTCTGGTAACTTCAATATTCCAATTAACAAATGATTAGTTGACTCTAATTCCAAACGTTTCCTTCCCAGAACTTGACAAATAACTAATATGAGAGTTAGTGACAAAATTAATTGTTAACGCTATAAGAACTATAATAAGCAGTCTTCTAACAAAGCTTTTCGATACCTTACATATTCTGAATATTAATAAGAATATAGTATCAAAATTAAGCAATGTTATGAAGGTTGTGAAGTTTGCATAGTCAACATAAAGTTACACTTATCTTAAACTCTCATCTTATTTGTTCTAAATATCTGGATAAAAACATTACTAAGATGGAACTAGATGATACCTTACATTTTCACAACTTTTGTCATCATGAAAATGAGAATTTGACAAAAAGGAAAATGAGACTTATAAATTTCATCCATTATAACCGAAATTCATGAGAAATTATGACATGGTTAATGAGGATGATTATTCATCTAATCTCATTCTAAGTGATTTCAAATCATGACGTTAAAGCCCTAAAATATTACTTGGCTTAAGGAATAAGTATGGGTCCATCATAAGTCATTCATTGACATTCGTGGAACTTATTCAAATGGAATATTCAGACATAATTCATTTATCATTTAAAAGACTATCAACTTGTAGCTAACTTTTGTCGCATATGGCCCACAGTCTTAGAAGAAATCTATTCATATGTTTACTTAATAAGATTTCTATTAAATATGTCCCTAAAGTTTCTTATGATATCTGGACATTAAAGAAATCAAATAAAGTCTAACGTATATATGATAGGTTCCCACGTCACGTAGCTCATTGAAACTTCTCTTGTAACATTTCTAGAGATATCAAAGATCAGTGGGAGCATTAAATGTCTTAATAATAACTTGCAATAGTTGCAAGAGGTGGGGGAGTGAAAATTTCACATTACCTAAATTTGCACCTCTTGTACAAGACACTGCTCCATTATGACACTGTTCTATCATAAGTTATCTCCTTAACATCTAATGCTACTCTTACAAAAAGTTTCATTGTTGCTTAATTGTGGGCACACTTAGATTTCTTACATAAACTAATATAATCCTCAACAAGAGAAATCATGACTAACGTCATTAATTTGTTTTCTCTATTAGAATCTGTTGGTCGTTAAATATTGACCCTAAGTAAATATTGACCCTAAGTAAATATTGACCCTAAGTATGCTGAGTTCTTAAAGATTCCTAAGGTCAGTGGGTGCAGTCAAAGTCCTTATTATGATTTGCAAGGAATACAAGAGGCGGGGGGAAGAGTGTCATTAAATTTCTTTCACTCCAAATTTAACTCCGATTACACCTCTTGTACACCATACTGTTCCAACTCTTACAAACTTAGAATCCTGAAAATGATAGCAACCTAACCAAGAGCTAATCCATAAAACTGAAACTTCTAATGAACCCAATAATCAACTCAGGAGGTCATCTAGGTTTAAAAGCCTACTAACTTTGATGATTACGTAACCTCCCTAACTGAAGTTGAAATGGATTTTGGAAATGTTTACTGATCCTATCTCTTCAAATTAAGCCATTAGTGTCAATCAATATTCTTAATGGAATAAAACAGTTTTCTAGTAAAACTGATTTTATGTATACGTATAACGTTTGGGATTTGATTGAATTACATAAGAATGTTCATAACAAAACCAAGCGTTAAGATACGAAGAAGCATGATTGATTGTCAAAGGTTAAACTCAGGAAGAGATAAATTATGAAAGAGTCTTTCTTACAAAAGATTTCTTTAAGGATCATCATTGTTCTAGTAGCTTATAATAGTTTAAAGCTACATTAGATGAACATTAAAAACAATTTTCTTAACAAATGGCTTACATATTTACATGTTCATAAAACAACCTGAAAGTTCCAAACTGAAGGTTAAAGAACACTTTGTTTGTAAGTCAATAAAATCCATGTATGGGTTAATGCAAACATCATAATGTGATGAAATCTTAACGTAATTATTTTCATCAAAAATCAAGTGGATTAATGTACCTACCTCAAAATGAGTGGGAGCAACTGAGATAAACTTGTCTATATAGATGATATTCTTTTGACAAGTATATGTTACATAAGTCAAAGCATTGTTAACACAAACTTTGACATAATAAATCTCAGAGATATCTATTACGTGATTGATATCATAACATACTGAGATAGACTCAATGGGACAATAGTATCGTTCCATAAGTTTAACATTAAATGGGTCCTTACATATGTAACAAACAATACTGCTCTCCTTTAGAGGATAATAGGATAAATGAGGTTATTTCTTTATGCTTCATTAATTAGAAGCCTTATGTAAGTTTAAGTCTATACTCGTTTAGATATTACTCACATTGCAACACACTAGATATGTCTAGATTAATGTGTAGCATCTAATGGAGTATTATAATATCTTTAAAGAAATGAGAGGCTATAATTTGAAGAAGAAGTGAGAATTAAAACCGGTTTATTACTCTAACTTTGAGATATTCAAAGATGACAAAATGTAATTTCGGGTATATATTTATGTCAGCAGACAAAACTTATCTTATGGAGGAGTCATAACAAACTGATAATAACAACCTAAGTTATAACGACATAATATAGTCACTAAATGTTGTTGGAAATTTATCAGTGGACTCATAAGCTTATTAACTCCATATAATTAATGTTTTGAAGACTTAGTGTGATAAAGTCAGCTACCATGACTCCTTGAACAGTAACAGTTCAAGAGGTGCTGCATTAAATTTCGATACGCAATTAATTATTCGTTTATGAACGAATTGAGGAAACTAAGTTTGTATCGAATTCATTCATGATATGCTTAAGGATCCTATAACTGAATGGCTATTACCCATAAGTCTTATTAAGAGAGCTCATAGACGGGTATTAGTTAATGGCCATGCGCAACTGCATATCGTACTATGAATGACTAAGTATTAGTTAATTTTTCCTCATCAGTTTGATTTTGTATGTCTCTAAGAATATGTCAAGTCGACATAATGGCATATAAGACAAATAAAGTTACAAATCAAACAAAGGGCTTATGCGTATTTTGATCATGACGATTAGGTTTTAAATTAAGGTTATAGTATGATTAATGGGGGTCCTGAGTCGCATAATGATTCAACGGCTGTATTTCTCTGCTATAGTACTTGTTTAAGGCTAAAATGAGTGTTAACTCCTGATCAGGCTTATCTAATACTCATAGTAAATGATTACTCGGCTAAGTGGGAGAATGTAAGATTAAATATATTACGTATTAATATTTAATCTGTAGCCATTATAATCATTTACATTATATAGATCAAAATATATATAACAATCCTATTAAATAATTAGTTGGTAATTGTTGATGGACCATATTACCCTTATTAACTAATTAGGGTTTCCTCCTGGGTGCTTATATAAGGAGAGTTATGTGGAGGTTAAAGTGTTAGACAGTTACACATTAGACACAACCCATTAGCCATAACATCATTAAATTCGACCCCCTCTCCTAAACCGAATCCCCTATTCGGTTCTCATCTTCACCATCATCAGTCAGCACCCTAAGGTGGAACCAGACCAAGATGACAATCATGTCAAACCTTAATTGCTGCGACTCCATCTGGATTCTCTGCTAACCTGTGCTGATGCAACCAAAGGTATGTTTTCATGTTTGATTATGTTTAGAACAGAACTGAACCAACAATAATAATCTGCAAAAAGTCCATAAGAATCTCATGCATACCTCCTCTATAAATTGTTCTTCTCTCTCTTCATAGCTAGATAGTGCATCTACATGATCCTGCTCAAACAATAAAGAAGTTCTTATATCATTGATAGGCATGATATTATGTTCGATTAATGCCCTATTTGGATCTCCCACATTTGACCAATTCAGCACTGATTCCATCTCTGAATGTTTCATACTTCTCGCCATGACTGACCGATTCAGAACTGATTCAGAGTTAAATTCCTGATTCAAAAGTGGATGGAGTAACCAACCAAACATAGCAGCCTCTAATCGATTCAGAGCCCCTTTTGTTCAAAGGCTATTCAGTGCCTTCCAAACATGGCCTAAACGATTGAAAAATACAATAAAAGTGATAAATCTAGGTTCTTACATCAAAAAAGCTCACTCAGTGGAGCGAGTTTGTGATTTTCTGGCTTAAGAACACAAGCCCATATCTACACCAAATAACATACTATCATTCATAATTAGTTTGGTTAGGATACTTTTTAAGGTGGCAAGATAAATGAGAAGACAAATTATGTGATTTAAAAAAACATAAATTAATTAACGAAACCAGATTAAAAACTAAACCAGTTAACTTGCTTAAAGCAAGAGTCGAACCCATGACCTATTGCTTTGGGAGCCACGCACACCAGCCGGTCAAGCTGGGGACACATCACTATATCGAGATTAATTGATTTTATACAATACAAACAACATTGTATAAAATCAATTAATCTCGATTCCATCAAATCGAATAATATGTCTTCTCATTTTGTTGGAAACTAGTTTTTGCCCCATCCGCGTTGCGGGGCAATAAACCGAATATTTCTCTCTCATAACATGTATGTCTGTATAGAGGGCAAAATCGTAATTATATTTTGAGCTGGAGGCGAAATCATAATTTTAAACTGAGAGCAAAATCATAATTTTGAGCTTGGGGGGGGGATCATAATTTTATTTTGAACTGTGGGTAAAAACGTAATTTTTAGCTGAGGGCAGAATCATAATTTTAAGGTAGAGGGAAAACCAACATTTTATTTTGAATGGGGGCAAAACCGTAATTTTAAACGAAGGGCGAAACCGTAATTTTAAACTGAGAACAAAATTAAAAATGTGTTTTTGAACCAAGGGCAAAAGCGTAATTTTGAGCTAGGGGCAATATTATAATTTTATTTTAAGCTGGGGGCAAAAACGTATTACCTACATATACAAAAACCATGTTGGGGGGAATAGTGTCAGGAGCTGCCTGTCACTCCCCCATTGGACCAAACTTTTTTTAATTTAATTTCAGCTGCCTGCCACTCCCCCATTGGACCAAACTTTTTTTAATTTAATTTTATTCCAAGTTTAAAATTACGCTTTCGTCCTTCGTGACAGGCAGCTCCTGACACTATTCCCCCAACATGGTTTTTGTATATGTAGGTAATATCCATTATCCAAAAAGCAGTGGCGGATCCAGAATTTTTTTTCACTGGGTTCACTTTTTAAGGTGCCCGAATTTTGGTCAACCCGACGTTAGTTTTTTCGGGTCGGGTCGGGCTTTATCACTAAAGTCACCTTTTTCCTATGATGCTTTAAAGGGCATTCCTATCCCACTATCTATCTTTGTCTCTAAAAACAAATTGATTTGTAATAAACTTTTACAGAACAATTCGAGTTAGAACCGGTACATCTAAAAATGATCATTTTAGTTCGAATTACAACGACAAAAGCATAAAACTTGACCAAATGAGCATTTATTTGCGCCGGTTTGGCGGTTCCAACGACAAAGGCATCTAACTGAACCATTTCCATTGCTTATTTCTCTTAATTGGTTAATAGAGATTAAATGAAATTAAATTAATTTATATCTAATAGCCACCAAGAAAACTAAAATGAATTTTCAAGTACATAACAAAAAAGCTCAGCCATGACCCAGACCTGCAACAAACAAAATAGTTTGACTAACAATAATGAACTAAAGCTCAGCCATGTTAACTCTTATAGTTCACTCTTTTGTTTAACTCTAATATTATTTTAAAATTAAAAAGAACAAAGAACAATAAAAAGAAGCTGATTAAGAATATCAAATGGCAAAATTAAGTTTAAAAAAAAAGGGAAAAAAGAAAAAAATCGGAAAAAAAAACATATGGAAAGGGCTGGAGCAGGATTCGAACTAGGGGTGTTAAGTATGGGTTCATTAAATTGAAAAAAAGGGAAAAAAACATATGGAAAGGGCTGGAGCGGGATTCAAACTAGGGGTGCCAAGTTAAAAGAATGCACAATTAACCAGTGGAACACAAGAGGATTTGTGTTATGGGTTCCCTCAATATTTTACTTATGGGTTCCTTTTCAGTTTATCCTATACATTTACACTAAAAATTAAAAACCGAATGGGTTCCTGGGAACCCGATCTTTATACATAAATCCGCCCCTGCCAAAAAGTACCCGCTTTGAGGAATTTGGGATCTTGAGCTGTATGTTCAATGGGCTGGATCTCTACCAAGAAATCGTTCATACAATTGTTGAGCATGGTATTCTTTTCAAAAACTCAATGGTTATTTGCTATGATGGAACTGTCCGGAATGTTTGTAGTAACTCAATTATTCAATTTGAGTATGGGACGCTGACAAAAAAAATTTGTTTGCTGCTGGTGAACCGGTGCGAGTATTGGCTGCAACCGCCATGTCAAACCCAACGTACAAGGCAGTTCTTGATTCTTCTCCAAGTAGTAATTCCTCATGGAATATGATGAAGGTAATTATTATTTTTTACTTCCAAGTTCCAACTGATTTATTGTTATCTTAGAGGTGGGCCTCTTTACCCATTAACTGGTTGATTTGGATTGTGTTTTATCTCGGCCGGATTGAATCGCCATAACTTATTTTTAATGAATGCATCCCCCTTAATAGTTTTTATCAAATAATTAGAAAATCATTAAGAGTTGTTAAAAAATAAAAGTAAAATCAATCATTAAATAATATTATTTTTTTAATCAACTAATCACAATCAACACATTTATTTTTGGAAAAATTACAAGTTTTGTTCTTTATCTTTATACCACTTTTCAGGCGGTGTCATTTTTAACGAATGTTGACAGGCGGTTTTCTTTACTAGGTATTTTATTGCAAGTTTAGTCCTTTACACCCAACCCAGTTAAAAAACTCTGTTAATTGTTCGGTGTAAAGGACTAAACTTGCAACAAAATACCTAGGTAAAGTACTAAACTTGCAACAAAATACCTAGTAAGGGACACCGTCTGTCAGCAATTAACAGGGTTTTTTAACTGGGTTGGGGGTAAAGGACTAAACTTGCAACAAAATACCTAGTAAAGGACACCGCCTGTCAACATTCATTAAAAAGGACACCGGCTGAAAAGTGGTATAAAGATAAAGGATAAAACTTGTAATTTTTCCTTTATTTTTTGTTAAAAAAATAAAATTAAAGATAATCATTAAACAATATTATTTTTTAATCAAGTAATCACAAGTAACACATTTAATTTTAGAAATGGACAAGATAGTGTTCCAACGTGAACCCTACCTATCCTGGCCCATTTCAAGTTTTTCAAGCCAGGTCCATTTGTCATGTTATGCAACTTATCACACAGACCCATCTTGCCACCTCTTGTTTCTTAATCGCATGCCTAGTAGGCTAGTATTAATAAATCTTTTCTGGTTTTTGTTGTGCATGAGATTCTACAATATGGGGTGAATTTTAAGAATGTCACAATGACCGCCGTGTTGTACTTTATTTAAATGACTGTGATTGTTGGAAGGAACACACTATCGTGAGAATGCAACCTTTAAGGTTAAAAATCATCTGTGAAAAGTCAGCCTCAAGGACGTGGCTAGGGCTGTAAACGAACCGAACGAACACGAACAAGGCCTTGTTCGTGTTCGTTCGTTAAGGAAATAAATGTGTTCACGAACGGTTCATGAACACTTACCGAACGAGATTTTATGTTCGTGTTCGTTCATTAAGGAAATGAGCGTGTTCGCGAACGGTTCACGAACATAAACGAACACAAATAAATTTGGCGAACGCGACGAAGGATAAAGATAGATAGCCCAGAGAGTAGCACTCGAACTTGAATCCCTTAGTGTGGAACGGAGGTCGATTGTATTCGTGGATGTAAATAATGAGAAATGAAAGGGAAATTATGCATAAACAAGGTGAAAGTGGGTTTCCTTGTTTAATTGTTAGGGAAATAAAATAAATAAAAGTTTAATAATATAAAAAGTACAAATAAAATATAAAAAAGTACAAAGATCTTAAATTAAAACACAAACACAAACATACGAACATAAACGAACGCCAATCAACGAATGCTCACGAACACCTTACCGAACGTTCACGAACACAATCGAACGAACGAGAGCTTTGTTCATGTTCGTTCATTTAACTAATCGTACGAAATTTCTTGTTCATGTTCGTTCATTTATTAATTAAACGAACGAACATAAACAAACTTCCCGCCGAACGGTTCACGAACTGTTCGCTGAACGTTCGGTTCATTTACAGCCACGTGGCTATGGAATTTCTGATAGATTATGTTTCTTATTTTCTATTGTTACCTATTAGTTTTTTATATTAATATTCATCAAAGTATAGTGTCCTTGATTTTTTTCTAAACTACTCTTGAAGGTTTAGGTAATGCATTTGATGCGAATCACAATTATTGAAATGGTGCCTAAAAAATTCAAGACCCTATTCATTTTCGATAGTAAATTGTGACCAAGGTGTTTGGACAGAATAAATTGTTTGTGGGTGTTTGGGTAGAGTAAATTGTGATGGAATCTTTACATTTTCATCCCTCCTTATTAGAGTAAACTAGTATCTGTGCTCGTGCTTCGCCGCGGTTGAATCCTAGTATTCTTGGTAGGTGTTGTTGTAGGTCATTCGCGTACGGTTAGTCTTTTGGATTCGATGCATTGAGCACTTGGCATACACATACACACATGATTTTTTTTTTGCTTACATGGTGGGGTATGTTTAGTTTTTTTACCTTAGGAATAGAAATGAGCACTTAATTATAGTCTAGGTCAAAGGTATAGAAATAACCTAATTCCCTATAACTATGGCTCTGATATTTTATTGGCGTTTACAAGTTGTCTGATTCGATTGAGAGGTTTTACATGTGAAACATGGTTATTCGTTATATTCATTATTCATTCTAGCAATGATCATTAACTTACATAAACCGAAGGAATCGATAATAGATCTATTGCTTGACACACGCCTAACGTTGTGACCGTATAAACGGCCTTTAGGTAGTTCAGGTTATAATTGCTCATGGGCAAGTCTTAGTTGCCCATGTGCAGGTTGTAATTGCAATGTGTATGTGTAGTTGCCTTTGTGCAAAGTAGTAGTTGCAAGTCCTAGTTCCCAATGTGTAGGTGTAGTTGCCCTTGTGCAAGTAGAAGTTGCACATGCATACCTATTGAAGAAAGCTGTTACCATCATTGTCATCGTATTCGTGTTTGTGATTTTGTGTGTGTGTTTGTACAGAGAGTATACAAAACGAATTGGAATGATATTTTATTGAATATCTTCTTGGTAAAAAATAAAGTTACAGTGGGCTTGAATATATATGAGTAAAATGCACGGATAGTCCCTGTGGTTTTGCAAAGTTTCAGCTATAGTCCCCAGATTTTGGAAATTACACTCATAGTCCCTGTGGTTTGATAGTTTGTTACGCGGATAGTCCCTGGAGTGGATGGGGGTTAGTTTTCTCAGTTAAGTCTATACGAAATTACTAAACTACCCTTAATGATAAAACATACTAAATTAAATAATCTGTAGTGGGACCCACTTTTGATTTATATTTATATAATTAGTGGGACCACTAACACACAAGATCCCATCTATTAGTTTTCCGACAACTCTCAGGTCGTCTTCTCCGGCAAGGTCGTCTTCTCCGGCAAGCCGTCTTCCTGGCGCCGAAGCAAACTACAACCACGGTAAGTCATCTTCCAACCGTCCCCTTGCAAGCCACCTACCAACCCTCCCCTCGCAAGCCGTCTTCCCCGGCGAGCCTGCAAACATGACACACTTCTACCTTCACCCAAACACACACCTGCAACAAATTAGTCACCTAATCCACAGTATAACTTCAATCAAACCATTTCTTTCATTTCAATTTCACCTCTGTTGCTTGTTTCAATACATTAACAGAAAGCTAACTGCAAATGAAAGAAGCCAAATTCCATAGTGCACTTACTCTTGGGTTTGATATGGAAACTTCTGAAACAACACCAAGACTAAATATCAAAATTCCCTAAAATTCAAGTGTGCCTTTACCTATTTCTGTAAATTGTTTCAGATAAATTGTAAATTCAAGTGTGCCTTTACCTATTTCTGTAAATTCTCGGTGGATGCGCATAGACCTAACAATATATATTTGGTAAAGGCTTTGACGATGCAATTCAAGTGTGTGTGTGTCGTAAGTTTCAATAAGGTCTTGGGTGGTTGGAGATAAGAAAAAGAGCAGGGATAAAGATTTGAGAAGAGGGTGGGTGCAGGGGGGAAGAAGAAGAAGAACAAGGATTGAGAAGTGGGGATAGGGGTTGTTTTGTGTTTTAAGTATTAAAAGCAGACCCCACCTTAATTAGGTATTATTTTTTTAATTTTTTAATGATAAGGGTGGTTTGTTTTATAATAAGTAAGGGTAGTTTAGTAATTTCGTATAGACTTAACTGAGAAAACTAACCCCCATCCACTCCAGGGACTATCCGCGTAACAAACTATCAAACCACAGGGACTATGAGTGTAATTTCCAAAATCTGGGGACTATAGCTGAAACTTTGCAAAACCACAGGGACTATCCGTGCATTTTACTCAATATATATACAAAAGGAAACGGTAGTTGTGTTGGTTGTTGAACCGGTATGACGGTTACCATAACCGTTTCGTTGCAACCTTAAACAAACAACTAAGCGTTATCCTAACCTAGGATATCTAAATAACAATTATAATAATAACTAAATATATAGTTTAGTTTATATATATTTAAAACATGCCCCTAAACTAAACTAGGTTAATCATGGGAATAGTGAAACCTCCTTCGCTTTATATAACGTTTAACCGCATTCCAGTTTCCTAACAAATATGAAGTGTAGTTGTCTTCATGTTCTTGAGTAATCATGCATAGGTCTTCATTCTTTTCTTTAATGTATCCGTGATGAATCGTGCGTCCCGGTTGTCAATAGCAATAACGTCTTTGTCTTTGTTGTTTTCTCCCGTGCGTTTTCCAGAAATTTGAGTCATCCGGATTGCTAAATCTTCTTTCTGAAACTAATAGTTCTTCTGTCGCAAAAGCCTTCTCTTCTTTGTCGCTAAAGTTCGTCGCTAAATCTTTCTTTCTTCTCTGTATAATCTTTTCGGATTTATTTGCAGAAGTAATTTTTGTATAAACTTCTTTAAAAAACAGGGCATCATGCCATTCGTCGTTCACATCCTTTATCATGATTCTTTGTGTCCGATTGCTTTCATGTTGTTCACAATCATCTTTTAAAACATCACTATAATCTGTATTCTTTCTCTTGTGATGTCTTGGGTTATCTACCGATTTCTCGCTCAATTCTGTATCCTTGTCGTCTTTTCTATCGTAATAACCGTCCTTGTCTTGTTGTATCTTATCGTTTTTATTTAAAACATTTTTTACAGGCCATATCATCTCCGCTTCCGGGTTTGTCTTCTTCATTGCCTGTTTCTCGAATTCAATTTCTGGTATCATTGAATTCTCTTCTTTCGGTGTTATGACTTCCCTTTTATCTCCGTTATCTTCGAGACGTCCCGATTCGTATTCCAGTAATGCAATTTCGTATTGCAATTCCATTATTGCAATCTCTTGTTTCAGGATTGCGATCGCGCGTAATCGCGGACTTATATAATCGGGATCGTTGTTTATTTCTCGTCTGTTTCCTTGTCCGCTGTTCATCTTTATCAGCCGTCACTTCCCGGGATCATGTAATTCTGATCGTAATTCTCCGATTTCCAACCATGGGCTCAGATACCACATATTGACGAAAGCCGTTATCATCATCGTCATCGTATTCGTGTTTGTGATTTTGTGTGTGTGTTTGTACAGAGAGTATACAAAACGAATTGGAATGATATTTTATTGAATATCTTCTTGGTAAAAAATAAAGTTACAGTGGGTTTGAATATATATACAAAAGGAAACGGCGGTTGTGTTGGTTGTTGAACCGGTATGACGGTTACCATAACCGTTTCGTTGCAACCTTAAACAAACAACTAAGCGTTATCCTAACTTACGATATCTAAATAACAATTATAATAATAACTAAATATATAGTTTAGTTTATATATATTTAACATGCCATGGTAAATTTGTGTTCACCTATGTGATTCCCATAGGTCGTGTGTGATTTTTGCTACATGTGAAACCTGGTTATTCGTTACATTCGTTATTCATTCTAGCAATGATCATTAACTTACATAAGCCGGAGGAATCGATAATAGATCTGTTGCTTGACACATGTCCATCGTTGTGACCTTATAGACGACCTTTGGGTAGTTCAGGTTATAATTGCTCATGAGCAAGTCTTAGTTGCCCATGTGCAGGTAGTAGTTGCAAGACTTAGTTGCCCATGTGCAGATTTGTATAAAAAGTGTATGACACGTGTCACGCCATGCCACCCTTCAACACCCCGTCCCACCCCACGCTTATTGGCATCACGCCACCCTTCTAACAAATGCTTATGTGACTGTTCATCTCTATAATTTTTTAATATTTTTTAAAACTGGTTGTGAGTGGAGAAGAGAGAAAAGGTAATGATAAAAGTATAAAAAATATCGTTTAATTGAAAAACAAAGAGAAAATGTAGTGTTTTTAATGCAACTAGTGGGTAACCCGCGCGTTGCCGCGGAGTCGACAATAAGGGGCATGAGCATAATTCAAACCTTAAAAAGATATAAAAAAACATATATAAGTCAATATCATGATCTAGTGTTCTATGTTCTCGTCCCCAATCTGCCCTCCTCTAGTCGCCAATGCCGTAGCAGTCGGGATATTTCCATTAATGGCCCTCCTCACAAAAAAATGACCTTTGGGACTGCGAGCTTATTGCATTTGAACTGTTGGCGTTGGATATTCGGCTGCCCACACACCTCCAAGTCGCTCCTCACCTGTTTGACAGAAAAATAAACAAACTTCCCTCTACTTTTCCACTTCCATCCAGTGCTACCAGAGTTGGAACCGTCAAAAATAATGTGCTTATTTAAGTTAATCCCAGCCTAGATTACTGTGTGTGTGATTTCTACTTTCTAGCAGTAGATTGTTTTCCTCGAACTATCACATTCTACTCCAAACAACGCTACAAAATCACAAAAAAAAACGTGTCAAAATTCACAAGGCAAGATGATATTCATGGGTGCTCGCATAGATAAAATACATAAACAATTCAAATTCCATATTTGAGTTAATCAACATTATAAAATGCATGAGCACTAAAGAACCCGCAATTATAAACATATAAAACAACTTTACACAAATTTGGGAGACAATTTTCTGAACTCCAACATAAAAATCATGAGAAAAGGTATTACCAATAAGTAATTTTGATTTTTTTTTTTATCTATGGTGGGTCAAATGAGAACAAAGGTACTCGGCTACAAATGAAAGAACCCGCAATTATAAACATATAAAACAACTTTACACAAATTTGGGAGACAATTTTCTGAACTCCAACATAAAAATCATGAGAAAAGGTTTTACCAATAAGTAATTTTGATTATTTTTTATCTATGGTGGGTCAAATGAGAACAAAGGTACTCGGCTACAAATGAAAGAAGGAAAAAGACGTCAAACGGGTCAACGGTTGATAACAATGTCTTATAACACATACAACCTACATTAAGCTTTTTATAGTTCCATAACAGCAAACATAGCCTACCAGTTTAAAGATACTTCCATTTCCAACCGCCTTTAAAGAATCAATGTTCATTTCAGCAACTTTCTTAGCCTTTTTTTTCTTGGACCTGACAAAGTCAACAAATGTTGTTAGTTTTAGAATCTGTCATGAAAAGTTAATAAAGATAGAATTGGTCTACAATGTACGATTCAAAACAACATATAAATAACCGGAAAATGACTTACGACCCATTGAATTCGACCCGTTTAACATCAGAAAGCCGCTGGGGAATCCGCTGGGGGGTCATACTCACTGACAGATGGTTTCGTTACAGCTGGGGTTTTCCTTTTCTTATGATGGTTGACTGGTGGTAGTGTTTGTTTTTCATCAGGACCTGGGTTTTACGAATGTTAAAATGTGGCATAGAAATAAATTTCGTGTAATTTGTTTTGCAGTGTGGTTGTTGTTCACGTACCAGGATGTGTTGGATTCGGTTGATTAGTTGTTTCCTCCACCCCAACTATGGTTGAAAACGCCCAACAACTACCTGTAACAAGGTTAAAAAGACTCCATATTGAGAATAGATGAAATTTTCAACCCATTTACTTAAGAATGGGTCAAGGTCAAATGGGTCGAAAGTAACAACAGAGCATTTTTAGTGCATACAACCTACTGAATCGTTGTATTTATAAGTTACTTTTTGGAAGTAAGTTCTTATGGCCCAACTAAAACCATTAATTTATGAACGGTTCAGTTCGGGTTATGCTTTATCTGTAACATGTCCAACGGGTCAAAAGTAACCTAAGGCGTATTTGTAACACACTCCCTACAAGATCTTTTTATTTAGGAAATTAAAATTACTACAATAGTAATATATCTTTCGCAATATTTACTCAAACTATTAATAAAATTAAGTTAATAAATTTAGACAAGTGGTTAGGATAAACCAAACCTGACCCTAAACCTCTCTCGACCCAGATAAAAAATCACCCGTTTTGACCCAAATGCCCAACCCACCAGACCCGCCCAATATACATACCACATCGGCCTTGGTTCTTCATAGGGTTGACGGCTCCATTTGTCCTCCAGTCAAAGGATGGCGGTGGATCAGTGGTCTTCGTATGCGTGAACGGGGTCTGTCACCTTTTCCCTTTTAGCATCCTGAAGTGCAAGATTTTTTAATCAAAACCAGCCTTGAACTCATGGTTAGTCATATCAGCAAACTCGTTGAGTTTCAGCTTGTACGGTTTGCCCATCGGGTTCACTCGGTTAATGTGGTTCACGTTATACTTGAACACATTGAACCGTAGGCTTAGCTGATACTTTTCACCAAAATGCTAGGTTACGGACTTACGATAGAGATGACAGAGTAAGTCGAGATAACAGTTGTCGTTTCACGTTACAAAGTCGAACCAAAATTGAAAATGATAAATAGTCCAAAATTGATAGAGTAAGTCGAGATAACAGTGCTAGTTTCTCGTTTCTCGTTTCACGTTTCACGTTACCTAAATTATAGCTTGCGTCATACATAATCGGATAAATCAAACTTTTGTGCTGTGAAACAAACATAAATGTTGTTGGAAACGGAACCCCTGAAACATAGTTAAATTAAGTGGTGTACAGGTAAGAGGGTAGCCAAACACAAATTTTCAAGTAAATTCATAAGAAGATAGTTAAATTAAATGGCGTACAGGTAAAAGGGTAGCTGGAAGAAGAAAAAAAGGTTATCATGTGAACATACCATCGGTTCTAGCACGTTTGACTGCAGAGGAGTATAATTAGCATGATTGTATTTCTTCTCATCACCTACATCGCAAAAGTCAAAACCAAGACCAAACAATCAAGTAAAATCAGCAAAAAAAAAAAGAAAAAAGATACAGGCATTTGCAGTTGGCAAGACATCAATCTACAGACGAAATAAAAATAAAAGGGAACACTTGCAACTAAAAAGAGGTAGATTAAAAGAGAAACGGGTCAAAACTTTCCCAACGTGCACCTTCAAAACTCAAATCGCCCAACTTTTAGATAAATGTACCGAAAGTGTGCCACTGGTAGACACAAATATGTCCGCCATTCCCACTAATAAATAATCATATTTCTAAAAAAATTAAGGAGCTAGAAATAGGGCTCACGTTCATAGGGTATGACTGGTCCATTTAGTTGTCGGCTTAACCCCAATGCAAAGTCGCACATGTCATTAACACGGAAAAAAAATCAAAATTAGCTTTCATAGTCAAAGAAGGGGCGTGAACATACCACCAACACTTACCACGTACAATACCCTTAACATAGATTACCATATTGGTCTATTTTTAAAAAAAGGTTGCAAAAAATGAAAATTGAAAGTGACCAGTTTTTGCCCAACAATGAAATTTAAAAGATATGATTTTCATAGTCAAAAGAGCAAAGGCATCAAGATTTTAAAATCAGCTAACATTTAAACAAAATTCCTGTAACTTACCCCAAAATCTTGAAAATTCAGCATGCTTTCAAGAAACATAGCAAGAATTTGATGAACATAACCAAAAGAAACAAAAATGCAACTATTAACCTCTCTAGTTTATACCATGAAAAATATGCAAAAAACCAACAAAATAGAAATTAAAGTTTTTTACCAGTTGACCACTCAATCGTTGAGTCGTTGACCATTCAATCCTAGATCAATCATATCCGAACATGATGGAGCCGCGTGACCCATGGCCGCATAATGATCCATCGACACGGTGGAGTATACGAATCACCATCATTGCAAACTCTTATTTCGAGCTTCTGTTCGTAAGTCAGTTCTTGCGTTTTATCGAATACCCGATTCGACTTCTTATTCGGATCACCGTATCGAAGCAATTCCTCAACCGAAATGTCCGATTCCACTTTTCTAGCAGTAACATTCTCGAATTGAACACTATCGGCATCCAAACCACCACTTGATTTCTTACTGATTCTTTCAACCGAAGACGATTTCGTCTCGAGAACAGCAGAGTTATTGTCCGACGATTCGACAAACGAATTCACACCGGCCCAATTCGCGGAATCTTTCGACAACATCATCAAACACATAGCAAGTCCTTCTTGATCAACCTCATCAGTCTCAGAAACAGAAGATGACCCATAGTGTTTCACAGTAATTTAATGAAAAATCCAAATCCGATGCAATGAAAAAATCCAAGAGCCCCGATCTGATCTGACACGTAATGAAGAGATATTCATTCATTCCAACAGTTACCTCAAACGATTCAAGAATGGACATATATTATTGCAAATCAATCCGAGATTTGTACGTACAGATACAACCATAACCTCCAATTTCATCGATGATATTGATAACATAAAACCTCCAATTTCATCGATGGTAACATAAAGCGATAAAGAACGGTTAATCCTTCTAAATAAACTCTCTGAAAATAGTCGTATAATCACAAAATAATAACCAATTCGATAAAAATTCAAAGTTGATCAATTTAAAGAGGGGAATTTGTGTAGTTACCTGAGCCGATTAATAACCAGCAGCGATGGGAAATCAGTGACGATTAATGTTGGGAAAAAGGAGAGAATCCGGCCGAGTGTCTTGCGTAATTCAGAGGCTGTTGTGTTCCATTATCAAGGATTGCAGACTTCTTAACAGAGAGTGGAGTGGTTACAGCTTTCAACATGGTTATTTATGCCATTCAATACCTTGAAAGGGTGAAGGGAAGTTGAAGCACGTTGGTTGATAACACGACGCTTCAACTACAACATTGACTCAGATATTAACATTCGCATTCAAAAGATCAGGGAATCCGTATAATTGCAGGGACGGTTTCAATCATAAACCTAATTGATTATACATATAATTGCAGGGACGGTTTGAATCATCAATTGGCTACTGACATTGAATTGGGGGCAAATTTGGGAGAAAGGATGGAAGATTAGGGTAAGAAGTCATGATGTTTGATCTGTCGTCTTAAAATTTGTGTAGGAAATTACAAATTTGTACATGGGAAATGCTTATATATAGTATATAGATTATAGAGATAGAGTTAGAGTTAGATATTTGATTGTGGATGGTCTTAGATAATGATAAACGACAAGAAACACTACAAAATGAAATTTATTATGAATTCTAATTTGAATTTTTATTCTATATGCATGCAAGGTGACTGATATATTCAAGCTGAAAGAATACAAGTTGATATATATATATATATAGAGAGAGAGAGAGAGAGAGAAAGTGTAACATACAATAGCGCTTATCGTACGCTCGTACGCGATTGTGAAATTGCATGTTATAAAAAACATGTTGGAAGTCGCATGTTGGTAATTTTGATGAAATCGCATGTTATTTTTTTGTAGCAATTTCGCATGTTGGTAAATATGATGAAATCGCATGTTGGTATATAAAGCAATTTCGCATGTTGGTTTTTTCCGCAAAATCGCATGTTCAAGAGTGAATTCGCACCAGATCGTACGGCTGGGATGATCGCATACTTTTTGTACGATAAGAGCCATTGTACGTTAACCTGCCTCTATATATATATATAGGGGACCGCTAAAATGAAAACCACCTCCAGTTGTAAGAACCATGAGAACTTTTTGATCTGGGGCGAGTTGGACCAAAAATTTTTTTCATAAACGTAGATGCGTGTATTATAAACACATTTGTAAAAAAAAAATCAAAAAAAAATGTCGTGTGTGTAGTTTTGAGAACCACAAGTTTGTGTTTACGGGTACCGTAAATTTTACCTGTAAACACAAACTTGTGGTGCTCAAAACTACACACACGACATTTTTTTTTAATTTTTTTTACAAATGTGTTTATAATACACGCATCTACGTTTATGAAAAAAAAATTTGGTCCAACTCGCCCCGTACGGTGTAGTTCTCATGGTTCTTACAACTGGAGGTGGTTTTCATTTTAGCGATCTCCTATACTTATATATATATTCAAGTTAAATTTTTAAATGTTTTTTTTGTTTCATACCTAATGATACTTTAATGTTAAATGCTTTCTTTTTAACTGTATTTTAGGATAGCTGATGATCTCTTATTAATTGTACTTTATATAGTTGCGATATGTTGCTGTATTTTTACTTGATATTTCCAGTTTTTTTTCTTTTTAGTTTCCGAATCAAACGATTTCAGTACGCGAAGATAGTGTTTTTTTAGGATTTAATGGACAACCGGTTCCGGCGAAAATCGTTTACACAAGAACCGTTTAATCTGGTTCCAAATTGAACCACTTGGAGAGATCGTAAAAGCAACTCCTTTCTACTCATCCTTGCTCCTTGACTACTGGAAGGAGAGCGGGAAGACTGTGATTGATTCGGGGGAGTGGGTTGTGAAGGCTGTCCAATGGTTGACTGGGAACCTCGGCTTGAAGGGCTGGAAGGAGACTGACAATGTGTTGGGGAAGTGGAACCCCAGGTGGTCGAGATCAACGTAAAGAACTTGCAAGCATCACCTCCCTGCCCATGCACACATGAACTTAATAGTTAATTCAACACTATAAACAAACAAACTTGAATATAATAGCCCTTGGAATTCTCACCGTAACACAACAACACCAATATTTTTGTCCATTACGAAACGCGGTGCGGCAAAAACAACGTCCACAACGACAGAGCCTGAGTTCATCCTCAAATGAGTAGAATTTACTATCAATGATATCGTTTTCCTATCAAATAATAATCGTTAAGAATATACATAATTAAAAAAAGTATACAATAGTCATTCCAAAACTTGCCTTATTAGAACCAGGGCATTTATAATACGGACGACCCATAGGTATGAGGGAAAGATTGCCAAAAGCAAGATAGAAGCCGAACGATTAGCAACACTCATTGCCATTCTTCAGTGTACACGCAGATGGTGATCGATCGGAGATGGAGTAGGCGGGAGAAGGGGAAGGGGGAGGGTTGAATGGTCCGGTTGTTTTAGACCATTCAAACTATAACTGGTCTTACCAAAAAGAGGCTGTCTTACGGTCTTACCAAAAGAGGCCAACAATTGGCATCAACAAACTTCTTCTTATTCTCAATCGCATAGTAGAAGGTGGACAGTAACGCCGCTTCCCATGCGTAACCATCTACTTCATCCAGTTTTTCCACAAACTGGACTAGATAATTATGGATGATATAATCATCACACACGGGAGTAACAAAGCAGACAATTACTATCAAAAGAAGGGCAACCAGCCGTTCCTTGTGTTCTTTACTTTGGGTTTCCACTATTTTCTTCAAAGTGTGCACGGTCACTTTCTCATTTCTGTCAAGTGAAGTGAACACTCTTTCAATGCCTCTTTATCCCGGCTGGTTGCTGAAATTACTGCCTTTCCATCAATGGGCAAACCGGTCAAATAAAAAATGTCCTCAAGTGTCACATTTAAATGATGGCCATTTATCTTGAAGTAGTGGTTCTCCCTATCATATTTCTTCAATAACAAAGATAGCAGTGTAGTTGGAGTCTGGGTTGTACTTGTGAGCCGCAACAACCTCAGTAAACAGTGACCATCCCCTTTGCTGTCAATGATCTGATCAACGACTCTCTTAAATGCAGGGTCTAATGAATTGTAGACTGTCCCCAATGTACCAACTTTTCCGGTTGCTCTGTACCGAGACATTTAATCTGTAGTACCTAGCAGTTTGAAATCATACATTAGACGAAAATTTTTAATAAACAAGAATTACACAACATGAATAAACTGTAATTTGCAGTAAGAAATCCATTACAAAACATTTGTGGCTATTATAATTTCAATTAAAAACCATTTACAGATCATTCTCATTTGTAGCCACAGCTTATTCAATTAGAAAACACTGTTGCCCATTTCCATTCCATTGTTGCCTATTTCCATTTCGTGATGGTTTCGACAGCGCCTCGTTCCACTATTTGGTGAACGAAACATTAGTCGGTCTGATCCGTTTTTGTGTAAAAATCGATTTGTTAAAACATTTTTGTTAGTAATAATTTAAATCGTAATTTAACATTTTATTAGGATGAAAACTCAAAAAGGTGGTGGGTTCACCACTCCCCTGCGATGTATCAAATAGTTGATTAGTAATTTAGGACTAAGGGAGAGTGAAAATGCAATTAAAAAAAACATTCACATAACAAGGCTAAACTGATACATGATTAGCAACCGAATAACACCTAAAACTTGGAGGCCAAACGAAGAAGATACTGACATTGGAGTGTTCATTCGAATAAAATGCTTCTCGATTTCGTCCAAACAAGGTCTAAGGTATGGTACAATAACCTTTTTGAGTTTTCGTCCTAAAAAATGTTAAATTACGATTTAAATTATTACTAACAAAACGGTTTTAACAAATCGATTTTTACACTAAAACGGATCAAACCGACTAATGTTTCGTTCACCAAATAGTGGAACGAGGCGCTGTCGAAACGGTCACGAAATGGACATAGGCAACAATGGAATGGAAATGGGCAACAGTGTTTTCAAATTGAATATGCTGTAGCTACAAATGAGAATGATCTGTAAATGGTTTTTAATTGAAATTATAATAGCCACAAATGTTTTGTAATGGATTTCTTACTGCAAATTACAGTTTATTCCTGTTGTGTAATTCTTGTTTATTAAAAAATTTTGTCTCACGCATGATTTCAAACTGCTAGGTACTACAGATTAAATGTCTCGGTACAGAGCAGCCGGAAAAGTTGGTACATTGGGGACAGTCTATAATTCATTAGACCCTGCATTTAAAAGAGAGTCGTTGATCAGATCATTGACAGCAAAGGGGATGGTCACTGTTTACTGAGGTTGTTGCGGCTCACAAGTACAACCCAGACTCCAACTACACTGCTATCTTTGTTATTGAAGAAATATGATAGGGAGAACCACTACTTCAAGATAAATGGCCATCATTTAAATGTGACACTTGAGGACATTTTGTATTTGACCGGTTTGCCCGTTGATGGAAAGGCAGTAATTTCATCAACTAGCCGGCATAAAGAGGCATTTGAAAGAGTGTTCATTTCACTTGACAGAAATGAGAAAGTGAACGTGCCCACTTTGAAGAAAATAGTAGAAACCCAAAGTAAAGAACACAAGAATAGCTGATTGCCCTTCTTTTGATAGTAATTGTTTGCTTTGTTACTCCCGTGTGTGATGATTATATCGTCCATAATTATCTAGTCCAGTTTGTGGAAAAACTGGATGAAGTAGATGGTTACGCATGGGGAGCGGCGCTACTTTCCACCTTCTACTATGCGATTGAGAATAAGAAGAAGTCTGTTGATGCCAATTGTTGGTCTCTTTTGGTTAGACCGTAAGACAGCCTCTTTTTGGTAAGACCGGTTATAGTTTGAATGGTCTAAAACAACCGGACCATTCAACCCTCCTCCTTCCCCTTCTCCCTCCTACTCCATATCCGATCGATCACCATCCACCTGCCTGCCGCCACCTGCTCCTCTCACCTCCGACTGACGCCGGCTCCTCCTACCTCCGACTGACGCCAGCTCCTCCCACTTCTGGCCTTCGTCCAACGCCGCCTCCATCTTCCAGTGCCAGCCTTCGTCCAGCGCCTACTCCTTCCGGTGGTAAGAAAAACCGATTTCCCTTTTCCTCCATTTCTTTCGATTTTTTCTACCTTGTTTGCAAATAGGAAAAGCAAAAGTATTATACCAAGTTTGAAAATTGTATGTTACATTCAAGTAATTTAATGCAAATTATATGCATTTTTTTCTTCAGATTTTGCCTATTGAGATTCTTGTTATATCAAATTTTGTCATAGTTTTGAATTGGGTTCTACATAAGTACATTTTGCTTGTTCATCGAAAAAAATCGAAAAAAATGGAGGAAAAGGGAAATCGGTTTTTCTTACCACTGGAAGTAGTAGGCGCTGGACGGAGGCTGGCACTGGAAGATGGAGGCGGCGTTGGACGGAGGCCAGACGTGGGAGGAGCTGGCGTCAGTCGGAGGTAGGAGGAGCCGGCGTCAGTCGGAGGTGAGAGGAGCAGGTGGCGGCAGGCAGGCGGATGGTGATCGATCGGAGATGGAGTAGGCGGGAGAAGGGGAAGGGGGATTGTTGAATGGTCCGGTTGTTTTAGACCATTCAAACTATAACCGGTCTTACCAAAAAGTGGCTGTCTTACGGTCTTACCAAAAGAGGCCAACAATTGGCATCAACAGATTTCTTCTTATTCTCAATCGCATAGTAGTAGGTGGACGGTAACGCCGCTCCCCATGCGTAACCATCTACTTCATCCAGTTTTTCCTACAAACAGGAAATCAAAATCCATAGACGAAAGGTTTTAAGAGGGTAAATACTTGACTCTTCGTCTTCGTTTCCTAGCCTCATGGCCACCTCATCTTGATGTTCCCGTTTCCTTAACCCTACTGATTTCACGATAAGACGCCAACTTGACATTAACAATGTCTGCCATATCTACCCCAAATTCAGAATCTGAAAATCACATACATAAGTTAAATAAGATAAACTAAATCGATACAAATTATATGCACGCTCGATCTCAGGTTTACCAAAATACCTATACACCGAAGAATGGCAATGAGTGCTGCTAATCGTTCGGCTTCTATCTTGCTTTTAGCAATCTTTCCCTCATACCTATGACCATTGAGAATCAAAGAAGATCGGAAAACAGGAACAGACCTCTTTACTTGAGGTGTTGTTACGTAGATGGGCTTTTCCATATGCTTCTTAGCTGCAAATTCATTCACAATAGACTTGCAAACGGTTTTATTCTGCAACAAGTAATTAATTAGAAGTTCAAAATTGATGACGAGAACAAACACCTACTGCCACTAGGTTAATAGGCCATTTGACAAGCAAATTAACTAAGTGCAAGAGTTTGTAGACATGAAATAACCTTTCGTATATATTTTCTTGCTTGAGTCTTTGAGTGATCAGTGATAGCAATATACGCGGACTTAGCCGCATCCATCTCTGCGGCACGCTTATTAGGAAATGTAGTGGTGGACGAAACATTAGTCGCTTTGATCCGTTTTTGTGTAAAAATCGATTTGTTAAAACAGTTTTGTTAGTAATAATTTAAATCGTAATTTAACATTTTATTAGGACAAAAACTCAAAAAGGTTATTTACCATACCTTAGACCTTGTTTGGAGGAAATCGAGAAGCATTTTATTCGAATGAACACTCCAATGTTAGTATCTTCTTCGTTTGGCCTCCAAGTTTTAGGTATAATTCGGTTGCTAATCATGTATCAGTTTAGCCTAGTTATGTGAATGTTTTTTTAATTGCATTTTCACTCTCCCTTAGTCCTAAATTCCTAATCAACTGTTTGATACATCGCAGGGGAGTGGTGAACCCACCACCTACGCGATAGCAGCTGCTGTAGGCTCATTGATTATACGAATGACTTTAAATCCAGCAATAGTACCAACGTCCTTTTTTGAATATTCCTCTTGCACTTCATATCCTCCTACACTTTGGAGTCCCTGAATCTCCTTCCAATCAACCTCTTTGACTCTGAAAATCGATGATTAGTCATAAGCCAAAACAAAACAAGGTAAAAACAGATACCAACAACTGATAAACGTGAAATATGGTTAACTCAGCGCAACAAAACAAGGTAAAAACAGATACTAACCAAACAACTACAATATATTTAAGTATTAGCAAACTAAAATGGATGGTCTGGGTTTGTATCTTGTTGTTTGGTGAGAAATAAGAGTGTTTTATGGGTTAATCGTGTAGATCTGCTTTGATACTGTCTTTGTGACAAAACCAATTTGCATATGTTTTTTAAATATTGTTTTATCATTTGTTTTTTAAGATTTGCATATGACTTTCAAGATTTGCATATGATGAGGATAAACAATTCTTTATGTTTATACAATTCTTTCAGATTCAAAGAGGTTGATTGGAAGGAGATTCAGTGACTCCAAAGTGTAGGAGGATATGAAGTGCAGGAAGAATATTCAAAAAAGGACGTTGGTACTATTGCTGGATTTAAAGTCATTCGTATAATCAATGAGCCTACAGCAGCTGCTATCGCGTAGGTGGTGGGTTCACCACTCCCCTGCGATGTATCAAACAGTTGATTAGGAATTTAGGACTAAGGGAGAGTGAAAATGCAATTAAAAAAACATTCACATAACTAGGCTAAACTGATACATGATTAGCAACCGAATAACACCTAAAACTTGGAGGCAAACAAAGAAGATACTGACATTGGAGTGTTCATTCGAATAAAATGCTTCTCGATTTCGTCCAAACAAGGTCTAAGGTATGGTACAATAACCTTTTTGAGTTTTCGTCCTAATAAAATGTTAAATTACGATTTAAATTTTTACTAACAAAAATGTTTTAACAAATCGATTTTTACACAAAAACGGATCAAACCGACTAATGTTTCGTTCACCAAATAGTGGAACGAGGCGCTGTCGAAACCGTCACGAAATGGAAATAGGCAACAATGGAATGGAAATGGGCAACAATGTTTTCTAATTGAATATGCTGTAGCTACAAATGAGAATGATCTGTAAATGGTTTTTAATTGAAATTATAATAGCCACAAATGTTTTGTAATGGATTTCTTACTGCAAATTACAGTTTATTCCTGTTGTGTAATTCTTGTTTATTAAAAATTTTCGTCAGATGCATGATTTCAAACTGCTAGGTACTACAGATTAAATGTCTCGATATAGAGCAACCGGAAAAGTTGGTACATTGGGGACAGTCTACAATTCATTAGACCCTGCATGCCTAGGGTGACATAAGGCGTTGAGGTCTGTGCCTTAGTACGCCTCGCACTTGTAAGTGCAGTTCCTGCCGGGTAACTGTCGCTTATCAGTTCCGTATTAATCAAAACAGAAGTCCAAGTTAAAGTCAACAATAATGAAGAATTCAAGACCACATGAAGACCAAGGGGAGTTTGTTAGGGCACGTTAGGTGATAAGTGCATGTCTCCCATTCTTTAGGGTCTTTATTGTACTTTTATTGAAAGTTAGTCCCAACTTTATCCTAGGGACATTTTGTCCAAGTTTTATGTCTAGGAAAAAGGTCAGGGGTTTATGTTAGGGACAAAAGTCAGGATTTTGGTGTAGATTGTTTGTCCGAGTTTAGTCCCAGTCTATATATATGTGTTGTATAGGATTAGGGCAACAAGTGAACCAAGAAAAACTCTTGAAGCTTTGTGCTCCTCTCCCAACTTATCCTCCTGGTGTGAATCCTAGAGAGAGAGAGACTATGTGTTATTGAGAGAAAGCTAGGGTTTAGATCTTTGTGATCTAAACCAGCTTGTAGAAGATGATGTATACTAGTTTGGTATGTAATCTGTGATGATTGTATTGAAATGAATGAGTTTGTCTTGCATCTTCTTCTTCATCTACCCTGTTCTTGTTCTTCATGTCTTGAATCAAGTGCAATGTTTGATGTTCGGCATCGATCCGGTGCCTTTAACAGTGGTATCAGAGCATGGTTACCGATTCAGAATGGTCTAACCGCCTTCTGAATCACCATTGCTCTTGATTTGATGTTTGTTTCCGCCAAACATCTTGAAGACTTGAAGATTTTGCAGAAAACTTGAAGAAAATGAAGCTGTTCGTCGGCTGTGTTGGTTTGGAGATCTAGGGTTTTGATCCAAAAAGGTTTGTCTGAGTTTAAAACTCTGTGTTTGTGTTTCCGGGGTTTTGGTGAACTAGTGTGAAGTCACACTAGGGAGAAAGTCCGGAGACTAGTTACTGGAGGCTTGTCCGAGTTTTACACTTGTCCAAGTTTTAACCTTTTCTCTGGTCCGAGTTTTTCCTTACCTCCTTTGGGTCCGAGCTTTTATGGGTTTCTATGTCTGAGTTTTTATAACATACAACAGATCCGAGTTTTTAAAATGATGAAAGAAGTTCGAAGTTCCGATGTTTAAGCTTTCAGTTCCGAGCTTCTGATTCAGAGTTTTGCTTAACTGTTTCATTCCGAGTCTTTGAAATGGTTCTGATATATATTTTACAGTTTCATCTTTCCGAGTTTCATCTTTCAATTTTCCTTGTTCTGAGTTCATGCTTGTCCGACTTTTGATACCCTTAGTGGTCCGACTTTTAAAAGGGTATATTGTCCGAGTATTGAAGTCAAGTATAAGTTCAGAGTTTTAAATAGTCAATTGTTGTTCAGAGTTTTGAACAGTCAATATGTTATTACGGGTTTTGAAGTAAATGTAACTCCGAATTTTGAAAGATGTCCGAGTTTCCAGTTCGGTTTGATACTCAGAATTTTTGTCAGAGTTTGTCCCTCAAAAATCTGTTCCGAGTTTTAGATTCCGAGTTTTCTTTAAGGTATTCTGTTCCGAGGTTATGTCTGAATCAACAAAACTGAATCACAGGTCCGACTTTAGTTGCGGTATATGTTTCCGAGTTTTGTACGAGGGTCCTAGGTTTGGTATATGTTCAGAGTTTTAGTAGTGGGTCCGAGTATTGAGTTCCGAGTTTTGGTATTTGTTCCGATTTTTTTTAATCAGTTCAAAACTGGTTTTCGAGTTATTAAACAGATCAAGTTTGTGCAAAGTCTTTCACAGTCTGATGCATATTTTAAGGGTCCGATTTTTGGCCCTTGTTTATTTGCTATGATTCTGTCCGACGTTTTAAACGATGTTCAATATCTCTTTACGATTCCGAGTATTTCAACAGTCCGAGCTTCTTGGTTCTTTTTTTTGTCAAATGTTCCGAGTTTCAGTTCTGAAACTATTCCGAGTCTGGATCAACATACGTTGTTAGTCCGAGCTTTGGTCTTGTTCCGAACCTTTGTCATATGTTTGACATCTGTGTTAATTGTTCCGTATTTTGCAAACTGAAACATCCGAGCTCTCTCTGTCCGAGTTTTAGTTCCGAGTTTTAACCACTTTTAGAGTGCGAGCTTTAAAGTCGGATTGAAACTGTTGGATTTGTTCCAAGTTGTTCCGAGTTTTAAGTTTTAATAAGTCTGTGTTATTAAAATTTGGTTCCGAGTTTATTGTCCCCGGGTTCCTTCAGAGTTTCCTTTAATTCCTTGCTTGTTTCGAATTCCTTTGTACCCTAAGTATTGCTCAATGATTTGATCCGAGGTTTCAAGAGCTTCTGGGTTTTACGGGTTCCAAATTTTCTTAGAATTCCGGGTTACCTGGGGTACCGGATTTTTAGCTAAATTTAGAAGTTAGTATTGTTCGGAAGTTTCGAGTTGTGCATGTTCCGATTTTTCTAGTTATTCCGGGTTACCTGGGGTACCGGATAACTAACTAAGAGTCAGAATTATGTGTAGTTTGGAAACTTGAAGTCGGTTTCGGATTATCGAAAAGTTTTATGGTACTTATGTTGTCCGGATCAAGTGAGGAGGTGAAGAGAATAAGATTTGCTTGGATTTTTGTATTGTTTACAAAGAAATAGGGGGAGTAAAAAATTTTTGAAGTTCTTGTTTTCTTTGTAAATCAAAGCCTGTGGTGCTACATCAAAACAAGTTCATGTTTACTATCTTTGAGATTAACTTAGTGTTAATCTTACCGGTGGCGAAGTGTTTATAACATGAAGCAAGTTAGAGCTAGTGTATGATTGAGTTTTCTCAAGTTTGTTCGAGGTTTAATCAAGTGTTGACGTGATGAAGCAAATTGTTCTTTTGGCAACTAGTTGAAGGTCAAGCCTTTATCGTATGCCGGTTAGAGTAGAGATGATTAGTCTTCTTGATCTCTCTTCCAAGTTGGTGACTGGTCGGATTCTCGAAATAGGGGTTCTTACATTGAGGGGGAGATTGGAGATGAAAGTCATCGGGTAATTGGTGGATTCGTGAAGATACAAGATTGGATCTTGAAAATTCGAGATGAAATGATTTCAGACACTCGGTTGAAGACTTTGATCAAGATGGTGGATGTACTTTTACAAAGTTCAGTTTGTTATTAACTTATCGAACTGAGCTTCATGTCTTTGCGAAATTTGAAGTGTTTGATGTTAGGCATTGGAAATCCGACGTTTCGTTCTTCTACCGGTTAAGTTTGAAGATTAATGTATCGAGCGATATTCTCACATGTTGTTGTAAGACGGTTCGCGTTAATTTGATTCGGGAGAAGTTTGAGGGGGAGGATCTACGGTGTTTGATGTTGGATTCTTCGGGTTTCTCAAAGCGGCCTTAAGTGATCGTCAGCAAGTCTTTAATTAGAAGGGTTGAAGATCGCTGTGCTCTGCCAGAAAGATCAAGTCTCAGCCAAAGTTGATAGCAGCCATGATATCATCAGTCAAGGGGGAGACTGTAAGTGCAGTATTCGGTGACTGAAGATATCAGTGTTAGACAGAACTGATTGCAACAGTTAAGGGGGAGACTGTAAGTGCAGTTCCTGCCGGGTAACTGTCGCTTATCAGTTCCGTATTAATCAAAACAGAAGTCCAAGTTAAAGTCAACAATAATGAAGAATTCAAGACCACATGAAGACCAAGGGGAGTTTGTTAGGGCACTTTAGGTGATAAGTGCATGTCTCCCATTCTTTAGGGTCTTTATTGTACTTTTGTTGAAAGTTAGTCCCAACTTTATCCTAGGGACATTTTGTCCAAGTTTTATGTCTAGGAAAAAGGTCAGGGGTTTATGTTAGGGACAAAAGTCAGGGTTTTGGTGTAGATTGTTTGTCCGAGTTTAGTCCCAGTCTATATATATGTGTTGTATAGGATTAGGGCAACAAGTGAACCAAGAAAAACTCTTGAAGCTTTGTGTTCCTCTCCCAACTTATCCTCCTGGTGTGAATCCTAGAGAGAGAGAGACTATGTGTTAGTGAGAGAAAGCTAGGGTTTAGATCTTTGTGATCTAAACCAGCTTGTAGAAGATGATGTATACTCGTTTGGTATGTAATCTGTGATGATTGTATTGAAATGAATGAGTTTGTCTTGCATCTTCTTCTTCATCTACCCTGTTCTTGTTCTTCATGTCTTGAATCAAGTGCAATGTTTGATGTTCGTCATCGATCCAGTGCTTTCACAGCACCTAGGCACGGTTTATAAAACCCATGATGGGATACCTAGCTACTTGCTCACCAAGGTTGTACGTTCTGCAAACTAAATTGCCGCCCTTTATGATTTTCTTGTACTTATAGCCAATCATCCCATTAAGTAATGCAAAGTCAAAATAATCTCTTGAAACATAACGGGAATTTAAAACCATTAGGCACAGGGGCGGACCTAGGTGAAGCCCAGAGTGGGCGGGCGCACCCCTTGAAAAAAAAATAGTTTATTTTTTAGGCAAAAAACTCAACCGCGCCCTCCTGAAAATATGCTTGAACCACTCATCCGCACGACCGCACCCCGAGCAAATAATTTCTGAGTTCGCCACCGATTACGCATACAGATTAAACCACAAAAATGAAATTTGGCATATAAGGAGGATATGCTATTGCCCCCTTTACTGGCTTACAAGGATCATGTACAAATTGCTTACATGTGAAGTAAATGTTTTACAAATATTTTATTGTATTACATTAATAAAAACTTGAACTTACTCAGCATAGCTGACTTTTGCATGCACGTTAAATTGAAAGGCGGTGGCACATCAAGTGTAGTGTGGCTACAACAGCGGTTGATGTATAATGATGATCAGAAAATGGAAGAGAGACATGCCTATAAGGAAAAACACAGAATTTCGATTGGATTGAGAGGAGATACTCACGAAATGATGGATATAAAGGGTTGGAGACAAGTTTAATGTGGTGTTCATCAGTTACAAGAACGATTACAAGTTACATTTCAGCAAACATTATGTCAACAGTTTCAAAAGATGAGTTAAAGAAGCATGCGTCGTTGTAATTCATTTATACTGTTTCAAATTGAAGAATCATCCATGTATAAATAATTTTTTTTAAATTGTATCTTAAACTTAATAACTAATAATAGTTAAGTCTATAAATTTTTTATCATTTTTTAGTGTTAGCAACCTAGCGAAAAATGCCATACTGCTTTAAAATATTTATTTTTTCACTAATGTTGTATTTATGAAAGTTTCAAATACTAATTAGTTTCATATTAATATTTAGTTAGAACATCCGTAATGGTTACTGCCCCAAGGGGTGTTATTTGCCACATCAACATCATCGCATCATAACGCTTCCTTAAAAGATGTGTAATGGTTAACGTTCCTTAACGCCCTTTCAATCATTACTTTCCGTTTTGTTTTCTCTTCATTGGATGTTATACTAGAAATGCATCTCCCTGTTCATGCCCCTATAATGCCCAGGGGATGTTATCAAATCCCTTCACGCCCATATAACACCCTATTATGTATGACCTTAGAGCATTCACATCCATTCCATCAAATTTTACCCTATATTACACTAAAAAACATTACATTTTTATCTCTCCTTTTCAATTAAATAAAGTTTTTTATACCTTTATCATTACATTTTCTCTCTCCTCCACTCACAACCACTTTTAAAATATATTAAAATATTATAGGGGGTGAACAATTATAGAGGGTGAACAGTGTCCCCCCAAATATACAGATAAACAGTAACATTTTCTCTCTCCTCTACTTTTTATATTATAACAATCTCACTCACACAATATGATGGATTGGATGTTAATGCTCTTATAATATTAAAATACCGACTTTATTTCCATACCATTAAACTAATTAAATTTTCACAAAATTTATTTTATCCGTAAGAAATGACGACTTATAGAATTTATTAAGATATCTATTATTATTACTATTTTAGGTTTCAAAAATTTGGGTGATAAAAAAGAAACCAAAATTTAACTATTATTTTTTTTTGAACGCTTACCTTCTTTTTGAGTGACCCAATGTCACACCGCCTAAACGGCAGCCCTAGCCAAGATCTGCCCAGACTACGTTGTCTTAACCGGACCCGCGCTGAGTTGGTCAGACTTGGTTACGGCTTTCCCCTGAAAACCGTACTGCCTCCACACGAGATGCCTCGCTGAAGTAACAGTTGGATGAAAACCGGGGTGCGGCTCAGGATCGAACCCCCCTCAGTGGGTTTGTCACCATCATTGCTCAATATCCACCCCGATGTGACACAAGTGAGAATTGAACTTGAATCTCTATTGAAAAACCCAAGTCTCCTACCAATATGTCACAAATGGAGGGATAATTTAACCATTAATAGTGGTTGGATTTGGTTCGATTGTACTTTTCAATTGTTCGGTTTCAGCTTTTAATCAAAAACCTAAAAATGTTTGTGGTATTGATAATATGATACCCAAACACAAAGGTAAAATACAAAAAGAGATAATCTCTAAATATGTTTAGAGATAATCAATTAAGGGCATGTTTGGCTAAGCTTTTTGAAACAACTTATTGACTTATTGGTTTTTTGGAAAAGTCATGATTGAGTGACTTATTGACTTATTGGCTTTTCCCCTCACATACACCCTCATTGCCAAACATAATTTTGCAGCTTATGACTTTTCAAAAAGCCAATAAGTCAATAAGTTGTTTCAAAAAGCTTAGCCAAACATGCCCTAAATATAATTACATTATCCTCTATATAACATTTTTTTTGGGTAGGGAATTGGGAAAGTAGCGAGCCAAAGTTATTTTTTTAAAGTTTGGCGATTTCCATTCTCATTTCCCACTAGAATAGTGTTATGTCTATGGTTTTCATTTTTTTATTCTTTTACTTACGTAAAAAAATGTTAGTTTTTATCATTATTTTTTGGTTTTTCTATTATAATAATTAATTATAGACATGTTTTTTTTTTCTTTTATAATTTTTAAGATACGGTGTATCATAAAGTTATGAGTATACTGTTGTGATATGCTTATATTTATTACGTTTTGATAAAAGATTTGTTTAAAATCGAACGAGTCAAATATAGTTGAACTTTCTGTTCTTTACTATGACGAATCGAACTGGCATCAATACTAGTACTGTTATTTGTTTTTATGGTTTTCTCGACGCGTTCCTAATGATGTTGTGATGAACAAAATGATTTTGACTAAATAATTATCCAAATAGATAACGATATCATTATTACGAACTGATACCGATGTTCGTTTTTATGTTTTCGATTGATGTAAAATACGTGTCAATATTCTTTTAGACATATCTCTTTAAATTGTTATATCAAGTACTGGTATCATACCACTATTGTAACGAACAAAACCAATACCGACCAAATACCCGCCGCAACGCGCGGGGTATTTTACTAGTTAAATATAATTACAATAGGATTGATTTCATATATATCCTTACAAACTTAAACAATTTTCATATATACCCAGCTGAAAATATCATATTTACCCAAGTTTAATGAATTTTTACATAATAACCATTCTACCCCTTTCTATTATATTTGTTTATACCCTAACTTTTGTATTTATTTTGGATTGTGGTTGATGTCAAGAAACCGAAATGTTCTCTCGAAGGCACATAAAAAACAATAAGCAAGCTTCGAATCACATTATCGAAGTCCAATAGAAAACAAACCATATGTTATGCTCGCATTACAGAATCGTATTATATAATGAATTTTGATCACCATTCTTTTGTTGGTTTTTGTTATGAACACTTTCCTACATCATTTGTTGTTGATGTTCAATTGTGCTTTTGTTTTCCAGTTACCAAGAATCATGGTGTTTTGATTCTTTTTATCTTTTTTTTTATTAGGTTAGTTTTCGGTCTCAATAGTTTTACATAGTTTTCAAGTTAATATTTCAATAGTTTTCAATTTCAATCTCAGGTTTTTTTTCTTTAGTTCCATTTTGATCGAATGGGTGTATATAAAAAAAATTGAAGTTAAAGATGGATATAATATGATAATTTAGGGTTTTGGAAAGTAAGGGTTAAATGGGTTAAATAGTCATTTTTTTTTAATGAATTAGGTATATTTGATATTTTAAAGGTGAGGGTATTGATACACCCCTACTTTTTGAGTGCACACCCCCTCCAGAGATGGCATATAGGGCAATAAGGGGAGTATATAGTGTGAAAGCAATTAATGTGCCAGAAAAAAAGGGTTTTGATAAGCCTCTCATTGCCCTATGAGAGGCGTATAAGGTTGTGATAGTTGGAGTATTTATCCCTATACGTCTCTCATTGAGCAATGAGAGACTTATCAACACGACTTTTGATGAATTTAAGGTATAATTACTGACATGAAAGGAGTTTTGTCTGAAAAAACGTGAAAGTGTCCCATATGACCTTTATAGACATATACGACCCTTATCGACCAATAATGTTTATTTACCCAAGCATACATGATTTATTTGATTCAAAATTTTTCAAACTCATAATAATAATAATAATTAAAATAATAATAATTACAATAATAATAATATTAATAATAATAATAATATTACTTAAAAAAATAACATATGCACATTTAAAAAAAAACGATGATATAACTAGACCCGGCAAACGGGTCGGGCCGGGGGTCGGGTAGGGTCATGGGTCAAAGTCCCTACCCGACCCCCGGCTCGACCCGTTTGCCGGGACTAGTTATAACATTGTTTTTTAAATATGCATATGTTTTTTTTATTAAGTATTATTATTATTATTATTATTATTATTATTATTTAAAACTTCATATTTTATTAAATGAATTGTGTGTATTATAAAATGTAAAATTTTTATTTATCAAACTTACTTCCCGTTTGTTCGATGGTCCGGAGGTTTACCCGAACCATTCCATTTTATCGATCGCTTATGTCGAAGGTGTTTATTTCATCGTGGCTAAGTTAACGGGATGATTGCCCGATGCCGGTACGAAATGGACTTTGAAATACCTCACCGAAGTATAGAAGCTATGGAATGGGTGACAATGTACATGTCTTGTATTACACAGGGTAGGGCGTTAGTCGGTAGTAATAGAACTTCACGAAAACAATTTGTTAACTTGGCAAATGTGTAACATGCGTGAAATATAGTGTACGCAACAATTTTTTTATAAAAATAATATTAATTAGGGTGTTTTATAACATAAAAACACTTAATTTTTTTTTTAAAAATTAATATCATATGACTCGTATAGGGCAATGAGACACATATACAACTCCTAAAAGGTGCTCATTGACCAATAAGCCTCCCCTGGTGGACACATTATGAGTGTCTCATTGACCAATAAGCCTCATCTGATAGTTTCCACTTTTCTCAAAGGTGGAATAGTTCAACCAGGGAAGACTTATTGGTCAATGAGACACTCATAATGTGTCCACCAGGAGAGGCTTATTGGTCAATGAGCAACTCAATATGTGCATATGCTTTATTATTATTATTATTATTATTATTATTATTAGTCAATAAGCAACTCAATATGTGTATATGCTTTATTATTATTATTATCATTATTATTATTATTATTGGTCAATAAGCAACTCAATATGTGATATGCTTTATTATTATTATTATTATTATTATTATTATTATTATTATTATTATTATTATAGGCCAATGAGCAACTCAATATGTGCATATGCTTTATTATTATTATTATTATTATTATTATTGGTAAATGAGCAACTCAGTATGTGATACGCTTTATTATTATTATTATTTAAAACTTCATATATTATGAAATGAATTGTGTGTATTTTAAAATGTCAAATTTTTTATTTATCAAACCTACTTCCCGTTTGTTCAATGGTCCGGAGGTTTACCCGAACCATTTCATTTTATCGATCGCTTATGTCGAAGGTGTCTATTTCATCGTGGCTAAGTTAACGGAATGATTGCCCGATGCCGGTATGAATTGGACTTTGAAATACCTCACCGAAGTATAGAAGCTATGGAATGGGTGACAATGTACATGTCTCGTATTACACAGGGTAGGGCGTTACTAGGTAGTAATAGAACTTCACGAAAAAGAATTTGTTAACTTGGCAAAGATGTAACATCCGTGAAATATAGTGTACGCAACAATTTTTTTTATAAAAATAATATTAGTTAGGGTGTTTTATAACATAAAAACCCTTAATTACCACAATTTTTTTTAAATTAATATCATATGAGTCATATAGGGCAATGAGACACATATACAACTTCTAAAAGGTGCTCATTGACCAATAAGTCTCCCATGGTGGACACATTATGAGTGTCTCATTGAACAATAAGCCTCCTCTTGTGGTTTCCACTTTTATCAAAGGTGGAATAGTTCAACCAGGGGAGGCTTATTGGTCAATGAGACACTCGTAATGTGTCCACCAGAGGAGGCTTATTGGTTAATGAGTAACTCAATATGTGCATATGCTTTATTATTATTATTATTATTATTGTTGGTCAATGAGCAACTCAATGTGTGATATGCTTTATTATTTTTATTATAATTATTTATTTATTTATTATTATTATTATTATTATTAGTTGACATGACATTTATGACAACTTTTCAGCCTATATGCCTTGTATAGCCAGATGAGACCCATATACATCTATTTTTTCTGAAAAGTTGACATGACATTTATGACACACCACTTCCATACGCGTCTCTTCGACTCATACGGGTCTTATTGAACTTCAGTTTCTTTTCTTTTTATGGTTTTATTTTGGCCGTTTGTGGTGGTGTTGGAGTTATGGTTGTGGTGGGTAGGTTGTGGTGGTGGTGGTGGTGGGACGGTTATGGTGGTGGTGTGCCGGCTGGGGTGGTGGTGGTGCTGGCTCGGCTATGGTGGTGGTGGTGGGTCGGCTGGGGTGGTTGTGGTGATGGTGGGTCGGCTGTGGTGGTGGTGGTGGGTCAGCTGTGGTGGTGGTGGTGGTGGGTCGGCTGTGGTGGTGATGGTGGTGGGTCGACTGTAGTGGTGGTGGTGGTGGGTCGGTTGTGGTGGTGGTGGTGGGTCGGCTGGGGTGGTTATGGTGGTAGTGGGTCGGCTGGGGTGGTGGTGGTGGTGGGCCGGCTATGGTGGTGGTGGTAGTGGGCCGGCTAGGGTGGTTGTGGTGGTGGTGGGTCGGCTAGGGTGGTGGTGGTGGTGGGTCGGCTATGTTGGTGGCGGTGGTAGTGGTGGTGGGTCGGCTGTGGTGGTGGTGGTGGGTCGGCTGTGGTGGTGGGGGTGGTGGTGTGTCGGCTGTGGTGGTAGTGGTGGTGATGGTGGTGGGTCGGCTGTGGTGGTGGTGGTGGCTCAGCTGTGGTGGTGTTTTGTTTTTTTTTTACAATATATTTTCGAATGCCGAGTCTAATGCTAAATTGTATTTTTTATTAACAGGATATCGAAAGTCGGTGTTTTGACGGTGGTGGTAGCGTAATAGTTATGGAGAATCTACGTTCGTATTTCAGATTCATGAACTAGAACGCCGATCTACGTTCGTATTTGACAGTTAAAGAAATAATAATAATTCATAAATAAAAAACTTTGTTATAATATATACAATTCGTTTTATAAAAAAATTGACATTTAATAATACTTATAAAAAATTGGCATTTTATAATATACACAATTCATTTCATAAAAATATGAAGTTTTTAATAATAATACTTGATAAAAAAACATATGCACATTTTTTTTATTAAAAATATACACAATTCATTTTATAAAAATATGAAGTTTTATAATACTAACACAATTTTTTATAACAACATTTTATAAAAAAAAATATTAATTTTCTTATATAAATATTTCACAACTTTCCCATAAAAAAACTCTATCAAAATAAAGTTCCTTACATCCTAATCATTGGTAATCATTGACTGACACCCAATGATTGGCATTAATTAGATGGTAGGGACCATTTTCAAACGTATTGGGCAATGAGGGGCGTATGGGCGAGGCCAATTTGAGGCGTATTGGGCAATGAAGGTCATTTAGGGTTAGAGGGGTGTGTAAATACTTTTTTTTGGGGGGGGGGGGGGGGTGTGGATACCTCCACCGTATTTTAATTACTTTGTAAGAATTAAGAATATGTATATGATATTTTTTTTACATGAGTATATATGATGTTTTTAAAGTTTTTAAAATATGAAATTGCCCCAATACAATAAATAGTATAAATAATTTAGCACCGACCACTTCCTCATTGAAGCCCGTTTAGTGGTGGCAGAAGTTGCATCAAATTGTTTGAAAATTTTTGTATCACTTAAGGGTAAATTGGAAATGAAATATAGGGCTAGGTTTTTTTTACCTATTTTTTATATTTCAGCTTCTTTCATTAATTTATTTCTTTTAGAAATATGTGATTGTAAACCCGTTACATCTTACAAACAATTAACTAAGTAAATAAGAAAGTCTAATAGGATCAACTTGTTAATTATGAACTTCAAGGCTGATGTAACGAGAAATCTGTGCTTATTAACTTCATAATATTATTATTATTATTATTATATATAGTAATACTCAAATCAACATAAATTGTTTAAACGCATGCACTCGCATATATATAACACGATAGTTGCGGCAACTGTTTGGAGGCTTTGGTTCGCGCGTAATCAGAAAGTGTTCGAAGACAGCCTTCTTCCGATCTTGAAGATGATGGAGATGATTAAAGAGGATTCGTTCATGTGGATTAAGAACCGTACAAAGTTCACGAAGCTTGGCTGGGAGAACTGGAACCTGTTTGTTATCGCTGATTTGCTGTAATGTTTTCTTTGTTTTGTGGTTCGGTTTTTCTCCGTTGTTTTGTTTCTAGTTTCTTGCTGGCTCTTTATATTTATATATAAAGCGAGTTGCCGTTCAAAAAAAAAAAAAGAACAACCAATTAAGTACTTTATGATTTTAAGGGCAACTAGTGGGTTACTACTCGTGCTTCACGAAGAGTTCAAAATATAGATAAAGGGGTTGTTTGTTTACCTCTTAATGAGTCTCTTAATGGTTCAGACCTCTTACTTGTTCAGCACTTAATGGTTCAAAGTGTTTGTTTCACGAGCAGATGTCTAAATGGTTCAGACATTTGCCTCTGAATGGTTAAGACCTCTAATCTGAATTGGTCAGACATTTCCCTCTGAACGGTTAAGCATTATACAGGCTCTTAATGGTTCAGACCTCTTACTGGTTCAGCACTTAATGGTTCAGACCTCTTACTGGTTCAGCACTTGACCATTCAGATGTTGCCAAACAGCCCGAAAATAAGTAAATTATGAGGGACACGGCTCCACAATGGTTCAGAATGTAGATAAAATAAGCAACTTGCACCAATGCTTACGAAATTTAGGAAAACATCACATTGTTAAAATTAGCGTTAAGGAAAATGAAGGCAAGAAAAGAAGACATAAAAGCATAATTTTATTTCAACGAGCATAAAACATGTTAAAAAAACACAAATTAAAATCTTAAAACATTTCACATTTCGAAGAATAAACTAAAAACTTACGTTGTAAAAATAAAAGACGAGAAAAAAGACGTAAAAACATATTATATTTAAGCTGGCTCAAAACATGTTTAAAAAAAATTGAACGGATTAAAATCTATAAATTTTGCATGTGTAGGGGAAATACTAAAAACAAATGAAAAAAAAAAGGATTTTTACATATTTCCCCCTCCTAAGTCTCCTTATTACTACGTATTTCCCCAAACCATAAAATCAATTACATATTTCTCCTTTTTTTGAGAAATTACCCAATTACCCTCAAATAACTCATGCGTGTATATCCCAATTCGTATAATCAACTCATCCAAACCCTACACAGAACGGCGTTTCTTCTCCCCCACCAAAGACGACGTTCATCTTCTTCATCAGGTATGTTCAAAAACTCGAATCTTGTTCATCTAGTTCGTTCGTAATTTCATCAGACAACGTTAACTTGCTACATTATTCATCTGTTTTTTTCCGAAACATCTTCTTCATCGATTATCCCTGTTTACAACACTGGTTCATCAGACTGGTTCGATCCTGTTTACAACACTGGAATATATAGAACAGAAACGAAAGGGAGTTCAACAATAATTATATCCCTTTCACGATAACGGTTGACAAGATCCAGGAATTTCTTACGGATTAAAAACAGGCCTAAATTTCATATTTTAACTGGTTCGTTCGTAATTTTGAGGATGCTGGTAGAACCGTTCAGTTAGAATTGTGTGTGGACTGTTAGAATCATTTGTAATTTTGAGGATGCTGTTAGAATTGTTCAGTTAGAATCGTGTGTGGACTGTTAGAATCGTTCAGTTTTGAGGATGCTGTTACAATCGTTCAGTTACAATCGTTCGTAATTACGGATTAAAAACAGGCCTAAATTTCATTTTTTTTCCGAAATCATTCAATTTGGGTCGTGTCACATTATCCATAACGAATAATAAGCAAAGCAAAGACCATTTAATAGCCTTACTGATAAACTATATATGGAGATAATAGTTAAAAAAGCTTACACTCACATCAGACAAGTGGGGCTCATGTGTATCTCCTACAACATGTAAAGCTTCAAGCATAGTACCTGTTGAGCCACCATACGTGATGGAGAGAGATGTTCGGTTAAATGACTTAAGAATTCAAAGACAAAGGGCTACTCTTGGACCGACTGGGCATCATGAGCACCCTAGTTGCATGGTGGACTGTTAATGGTGGTGTTTAATTATAAAACTCAATTGGTGGTGTTCAATCATCTTCGTAATGCTTCGATTTGTCGGAATTATGTATTTTTATGAACGGAATTTATGTTTTTTGAACGGAATTTATGTTTTTATTATGAGTATTATGGTTTTGTGTGTGTTGTTTAACAAGAGTAACAAGTAGAAAAATTGGAGTGATACTACATAATCCGGGTAAATATCTAATTGATTTTACATATTAAAATGGGGAAATATGTAAATATTCATTAAATAGTTCATTAAGGGTAAAATAGTCATAAATAAGAGTCATTTAAATGAAAAGGAGAAATATGTAATATATATGAGTTAAGGAGGGGAAATATGTAATTGATTTTATGGTTTGGGAAAATACGTAATAAGGAGGCTTAGGAGGGGGAAATATGTAAAAATCCAAAAAAAAATAATAAAGTAAAAAAATAAAATTTCAAGATCTAAACAATAATTAGAGTAAAATGCACGGATAGTCCCTGTGGTTTTGCAAAATAACGTCTATAGTCCCCAACTTTTGAAAATTACACTGGTGCTCCATGTGGTTTGACAGTTTGTTACTCGGATAGTCCCTGGAGTGGATGTCCGTTAGTTTTCTCCGTTAAGTGGATGTGAAATGACAAAATTACCCTTTATCTTCTCCACTCTATAAAAACAAAACAACCCCACCCCACCCCACCCCACCCCAAACCCACCTACCCCCACCATTAACTACCAACCACCACCCATCTAAGTGGTATAAGTTTATTTCAGTAAGTACATAGGAATTTGTCCTAATATCACCTTTCCCAATTTGAGTTTCTTTAGTTTATGAAATCGATCATTTCACCCACTACTCAATCTTTTATAATCAATCAGGTTTTGCAAATTGAGTTCAATTAACCATCAATCAAAATTTGTTTGATAGAAGACTTAGTCATATTTCATTGCCATTTTCTTTAGCTTCTTGCTGTTGCTTGGATCTAAAGCCAGCTTTTGTCTTCAGTCTAGTTGCTAAATTTGAGATTGTCAGTTTTTCTACTTACATTAATTTCCTCCATTTTTGGATTTTTGTCAAATGCTATTGTAAAATAGTTTCAAAACTCTCACTCTTTCTACATATTTGATTTCCAGATCGTTACAGTTTGTTGTTAGATTGTAGATCTTAATATATATGAAGAGTTCTTGTGTGAAACAGAGAGAAAGGTGGGTGGGTGTGTGTGGTGGTGGAGGGGGGGGGGGGGGGGGGGGGGGGATTGGGGTGAGGTTGTTTTGTTTTTATAGAGAGGAGAAGATGAAGGGTAATTTTGTCATTTCACATCCACTTAACGGATAAAACTAACGGACGTCCACTCCAGGGACTATCCGAGTAACAAACTGTCAAACCACAGGGAGCACTAGTGTAATTTCCTAAAGTTGGAGACTATAGGTGTTATTTTGCAAAACCACAGAGACTATCCGTGCATTTTACTCCAATAATTACAATAAAGTGTAAAGATAAATAATAAAAATTGTTCAAATAAAAAAAATATTGGCCATTGACCTAGCATATTAATGTGTTATATAATGTGATACGTGTGTATGTATTACTATATTCATGACTTCATCGATCATTAATCGGGTGAACGTCTTCATCGCTCTATGTATTTTTATGTTCAACGATTTGTGAATTATTAAAATGTTCATCGCTCTGTGAGTTCTTATGTTCATCGCCTATTGAGTTCTTGAGTTCAATTAGGTTTGATGACATCGGGGGGCAAATTTGGGAGAAGGGATTAAAATTTAGAGAAACAAAGCATGACTCTTGGGCTGATGTCTTAAAAATTGTATGGAAATTACATTTGTGTACATGTGAAATGCTTTATATAGTATTATAGATTATAGATTATAGATATAGATTATAGATCATAGATACGTGTGTATGTATTACTATATTCATGACTTCATCGATCATTAATCGGGTGATCGTCTTCATCGCTCTATGAATTCTTATGTTCTTTGTGAATTATTACTATGTTCATCGCTCTGAGAGTTCTTATGTTCATCGCCTATTGAGTTCTTGAGAAACGAGAAATAAACATACAAATCTTCGCCTTTGACTTCCTTAAGTTGGAACATAACTATATCACTTGCCTTTAAATGATAATCTTTTAAAACTTTTTTACATCCTGTTAACATAAAGGTTGAGTTGCCTTTATATAACGATACTTTGTGCTGATTAGACGAAGAGGCTTCATCTGTTGGGGGGATCAAAACAACATCCAAAACTTCTTTTTTGCAAAGGAGTTTACTATGCAAATGGTACTCTAGACGAGACACTATATTAACACCAACCTCGTTTTTTGGCAAAGCGAGTGTTCCTTCGAAGTCCCAGTCTTCGAGTGTTTTAGATACAGGTAGAGGTTCGTCGAAGTCCCAGTCTTCGAGTGTTTTAGATACAGGTTGAGGTTCGAATGACATTTTCACTAGCTTAAAGAATGGGTTTTTGTCGGAATGGCTATCACAAAGACTATCTCGGGTTCTATTTAAATATAAGTCAGATAATTCAAAATATTTTATGTTTAAAGATGTTGATTACAATATTTATGAGTGTCATATTCCTGTATTATTCTACACGTGAACTAAAATATTACTTATATATATCCGCTGATTATATCTTTAAATGCGGGTTATGTATCCTGCTTTTTCTAATCATATTTTTTTAGCGGCAAAAAGTCTTGCGTGTAAACTCACTCTGTTTGAGGCTATGTTCAAGTTCGACTCCTCGACCGCCATGAGACCGGACTCCCTAATACGCGGGAACCGGATGGAATCCGTAAACCCTCGCTCCCCCGTCAGGTTCGAACCCAGGATTAAAGCCTAGATTCGTCCCTTCACCCAGATGTCCCTTGAAAATTACCCGACGGGAATCGAACCTGCATATCCACTAGGGAGGGTAAGCCTTTAAATCATAGGGAAATTGGCCTGTAATAATCCCTCGTAGACGTCATTGGTCGTTGGCAGTCCCACTTTTAAATATTCCCCATGCCAGTCCAACCTTTCACCTATTTTTCCTTCACCGATTATGAGTCGATTAAAGCACCCAGATTGAAACACCATTTTCGTCGTTTGGAGCACCGTTTTGAGCTAAGTTTTAAATCAATCGACTTGTATCGTCGTTCTGATCAAAAGCCCTAAAACATCTATTTGTAATTCGGAAAAAAACTTAACTCCATAGTTTTTTTAACGAGGGACAGGTGGAGAAAAAATAGGTGAAAGGTTGAAATAGCAGGGGCAATGTAGGGGGCTTTATTAGGAAGCAAGGGTTTGGTATGGGTGAATTGACTATAATACCCTTGTGGGTCTTACAAACATCAAGGTCAATGGACGGAGTTGTGTAAACTGATCGATGCGAAGTGCAAACGTGAGTGGCTTAAGTGTCCAATGTTTTCTTAGGGGCGTTTAAACTGATATCAGTACCAACTCACAAGGGTTAAACTGGCGTTTACTCTTAACAAAATCATAGATTATTAGTTAGTGGTTACATTTATCCCATTATAAAAAACTAACTTCACCCACAACTTTTAAATGGACATAACTTTAGTGTACGTTAATATTATTTAAAATTACACCTTAAAAACGAGTATTTTATTCTCTTTCATTTGATTATAGTATTGCTATATTATTTATTGAAAAAATTGAAATCTTACGTGATTAACAGTGTCAAATGGTGAGGAATAACTCAATCGTTAACCGAAACCCAACCGAAAACTGACGAAATCGAAACGGAATCAAACAAAAACTATAACTGAAAACTGATTAATCGAAACCCAAATTAACCAGATTCAGTTATCGATTTTTTTGTACACTCATTTAATCAAAATTAACTTAACCGAACCGAATCATTCATATTTACATATATTTCTAATTTTTATACCTTCAGCTCATTTATTTCATATTTTATAACTCCATCTTATGTATTTATACTTCTGTTTCATATATTTATACATCCATTTCATATATTTATACCTCAATTTCATGTGTTTTTAAGCAAAAGTTTAGCCCAAGTTTGGTTTTGGCTGAAATTAAACGAATCAAACCAAAAACCATCAATCTAACCTAATAAACCAAACCGATTAACTGAAAGATTGGTTAATAAAATAGACTGATGACTTCGGTTTCGATTTCGGATAATAATCGAACCAACTGCACAAGCACACCATGATAGTGTCTGCATTTTCTGTTGTATCGTGTCTGTATTTTCCGCCGCATCGTGTGACACCCAGCCTTCTAGTATTTACTATTGATGAGTTGGAATGTGGAATACTAGGTTAGGATTGATTTATTGATGACGATGAGTTGATATCAAATAAAATGGGTCGGTATTTAAGAATGGTTTAAATGGGATTTGGGTTGGGCAGGACAAAACCAACAATGATAAACATTTCTCTTTTGGTGGTCGTTGGGCTAAGAAAATGGGCTTAGATACGGGCCGTGTTGTTGCTGGGTTATGTTGTGTTTGATGTAGTAGTATTATTTATGCTACATGACTAGTATTATTTTGGGCGCGCTAGATTAATGAAAATATTAAGTGAAATAAATAATAAACACATGGGCGCGCTAGATTAATGAAAATATTAAATGAAATAAATAATAAACACAAAATATTTAAAGAAAAAATCATTGTTGTAGTATAGGTTCGTATTATGTTTGTTGTTCATCAGTTATGGAAGTTATAGAAAAAATCGTTGTTGTAAAATAGGTTCGTATTATGTTTGTTGTTCATCAGTTATGAAAATCAAATTGACTATGATATGGATGTCGGATGATGGATAAAATGTTGATCAAATCAAGGAATTGAAGAGTCCTGGCGTGGGGGGGGGGGGGGGGGGGGGGGGGGGGACGTGGGGGGCTGTGGTTGGCTGGTTCAAAGTAGTCATTGGGCTTGAGTATTAACTTGTGGATCTTACATGGCTGGCAACGCCCAGCTAAGCGACGCCCCACCACACCCCTAGTTTTTTAGTATTAGTTTGTGGATTTCACCCTCACCACGTGTCAAGCAATGCCCCTAACCCAATCCCCTCACACCCCAATAGTCTAAGGAAAACAAAAGGAATCACGACTTTTCTCATTATATATAAATATGTGACACACACGACAACTTCAATTCAAAAGTTTTGATTTTACCACCTTTTGTTCTAATTATTCTCTGCCAACAAATGTTGAACACGTTGATTGAAAAAAATTCTATGGCTTTGAGCAATTTTACATTTTGAAAACTTGGGGGGGAGGGGGTTATTGCACGGACCTCCCGGCCGCTGGAGTGATCCCACTCCACAAGCTAGCAACGTCCCAATGCTGCCTGGCGGTGAATACCCCATCCCGAGCTGAGTCCGTTTCCCTCTGGGAAGAAGGTGGCAGAATACCCCCTGCCTGGACTCGAACCCGGGTCTCTGTGAAGAGTAGAGGGGGGGACGTGGGGGGCTGTGGTTGGCTGGTTCAAAGTAGTCATTGGGCTTGAGTATTAACTTGTGGATCTTACATGGCTGGCAACACCCAGCTAAGCGACGCCCCACCACACCCCTAGTTTTTTAGTATTAGTTTGTGGATTTCACCCTCACCACGTGTCAAGCAATGCCCCTAACCCAATCCCCTCCACACCCCAATAGTCTAAGGAAAACAAAAGGAATCACGACTTTTCTCATTATATATAAATATGTGACACACACGACAACTTCAATTCAAAAGTTTTGATTTTACCACCTTTTGTTCTAATTATTCTCTACCAACAAATGTTGAACACGTTGATTGAAAAAATTTCTATGGCTTTGAGCAATTTTACATTTTGAAAACTTGGGGGGGGGGGGGGGGGGGGGGTATTGCACGGACCTCCCGGTCGCTGGAGTGATCCCACTCCACAAGCTAGCAACGTCCCAATGCTGCCTGGCGGTGAATACCCCATCCCGAGCTGAGTCCGTTTCCCTCTGGAAAGAAGGTGGCAGAATACCCCCTGCCTGGACTCGAACCTGGGTCTCTGTGAAGAGTAGAGGTGGGACTGGCCAACCTGGACATTTTGAAAACTTTTGCATCCAAAGAATTAGTATAGATCACCAATAACTTATCACCTATACCGAAAAACGACATAGATAACTATATAAAAATCCTCACTAAATTTGGTATTAATCACCAATAACTTATCTCTAATTAAGGTAAAGATCATGTGGAGGTAAACCCCAGATATACAAGTGTATGTGTGGATTGTGAGCTTTTTTCCTCTCTTCCAAAGTGTTCTTGACATGTGGATATAAAATTACATATATGTAACATCACTTAAGAATGTAATGCACCAATTTTGTGTTTTTAAGTTTGCAAGATGTGAGTCAATGTGTCGAAATAAAGGTTGTATGAATAAAATCATTTGAGAGACGACAAAATAATTGTTATACTTATTATCACTAAGGTCGACAACACATGAATTTGTAAAACTATGCATTAATTTTTTATAGAGGGATTCAAGAATGAGTATTTTAACCACATTGTTTTTCTTCGATACATTCACATTTGCATTTGTTGCAGAAGCTAGTTCGAGGCTATCACTTTAGCTGGAACTCGAAATTTTGTTCAGAGCGTGGGTAGCCGATCCATGGTAGAGCCTTGAAATTGGTCACTAGACGGTTAATACATGGAACGACCATAGCATCAATTGTAATCTTCCTTATGCGGTTTCCTTGGTACTACTAGGATAGAACATTGCCTATAGATCCACTAGATTTGACAAGGACCAAAATTAGATTTAAGCTTCGTATCTATAGCACCTGCATTGTCTACATCTTCTACTTATATTTCCATCAACCTAATTCCATCCCACTAGTATTAAACCAACCTCACATGCTTCTCCTTCCCCGATAAATAAGCTCACTATTCATGTATCTTAACCATCTACCGACTCCCACCCTAACCATGTTTATTGCTCTTCTTCTCGAATTCCAACCTCAACGTCTCACTAATCAACCCATGTCCTTTCTCCTCATACTCCAAATTCTTAGAATAATATAGTGGGAAATTTGTTAGCTTCTTTGCTACCCACCCCGTCGGTACTAGCCTCGAACTTTATACCATTACACTAGCATTGAAATGGGGAAAATTACAAAAATAGCCATTGACCTAAACCACTTTCAAATTTGGCCATCTCACGCATCCTTGGAGCGGTGCATCAAGCACGGGATGCGTCTTTGGAAATCCCTTCATTGATGCGTCTGGAAAGACATGGGATGCGTCTAGGAAGGCATGGAATGCGTCTGGGAGTGCATGGGATGCGTCTGGGAGGGCATGGGAGGCGTCTAGGCCCACCTGCAACATTTGAAACAACACATGTCCGGGTGTTTGAGAGGTCTGCATATGGACACATCCCATGTTTGATGCGCCGCTCCATGGATGCGTAAGGTGGCCAAATTTGAAACTGGTTTTAGTCAATCGCCATTTCGTAATTTTCCCATTGAAATATCCCTTACGACGAAAAGTTATTGGCATTGAATATAATGCTCTTTTACAAAATGGTACTAGGAAACTTATCCCAAAATCCACAAACATTACAACCACAAGAGTTATTAACCAATGGATATAATTAAACAAACCCATGTGAGTTAAAAAAAAACTTTGATAGTAATATATTTTGAAGAAACTTTGGATTGCTATATTCTTACCATCACGTTATATTTTCAATTGTTATCACTCGAAGTTCGAACACTTTGTAACTTCATGGTATAATTGTCTCATTATTTTTCTAATCATATATGTGTTCAAATTTAACCTTAAAATTTGTCCTTTTGTCCTAGTGTACATGCACCGTCAATATCCCACATATGAAGGCCAACTCTTCTGGTACTATTTTATAAATCGTGGCAGAATTTTGTGAAGAAAGTTAATTTAGTACCAACCAATTCACTGTTCCATTGGACAAGCATGTCACACTATCTAATCATACCATACCAAATATTCGAATTTCCATAAGCAATGGGGCCTCAAACAGCAATCTTACTTTTATCATTGTATCATTCTCCCACAACTTGGTTTAGGGTTTTCAATGTTTTAATTTAAAAAAAAAAAGATTGAAGTTTTTTTTTTTTTTTTGAAAGGTATACTTCATTAGAACTCACCGGCCAATAACCAGGCCGGCAACCAGGACACACTACAAAATTACATTATCTCAAATTTACACCAACTATTCCAATCTATCTCTTTGTACTTAGATCTATTCGAAAACCACAAAAAGTTATAAGCCTTAATCTCATTAAAGATATTCGCCAGTTTAACCTCTTTGTTCTCAAACTTTAGCTCATTCCTGGCCTTCCAAATACACCAACAACCTATGATGATAATTCCGTGAAGAGCATCCTTCTTGATATCCGACGAAACCAACAAATGTTGTTCCAAAAGATCCCGCATCGAAAAGTTCACAAAGCTATGAACCTTACACCACGAACTGACAAACTGCCAAACCATAGCCGCCACGAAGCAAGACGTAAACAAATGCTCAACTGATTTGTCTCCATAATTACAAAGAGGACAGGAAACATCATCAATCGGAATGTTCCTGTTCCTCAAAGCAACTCCCGTCGGGATCCTATTCAATTCCGATCTCCAAGCGAATATGTTACACTTCAACGGAATCCACTTGCACCAATATAAAACATACCTGCTGCTAAAATCTGAACCTGCCGATAGCAAAGAACGAACCGCCTTCACCGAAAACTGACCATCCGAACCTCCAATCCACGACCAACGGTCCGGAGAAGATCTCAAAACATTGCCCAAAAGCATCTGCAACGAGAGGAACTCATCCACAGCCGAGCCCCTTAACACCTCCTTCCAGCCCCACTCAAAATCCGTCTCGTTCCTTTGACTAACCAGCCTATCCTTGACTTTACACCTCTTATAGGACTCCATTCTGAAAAGGTTAGGAAACTTATTTTTCAGTGGTTCCTGAACAAGCCACGGGTCCAACCAAAATCTCACATCCTCTCCATTTCCTATGATCCCTTTAAAACAGTTACAAAAAGGCTCGCCATTGACCTTTGTTTTTGTGAACACTTTAGCAATATTACACCAAACCCCATTAGCCGATTGTTTAAAGGGAATACATTCCCAGCTCACTCTACTTGAATGAATAGCATCTATAACCCTTTTCCATAAACTTCCACCTTCCGTTTTGTATCTCTATCCCCACTTCGAGAGTAACGCCACATTCGCGTCAAGAAGATTATTGATGCCAAGACCCCCATTCTTTCTATGAGAAGTGACCCAATCCCAAGCCACCCAGTGCATTTCATATAGAATTTTTTGCACTTTCATATAGAATTTTTACCCACATTGTGGATTCAACTCCACTTTACATATAAAAAAATCAAGAATGATCGTACTTACAATTAGGGATGCTAAACGGGTTGTATTCGTGGGTTGGCGGGTTCAACCCGACCCAAACCCGAATATTTTAGACAAACCCGAACCCGACCCCGAACCCGAATATTGTTTCATACATATGAACCCGAACCTGACCTGAATATTCGCAGCCTGACCCGAACCCGACCCGTTCAACCCGATTTTTTTATTTTTTTATTTTTTCAGCAAATTAATATATTAAAATTAACATCTACTACAACAAAAAAAAACCACAAACTATATAATAAAATTACATTAAAATCATAAAGTCTTATGTCAATTTCTATTTTTAAGTTACAAGTATAGCATAAAATACACTCCAAATTTAATTTATAACATAAAATATATTGTAAAAAATATAATATTATAGAAATGGGTTAAACGGGTCAACCCGCCAACCCGACCGGGTTGACACGACCTGACCCGTTTAGCTAAACGGGTTGGCGGGTTCAACTTGAAACTGACCCGAACCCGTTTAGACTAAATCCAAACCCGCGAATTTCGTATTAGGTTCGTGTCGTGTTTTCGGGTCGTGTCAGAAATTCTCACCCCTACATACAATCACAATAAGATGACTATAATAATAACTATCCACTTGACACCAAGTCATTATCATCATCATCATACTCAGTAAATCCCACCAATAGCAAAGCAAATGTAGGGTCTGAGGAGGGTAAGATGTAGACAGCCTTACCTCTACCCCCGTAGGAATAGAGAGGCTGCTTCCAGTGAGACCCCGGGCTCGATAGTAGTTTTGCATCAAGCCTTGGACATAAGGCACATAACACTCAGCAATCGGGACAAAGACCGATTAGTGCATATACCCTTTTGTCTTTCAGCTATCAACGCCACCACATGATGCATGATTAACCGTCCTCAGCTTTTAACGTTATTTTCACAAAATTAGTAAAATAACGTTAAAACACTTGACACCAAGTAAATAGACAATTATATAAATACTGCTCGAATTTTAGAATAAGCACATATCTTGGGTCAAAACGCTTTTTTCTCCCGTTATCATTGTTTTAAGGTGACACTGTCAGAAAACTCTAGAGATCACACCAATGCTCTACTAGTCGATAAGATCAGATAAAACACAATTTGCGCTAGGTAATTGGCCTTCATGAAGTGAAAGGCGAAAATCATTATCATTTTTCACTAAATTACAAGTGTGTTTGTCCTCAAAACAAAGAACAATGGAGTTTGAATAAGCGAATATTGGAGCAACAAGGAATATTCCCAAGTAAATGCATGTTATTACAGATTTTGGAAGAATCTTCAACCAAATTTTATGGGTCAAATATATAGCATATGAACAAGGACCAATATACCAAAGTATGAGAGCTACATGAAAATAGTCGATGCACTTTATAGAGTGACCTTTAACGTACCACACGAGTGACTATTGATCAAAAAGTCTTGTGGTAATCGGATGGTTCACACAGCCCGGAACGTGTGCAGATTGAAACTAGACAAGAATATCAATAATTGCAATATGGAAAATAATGCATAGTTGAGTGGAAACTTGGAGGATCGATCAATTGGGTATAGATAGCAAAGTATGCGGCTATCACCAAAGTGTGCATCAGTAATCTAATGATATTAACATCTCGGATTGACATAAAACATAACCTCCGACACAAAATTCATGATCTTTGATCTTCCAACAAAAGTTGTTATCAGAATGTAGGAATTGTCAGTGTATATATAGTGGGCACTTTATAATCATTGATCATATATATATATCAGATATCATGGTCATGTTATATCATATAGATAGTTATGGGGTCAAGTGTCTGAAACTTGCATCCATCATGTATATGTCTTCCACTTATACCATAGGTAATATTTTGTTATAAAATCGTAGAAAGTAGTAAATCGAACTGAAAGAAAAAGAGAGTCAATCTAACTCAATATGAGGATGCTGATCGAACCAAGTGAAGTTTATAAAACGAAAGGTGTATTTAATCTAAGTTAGTGTGTGCTGTCGATCAACAAATTTGTCACCCTGTGATGTCGATCAACAAGAGCAAGTGTCGTGAACATTATTGATGTTGATCGCGTTAATGTAGATAGGTGCGATGAAACAAGGTTCGTCGTGATTGGAACAACATAAGCCATCCATGAACAACAATACTATGGAAGAATTTCTTAAACTAAAATACCAGAAAACATAAATATCAACTTTAGGATTTCTAGAATATTTTGTTTTATTTAATTCAGTATGTCATGTATAATACAACTTTTTATTGCATTCAAGCCTTGAAGATACTAATCTAACAAGTCAGAAAACGCTAGGATGTAGATTCTAACACCAGAATCGTACTCAATCAACAACTCCAACAACTAACTTTTAAAATAGTATATATTTTTATTGTATTCACGCCTTGAAGATACTAATCTCTCTCCAATCTCCATCGGCCTTTTTCAAGAACTCCACATACGTGATGAGGAGCTGATCCAGTTGAACTTAATCAAAACTGTATTCTAGGGGCAAAAGAGTCTTTTTTTTGTTTGGTTTATATAGGTTTTATTTGGATTTGTTTTTTAATTGTTAATGTTTATAATTATAGGTTAATTTGGGTTATCTATTTGTTAGGATTAGAGTCATAATAAGTTTGGGTTTATGAGTATCATTTATAGGGTCGCAGGTTTTTTTTTTTTTTTTTTTTTTTTTTTTTGTTTGAACGACGAATGTTACAATAACCCTACTATATTACAACAAATAAATCATAATCTACCCCATGTCAGGAATTGAACTATAGTCTTCTCCCCTAGTGACAAGAGCCTCTACCTAGGGCCGTTCAAATCGCTCGCCGCTCGCTGCTCGCTCGACGCTCGTTCGGAAACTGCTCGGAAAATACTCGTTCGATTTAACGCTCGGTTGTAAACGAGCCGCTCTGCTTGGTTCGATTTGTAAACGAGCCAAGCATGAGCAAAGGTCAGCTCGGCTCGGTTCAGCTCGAATTATCATTTTAATTAGTATACATATACATATACCTATACACATACATATATAAACATGTATATACACACACATATATATACACAAATATAAATTATACATATTACACACACCTATATATATACACACTTACACATACATATATACTTAAATACAAATTAAATCTATAGTTTTATATGTACCACTCTATTAGATTTCGGTAAACGATATACAAATTTACAACTATATCTATACGTACTAGCCAAACCACGCCAATAAAAAAATTAATATTAAAACTAAAAGTTAAACCCTAAACCGATAAAAGATAGTTTGTTCATCGTCTCAATGTTTCATGTCGTTACCCTAAGTCGATCGTCTCCTGCTCTCAACGTAAATGTTTGTACAATATGATTATCGCCTCGTCGGCCACAACATTGTTATTAATAAGAAAAATATTGTGCCACTAAATGTGCATATTTTTAAAGAAATAAAAACTTGAGACACAACATTGTCACTATCTCTCTCAGCAAATTTAAATCGGACGACATGGTTGTCCAAATCGCTCGACGCTCGCTCGGAATTTTTATTGCTCGAAAAATGCTCGATTGATTTGAGGCTCGATTTTAAATGAGCCGCTCCGCTCGGTTCGGTTTATAAACGAGCCAAGCACGAGCAAAGGTCCGCTCGGTTCGGCTCGGCTCGTGAACAGCCCTACCTCTACCATCCAACCAAAGTTGGAATGATAGGTTTTTTTTTTTATTTGTGATGTAACTTTTGGTTAATTCAATTCAATAAAAGGTGTTGTTGATATATTTGATCAGAAGCTGTTTTTTTCTTTCTGTTTCATCTTGTTCATCGATATGATCCATACCAATAATTGGTACATTAGCAAGGTCTTGAAGGCTTGATCAACGGCATAAGAGTTTAGTGATCGAATAACAAAAGATGGGGTTTATGGGGATCAGTTTCTGCAACTTCTTTGTTGAAAAGAAGACAGCTAGCGGCGTGTCTCTTTTAGCATGTAACAAACCAATGTATTTAGTTGTAGATGAAAAGAGATCAACAACGGTTAATGGGTCATTTAGCAACCAAGGAGACAGTGTGGCGGTTGCTCGTCGTGTTGGTGGTCGATAGCATGAGGCAGATTGAACAGAGAAGTTTTGGTTATAATATGATCAAGGTTAGTTTTTCTTTTGTTTGTTCACAAGTGAGAAAGATGATAGAATCACACAAAAACTTGGTGTATGTACTAGTTCGAGAGGTGGGCTCTATAAACTACTAGAGTCTTGTTTTATTGTCCACGAATTATCTAGTATGGATGGTAAGAGTTAGGATGATCATGGATGCAAACAGGCTTCTGGAACTCTTGGACCCACAGCTAGGTAGTTCTAGATCCAAAGAAGCCGAAGATGGCAGTTGCATCCTTGTATCAATCAATGCATAAAGATCTTGTGTTGCAATTGGCGGGTTACACTAAGGCCAAAGAGGTATGGGATGCCTTGAAAGGTTTATGTGGGGTAGATTGGATAAGAACATCTAGACTTCAAACTCTCAAAGAGAGTTTGAAAACCTTTAGATGAAGGAGGAAGATTTTGATGAAAAATTCATGGAAAAATTAAGTGGTTTGGTGTCAAAATTAAATTCTTGAATAATCACCGAAGAAGGGGGTGGATTGGATAAGAACATCTAGACTTCAAACTCTCTTAGAGTTTGAAAACCTTCAGATGAAAGAGGAAGATTTTGATGAAAAATTCATGGAAAAAGTAAGTGGTTTGGTGTGAAAATTAAATTCTTGGAACTGTCACCGAAGAAGGAATACCGGTAAGAAGATTGTTGGATTCAATGCAAGAGTAGTTCATTCAAACTATAGCTGCAATTTAGCAGTGTTTTGAGTTGAATACTTTAAAATTTGAAAAATCGTTGTTGGGAGGTTGAGGCCCTATGAAGAGCGGGTCAAAGAACTTGATCAAGGTTGAGATCTACATGGTAGGTTGTTTTTAAAATGTGGTTGAAAGGAAAATGAGAAAAAAAAGGAGCGACTTATTTTGTGAACATTGTGGTCGATGTGGTCAAGGAAGTTCGAACCGTGAAGATCAAGGGTATGGTCATGGTGGAGGTTGTGGGGGTGATCAAGAGAGGGACAGTCAATTCCAACAAAACAAAGGTCAAAGGGAGCGACACAAAAGTCGCGTACATAGAATTTCAAATGTCTCGAGCTCGAGCATTATGTGGATGAGTGTCTAAAGTGAAGTAAAAGGATGAAGTAAACTTGATTCAATTGGAAAATAATGATCCAACTACCTTAAGAAGATTGATATGAACAACTTACAATTAAGGGGGTGATTGTTGGATTTAATCGAAATTGTTCACTAGTGGTAAAAGAGTCTTTCTTAGTCTAGTTTATACAAGTTTTATTTGAGTTTGTTTATTTAGTTGTTTAAGTTTATTTAATGGATCAAGGTAATTATATGTTCAATTTGGGTTCTTAGTATGTTAGGATTAGAGTCATCATAGTTTTGGGCTTTTAAGTATAATTTATCGGGTCACAAGTTTTTATTTATGGTGTAATTTTTTGTTTATTCAATTCAATAAATAGTGTCAACATGTTTGATCAGAAGTTGTTTGTTTTCTATTTCATCTTGGTTCTTTGATCTGATCCTTACCATTAGATTCAAGAGTTGGCAGACTTCTATTTGGACTAACTGGAGAAAGGAAAATAGGAAAAAGTAGCTCGAACTTTAAATATGCATAACTTGGGATATAAGTGTTTCGGTAAGTCGAGTCATATGGCAAACTACCCTAGACGATTTAACGTACTTATCAAACCCAAATTCCTTTATTTGGGGCCAATTTCATCACTCAATATCCCCATATATGATTTTTAACTTTAATAGTTTATAGTAAATTTCCAAACTTGCCAAATTTAGAACTCTCCATAAATGACACCTCTTTGTAATGGTTTATGCATTAAGATTAAATCAGTATTTTTTTAGAATTACTCTTTATTTTAATATTATTGCTACCATTTTGAGTTAATATGTCACTCTTTCCAATCCTACCCTCGCATTATCAGTTGTGACCGTCCATAGCCACAAACATCTCCCCTAAAACTCATGTCGTTCATGGCCTTTCTTTACTACCTAAGTGCCATGATGGCCACATATATGTGTTGCAGGTGGACTAAGGGTTGTGCAATAGATACTCGTGGCAAAGGTGCTCCATTGGTTCCATGTTATAAATCTTAATATATAATAAGCGAGAAAGCCGTTAGCCTCATCATGGGGTTGGGATTTCCCATTACCAAACCCGACAAAAGGGTGTGCATCAATCAAAGGGTTTTAGATAGTTGAAAAGAGAGAGAGAAATAATTGAATATTAGTTTGAGAATCATACTTGAGTTGATGGGGAGTATTTACAAGTGATAGAACTTTGATAATTACATGCTCTACAGCCGGTTACCTTTGCGTGTCTTCATGGAACATGTTTATTAATAAGGGTGCTTCTATTGTGAATGTAGTCGATATGAAGGTCTAGGTAAGTAGTGATTGTGTTCATAAGTGTTTCCTTTTCATGGACTTATGTGCTATACAAACAATGAAATAATATTTTTGGGCTACAATATAGTTTATGAAACAAAGTCCCAAGAAAACAAATTTACACCACGCCAACACCATTATCATGTTATGTACCAATTGGATTTAGAAAGATGATAACCCGTTGAATGGGTCAAACTCAAAAGAACTTAGTAAGAAGAACAATACTTTCAGATCACTCTCTAATTTTTCATTCATAACATAACAAGAAATCGAACATGCCTATAAAGTAGTGGGTTAGTGGTAATTGTTAATTTCTCTTAGTTGTAAGCCTATAAAAGGTCTGTTCGATTTCTTGTTATGTTACGAATGAAAAATTAGAGAGTGATCTCAAAGTCTTGTTCTTCTTACTAATTTCTTTTGAATTTGACCCATTCAATGGGTTATCATCTATCTAAATCCAATTGTTACATAGCAAATCACTTATGCGAAGAAGAAAACCCTAACTATTCTTGTAAGTATAATAGATTTTTGACACAATCTCATTAAAAACCTTATTCAGTTAATTGTTATTGATTTTCCTATATACAATAATATAAGTATTTAAATACATGTTTTTATATCTTACAAGAGTTAAATATTTGTCTTTATAACCAAATAAACAAATCTAATTGTAGAAAAAAAATCAAGAAATTATAATATTTCATTACAAACATTTTCAATCAAGACATATTTTATATGTCGTACTAAAAACTTTTTCATTCAAGACATATTTCATATGTCCTACTAATATTGTTGACTTATCTCAGTGGAGGCCTCAACCCAATTTGTTGGAGTTCTTACAATCATGAAAAAAGCGAGAATCTTGACCCATATGTCAGGATTCCAGTTAAGACTGAGTGTAGTGGATTAACTCTAACGTACACCTCAACAATTTTTGAGCGCTAAACAGTGTTACTGGAACAACTGGATTCCGCAAAAAGTCAACCTTATTTGTTGGAAGGCCTTCTTGAATTGTATCATGTCTAAGGAGAATCTCACTATTAGAGGCATCTACTTACAAGATAACACATGTGTTCGATACGGCTTACGAGAATAAACAACTTATCATATTTTGTAGGATTGGTTTGTAGCAAAATCGGTTTGGTGGTAGGTTCTTGTTTGGTTGAAATTGCCTTTCCACTCTTGAGATCTCTCTTTGGAGCAGCTTTTGGGCTTGGTGGCAAACAATAGCGGGTCAGTGGACTGGAAAAAGGTTGTCAGGGCGGTGATTGTGGTAACTTTTGGGGAGATTTGGAAGTCGAGGGACAACAAATATTTCAACAACCATAATGTTCACTATAAAAGACCAGCAGATAGCATCAAAGAAAACTCATACTTTTAGATTACGAGTATGCCGAAATTTGTAATATTAATTGGACTATATGGTTAGATTTTAATATTCGTGACGCTATTTTGTAATCCTTCGCTTTCGAGTTTCTTGCTGGCCCAGTGTCTATATTTCGATATATAGAAGTTTTGACGTTCAAAAAAAAAAACTAACTGTGGTTTATCTTATTATTAATGATACGGTAAATAAGTTTTTCAATGACAGATTCTCATCGTTAAAATAAGGGTGTTAATATTAACACATGGTAAAATCTTGTTTTAACATGATGTATATGGGCCGTATAAGGTTATACGACCCGTATAGAATAAATATAAACTGACATAGTCTGTGGGAGCAGACTTTATTAGTTTAATTTATTCTATACGGCCCGTATACAACATGTTAAAATAAACTTTGGTCGTATAGAACGTATACGATATCTTTATACGAACCGTATAATGGTATACGACCCATATAGATAGGAATTTTTTAATGGGTTAATATTCACACATTTGTCATTCGATCTGACAGTCTATATAGCGTTAATAACCATCAAATCAAACGGATTCTGCCATCAAAGAAAACGGGTTTCAGTTTTCTTTTTTACTTTTAAATAAATCTCATTTCACACATTCGTGTTCGTCAATTAGACATCAATTGATGTTGATGTGATGATGTCCTAGTTTGGTGGTTTGTTTGAGCTTCCTGTTTTCAGAACCTTCATTGTGAACTTGAGAACAGGAAGCTCAAAAATGGTGGTAATAAGTCTGCTTATGACTTTGTTTATCTACCCTTTGATTTCAAAAAAAGTTATTAACTAACAACAAACAAGATCCAGCTGCAAAACAGGTAATACTTCCAAGTTCTTGCTTTTTCTTCAAGTGTTCTTCTTTGTTCTTGACTTATCTTTAACTTATCTTCATACTCGTTCTTGCACTTCAACATTTTCGCATTTTATCTATCATGTCATCGACCAACTGCTCATCATTAAGAAGTAATGACTGCTGACTAATCAGTGGAAGAATCTCGTTCCGTATTTTCTCCTTTTCTAGTTCTCGAAGAATCTCGTTCCATATTTTCTCCTTTTGCTAGTTCTCGAAGAATCTCGTTCCGTATTTTCTCCTTTTCTAGTTCTCGAAGAATGTCGTTCCATATATATGTTAATGATAGATGTCAATCTAAGTTACACAAGGTAATTAAACATTACAATCACCATCTAAAAAGTTATGTAATATGCTTTAAGCATTCTAAACCCTAGTTACAAACAACCCAACAAACCCTAACTTTCACATGGACAGTTGTTAGGAATTTTCTGAGAATAATTAGAAGGAAAGTTGTTACAAACCTTACAAACACCATCTAAAAACTTATACTGAATAGTTGATATGATGATTAGACACAACGGTTATCCAATTCCAGATCAGCGATAATGATGAATCTGTTGTTGCAGCTCTATACATAGATTGTGGATTTAACTTGCAACATAGATGGATGGAGAAGGTGCCAAACAAAAACTAAATGAATTATGCAACGAAGATTGAAGGTGCCAATCAGAAACTAAATAAATTATGCAACGGAGATTGAAGGTGCCAAACAGAAACTAAATGAACTATGCAACGGAGATTGAAGGTTCCAAACAGAAACTAAATGAATTATGCGACGGAGATTGAAGGTGTCAAACAGAAACTAAATGAATGCTTCAAGCATTCTGAACCCTAGCTACAAACAACCCAACAAACCCTAACTTTCACATGGACAGTTGTTAGGAATTGTCTGAGAATAATTTGAAGGCTCACAAATTTCAATATAAAATATGTATTCGGTCATCTTTCCAAACTGCAACACACGAATATGTTGTTCCCATCACAAAGCCACTGTGTTTAAATGGAGTGTACAGTGTTCTAATATCACCATATTCAAGCATTCTGAAACCTAGCTACAAACAAATCGTTATCTGCTCCATGAAGTGAATACTTGATATGATAGATCACGAAAGTACTCCATCCGGTAGTTAACAGAAAATCATCGAGTGTAAAACCGAACAACCGTTTAATAAATGAATGTGTCGTACAAGGTGGGGGAATCATACAGGGTTTATGTATTAGCCTACGATATCTTCAAGAGAGTTCACCTATGGTAGTGTTTTTTTCTTTTCTAATATTACCATATTCAAGCATTCTAAACCCTAGCTACGAACAGACCCGCAAAACCCATCAACGACTGCGTGTTGTGTGCATTGAGACAACAACAGATAATGAACGGATTGTTGGACTTCTTGTTCCAAATGCAGCTGTAGGATCCGTACTTAACGTACATACTTCATTCGAAGATCCTTGCATCACAAAGCCAATGTGTTTACATACAGCGTACAATGTTCTAATCACAATATTCAACCATTCTGAACCCTAACTACAAACAAACCAACAAAATCCGGATACTGAAAACGTTATCTAAAGAATTACTAAAATTTATTAAACGGTTGTTCGGTTTTACACAAAAATAAAAAAAAAGTTAAAAAATATATATGGGCCGTATAACATTATACGGCCCGTATACAGATTTTAAAACCCAAAAACCTGATCAAACCTCAAAAAATAAACACATTAGGTCGTATAACATTATATTGCTCGTATACATATGTATACGGGTCGTATAATGTTATACAGCCTGTATACATGTAAAATAAAAAAAAAGTCCACTGCATTTATTTCTATACAAAAACATTATATATGGGTCGTATAACTTTATACGGTCCGCATACATTAAGGGATGTGAAAATAAGATTATAGGGGTGTGTATATATTTTTGCTTTAAAATAAACCAAAATTAAAAACCAACCTTGCCACCCCACCTATAGGGTGATAGGCATGAGGTGGTGAATCTGGCTTATAAATTCAACTCAACTACAACACAGTCACCACATAAATGTATTTATAGCTTTCCCTCCCTTCTTCACTTCACTTCACTTCAAATCCCCTTTTTCTCTGCACAGAAAAAGCCTTTGAAGAAAGAGCCTTGAGAAAGTGAACCAAATCCTTTCCTTTACTTTACACGCCTCCATATTTCCACAACCCCCTCTCTGTCCACATTTAAATACCGTCAGTAGAAGAAAAAAAAAACCCACATTTCCATTCACTCAAACACCCTCTTAAACTCTCAGTCTCCAAACCAAAACAGAACAAAAACAGAGCTTTCTTGAAGAAAAAAAAAACAACCTTTTTTTCAAGATTTTCAACATTTTGGCTCAAATCTTTTCTGGGTTATAATCTTTCTTGTTAAATCTATAATGGGTAGTGAAAAAGATAAAATTTTGATGCAATCTGATGGCCCAATCATAGTGGGTGCTGGTCCTTCTGGTATAGCAGTTGCAGCTTGTCTTAAAGAACAAGGGATCCCTTCACTTGTTCTTGAAAGAAGTGACTGCATTGCATCTTTATGGCAATATAAAACTTATGATAGGTTAAAGCTTCATCTTCCTAAACAGTTTTGTGAGCTTCCATTGTTTGGATACCCTAAGAATTTCCCAAAATACCCTTCTAAAAAACAGTTTGTTTCCTACATGGAAGCTTATGCAAACCACTTTGACATCAAGCCAAAGTTTAACCAGTCAGTGAGTAGTGCTGAGTTTGATGGTAAAGATGGTGTGTGGAAAGTGTGTACACAAGATTCAGTTTATGTTTCACGGTGGTTAGTGGTGGCTACCGGAGAGAATGCGGAGGCGGTGGTGCCGGAGATTCAAGGGATTGAGAGGTTTGAAGGGGTGGTTAGGCATACAAGTGAGTATAAAAGTGGTTGTGAGTTTAGGGAGCAAAGGGTGTTGGTTGTTGGGTGTGGGAATTCTGGTATGGAAGTTAGTTTGGACCTTTGCCGTTACAATGCAAGTCCTTTTATGGTGGTTAGAAATTCTGTAAGTTCATGTTCATCATCATCATAACACTTTTGTTTTTAGTGTGTGTTTGAAGGTGTTGTGTGTGTTTATGATTAGGGTATGATTGGTGTATATTTTTTTATAATGTTGTATGTGAAAGTCAATCCCATATGCCTTTTAGACTTTTAGTTCACTTTTTTTTTAAATGGGTATTTGTTTAGTTCAAGAAAAGTTTAGTTAAATAGTGTTTGAAATCTAGAAGTTGTTGTGTCACACTGTCACATGCTTATAAAGTTGTAAATATATATATATATATATATATATATATATTTTATTTTGGTGTGTGTTTATGATTAGGGTGTCATTTCTCTAATTTTCTATGTTAAAGTCAATCCCATTTGCCTTTTTTTTTTTTTTTGAACGGCTAAATCTTACCCCCTTTAAATTCAAACCCTTTTTGCCTCTTATGAGGCTCGAACCCAGCCCTTTGCTGGAGACAAACAAACGATCCCATTTGCCTTTTAGTTCACTTATTTGCAAATGGGTATTTTTTTAGTTCAAAAAAATATTAGTCAAATAGTGTTTAAAATCAAGAAGTAGTTGTATGTATAGCATGCTTAAAAGCTTGTACATTGAATCTTAATGAAGTATTTTGACTTTTGTGGTCATTTGTGTTTTTGTATTAAACTTTTAAGTGCTATTGTAGGTTCATGTTCTACCAAGAGAGATGTTTGGGATGACCACATTTGGAATAGCTATGGCACTTCTCAAATGGCTACCTCTAAGGGTGGTGGACAGATTGATCTTGTTTATGGCCAACTTAACACTTGGAAACACCGAAAAACTCGGCCTACGCAGGCCGAAAACCGGGCCTCTTGAGCTCAAAAATGCCACCGGAAAGACGCCGGTGCTAGACACCGGAGCTTTATCTCTAATCAAATCCGGTAACATCAAGGTAACTATCCAAAGATTCCCTGACACATAGGTTAATGGGTTGTACAATGCAAGTATTTTTAACTTTTGTTGTGATTTATTGGAATGTTTCTAGGTGGTGGAGCAAGGAGTGAGAGAAATCACTAGAAATGGAGCCAAATTTATGGATGGTCAACAAATTGCATTTGACTCCATTGTATTGGCAACAGGATACAAGAGCAATGTGCCATTTTGGCTCAAGGTAGATTTCATGCCACCAATAATGACACAAATCACTTTAGTTTTGTTTTTCTATAATCAAAATAAAAGTTATGATAATAATATTTTAGGTATATTTATATGTTAAATTTGGAGTTACTTTTTTAAACCTATAGTTATGACATACATGAAACTAATAAATGAATCTATTTTATATCCAAGTTTTATGAAATATTTATTAAAATGTACAAATTTGATTAACTTTTTTTTTTTTAATTTTTTTTTTTAGTTGCATGTCACTTATCTACCATACTTAAAATGTTTATTTTCATGATTTTTAAATAGAAACTTGATTAATGATTTTTATCTTATTCTCAATCTCACATCACTTTCCAAGCCTTACACATTAAGAAGCCCACAAAATGGTTACTAGTGAACAAATAGGTGAAAAACTGATGGCACTTGTTTGGATGATTCTCAATATCTTAACATTTTTGTTGTCATTTTATGATGAGTTACTATCATTAACTATTTTCATGATTATATTTCCCTCATATTGTCTCATTTTTTCTTCATAAAAATGGTTTTAAGAATGTACATATTGATGATAGAAACGAAGTTTCTAAATCAAGAGAGTAATGTACATCTTTTGATGCGTATTGTACTTATCATTATAGCACTACTATTCTGGTTTTAGTAAATATATATGGAATATGAATTAGCATAAAATAAATATTCTTTTTCTGATGTTTTCGATGTTTTCTGGAGAAAGAATCCGAATTGAAATGTGTTGTGCTTATAATGATCTCATTATTTTGTCCTTCACAGTGAGTTTGGTCATTGAGTAGGACCCACATATTACAAACATACGTCACCTATTTAGTATTAAAATATATTTATAGTTTTTATTTTATTTTATTTTTTATGTCTAACTATTTTTTTTTATTATGATACAGGGTAGTGATTTTTTTACGGAGCATGGAATGCCGAAAACGCCTTTTCCAAATGGATGGAAAGGGGAGAACGGGTTGTTTACGGTAGGGTTTACTCGAAGAGGTCTTCTTGGAACGACATGTGACGCGCTTAAAATTGCTAACGAAGTTACCCGTCAATGGCGGCCAGTGAAGTGTGATTCTAGGCACGAGTTTAGGTCAAACTAAAGTAGTGATATTGGAATAAAAATGAAAACAAATTAGGGGGGATAAATAGTGTTTTTATTTTTATTTAGATGTTGTAGGGGTATTGTGGTACTTTACTAAGGGGTTTATTTTATTGTTCAAATGTTTACCAAACAACATTGTCTTTTAGGTTGTTTAAAATTTCTGATGTTCTTTGGTGGTGGTGGGGTTGAAATTGTACATTAACAAGTTTTTGTAATTTACTCTTGAGTTTTATGTCTTCAATCTAGCTATTTTGTTCTTGCTTGCATTTTATCCTCTTCAATGTCAAATCACTTGTTTGTAATGTTGCTAGCTTATATTCTGAATTTGTATTCTATAACATAGTACTATATATTATATGATATACATTGTACATAATACTATATATTATATGATATACATGTGACATGAAAAGTAGTGAGTCATGAAATCCTAACTTTTATACTTATAGTTGTGTTTTTCTTCAAATATTTGTTAATTATTTATGTTGTTAAGACATTCCAAATGACAACATGAATGGCAAAGTTATACCGGAGATTGTGTTCCAGTAGATCTATGTGTATCAGGCATGGTACACCCGTTCGGAATCTACAAGAAAGAAAATACATGAGTATTTTGTTTCACTTATTGAACAAAACATGAATATTGATATCTCATTATAAAAGTCACAATAATCAATCATCTATGATAGAAAGTTTTATCAGCTTAGTAGTAACCAACTCGCTTTTGCAAATTCGGTATCAAAAGGAACATAAGATCATGGGTGTTAACAGCCAAGTTCAGTCGTACTAGACGATAGTTCTGTGCCGAATTGCTAGCTACACTTCAAAACACGACGAGCCAAACCGGACAAGTAGGAGGTATTGGTTGGTTTTAACGATTTGAACAGATTTTTTCAAGATTCGGTAAAAAAAATAATGGTAATGATGATTAATTAAATATAAAACATATACTTCAATCCGTATTCCAAATAAAAGCATAAATATTAAATGTTAAATGATAAGTTTCAAGTCCAAACCATCCACATTACAGTTAAACCATATAACCGAAACCTTGGATCAAACCATTAAATCCCCAAACTACCTGAAAAGACGAATTTACTTTTACTTGGACTGACTGTCGATATTAACCATTTACAGACACCCTAACGTAGACTAGGAATATTACCGCTGACAACCAACCAAACGGTACAAAGTGGAATACATATCCATATGTCTACTATCAGTGGTGAAAAGTTGTATACTAAAATTATTAGTTATGTTAAAGAACAAGGATTTACACAGTTTGGTTAAACCTTTATGGGAATGCTGATTATTTTAGTAAAGTAAAGAATTGAAGTATTTTCTGGTAAAAAACTAAAGTTGCTTCTGAATTATTGTGAATAAAGAAAATGAGGATTCACCTTTTTAAACAAACCACCAATAGAAAAGGAGAAGACACAACTTTATAGTCATCACAAATAAATAAAAGTATCCAAATAAGTCCAAAAATAACCTTTAAGATATTTATTAGAATATATCGTTAACAAATGATGGATGCTACTTTTGTGAAAAAGAACAAACGTTGGATTCTAAGAACAGCAGTAGTGGTTAAGAAAAATAATACTTCTATCATGGGCATTATCTGACATGTGGCAGTCCAGTCAGCATGGGGCGTTATTGCAAAAGTAGCGTAGTGGGAATAATGCCCAAATAATGCCCCTTCCAATCATTAAAAAGGATAAAAAAAAAACTTACACTTAGACCACTCCCATTGGCCAGTCAAACATGTCATACTCAAACCTTTGTAACCTTGAGCGTTTTAAATAAAACGCCAGTTAACTTTTTTTTCAAAAAAATTGCAAAATAACGCCCTATGTAATGGAGGGGGAGGCGTTTTTGGGCGTTTTTTTGAAATTTTTATAAAAAAAAGTCCCACTACACATGGTCTAAGAGTCTACAAAACTCCCAACTAACCAAAGATAGATTATATGTTTATCCAAACTTATTTTCTCTAGTTTAATATTTTAATTAATTAGATTCGTTGCCAATGGATAGTTAAATTACTAGATATATCTTTATAATACACATTTTTTATTTATTTTTAGCAATATTTATCGTCTCCTACTTGAACATTTTATGATCTCTAACGTCACTTGTTCCATTCATGTAACCCTAGGTGCTTTTCTCTTTACATATGATATTTTGAATGAAAAAAAAAACTAAGACTTTCATGTGACAAACGATTTACCTCACATCATATGCTTGCATATACATGCTAAGAGTAGTACCATGGACACTATGATTATACGACACTCACCTACGAGCTACACACATGAAGTAGGATGGTTGATATTTTGAGCTCCTTCACCTGGTCAAATCTACTTAAGTTTGTGAAGTTTTGACGACTAGAGAACTATCCTCAGACAGTCAGACGGTCTACTTGAAGTTATCTATGCGTACACCTTAAGTGAGGATGGATCAAGACAACGCATTTTTGTGAGGTTGGCTATATGATATTTAGCAAACTTAGCTCTAATATGATACACGTAGCCTTAGGTTCAAGCTAATAGCTGAAAGTTATCCTAGTTTATATTATGTTATGATAATTGTAGATGTAACATTCACCAAACATTCTATGTATATATACCATTGCTTTTATACTACGAAATAACATCTAAACATATGTGATCTTAACAATTTATTTATTATGTTTTAATACTTTGCTAATGAAATTGGTACACACAAAGTAAGAAAATCTTAATAATACATGGTACAAGGTGTAACAAATGAGAACTAGTTAAAAAAACACCAACAAGCAAAACCTTGTGTGTACCAAAACTTATTTGACATCTCCTATTAATTGTCATACCTAATCTTAACCTTTATATTTCTCTTACTTATGATATATTATATACTAGCTTATAAACCCATGTATCACATGAGTTAAATATAAAAAAAATCTAGATTGACTATTATTTTAATTTATAGGTGTTATAAACTCGTGTATTACACTGATTAATTATACTAAATATGTAAATCATAAACTTTTGTATAATCCTTATCACATGGTTAAAGAATGTAATAATATTATAATCTTACACATTCATAATTCATGAATTTTATCACACGAGTTAAGGTAATATAAACTATATTCTTATAAAAACGTGCCACATCGTTAATAAATGTACACTCAAAATGTAACAATATTATAATCTTATAACACGGTTGAATATGTTTATTTTTGATAGGTATATCAATTATTTAATAAATTATAATTTTATCTATATTTTTTTTGGGATAAATTCAATCATTTTTTATAAGATTTGTGCGAAGGTGTTATATAATAAAGTAAAATTATAATATTATTTGTATATTATTAAACATCTTTATTATAATAATTATCCCATAATATTAGAAAGCTTCACCATTTTTATGGTAAAATAGTAGAAGTTATCTACAAAGTCAAAAACTCCTAAAATATAATAATATTAAAATTTAAAATTAAGAGAATTCATAATAATAATAATAATAATAATAATAATAATAAAGGACAGCAAAAATATTTTTAATTAAAATAAAAGTAAAATCGTAAGATTGATGTAAAAATTATCATATGACACCAATAAAAATCTTTTATTAATAGTTAGATTAGATATGATAATCCTAATCCCCCACTTGTAGTGGAGTGGTGGAAAGAACTTTGGGTTTCCTTGGAGACCCGGGTTCGATCCCCACCCCTTGCATTTTGGGGGAAAATGACCCCAAACTTGTTGAGGGGTCATGGCAATGATGGATTAGAGCCTTGTGTGCGTTATAGCCCGGGTTCGAGTCTTGAGCCGCACACGAGTTTTCTATTACAGCGCGGTTACTCCGGCTCTTGAGTGCGGAGGCTGCAACGACAGTCAAGTGGCTGTCGGTTGGAAATTTTCTCGTGGAGCGCCTATGGTCAACCTCGGATGCCTCGCCCGAGGGGGACTAGGACCCATGCAATGTGGGTGTGATCCTCTCGACTGTTGGAGTCAATCGCCGTTCAAAAAAAAAAAAGATATGATAAATGTGAAATCATTTAGCCTAGGCGAGGTAATGTGTTTATCTTTTTAAATATCACACACACTTTGTATATGATAATATATCATTTTTAAAAGAGTAAATTACAAAACTCGTCCTTTATGTTGATGTTTGCAAAATATGTTCTTTGTCTTCAAAAAGCATAAAAAACATACTCGATGTTTGCAAATCCTTGCACATTATGTCATTTAGCCATAACTCTGTTATTTTTCATGGTTACATCAAACCAAGTTTACGCATATGAGGGTATTTTATTCATTTTACTCTAAACACTAACATAAATAATAAACAAAACAATTTAAAAAATATATAAATATAAATCCCCTATCTCTTTCTCAATTCTGCCCAACCTCTTCTTCTTTCTCTCGAAGACCAAACTCCACCTCCACCTTAACTCTACCACCATCAACCATCACCACCATCCCACCTCCATCACCGCCGCCGCCGCCACCTCAACTCCACTTCCACCACCGCCGCCGCCACTTCAACTCCACCTCCTAACATGTTTCATTCTCTCTGTTCATCCACTCTAATCTTCCACCACCATCGCCGCAGCCACAGAAACCGTCGCTCCTGTTGTTTCCTCATCTCTGGTCATCCGTCGATCCTGTTGTTTTTGTACACTTGGTCTGATTTAACAATACTCCCAAAACCAGAAACGGATCGATTCTTGTTTATACTGTGCAATCGAAATAAAACAGAGACACATATCGCGATACTCGATGATTTTCCAAAATCACCAGAAAATCAGACAAGGATTTTTACTTTTTTAGTGATTTAGGGTTTTTAAGATGAAGGAGACAGTGTATACATTCGATTACGACGGTTTTTAGTGATATATGTCTCTGGGTTTGGAGTTAAAAAGACTCTTTTATACCAAGTTTCTTAATTACGGCGGTTATAAATTTTTTATGTTATATTTTTGTAAGTTTTCTCTTTGCAATGAATACATTCGATTCTTGTTTATACTGTGCAATTGAAAGAAAACAGAGACATATATCGCGATACTTGACGATTTTCCAAAATCACCCGAAAATCAAACAACGGTGTATATTGTGGGAACTACGGAAACAACAGGAGCAACAGATGATGGTTTCTGCGGCTGCGGCGGTGGTGGTGGAAGGTTGGAGTGGATGAACAGAGAGGAGGAAACAGGTATAGAGGTGGAGTTCAGGTGGCGACGACGGAGGTGGAGTTAAGGTGGGTGGCGGCCGTGGTGGAGGTGGAGGTGGCGTGGTGGTGGAGTTAAGGTGGAGGTGGAGGTTAGGTTGTGTTAGAGAGAGAGGGAGAGAAAGGGAGGTTGGGCAGAATTGAGAGAGAGAAGGTGATTTATATTTATGTTTTTTTAAGTTGTTTTGTTTATTATTTTTTGAGTAAACTGCCATTTTCGTCCCTGTGGTTTGGGCATTTTTGCCATTTTAGTCCAATTCTTAAACTTTTTAAATCTGGGTCCCTGTGGTTTCATCTTTATTGCCATTTTAGTCCAAAATTCAAAATCCTCCTTTTTTTGACTGTTCCAAAAAGTTTGAGATTTGGACTAAAATGGCAATAAAAGTTAAACCATAGGGACCAAAATGACAGTTTACTCTTAATATTGGACTAAAATGGCAATAAAAATGAAACCACAGGGACCCAGATTTAAAAAGTTTGAGATTTGGACTAAAATAGCAAAAGTGCCCAAACCACAGGGACCATATTATTTATTTTAGTGTTTAGGATAAAATGACGAAAATACCATTATATGGGGTACACATGGTCTGATTTAACCATGAAAAATAACAGAGTTAGGGATAAAGGAAATAATGTGGAAGGGTTTGCAAATATCGAGTACGTTTTTGTACTTTTTCAACAAAAAGGACACACTTTGCAATCTGGTGTTAACATAAAGAACGAGTTTTGTAATTTACTCTTTTTAAAATATACATCGATATATTTCATCGTTAATATCCAGATTAGAAACTTAAAGAAATTAATGGGGTTGGCAAATCATAGGCAATGACAAAGGTTTTAGGAACACCTAGGTTTGATGTTTTTGGCCTCAAGTCCTACAGACAGCAGGATAAAAAAAGTTCGTCGACACACCATTCTAAAAAAGAAGAAAAGAAACTTAGACCGTTCGTAGTGGGTGTGGTTGGTCACACCAGATGCTCAACACCACCCCCTCCTCATGTGATCTGGCCTTTTGGGGATTGTATGTGGTTTGAACCACGAAGTGCAAGAACAGAGAAGGAGATATGTTGATTGGTTGGAATTTGTCTTGACCAATCATTTTTTTTTTTTTCAATTCTAAGCTCATTAAATTCACATGTCTCCCTACTACCCCGTTTTACATTTTCAGACCTTAATGACGTAGATATCACGTGTCAAAAAACCTGACTACATACGCATCACTGTACATGATAAACCTCATCCATTAAACATCGAGTAGTCTCATTTAAACTTATATTGAACACTAGGTTATAACCCTGTGTATTACACGGATTAAATAACTAAATTTTATATAATAAATAATAAAACAATATATCTTTTAAGAGTAGGGTTCGCACGGTAAGTGTGTTTTTCCTAGAAAGTCTAGGAAGCGATCTGGTCCATCCGATTGGTGTGTTTAAGGGTTGAGATTAAATCAATGGCAATCTTGTAATATTTGAGTTTAATTAATTGGTTGTTTTAAATGAATAGGGGCAATTTTGTCAAATGGCCATTTTTTTAATCAATTAGATAACTGCAATCCCTACTTTCATGGGATTTTCCCCCTCTCTCTCTCCATTATTGATTTGATTTTCTCTCTCCAATCCAACCCTAAACATAATAAAACCTGCGATCTCTACTCCACCTTGTTGTTGGCGACGCAAAACAGGACCCCAAAAGCATTTAGATTTCGGTTCCAAGGCTTGTTGATACCCCTTTTCTTCACTAGGTATTCATATCTTGTGTTGTGATTAAAGTTCTTGAAGTGCATATACGTTTTCGGTCTTAATCTGCTTGTAACCTGGCTGTGTTTTTTGTTTTAATTGATGATTGTAGAGAGGCATGTAAAACACAGCGTCAATAATCTGCTTGCTGTTAAAACACAGCGTCAAGAATCTGCTTGCTGCTAAAACACAGCGTCAAGAATCTGCTTGCTGTTAAAACACAGCGTCAAGAATCTGCTTGCTGTTAAAACACAACGTCAAGAATCTGCTTGCTGTTAAGTTAAAACACAGCGTCAAGAATCTGCTTGCTGTTAAAACACAGCGTCAAGAATCTGCTTGCTGTTAAAACACAGCCTCAAGAATCTGCTTGCTGTTAAAACACAGCCTCAAGAATCTGCTTGCTGTTAAAACACAGCGTCAAGAATCTGCTTAAAACACAATGGCCTGCTTGCTGTTAAAACACAATGTCAAGAATCTGCTTGCTGTTAAAACAACATAAAACACATTCAGAGTGTTAAAATGAAAAATAACTGTTAAAACACAACCTGATTATATATTGACTTCAGATTGTTAAAACACACTGACTTCAACCTCTCTGACTGGTAAAACACATCACCAAGAACATGCTGATAGTTTCAGATAAACACATTGACTTGCAGATTTGAATTCGAACACAATAAAAATTCCGAAAATCATGGAATTTTAGTTAATGAAGATACATTCCAAAAATAAAATTAAAATGTGAAATTACATGATAGCCATTCTACTTAAAATCCTTCAATGACACATGTCCAAATCTTATTCCTTTCTAGACTTTCTAGGAAAAATAGACTTTCCACCCAACTCCTACTCTTAACCTTTTTTTACACTGGTTGAATAAATATAATTTCAAATATTAAATAATAAAATGTTATATCTATAAGAATGATATGTATTGTACGCGTTGAATAAATGTAATTTTATATACCAAATAATAAAAAGGTTATATCTTTAAAACAACGTGTATTACACGGGTTAAATAAATGTAATATTGTTTACCAAATAATAAAAAAGTTATATTTTAAAAAACCCTCGTGTATTACTCGGGTTGAATAAATATGATTTTATATACCAAATAATAAGAAAATTAAATATAAAAAACTAATGGATATACTCGGTACGTGATAGATATGGTGATTACGGAGATAATTATTGAAAAGAAGATACAGTGACCATACATGTTATTCAAGAAGCAAATAAGCAGCCATTTGAGTGATAAAATATAAATTATATTTAAAAAACTCATAATAAATCTAATTTTATATATAAAGTAATATTGAAAGTTATATACAATTTGTTTAAAAATTATGTAATAAAATCGATATAACAATTTTTTATAATGAAAATAAAAATAAATAATATATTAATACAAAGTTTGGTTTTGATGATAAATAATTTGGTTCGGTTTTATCTCTAGCATTATATATGCTATGGTCAAAGTTTAGAGTTTATTAGAGAAAATTACATCATCGAAAAAATTAAGAGTAAATTTGTATATTATAAATATAAATAAAAAATGAGAAGTATACATTAAATTTAAACTAAATAATAGTTATCTATAATTAAGTAGAAAAGATGAGTTAAGTGCATAGCTAAAAAATTCAGTTAGCTTAAGGGTAAAATTCGTTTGTTTCTAAGCAGCTGGTCACGGGTTCGATCCCGGCCAGCTGCAATTTTGACTGTGGTTACCCCTAAGCTAACTGAATTTTTAACTGTGGTTATTTTTTTGACTGAAATGACACGTTTCCAAAATGTTAGGGAGGAAAACGTTGCAATTTTAAAATTTGGTCTGAAATAGCAAAAGTGAACAAATCACAGGGACGTAAATGACACTTAACTCATAAAAGATTAAATAAAATAATATTTAGTAGGAGAGTTATCTATAATTAATTAGAAGAGATTAAACTAAATACTAATTATCCATAAAAGATTAAACTAAATAATATTTAGTAGGAGACTTATTTATAATTAATTAGAAAAAATTAAACTAAATAATAGGAAAATTAATAGATACATAGCCTAATATGATGACAAGTGTCCCAAAGATAGTTTCTTTTATTATATAGTTAGATTAAATAAAATAATATTTAGTAGGAGAGTTATCTATAATTAATTAGAAGAGATTAAACTAAATACTAATTATCCATAAAAGATTAAACTAAATAATATTTAGTAGGAGACTTATTTATAATTAATTAGAAAAAATTAAACTAAATAATAGGAAAATTAATAGATACATAGCCTAATATGATGACAAGTGTCCCAAAGATAGTTTCTTTTATTATATAGTTAGATTAGATTAGATTAGATTAGATTAAGAGAATTGATGAACAAACTTGACCTTTTGTTGCAACATTATTATAAGTTACTAAACTAAAGATGTTTTCTCATAAAGTAAACTAATATCGAAACCATGGGGAAAAACATTATATTTTTTGATAACTTTAATTTTAATTATAGTTAATTGCCCGGATGGTCCCTGTGGTTTCACGTTTTTCACGTTTAGTCCTCACCTTTTGAAAATAACAGGTATGCTTCCTATGGTTTGTTTGTTTTTTGTTACTTGGATAGTCCCCTGCGTAGATGTCAGTTTGTTTGGAAATAGCAGGTATGCTCCCTATGGTTTGTCATTTTGTTACTCGGATAGGCCCCTGACTATCCGAGTAACAAAATGACAAACCATAGGGAGTATACCTGCTATTTCCAAAAGGTGGGAACTAAACGTGAAACCACATAGACCATCCGGGCAATTAACTGTTTTAATTATTTAACAAAAGTTATATTATTTAGTATTAGCCAGTAACTATTTATATTATTACCTACATATGCGACTATCAGAAGCTTACCTTATTTTAGACATGTATTTTCAAGCATTTAATAAAAGAAGCATAATAATTCAAGATTGGATATAAGAAAGTAGTTTGTAGGTGAAAATATTTACTGCTTTGAAGAAATGGCGTATAGGAATGGTAGTAACTAGTAAGTGACATAATTTTTAATTCTCTGTTTTTTTTTTTCAAATTTTGTATTTGATTCAAACAATTAAATTTTTAGGATCCTTGCCAATGATCTTTAGATCAAGTGGTGGAAAGCTTGCATTTCTCTTGAGTCTTGAGAGATGAAAGTTTGACTACCACTTGGTGCAGAGTGAGGCACTGGTGGGCAAAGTTTGACTACGGGCGGGTGGGTTACCGGGTTTTCCCCGGAATTGGTGGTGGACTCGGGTTACTTTCGGAGTACTCCGTTTGTCCAGTGGGTGCCCCAAGAGTGCTCGGGATTAAGTTTGTTGTCCGTTCAAAAAAAAAAAAAGGAATCCTTATTTATGGTTATATAGTTCTAAAACAGCCAAACTTCTCTAATGTGATATCATCATTAAGCAACTCTTATAAGTAAAAAAATAAACTACCAATAAGAGTATCTTTAAAGCATATATTCTCAAACACAATTAAGGTAGATGGTATGTCACGTAATTACCCATCCACCTAGGTAACTTTTTCATCAAGAGCGTCCCCAACCATACCATGAGTGCTATTGAGTGGCCGAGGTTCCAATGACGGGTCCACGATAGGATATCTCTCATTGAGAAAACACTATCAAAGTCGTCCCAATAGCTTCGTTCAGGAGCGAACAAATAACGAGGTGTGTGTGTGAGGGGTGTATCGATATATAGGGGCTTTATCTCATTTCTTCTAAGTTAAGGGGGGGGGGGGGGGGGGGGGGGGGGTTTCTATTACTGAGGTAGCACTGTGGTGGCACAATGGAGCCCCTAGGGAGCAATTCCATACCCTCGAGCCTTAAACTAGCTATATCATCTACCACACCAATTTATAATCCAATGTTTCGTCCATTTAAAACACTTAGTAGACCATTTTTTTACGGTGTGGCAGATTCAGTTTACCATAAAGGGTAGAGTGATTTTCACCACTGTAAATGAAATTTACAAGCCGATTTTTTTCGGTTTTTTATAGACGTCTTTGTTACATGTTACTGCAGACGCCCAGCTCCATAATTTTCCAAACTTAAACCTTAAAAACTTCATATCTTTAGTTCTACTAGTCCGTTTTACTCGATTCTTTTTCCTATGTGTCCATAATTTAATTACGGACTTGTTTAGCATTTTCGTTTGCCATAAAATTCGGTTTAAAAGCACATAACCTATAAATCACTTTCTACATCTAACTATAAGCATAATCAAATTAATAATTCACTTACTTGCATAGCGTTGCGGATCGAACACACCTTCATACGAGCTCTCGGTTTGAGTTCAAGCATTTTGCTATAACACTTGAATCTCTCAAACCCCGGCTCTGATACCAACTTGAGACGCCCAACTTTTTACATTCGACTAATAACATAAAATTCATACAATTTTACAAAAATTTTGGCATGGCCCGTTTGAATTGAGAACTTTTCCCCTGCTTTTAACAACATCATTTTCAAGTCCTACGACACTTTTCAATTAACAAAAATTGTGACCATAAAAGGTTCACCATAACCATTTTGTACAAACTACACAAAATGTTTAGAAATCTAACAACTTACTAACATACTAGACATAAGATTTACATCATTTCACAAAATGAAATTTTTGACCCATACATAATAGACAACTTGAACCGGAAGCGTATAAAAGTAGACATTGTGTGTTCGGTCCGAGTGCGCCGCAATCAAGCATGGGATTTACCTATCATCCAAAAATAACTAAACATTCATTAGTCGTAATACATATCAATTTAAATCCTTTCATTACCTATAATTACTTGACCCATTAACAAATTTCGTCTATTTGTCAACAACTTTATTCTAATTCATCCTTTGCGTTCTAGCATAGGTTTTCTCTAAGTTTTTTCTACCTTTCCTTCGGATACATCCAACATGTAAACTTTCCGACCCGTCCGAAATGGGTCGATACATACCATACGATTTGCCATACTTACATTGTTTTGACCCGTTATCAACAAGTCAATTCTTATCCATTACTACATCTTACTTTCCAACATTCTTGACCCACTTGAAGTGGTCATTATATATCCATTACTAATGTATTTCTTTCCAGTTTCAAACATACAACATATCATAATTTCCGCTACAAGAAAACATACATCTCAACACTAAGGTTTAAATAAATAAATTAACATTCGTAGAACTACATAAAAGGGGAATTAAGTTCATATGAACTTACCGCGATCTTGCATTTCTTGAGCTTTAGAATAACTTGCTCCTCTTTCCTTCTTTGTTCCTATACATCACAACTTCATATACTTAGCTTTCGACAATTTCATTATTCTCATTTTCTTTGTCATATAATTATGACGTTTATGAATCATATGCATTCCGACTATAATCATATTTCATCAACTTAGCAAACTTTCATACAAAATCACAATTTTATTAATTTAGACATTTCATCGAACACATGGCGTGCGTACATTCTAATAAGCATGATGTACAAATATTTATAACACGTTCATCCTAAATTCATCAAATAGATCAACTAATTCTTTCAAAATCAACAAACATAACCATACTACATATGATTCAAATCAAATCACTCATCAAAACACTTCTATAACATGAGTTTAACATCAACATAACATAATTCATCCATAACTTTTTACTAATTTTACTACCTTACATAATCTCAAGTGGGTGTTTTCCTAACTAGTAGTACAATCGAAATAACACATAATATAACTCCTATTTGTTCATATCATCCAACATCTAGGTTCAATTTCATAAAAACATCATAAATTATACATAACCCACTTCATGAAATCTCATAAAAACATCAAATTTAAACTTACTAGATGTCAAGAATACTTAGATAATCAAAGTTCCATGCTCATGCATTCGATTAATCCGTGATTTCACCTTCAATTTGATTGAATTTAGTATGTTAGGGTTTTGAAGGAGAAGCTCCTCCTGGCTCCTTTTTCTCTATCGCACATACCCACACTCAAAACACTGAGCATTTTTCTTTAAGGGTTTTAATTATAAAACTTTCATTTTTAACCCCCCATCTTTTAGAACATAACACTTTATCTCATTTCTACTAACTAACTTAGTAAACTTTAATACATACATAAGATTTTGGATTTGTTTAAATGCTATAATTATTAAAAATGGTAAAATTTCATGTTTACCATTTCTTTTCGTCAAAATATTGTAATTAGGCATTGTAACGTGTCATACGAAATTTAGGGTGTTACAAACAAACATCCACTTTCAGACACTAAAGGGGTATGGTCCCTAATCATGCGCCAACTACGCGAGTTAACCTTGGGTCAAGCGCAAGGCTATACCCGGAATAAACGAAATCCAACACTTAGTTTTTTTTACAAAATGAATTGGCGCAAGATCAAGAAGCGCTGACGACACCTGCGTCAGCAATTCAATATTGGGCAATACAAACGATACGATTGTTAGAGCAGCTGGCCAATAAGCGCACGACAGGCAGGGCTTAGTAATGTTGCACGATGAGCAATCTTGCAGGAGACAGGAAGTACACAAGGACACGTACGTGGCACCAATTAGTGTGCGCCGACCACTGCTCCATGATCTTCACTTAACTGCTGATGCCAGACCAGACAAAAAGGACAATTGTCAGGCCACGTGGATCCATTCAGCGTGCGCCAACTACATCCTCGCACATACTAACGGTCGTGACAAGGGAGGAAAAACAGAACCTCATGCCCAAGGCCCATCAGTCCATCTTCTTCACAACTCACATCGGCTATAAGTAGAGAACTTCATCTCAGGTTTAAGGACTGCTCTCTTGCTCTCTCACTTAATCAAACTTTTATCCTCAAAACAAGTTCTTATTTGTGAGATTAAATATATTATTAATGTAATATTTAATCTTGTAGCCTTTATAATCATTTATATTATATAGATCAAAATATATTAATAACCTATCAATAATTAGTTGGTAATTGTTGATGGACCATATTACCCTTATTAACTAATTAGGTTTCCTCTTGGGTGTATAAATAAGGAGCTTATTAGAGAGTTAAAGGGTTACACAAGTTAGATAATCTGACAACCCTCATAACATCATAATCGACTCTCTCTCTCGACCGAAACCCTCCCTACTTTTGGTTCATTACCATCATCACCTTACACCCTAAGGAGGAACCAGATCATCCTGACAAGTATGTCGAACTCAATGGCTGCATCTCTGAATGGATTCTCTACTGGTCTGTCGGCTGTAACAGGTATGTTATTCATGTTTTCCATTATGTTTAAACATAACTGATCAACATGTGGTATCCGAGCATATGTTGATAAATCAGTTCTGTTTTTATATCCATTATTCTGGGATCAAAATCTGGAAAACAGAATTTTTGAAAGTTTATAAAAATCTCGGCTGATTTCTAGTACCATGTGCCGAAATCACTGTTTTCGGAAGAATGTTTAAATTTTTTGACTCGAAATCATAAAGGGTTAAACTTGTTGTTACGAAATCCATTACAAAACCATTAAAATTCAGGTTTCGGATTTCCAGAATTATGTTTTTTTTTATTTTTTAGGGTTCATCGCTTGTTCTAAGTAAAACTCGAAAATTCCCTAAATTTTGGAATATAATTTGGATTAGTGGGTGTTTTCATTGTTTTGATCTTAATTTTATCTACTAAAGTTTCCGAAAACTGTTAAAGGATAATCAGTTATTATTTTCGAAATCTTTTGATAAGTTTAGATCAAAAATAAAATAGGAAACACTATCCCACAATCCCTCAAATTTCGAGTTTCAGTTATTATCACAATAAACAGCCTTAACAGTGGATTCGAAATCATCAATGTAACTAATCGCACAAGTTCCCTTCAGTCGCACAAGATCAGATCAGATATGATCTGATCGCACAAGACAGTCGCACAAGATCAGATCAGATATGATCTGGTCGCACAAGATCAGATCACATAAGATATGATCTGATCGCACAAGGGCAATCGCACAAGACAGCCGCACAAGATTTGTACAACTAATTAAGCACATTGTACAAGTTAAGACTGCATAATCGCACAAGACTTGTGGATCGCACAAGATAGTGCCGATCGCATAAGACTTGGGCCTTACATACATTGCACAAGACTTGGGCCTTACATACATCGCACAAGACTTGGGCCTTACATACATTGATCATCAGGTCCTTGAATCTTTATAACTCGAGACCGTGGTTGTAACTTGAGACCTCATTATGACTCGAGATCTCATAACTCAGTCGAGACCTAACTCGAGACCTGACTCGAAACCTCGATCCGCGCTAACAGGTGGTTTGCTATTAAATACTTGGTTTTGTTAACACTTAATTAACTAATCAGAATCAGATAATTTTTACAAAACCAAAATAGCTTAACTTGAATGAGCTTTTGATGTATTAATTCTGGCCAAAGCTGATTTAATACATCTATTTATTGTTCAAGTATTACAAAAGCTATGTTGAGTATGCATTACAAACGTGAAATGTCTTAATTCTGGCCAAAGCTGATTTAATTCATTTATGTTTAGCATGCTTGACAAGTGCATAACTAAAGTGATTGTCTCATTTCTGGCCAAAGCTGATTTGTCACGATTACTTTGCACACATACTTAAATGATTACACTTCTGGCCAAAGCTGATTTGTCTTCCTTTAAATAGAATTTTACTAAGTCTATTATTTTGATGTTAGTAATAGACATTATCACAGCTTCATAATTAAAATGGTCATTATTTATGCCTGCCTTAGTATAACATGCCCTTAGATCACATTAAGACTTCTTTCTTAGTATCATAACTTGCTCACCTTATTTCCACTATCAGCACCCAATCAGGGGATTCCACCTTTGACTGGTGATAACTTTGCTGCATGGAAGGATGCCCTCATGCTTACACTTGGAATGCTGGACTTTGATTATGGTCTAAGAGAGAATAAGCCAGCGGACCTTACTACTCAAAGTACTGCTGCTGAGCAGATAGTTCATGAAAAATGGACTAGGTGTAACCGCATGTCTCTCATGTTCATGAAGCAGTCCATTCATAACTCAATCAGAGGAGCCATTCCTGATTCTGAAGATGCTAAAACCTACTTGGCTTCTGTGGAGGATCAATTCAAGGGAACATCAAAAGCACACGCTAGTACTCTTATCCTCAAGCTGGTGACAACTAAGTATGATGGGAGGAGCGGCATTCGCGAACACATCATGATGATGCATGACATGGCCAATAAGCTGAAGGGCCTAGAGATGGAAATCTGTGATGGTTTTCTTGTTCACTTCATCATCACTTCGCTTCCTTCGTCCTATGAAGCATTCAAGATCAATTACAACACTCAGAAGGACAAATAGACGATGAGTGAGCTGATCGCTATGTGCGTGCAGGAGGAAGAGCGTATGAAGATGGATCGCACTACTGATGTTGCTAACTTCACCACCTCCAACTATAAGAAAAGGAAGCACAATTATCAAAGAAAGGATGCTTCTAAGGTCTAAAAGCCAAATCCAAATCCTCATACAAGTGCACATTCCAGCTCTAAGAACTCCTTAGGCAAACCCTACTGCAAGTTCTGTAAGAAAACCGGACATAAGCAAAAGGAATGCCCTGACTTCAAGGAGTGGCTTGCTAAGAAAGGTAACGATTTTTTCATGATACTTGAGTCCTTTAATTTAAATGTTCCTGCTAATTCTTGGTGGTTTGATTCTGGTTCTATGGTTCATGTTACCAATTCAACTCAGGGATTCCTTACAATCCGGAATCTGGGAAGAAACCAAAGAACACTTAAAGTTGGAGATGATCGGGAATTAGAAGTGAAGGCCATAGGAACATTACAAATATTTTTGAAAACTGGTTTATGTACTAAACTTTATGATACTTTATATGTTCCTGAGGTAACTCGGAACCTTGTATCAGGACCAAAGTTAGACATGGACGGTTTTGTCGTTTCTCATGGTTATCGCAAACTCTCTATTCTCTATGATTCCGTTGTTTATGGTACTGGCATTCTGGATGGTGATCTATATAGATTAGAACTAGATGATAATTTTTCCAAATCTTTGTTGTCATATAATATTAATGAATCACTCACAAAGATGAAACAGGTTCGAGACTTAGAGACTTCATCTATGTTGTGGCATCAACGTTTAGGCCACATCTCAAGAGAACGATTAAATCGCCTCGTAAAGGATGAAGTCTTACCTCCTCTCGATTTCACTGATTTTGGAACATGTGTCAAATGTCTTAAAGGCAAAATGACATCAGCGAATAAGAAAGGTACCACTAGGAGCTCTAATTTATTAGAACTCATTCACACTGACATTAGTGGTCCTTATCAAATCGCTGGTATAACAGGACATACTTCATTTATCACTTTCATTGATGATTATTCTCGTTACATGTACTTGTGTCACGGCCCCCGACCCGGTTTGACCCGTTTCAGGAGCCGCGGGACAGAAATCCCGTGGTACTTAATTAATTGAGTTTAATAGCGGAAGTTTCTTATCAGGATCTTTTTAAAACTGAAATATTTTCCGATTATTTTATTTCACAACTCGGGATAAAACCCCGGTAATTTACAATCATTTGATTTCACGAAGAAACCTTTTTATTTTACAAAACATGTTTCTTTATTTTATCTTGAGCCACTTTCTTAAGCTTGTAGTGCTGTATGGCACTTTTCCTGGATCATAACAGATCACCTGAAACATGTTTGAAAAAGGTTTTGTCAGCGGGAAATACTGAGTGAATCATTCTATTTACATAAAATAATGCATAGTTATTAATTACAGCATAAGAGCGATTACAATGGCTTCTATCTTATTTTTATCTGACGCTCTGTCACAATGGTGACGATGGTCATACCACTATTAGGTCAATGAACCTAAATAGTGATGATTATCCCTAGTAGGTCAATGAACCTAACTGGGAGAAAATTAGTAATGTGCACAATACCCCACTAGCAAGTTATTCAAGATATCCACGACTTAGTCCCTGTAATTATAACTTTTGAAAATAATTTGAGGTATTGTAAAATAGTTGATAAAAAGAGAATGACTCACCTTGCAGATTTAATTTGAGCAGAGTTTAGCCTACTGATTAGCCTTTTAACCTAAATTTAATAACAGGCACACAATTCTGGGTTAGTAATCAATACAGCATTTACGATAACTCACGAGATCAACCATCACAACGAATGACAAAGTGCTATGCTTAAACATCCATCGAATTAACGACTAATGAAAAAGCATCACCCTAATGTGGGCAGCACTTAAACATCCATAGAGTACATTGATCGATCGGAAAATGAATCGTAATAGCGATCGAGTTAATACGCTGATTGCGGCGTCGATTAGTGATCCGTGTGTGTTAATTGTGGTAAACAGAGCATAACTCAGTGTAGGATTGGAATTTCTACGTCGTTCCAGCGCCCAAATTCAAGTCCCAAACTCTACTATTTATACTGAAAATTTGACCTAGTGGCGTAGCGCGACTGGTTACCCCTATAGTCGTCGCGCTACGCGACTGCTTACCTAGTTTCATAGGGTAGCCACCTTCTCAACTAGCCTTGCTGACTTGACAGTTTTGTAAAATTCTAATTTGACAGATAGTTATGTGGATAATCGTAACTAGGGTTTTACCCCCCCTTGAGTTTTAGGGGCCCTAATCCTGATTCTGAAAATTCTGAAAATTTTAGGGTTTGTGCAGAATCACTTGGGTGTCTTAATTAGGGTTTCCTTTTGGATAAATTATTTTACTAAATATGACTTTTGATGAGAGTTGTTACATTCTCCCCACCTTAATAAAATCTCGTCCTCGAGATTTACTGGAACAATTGAGGATACTTTCTCTTCATTTCGGATTCCAGCTCCCAAGTGTATTCAGGTCCTCTCCTTGAATCACACTTTACTTTCACTAGCACTAGTCGTTTGTGCTTGAGAAACTTTACTTTTCTGTCTTCTATCTGAAGAGATTTCTCAATAAATTTGAACTTTTCATTTACCTCTATGTATTGAAGAGGTACTACCAAAGATTCGTCTGATAGACATTTCTTGAGATTGGATACATGAAATACATCATGTACTCCAGCTAACTCTCCTGGTAGTTGTAAATGATAAGCAACTGGTCCTATACGTTGGATCACTAGAAATGGTCCTACGTACTTTGGACTTAGCTTTCCTTTCTTACCGAATCTAACGACTCCTTTCCAAGGAGATACTTTAAATAGCATTTTGTCTCCAACTTGAAACTCCAACGGCTTTCATCTATTATCTGTATAACTTTTTCTGACGATCTCTAGCCGTCTTCAGCCTTTCCTTCGTGATACTGAATATCACAGTCGTAGTCACTTAGGATTTTCATCCATCTCCTTTGCCTCATGTTTAATTCTTTTTGCCCAACTATATATCTTAAATTCTTATGATCCGTATAGATAGTAAACTTACTTCCATACAGATAATGTCTCCAAATTTTAAGGGCAAAAATTATGGCTCCTAATTCTAAGTCATGAGTGGTATAGTTTTCTTCGTGCCTTTTCAATTGCCTTGATGCATACGCAATTACCTTTTTGCGTTGCATTAACACACATCTAAATCTTAGTTTTGAAGCATCACTATATACTTTAAAATCTTCTGTTCCTTCTGGTAAGGCTAGGATTGGGCATTTGTTAATTTATGCTTTAAGATCCTAAAGGCTTCTTCTTGTTTAAGTCCCCATTCAAACTTAACTGTTTTACAGGTTAACTTAGTTAATGGTATAGCTATCTTGGAAAAATCCTTAATAAACCGTCTATAGTATCCGGCTAAACCTACAAAACTTCTAATTTCCATTGCGGATTGCGGAACCTTCCATTCGGTAATTGCTGCTATCTTAGCAGGATCTACGTGAATACATTCATGATTCACCATATGACCTAAAAATTGCACTTTTGGCAGCCAAACTTCATACTTCTAGAATTTGGCGTACAGCTTCTCTTTTCTTAACAAAGTTAAGAGTGCATGCAAGTGCTGACAATGTTCTTCCTAACTTTTGGAATAAATAAGTATATCGTCGATGAAGACAATTACAAATTTATCCAAATATGGTTTACAGATCCTATTCATCATGTCCATGAATGCTGCAGGTGCATTCGTTAATCCGAAGGGTATGACTGTAAACTCGTAATGACCATACCTAGTCCTGAAAACAGTTTTAGGTATGTCTTCCTCTTGTACCTTCAATTAATGATATCCGGAGCGTAAATCTATCTTAGAAAAAAAATCTATCTCCCTGGAATTGATCGAATAGATCATTAATTCTAGGTAATGGATATCGATTCTTTAATTGTAACCTTATTCAATTCCCTATAATCAATACACATTTTCATCGAACCATCCTTTTTCTTAACAACACTGGTGCCCCCCCCCCCCCCCACGGGGATAAACTAGATGGTATGAAACCTTTACTTAATAATTCATCTAATTGCTTTTTCAGTTTTAATATTTCTGTGGGTGCTAACCGATAAGGTGCCTTGGCTATCGGTATAATTCCTGGAATTAGATGAATCCTAAATTCTACCTCCCTATCTGGCAGTAACCCTGGTAACTCTTCTAGGAATACATCTGGGTATTCTAAAACTACAGAAATTTCCTTAAGTTCTTTATTTTTAGTATTAATGATTACTGAAATCATATATACTATTCCTTGCTTTCGTTCATAATTAACAACTTTCATTACTGATATGAACTTTATGGTTTTACATAGCTTATCTCCTGTAATCATTATTACTTCTCCAGTGGGTGCACAAATTTATGGAATTCTTATCACAGATAATTTGAGCATAGTTGTTTACTAATCAATTCATTCCTAACATAACATCGAATTCAACCAATTTTATAGATAATATGGTTGCAGAAAATTTATGACTTAAAAGTTCTATTTCTACGTTTTGCAGAACCTTATTTATTTTAACTGAATTCCCATCTGTCGTTTCTACTGTAAAAATTTGCGTAATGCTGGTTAAAAGTAAATTAAGAGTTTGGCAGAATGAAGTATTTATAAAACTTTGGTTTGCACCAGAGTCGACTAATACTTTTGTGTAAACGTTGTGAACTAAGAACGTACCGGCTATCACATCTGGAATCATCTCGGCTTCTTGAGTAGTCAGCTGGAAGGCTCTTACATTCCTTTTTGCTCCTTCTGCAGGTTTAGCTTTATTGTCAGATGGTTTGTTCAGTTTTGGACAATCTGGCCTAATATGTCCAGCCTCTCCACAGTTGTAGCAGACTGAAAATTTCTTCCTCCTGCAGTCTTCTTCTTGATGCCCCGGAATTTTGCAAAAATTGCAATATCCTTTGCATCTTCCAAAATGCTTCCTTTTGCAAGAATTGCAAAATGGGCTAGTAGAAGATTGCCCATTCCCTCATTTCTTGAAATTGTTATGGTTACCCAGACGGAATCCTTGGGTAATCTTTTGGGCTACTTCCTTCCTTCTATTTTCTTCTCTTGTCCGTACTAGTGTAAAACTTAGATGGTTCCAAATGGAACATTGACTAACCAAAGTAGTCGAAAGATATTTTGAAATTGAGAGACATGCTTTGGCCTAATAGGTGGAATACTCTCGCCGACACTTCGGCTAGTGGTACTCACCCTTCCAGTTACTACATGTTCCCAAATCCATCAAAAATTCGAGACTTGGCGGGACTTTTGAAAATCAAGGAGCGGAACTAGTCGACAAGGTGCGGGTTTCACCCCTAACTTGGCGTTTTTAGTATCCTAAGGGTGGTTGGTACTAGTCGGGTCAAAAGTTAATTTCGACACTTTGACGAGGGTCCACTAGAATTTTAAAATTGAAATTATCATTAAGATGTGGATTTCACTCCTAACTTAATGGTGTAATTTCATGTAAAAAGGAATATGTAGTTTGAGAGCCGTTCACCAAATTGTGGGTTTCACGCCTATTTTGGTAAACTCATCTCGTTTGTGTATTATGAGTGTTTTCGGATTTAGAAATATCGGGTAAAATCCATGGGGGAAGTGTATGTCAAATGAATACACAAACAAGTGTGAACACATAAAGAGGAATGGTACATAAATAATGAAATGATAAAACAAGTATTAACACATAGAGAAATACGTCAGGAATAACACATAAAGAATCGAACGATGATAAAACAAGTATTAACACATAATAAAACAAGCATTAATGCATAAGAATAACATGTCAAATATTACACATGAGTGGCATACATGTTTAAAAGAGCATAATTAAGAAACAAATAAAGTATCATGTAGTTGTTCAAGCAAAACATACGAATAAGGCTCTAAAACTATAGACTAGGTTAAAGCATTCCTACTTCTCCTAATTCCCTATAGTTATGGCTCTGATACCAATCTGTCACACCCCAACCGATGGCGGAAACATCGGGATGAGACGAAGTGTGTATAGATTGCTAGAGACTTCATAACACTATGTGACAATATTTAATTAAATTCAAATTTCATTGCAAATGCTAAATTGTCATACAATATTCAAAACAAAATACAACATTGTTTCAACAAATAACATAACATAAAAAGATAAATAGATTAAAGGTGTGTATCTAGTCCACCCTAAACTTGTTTCATCATTCATCCACTTCAATAATCAACCTGCAACATGTATTAAAATAGAGTTTCAATGCAAAGGCAATGAGCGAGTATACAAGTTTGTTTACATAGCATAATAGAATAAAAGCTCAAATCCAACATGATTCATAATATGTGAATTACTAGTATGCAATTTTGGCGTACACTATGATCAAACCCAAGAATCCAACGCATAAAATAGTCTAATCCCAATTGATAGCGGGATAGTAAATGTTTAACTTAACAATACCCCCAAGTCTCAAGGGCGGTGCGTAAATCCTATAGCGCTATAGCCTAATCCCAATCGTTCAGCGGGGTGGTAACTTAACAATACCCAATAGAACAGCAGGCGGGGCGTTAATCCTATAGCGCTATAATTGTTAAGGTGGGCTAGCAAAGTTAATGAGCATATACGTTCCAAATCGTTCAAATAGAGCATACAAGAATCATAAGTAAAGCACATTAGTTTCATGTTTGTACAAGGATTGAGTATGTTTAGTTTAGTTTAAAGATGTTTGCATAATTATACATGTTGCATCCCAAAGTGTAAAGGGGAAAAAGGGATCGAGTATACTCACAGTATTGCATATACTTTCCGATTATCCAAGCGTTGACGAGCGTAAAAGATTTGGAGGATAGCACCCCGAGGTCACCCTATATGGGGTAAACGGAGGTGTATGAGTGATTGGAATGTTTCCTTACATTGTGGATTATCGAAATAATTATCCGTTTAAATTTATTTTATAAGTTTCAATCAATTTTCGATATGTTTTTATTAATATTTGAATAATATATATTTTGTATTTTAACGAAAATCGGGCAGAGTTTCCTCTGTTTTTGGACGATCCCGACAACACAAAGTGTCGATATTTTTGTCAAAACTCAAATATTAATCGTAATGTAAACAAACAATATATAATAGAATTCTCGTTAGATACAAAAAGTAAATAATCACTAATGTAGCGGTTCGGTGTTTAAAGCAATATATAACACAAAACAATAATAAATTGGCGTTGTTTAAATTGTACCAAATCCCGAATGAGTCGTTGACCCGCTAGTTGACCGATTTGACCAGTTGATCGCGGTTAGCCAGCTTTGACTGTTTGCTCACGTTTGACCAGTCAACCTGCTGAGTTGACTGGGTCGACCTAAACCGTAACCCGAGTCTTGAACTGAACCGGCACAAACTCGAACCAAATCTGAAACGAAACCCGAACTAAATGAACCGAATAAGAACCTAACAAATCGAAATGAACCGAAACAAACTAAGACCCGCAATAGAAAACTGAAAGGGGCAAACTTGTTGAGTTATTGCCTGAACCTGTTCGGAACATCTCGAGTCGTCTCTGTTGAAGCCGAGCCGAAACGAGTCTGCCCCGAACCTGAACCGAAACCGGCTGTGAACTCGAACCGATCGAAACAAATCAACAACAGAAATTTATTTTGAAATAGAAACTGACATTTAAACAAATCAAGCTTGAAATCCTTACCGGAATGAAGTTTGTCGATGATGACCTGGTGTCGACTGAACTCGAGTTGAACCCAAATTAGACACGAGACCCAAACCCGAACCGAAACCGAACCGGGTTGGTCTGACCACCCACGAATGAACTGAAACGAAACCGAAGAGTCAAGGCTCGCACCTGAATCGAAGCTGGGACCGAAACTGGGCTGGGCTGGACCTGAACCTGTTGACCCGAGGCTCAAGTGAACGAGGACCCGAACCGGGTCTGAACCTGGGACCTGAATCGCCACCATCGCCATCACCGGCTCTTCTGGCCGTCGTCTTCTTCGCCGGCACTGCCGGTTGTCGTGCGCCGCATCGGAGTTCAGATCGGGGGGTATGAGTTACGGGTGTGAGTGTGTAAGGAGGAGGTAGGGTGGAGTGGTTGTGCGTTTCTAGATCGAGAGGAGAGTGTGTGTAGAAGAGATGAAGATGATGATGTTATGTGTTTGCTTGGCCTGAGCATTTGTATTTGTGTGGGTATTGTTTGTGAGTTGCAGACAAAAGGAAAGAAGGGTAGATATAATGTGCGGCGTTTTATAAAGATTAGGTTTAGGTATTTTATATATTCAAGTAATATACATGAATGGTCCTTAAACTTTAGGTGTTTACTTATATACAACTTAACATAGTTTCTTTTAATAAAATTAACTTTAAAACTTAACATAGTTAACTAAGTTAAAATAAAAAAAAGATAAAAAATTTTAAATAACCTAATTAATTAGATTAAAGAATAAACCCTTTTACGAATATTTATTTCGCGAAAAATTAAAATAAAACCCGAGGTTTCAAACGGGTCGGATTTAGGGAATCCATTTTTGACGGATGTTACAGTCTCCCCTACTTTAGGAAATTTCGTCCCGAAATTTAAGAGGAAGACTTTAAACGAATGACTCTTAAAGAGTGTAAATATAAGAATAGCATAAGTGTTGGATAGATGGACGCAGTGTGTTTAGAATGAAGTCCCGTCGTGGATAATCGGATATAATGCGTTTGTGAGTTGTTTAAAGTTTGAATTAGGTCCAAAAGGTCTGTAAGACACTGAATTTCTCATGGCACGTTTCACGAAAGTTTGGTAACATGATGAAAACACTTATGTATAGGAAGTACCAACGGCGTATCCACCATGTTTTGACCATGTGAAGTCCGTCTCGTATTCGGTGTCATGTTACGTTCCGTGTCTTACCATACGCAGTAGTACACGCTATGGTTCTCATACGCCCATCACTATAATCCCGTGTGCACCCGCGATTATACCGATCGTCGCATGATCCGCATAGCTTGTACTAGTTGCGTATGAATTTAAGGTATTCATAATTTCTGAAAATAAGATTGTGTATAAATAGGGATGTAGCGTATAAGCATGTTTGTGTTCCAAATAGTATAAGGCCAACGTAAGCGAATCCCTAGGGTTTCGCTCGCGTACCGTGCGAATGTATGAGTTTTGAGTATGAATAAAGCATGAGCATAGTATAAGTTTAAATATGAACACGCACGTGAGCATAAACACAAAATGCACGTCAGGAGTATGAGTAAAAGTATAAGAATAATGTGTATGAAAAAGGAGTATAAATGTGAGTACAAACATGAGTATAAGCATAAACACAAAGCGTGTGAGTATAAATACAAGTATTAGTGTGAACATAAGATGTATGAGCATAGATATGAATATGAATATGAATATGAATGTGAATATAGGTGTAAAACATGAAGGTTAATTATGAATAAAATATATGTGTATGAATATAAGTGTAACAAAGTTGTGTAAGTGCAAATGAAAACATAAAGCGTATGAATATGAATATGAATACGAATGTAGTATAGACATGATTGTAAGGACAACGTAAGTGTATAATTGTGAGTGTATGTATTAACGTAAAACGTACGAATTTTGAATCATGAGTATAACATAAATGTGTAAGTGTGAACATAAGTGAATGCATAAAATGTATAAGCATGGATGTAGAAAATAATGATTTTGTTTATAGTATAAATCAAACTACACGAGTTTATGCGCGTAAACGTTTAAAAGTTTTGAGTATGAAAGAAAAGGGGATGAGTGACACGCATGAGATTGTTGTGAAACATTGACTAAAACGTGTAACATGATATGCATATATAGTTGTTTGCGCTAAACGTGAAGTTAAAATAGATTGAGTTGTCATGGAATATAGACTCTAGTTTGTGAATGTAAGAGAGTATAAAACGTTTATTGGTTATGTGGAAGGTACTTGTAAAGGAAATGGAAATGCTACTGCGGCTTTAAAGGAGTTTACATAAGTTGAAAATTTGTCGGTTCTTATGAAGTTTTCTTGCCCACGTGTTTTGAATTTAATTGACGTATCGAGTGAGGTTTTGAAAAAGTTCTAGAGATTAATAAGTTTGCATCATTTAAAGTAACTTTGTGTTAGAAAATTTTGGAACTTACAGCTTCTTGTGAAAAAGTTGATCCTTAGAAAAAGAATTTGGTACATGAACTTAGTGATTGTTGAAAAATGGTTTATTGGTTTTGAAAAGGAATTTTAGTAAATAATTGAATAATATTGGTAATATTTTATAGGTGTGTGCGAAAAAGTTGTTTTAGTTCTCAATTGAGAATAACAATCTCTAGTTTAATGGTGTGATAGGAGCGTGTTTCAATGTTTACGTTGATTGGTGAATTTGTGGGCGATGGATTTATTAAACCAACTAGGCTGACAAGTAGTATTTCGTGACATTTTGAAAATCGAGGAACACGCGTTTATGGTAACATTAAAATTTTTGTGTATGCGAGTGATGTGAAAATAGATTATAGAATAAGAGGTGCGTTTAAATAAATGAAGCATTTTGAAATACGTGATAAATGGTTTAGGTATAAACATGATCGTGTTTACATAATATAGTCTATTAAAAGAAAGTGTTGGTAACGATCACCTAGGTAAGGGAATCACCCCAAATCCGTTGGTGAGGTCATTGTAAGATGAGAAAAGAAGCGGAGTTAATCGTCAAGGTAAGGAAATCACTCATATCTTGATGATATGCCTCCACTCGTTGTTAAAAAAAGTGTAAGTAAAATTACGTGAAGTCATGCATGCTAATAATGTATAATCATATGAAAAGTAAGAATATGATGTGTGCGCAAAAATGAAATCTCGAAAAGAAAATTGTTCTAAATTGACAAAAGATCGAAAATAATAAAGCTTAACTCGTGTAAAACTTAGATGGTTCCAAATGGAACATTGACTAACCAAAGTAGTCGAAAGATATTTTGAAATTGAGAGACATGCTTTGGCCTAATAGGTGGAATACTCTCGCCGACACTTCGGCTAGTGGTACTCACCCTTCCAGTTACTACATGTTCCCAAATCCATCAAAAATTCGAGACTTGGCGGGACTTTTGAAAATCAAGGAGCGGAACTAGTCGACAAGGTGCGGGTTTCACCCCTAACTTGGCGTTTTTAGTATCCTAAGGGTGGTTGGTACTAGTCGGGTCAAAAGTTAATTTCGACACTTTGACGAGGGTCCACTAGAATTTTAAAATTGAAATTATCATTAAGATGTGGATTTCACTCCTAACTTAATGGTGTAATTTCATGTAAAAAGGAATATGTAGTTTGAGAGCCGTTCACCAAATTGTGGGTTTCACGCCTATTTTGGTAAACTCATCTCGTTTGTGTATTATGAGTGTTTTCGGATTTAGAAATATCGGGTAAAATGCATGGGGGAAGTGTATGTCAAATGAATACACAAACAAGTGTGAACACATAAAGAGGAATGGTACATAAATAATGAAATGATAAAACAAGTATTAACACATAGAGAAATACGTCAGGAATAACACATAAAGAATCGAACGATGATAAAACAAGTATTAACACATAATAAAACAAGCATTAATGCATAAGAATAACATGTCAAATATTACACATGAGTGGCATACATGTTTAAAAGAGCATAATTAAGAAACAAATAAAGTATCATGTAGTTGTTCAAGCAAAACATACGAATAAGGCTCTAAAACTATAGACTAGGTTAAAGCATTCCTACTTCTCCTAATTCCCTATAGTTATGGCTCTGATACCAATCTGTCACACCCCAACCGATGGCGGAAACATCGGGATGAGACGAAGTGTGTATAGATTGCTAGAGACTTCATAACACTATGTGACAATATTTAATTAAATTCAAATTTCATTGCAAATGCTAAATTGTCATACAATATTCAAAACAAAATACAACATTGTTTCAACAAATAACATAACATAAAAAGATAAATAGATTAAAGGTGTGTATCTAGTCCACCCTAAACTTGTTTCATCATTCATCCACTTCAATAATCAACCTGCAACATGTATTAAAATAGAGTTTCAATGCAAAGGCAATGAGCGAGTATACAAGTTTGTTTACATAGCATAATAGAATAAAAGCTCAAATCCAACATGATTCATAATATGTGAATTACTAGTATGCAATTTTGGCGTACACTATGATCAAACCCAAGAATCCAACGCATAAAATAGTCTAATCCCAATTGATAGCGGGATAGTAAATGTTTAACTTAACAATACCCCCAAGTCTCAAGGGCGGTGCGTAAATCCTATAGCGCTATAGCCTAATCCCAATCGTTCAGCGGGGTGGTAACTTAACAATACCCAATAGAACAGCAGGCGGGGCGTTAATCCTATAGCGCTATAATTGTTAAGGTGGGCTAGCAAAGTTAATGAGCATATACGTTCCAAATCGTTCAAATAGAGCATACAAGAATCATAAGTAAAGCACATTAGTTTCATGTTTGTACAAGGATTGAGTATGTTTAGTTTAGTTTAAAGATGTTTGCATAATTATACATGTTGCATCCCAAAGTGTAAAGGGGAAAAAGGGATCGAGTATACTCACAGTATTGCATATACTTTCCGATTATCCAAGCGTTGACGAGCGTAAAAGATTTGGAGGATAGCACCCCGAGGTCACCCTATATGGGGTAAACGGAGGTGTATGAGTGATTGGAATGTTTCCTTACATTGTGGATTATCGAAATAATTATCCGTTTAAATTTATTTTATAAGTTTCAATCAATTTTCGATATGTTTTTATTAATATTTGAATAATATATATTTTGTATTTTAACGAAAATCGGGCAGAGTTTCCTCTGTTTTTGGACGATCCCGACAACACAAAGTGTCGATATTTTTGTCAAAACTCAAATATTAATCGTAATGTAAACAAACAATATATAATAGAATTCTCGTTAGATACAAAAAGTAAATAATCACTAATGTAGCGGTTCGGTGTTTAAAGCAATATATAACACAAAACAATAATAAATTGGCGTTGTTTAAATTGTACCAAATCCCGAATGAGTCGTTGACCCGCTAGTTGACCGATTTGACCAGTTGATCGCGGTTAGCCAGCTTTGACTGTTTGCTCACGTTTGACCAGTCAACCTGCTGAGTTGACTGGGTCGACCTAAACCGTAACCCGAGTCTTGAACTGAACCGGCACAAACTCGAACCAAATCTGAAACGAAACCCGAACTAAATGAACCGAATAAGAACCTAACAAATCGAAATGAACCGAAACAAACTAAGACCCGCAATAGAAAACTGAAAGGGGCAAACTTGTTGAGTTATTGCCTGAACCTGTTCGGAACATCTCGAGTCGTCTCTGTTGAAGCCGAGCCGAAACGAGTCTGCCCCGAACCTGAACCGAAACCGGCTGTGAACTCGAACCGATCGAAACAAATCAACAACAGAAATTTATTTTGAAATAGAAACTGACATTTAAACAAATCAAGCTTGAAATCCTTACCGGAATGAAGTTTGTCGATGATGACCTGGTGTCGACTGAACTCGAGTTGAACCCAAATTAGACACGAGACCCAAACCCGAACCGAAACCGAACCGGGTTGGTCTGACCACCCACGAATGAACTGAAACGAAACCGAAGAGTCAAGGCTCGCACCTGAATCGAAGCTGGGACCGAAACTGGGCTGGGCTGGACCTGAACCTGTTGACCCGAGGCTCAAGTGAACGAGGACCCGAACCGGGTCTGAACCTGGGACCTGAATCGCCACCATCGCCATCACCGGCTCTTCTGGCCGTCGTCTTCTTCGCCGGCACTGCCGGTTGTCGTGCGCCGCATCGGAGTTCAGATCGGGGGGTATGAGTTACGGGTGTGAGTGTGTAAGGAGGAGGTAGGGTGGAGTGGTTGTGCGTTTCTAGATCGAGAGGAGAGTGTGTGTAGAAGAGATGAAGATGATGATGTTATGTGTTTGCTTGGCCTGAGCATTTGTATTTGTGTGGGTATTGTTTGTGAGTTGCAGACAAAAGGAAAGAAGGGTAGATATAATGTGCGGCGTTTTATAAAGATTAGGTTTAGGTATTTTATATATTCAAGTAATATACATGAATGGTCCTTAAACTTTAGGTGTTTACTTATATACAACTTAACATAGTTTATTTTAATAAAATTAACTTTAAAACTTAACATAGTTAACTAAGTTAAAATAAAAAAAAGATAAAAAATTTTAAATAACCTAATTAATTAGATTAAAGAATAAACCCTTTTACGAATATTTATTTCGCGAAAAATTAAAATAAAACCCGAGGTTTCAAACGGGTCGGATTTAGGGAATCCATTTTTGACGGATGTTACAACAGTTACCTGCTTCTTTATCGGGTATCCTGATCATTCGAAGGGTTATCGTTTCTATTGTCCTTCCCATGTCACCCGTATTGTTGAAACCAAGCGTGCTGCGTTCTTGGAGGATTTCAAGGTCAGTGGGAGCAGTACCAACCCTTACGAAGAATTGCAAGAAGTACAAGATGCGGGGGGGGGGAGACTCGTCGCTTATCATTACTCCGTTTACTCCTCTTGTACCCCATGCAACAACTGCACCTGAAGCCACTGCACAAACTCCATCTCCACAATCAGAACCCATTATACCTCATAACGAAGGCACATCAAACGCTCAAAACCTAGACAACGTTGAACCTGATAATCAACTCAGGAGGTCATCTAGTCAAAGAAGGCCTACTAACTGGGATGATTATGTTACCTACCTGACTGAAATGGATGCTGGAAAGCTCAATGATCCTATTTCTTATAATGAAGCAATTAGCAGTGATCAGTCTTCTGAATGGAATATAGCAATGATTGATGAGCTTGAATCCGTGAAGAAAAATGACGTTTGGGATTTAGTCGAATTACCCAATGGTGCCAAACCTGTAGGTTGTAAATGGGTGTTCAAAACAAAACTGGATCCGAATGGGAACGTTGAACGCTACAAAGCAAGATTGGTTGCAAAGGGCTACACTCAGAAAGAGGGAATTGATTATCAAGAGACGTTTTCACCTGTCTCTCGTAAAGATTCATTAAGGATCGTTATGGCCCTAGTAGCTCATTTTGATTTAGAGCTGCATCAGATGGACGTCAAAACTGCTTTCCTTAACGGAGACTTAGACGAAGATGTTTACATGAAACAACCTGAAGGCTTTAAACCTGAAGGTCAGGAGCATCTAGTCTGTAAGTTGAAGAAATCCATTTATGGGTTAAAATAAGCATCACGTCAATGGTACCTCAAGTTTGATGAAGTCATGAAGAGGCAATGTTTTATGAAGAATCAAGTGGATCAATGCACCTACCTCAAAATGAGTGGGAGTAATTTTACTATACTTGTCCTTTACGTAGATGATATTCTACTAGCAAGTAATAGTTTAGACATGTTGCATGAGTCGAAGCGGTTACTCTCGCATAACTTCGACATGAAGGATCTCGGAGATGCTTCTTACGTCATTGGCATCGAAATTCACCGAGATAGACACAAAGGGATCTTAGGATTGTCTCAGAATACTTACATAGATCGTGTCCTTACACGTTACAACATGCAACAGTGCAAACCCTCAGTCGCTCCAGTAGTTAAGGGAGATGTTTTCGGTTCATTCTAGTGTCCGACAACAGAGGTTGAAAAGGAGCAAATGAGCCAAATACCTTACGCGTCAGTAGTCGGGAGCCTGATGTATGCTCAAGTCTGTACTCGCCCAGATATCGCTTATATTGCTGGAATGCTAGGTCGTTATCAGACTAATCCTGGCCTAGATCACTAGAAAACAGCTAAGAAGGTCCTTAGATATCTGCAAGGGACGAAAGACTATAAACTAACTTATAGAAGAAGTGATCATTTAGAAGTGGTAGGTTATTCTGATTCTGACTTTGTCAAATGCAAAGATGACAAGAAATCCACTTCAGGCTACATCTTTATGTTAGCAGGCGGACCTATCTCATGGAAGAGTCATAAACAACAGTTAACTACAACTTTCACAATGATGGCATAATACATTGCTGTTTACAACGCAACCTGTCATGGAATGTTGCTTAGAAATCTGATCACTGGACTCAAAATCGTTAATTCCATTTCTAGACCATTGAAGCTTTACTGTGATAACTCAGCTGCCGTTAGTTTCTCGAACAGTAACAGTTCGACTGGAGCTGGTTTATATCTCGATACAAAATATTTGTTCGTACGTGAACGAGTTGAGGAAAATAATCTTTGTATTGAGTATATTAGTACTAAAGATATGCTTGCAGATCCGATGACTAAAGGTCTCCCACCTAAAGTTTTCGAAGAACATGTATCGAATATGGGACTTACTAAAGACCTTGTTTAATGGCATATTGTACTAGCTTATGTCTTAATTAATAAAATTTCCCCAGTTTGATTTTGTATGTCTCTAACATATGTTCTGCCGGTGTAATGACATATAGACAAATATAAATACAAATCAGACGCTAAAGGGCTTATACGTATTTTGATCGTAACTATTAGGTTTTAAATTGAGGCTATAGTATGACTAATGGGGGTCCTGAGTCGAATGATGATTCAACGGCTGTATTTCTCTGCTATAGTTCTTGGTTTAAGGCTAAAATGAGTGTTAACTCCTGGTCAGGCTCATCTAATACTCATGATAAATGATTACTCGGCTAAGTGGGAGAATGTGAGATTAAATATATTATTAATGTAATATTTAATCTTGTAGCCTTTATAATCATTTATATTATATAGATCAAAATATATTAATAACCTATTAATAATTAGTTGGTAATTGTTGATGGACCATATTACCCTTATTAACTAATTAGGTTTCCTCTTGGGTGTATAAATAAGGAGCTTATTAGAGAGTTAAGGGGTTACACAAGTTAGATAATCTGACAACCCTCATAACATCATAATCGACTATCTCTCTCGACCGAAACCCTCCCTACTTTCGGTTCATTACCATCATCACCTTACACCCTAAGGAGGAACCAGATCATCCTGACAAGTATGTCGAACTCAATGGTTGCATCTCTGAATGGATTCTCTACTGGTCTGTCGGCTGTAACAGGTATGTTATTCATGTTTTCCATTATGTTTAAACAGAACTGATCAACACTTATTCTCACGCTGGAGGGTGGTTACAAGGAGACTCCCCCTATTCTCCTTCTTGTAGCGAGCTTCACGGTGTGTTGATTGTTTTACAGGATCATCGCAGCTGTTTGTCGAGGAAGAAAGAAGATTAACCTTATTTGGACGAGACACAAACCATAAGCTAATATCTGGATTAACTTGGTGTTTTTTCATTGACGCCCACCGTAGGGCTCGAACCCAGGACCAGTGGATGACTGATGAAATTCAACACATCGTGATACAGTCGCTTCCGAACCAGAAAAACCGTAACCTAAGGCCAAAGCCCGTGAACACTCGCCTGAAGGCACGACAGTGCGATGGGGAAGCCCGCTCAGTTCAAGCATCAAACTAACGATCGCCGCCTACTCGCCTAGTCTTTCATCGTCACCAGGTGACGCCAAAACTAAATGATGAGGGCAGGAATCGAACTTCTGTCACTTGGAACACAAGTCCTTACCACTTCACCACCAGCTCATTGACGAAAATATTTAATATTCTAAGAAAGTATATTCTATTCTTAATAGATTTAAATATATTTAATAATAATTATTGAACTAAAAAGAAAAAACAAAGGGTGGGTGAAAAAGTGAAAGAGTTTAACTGTAATATCTGGTGGTTTTTTGTTAGTGACGAAAAGTATGAGTCCGTACATGGGCGCCACGCGTGTGATTTCCCAAAAGAGGGAAGTCTGTGGAAGCGTGTCCACTGTAAGATCCGTGTACCTGAGTTTAGTAAAGCCAATGATAGTAAGCCTTTACCCATCTATGTACTCGTTTGCTTTCGTCACTACATATCACCACAGACTGAATGAAGAGAAAGCCTATATATCAACCCCTCCCTCTATATCCACATTTATATCCACATTTATTTAAGGGCTTGGTTATTCACACATCCCCCTTGGTTATTTGCACATCCCTTGAACCCTATAGGAAGCGTATATGGCAATACGGTTCCTCTGGGTCCAAGCGTATTGAGCAATACACTTCCTATATGTGTACTTGAAGTACAAACTTTTCAGAAGATGGTCAGCTAATTATTAGGGGACCAGAGGAAGCATATAGGGCAATACGGTTCCTCTGGGTCCAAGCGTATTAAGCAATACACTTCCTATATGTGCACCAAACTTTTCAAAAGATGGTAAGCTAAAAGGAAGTGTATAGGGTCATACGCTCCCTTAATGATTTTTTTTTTTTCAAAAGGCAAGAGGAATCATATAGGGCCCTACGTTCCCTGGAGGAATTATTTTTTTTGCAAGAACAACATATTGTTATTAGTATCTTTTTGAACTTTATTTTTTTAAACATTAATTAAGTTGTTTTTTTTTTGTTATAAAATGATGTTAGTTTTTTTGTTATAAATTTTATAAAAGACATAGTGAAATTAAGCATCCAAACAAATTAAACATATCCAAATTAAACAAATATTACAAATACTTAAAATTAAATTCAATTGTTCGTACAATACTACATAATATGATAATAAAAACCACTATCATCATCAATACTCGTCAGACTCCTCGTCAGACTCAGCGAGCTCCTCCTCTGTAAAGTTCGGGCCACGCCTAGTAGAGGGTGACGGGCTGTGCCGTGTATAGGACGTGCCTGGAGCCTATAAAAAATTCAAACAAAATACTCATTACATAACATTAAAATTGTTCGTAGAAAATGAAATAAAAAAAATAACATACCTGCATGGAAAGGTCAGACAGAGGAAAGAGCGGCATGGTCTGGTCGGACCGAGGAAAATGTGGCAAGGAAAGGTCGGGCTGAGTATAGGACGGGCCGTAAAACTATAAGAATTTAAACAAAATACCCATTACATAACGACCGATAAGATGGTGCGGCTCCTATTCGAAATAAACGATCCCACGGGCTATCCTGCCCGATAACCTGTCGAACATTGTCCGCCACCCCACATGTCTCTAACGAATCCCAATGTATCCCTCTCATGCACCCCACCTTCATCTCCCTAAGTTTATTGAACCGTTTTGCTTCATACGTTTGGGAAGGGTATATCATATATGGATATCGTGAACAATCGTCACCGGCCCATGGATCGAAATCTCCCGCGCCATCCATCTCATCATCTGACGCCATATCTACAAATTTAAAATGAAAAGAATTTAAGTTATACAAATAATGTATAAACGTTTTTTTGACACATTTTTATAAAAAAGATTCAGATTAGGGACCAGGGGAACCATATTGCCCCATACGCTTCCTATACATTGGCTCTAGGGGAACCATATTGCCCCATACGCTTCCAATACTTTGGGTCTAGGGAACCATATTGCCCCATACGCTTCCTATTATACCAATAGGAATCGTATTGCCCAATACGCTTCCTATTGATTTAATGCGTTCACCAACCCAAGCCCTATGGGAAGTGTATTGCCCTATACGCTTCCTATTAAACTTATGGGAATCGTATTGGGCAATACGCTTCCTATTGGGTCAAGAATATTGTACCAATAGGAACCGTATTGCCTAATACGCTTCCTATTGGTGTCGCATTTAATGCTTCAAACCCTATGGGAAGCGTATTGGCCTATATGGTTTCTATTGAGGGATGTACAAAAATTTTAGGGGATGTGTAGATACCATCACCCTTATTTAATATATTCCTTGCTCCCAATTATTTGTATACTTTATATATTTTTAAATATTAATAGGTGATTGGTTTCGAGCCGATAACCTATCACGAGTCCCATGACCTTCCAATGTGAAACATATAGGTTCGAGTCTTGTCTGAAGTAAAATTGCTCTTAGTTGGGTAAACCTGAGTGATCGAGCTTTGTTGGTCGTTCAAAAATATATTAATAGGTGATGCATATATTATGCTTTTACTTTAGACTATGTGTTGTCGATCAACTAAATCACTGCCACATTACCGTCACACCATTGCCACGTAGAAATTTAAGCAATAACTAAAGACCCAATTAACTTGTTTTGTTGCATGAATGGCAACTTTCATGAAAGACGACCCATGAGCAAGGAGCTAGCAAAGCCAAAACAGAACAAATGGAAACAAAATACAAATCAAAAGCTTTCCGTTTGACCCAATCTAAGCTAAACGCCTTCGACCTATTATTAATCCAAATGAAGCTAACCAGCTTAATATGCGTAATAATCTTCTCAATCTTGACAGCAAGATTTGAAACACCAAATTGTTCCTAGCACGCCAAATGCTCAAACAAGTGATTCTAACAATCGCTTGGATAGCTTTTCTCTTACAAGCATCGCCCAAAACAGTTTTATTAATATCCGGAGAAAGCATAAATATGCGAGATATTACACCACTCGCTGACGTGTTGCCAAACAATCGCAGACATATAGCAAGAAGTGAAAATGTGCTCAAGAGTTTCTTGAGAGGAATCCAATTGGTTAGACTGGGGGAGCCCCACCTTCTCCCTCATTAGCGTCGCCATTGGAATGGTGATGGATATTAATAGCACCCCCATTAACAATTAGGCGCGGTGTTGAACGCCTTCGTGCTGATTTGACATGGGGACGTTAATCAACAACACATAGCCTTAAACGTACAATGCTTTCATCAAAAATATTGTTCTTCCTACACCAAAGGGTAAGTTTAGGCACCCATGTTTCTACCCTTGTACATAATGATGAAACCATAATGTTTGTTGTGTAAGAAGTAAAAGTGTTATGAACGAATCATCTCTATATCCTATATAAACTTAGTCCTATTTTTATAATGTTTTATTTATCAAATGTAACATGTAACATGTGAAATTTGTTAAATTGGGGTTAACATCAAAATCTAATATATATATATATATATATATATAGGACAATGCTAGACAGAAAACCTTATGTAAGTAGAAAACTCTGGAAACCCAAATCTCCCCCCATTTTTACCCAACCTCCCGACATTTTTTTTGAAAAAAATAACACATGTAATATACATGTTTTAGAGTGTTTTGGGCAAAAAAAAAAAAAAACAAAAAAGCGCCGAAGGGATTTTTTTTTTTTTTTAAATAAACAAATTTCAGTGTCTAACATGTGTTAGGCACAAAAGACATAAATTGCTGAAATTTTTTTTTAAATTATCCCTTCGGCGCTTTTTTGATTTTTTTGGCCCAAAACTCTTAAAAACATGTATATAACATGTGTTATTTTTTTTCAAAAAAAAATGTCGGGAGGTTGGGTTTTCTAGGGTTTTTTATATAGATAGGGTTTTCTATATAGCCCTACCCTATATATATATATATATAGAGAGAGAGAGAGAGAGAGAAAGAGAGAGAGAGGCCGGTTATTATACAAATTGTCTTAACGTACGTTGCGTACGAGATGCAGTATCAACATGCGATTTTTTTAACACGCGATTTTGGTTTTTTTCAGCTACATGCAATTTTTGTTAACATGCGAAATTATTTTTTTTAACATGCGATCTTTGGTTTTTTTCAACATGTAAGATTTCCTTTCTGGGGTTATAACATGTGAACCTGTCATAGCGTACGCTTCGTACATTAAGACATTTTGTACAATACATTTCTCTCTCTCTCTCTCTCTATATATATATATGGGTCAAATGTTACAACCGACCAATGCAAACAAATTTAACCCATGGAGTCGATAGATTAAAACGGACTCTCTCTCTCTCTCTCTCTCTTTCTATATATATATAGGGAGAAGATCATGCGAGAACCACCTCTTATTGCGAGAACCGCGAGAACCAATGTGAACACAACCAAAAATAGCTAAAAATCACACAAAATTTTTTTTTAATTTTTTAATATTTTTATAAAAAAATCGCTACTTTTCGAAGGCAATTTTTTTTTGTTTTGGCTTCTAAAAGTAGCGATTTTAACATAAAAAATATTAAAAAATTCAAAAAAAAAATTTAGATTTTTTTTAGGTTTTTTGGGGGTTTAGTTTTTAGCATTAGGTTTTTAGGGGGTAGGGGAGGGGGGTTTAGGTTTGGGGGGGGGGGGGGGTGGGGTTAGGTTTTTTTTAGCATTTAGCTTGGGGGGGTGTTTAGGTTTGGGGGGGGGGGGGGTGGGGGTTAGGTTTTTTTAGCTATTTAAGTTGTGTTCACATTGGTTCTCGCGGTTCTCACAATAAAGGTGGTTCTCGCATGAGCTCCTCCCTATATATATATATATAGGGTAGGGATATGGTAAAAAGTGTTTAAAATGTGAGAAGGGTAAGAAGTGTTTTAAACCATTGGATATTTGATCTAATGGTTGAGATCAATAGGGTATACAAATGTAAATTGTGTTTTAATTAGAGTGACCTTATGTAAAATTGAAGGGCAATAGTGTCTTTTTCAATGTTTCAAATATGGTAACCGTATCCTACACAACCAAAAACACCTACATTCACTCCTTTTTCCTTAAATATCGGAATTAATGACCAAGATCTAAATCGGAAGCATCTTTGTTTTATATAAGATTCAAGGCGTGGTGTTTTACGTTTAGAAGAACTGTAATCAGATTCATGGCGTGGTGTTTTAAAACATCTAGATAAATTGACTATGATTCAAGTCATGGTGTTTTATCTGGAATCCAGAAAACACCATGACTTGAATCATAGTGTTTTATCTGGAGACATTGTTCAATACAAAACATGACTATGATTCAATACAAAACATTCCCAGATTTTAAAACACCATGACTATGATTCAAGTCATGGTGTTTTATATGGAGACATTGTTCATGGCGTGGCGTTTTAAACATCTGGAGACATTGTTCATGGCGTGGTGTTTTAAACATCTGGAGACATTGACTATGATTCAAGTCATGGTGTTTTATCTGAAATCCAAAAAAACATTGTATTGTGATTACATCCATGGTGTATTAACATCTGGACAATCAATACAAAACATTCCCAGATTTTAAAACACCATGACTATGATTCAAGTCATGGTGTTTTATCTGGAATTCAAGTCAGATAAAACACCATGACTTGAATCATAGTCAATGTCTCCAGATGTTTAGAAGATGTTTAAAACACCACGCCATGAACAATGTCTCCAGATAAAACACCATGACTTGAATCATAGTCAATGTCTCCAGATGTTTAAAACACCACGCCATGAACAATGTATGATTAAAAGATGTTGCGATTAAAAGATGATGAAGAAGATAAAACAATCAGACGTATAAAATCGTAAAAAAAAAATATGTTTTCTTAAAATTTCTCCTAATTCAAAATTCGAATCAATCCCTATAAAAACTCATCGCCAGTTTTTTTTTTTTTTTTTTTTTTTTTTGCAGTTATCTTGGAAATCAATTAAATGATAAGAATGTCAAATTACTAATATACCCTTTTGAATTAATTAGGATAAAAGACACTTGTCATTCCTAAATTATTTCTCACACTTCTCACAAAAGTTCCACTTTGTATAGGATCCTCTACCTATATCTATATATATGGGTCAAATGTTACAACCGACCAATGCAAACAAATTTAACCCATGGAGTCGATAGATTAAAACGGACTCGATCAAAATTGACCAATATTTTACCGGTCTAGTATGATTGTTAGCTCTTAGACCAAGCAACCTATGTTGATTTTATATATTAATTTTTGTGTTTTGAAAAGGAAGACGGGGAGTGAAAAAAAGTTTCATGGGAATAGGGAATAGTGAATAGTGAATAGATGAAAACCTTTGATGTTTTCCCTTCTTTCTCAGAACATCAAGTTGATGATATTGTGTCTATCCAGAACAAAAAAGAAATTTAATTTAGGTTTGACTTGTGTCCCATCAGTTTTAATTGCCAAAGAAAATAATTCTATGTATCCTTAAATGTTAGATATTCAACCTTCTCTAATCTCCCTGCAAAAAGTAAATGCTATATTCATGTACAATTTGAAAACTTTATGTTGGGTAGTGTGTATACTGTATAGTGAGACTTTTGTTATGTATTCACATCACAAAGAAAATTAATTTTGACTCATTTGTTATTAAAACCTATATAAATTAGCAAGATCCCGCCCCCTAGCTCACTTGGCAATCCCCTTGTGGTTTGGGTTGGGCCGGCTTCCTCCTTGGAGGTCGCCGGTTCGACTCCCGGGTGTTGCATACGGGGGGTGGGACGTCCCAATGATGGATCGTATCCTACCGAGGCATGGTGCGGTCTTGAGGGCAACCCGGTTTTACCCAGCTGTTACCCCAGCGAGTCTCTCGTGTGGGGCAGTATGGTTTCCGGGCGGAAGTCAGCTTGCGCGGCGGCCGGGCCCCGATCGAACATCGCGTCCGAGAGTGTGGGGCTGACGGGGGATTGTCTTCGACATGAACCCGGTGACCAATAGGTCCAGTACATGGAAAGTCATCTTTCAAAAAAAAATATATATATATATAAATTAGCAAGTTTTTTATGCATAAGGACTTGTACGTTATGCTTTGCACATTATTCAAAAAAAAAAACTTGACTTTTTAGTTTTAACCCAAAGGTTTGTATCTTTTACAATTTTAACCCTACATAATTTGTTTTTTTAACTTTAACCCAAAACTTTTCATTATTTGCAATTTAACTTCACAACTTTTGTCACTTATACTTTTCATCTTTCGCAAATTTCCGTTTTACGTATAGTTCTAAATTTTTCGAGTTAATACGACGCAACGTGCATGTGTGGTTCAACGTTTTTGCCTCTATTTTCCATGTTTGACAGGTTCATCGCAACACGCATATCCTAGGTCAAGTCAGTGTTGGTGGTCGATGACGGTTGTGTGACATTAGTACTATTTGACACCGTTTTACGCCCCGCTGCAACGCGGGAAGTGCTTTGTGGGTTTTTCAAAGAAAAAATGGTTATGCATATGGTTGTCGTAACGTTGGCTTTAGGGGTTTTCCAAAAAAAAAAATGATTTTTTTTACTTTTCACCCAAAAGTATTTCATAAATTACTTTTAACCCAAAACTTTTTATCTTTTGCAATCTATCTTCATAACTTTTTTTACTTTCAACTTTGTTCCTTTATAGTTTTCATTTTCCGCAAATTTCGCGCTTTATGCTTGGTTCTAAATTTTGTGACATAACACATCACAGCGTGCGTCTTTGGCTTAACGTTTTTACGTTTCGTTCTAAATTTTGCGAGTTAACACGACGCAACGTGCGTGTGTGGGTGAACGTTTTTACATCGTCTATTTTTTTCCCGTTTGACACGTTTAACAACATGTGTGTGTGGGAGAACGTTTTACATCGTCTATTTTTCCCCGTTTGACAGGGTTAACATAATGTGCGGGTCCTAGACCGACTTAGTATATAACTAAAGAATCCCCGCCGCATTGCGGCGGGTCGTAATCCTAGTTACATTAAATTTACTTATTTTATTTTTATTTTTTTAACAGCAAAAGTTGATTGTACTCTACATTTATATCTATATTGTATATCTAATATCTTCTTACTAACAGTTAATTTGGTAGTAAATAATTTAACAATGTACAAAAGAAAGTATATTCTATGGTAAAAGAATAGGGAAAATGGTGAAAAAATGGTTTGTGTATGGGATGATGTGCAGACTTGACAAGAGGAGAGGAAGTTAATTTGGTAGAAAGGTGGTGAGTTTATAATGATGCACTTGGAGAAGAGAAAACCAGGCCCATTTGCCTATTTTTAGTACTCTCTTCATTCCTATTGATTATTGGGACAATGATGGGGCACTGCCTCAAACCCTACCTTTTTTACTTTTGGTACTCATGGTTTACATTCTCCCTTTACTCTTTCATCAAAATATATTAAATACAAATAAACCAATGGTACTTATGGTTTACATTCTCCCTTTAATCTTTCTTCAAAATGTTAAATCAAAATAAACCAATAACATTTTATATATAATTAAGTAAGTTTTGTTCACATATTTGTATAAGTATATTTTCCAACAATAATAAACATAAAAATACTGAAACGTTTCAAACTTAGTCATTTTTAGATATATACTATTATTAAATCATTAAAAAACTACAACAGCTTTTTTTTTTTTTTTTTTTTGTATTTCACCCATATTTAATTCTAAAAATATGGATCAAATATTTTATTTTCTTGATCATGAGCATTAAAATAAGTAGAAAAATATATATATGGAGGGGATAGTGCACAGTCCTCCCAACCGCCGGAGTGATCTCACTCTGGGAGCCGCTACCCGACCAAGCTAGCTCCGCGGTGACTTCCCCATGCCGAGTTCTTACCCTGGGCGACATATGCCACTCCCAAGACTCGAACCCAGTACCTCTGGGAAGAGGTGAGTGTTGGTGGCCAACTGGGCTACCCCAGTTGGTTACAAAAATATATATATGATGTTATACATACAAGGTCGGTTTTGTACCAAGTCATTTTTCATTCTTTACAAGCATCCACACGCTCACCACGTATTTATAATCATACACATATGTATGTAATAACATATTCTTCAATTTATAAATATAAATATAATAAGCACACTTACATATATAATTACGTATATAATTACACGCCCTTATATCTATAATGACTCAAAGTTACATATAATGTGCAACACAACTACATACTTAATAAAAACAATTTTAAAACTAACATAGCAATATCTTAACCTAAACGAAAAAGAATAAATTTCTGATTTTATATTATAGTTCGTTTTTATATAAAATGAAGCAAATAAAAGTAGTAAGCATTTTATAAAATGATTAGAAAAAATAGTAGATGATTATGATAATTTGCTTGAAAAGTAAACCATAATTTTTTTTGATGGCTTTATAACTAACATATATGATATTTACCTTTGTTACTTGTGGCTATAGATAAATTCTGAAATTGAAAACAGGTAGATTTTATTTAAATTTTTTTGGAAAAGATAAGAAAAGATGGAAAGTAAATTGAATGTAATAAACAATGCATACACGTAATGTATAGCGTGTTTGGCAGTTGAGTCGCCTGCCGCCAAAGACAAAGGTGGGGGTGGGGGGTAGAAATAAGAATTTGCACAGGTTACGGTGAAAAAGGCTTGCGTCACACTCTCGCCAGCCCCCTATTCTACCACACTCTTCCACCGTCAGACCTATTTACAGCATTTTCAGTCACTCACGACTCTCACTCACTCTCTCTCTCTCTCATATTATAATATACACATATATATTTTTTAATAATTGTTAGGCTATAGGGTGTGGGGTGTCGTTCCTTGGCTACAGCGTCGCGGACAAAGTGGTTGGCATGTCGTTCCTTGCCGTTCAAAAAAATATACACATATATATATTTTTTTAATAATAATAATTGTTATGCTATATGGTGTGGGGGCATGGGTTATGACATTCTTTTAAGGGTGTTAAATGGGTCAGGTTCATGGATTGGCGGGTTTGACCCAAACCCAAAAATTGTAGACGAGCCCGAACCTGACCGGAACCCGAAAATCGTGTCATACACATGAACCCGATCCCGACCCGAATATTCATAGGCTGCCTCGAACCCAACACGTTTAACCCGATTTATTTTATTTTTTATTTTTTTTTTCAGCAAATTAGTATATTAAAATTAACATCTACTATAAAAAACACAAACTTATATAATAAAATTACATTAAAATCATAATTTCTTATGTCAATTTCCTTTTTTATGTTATAATTATATCATAAAATACACACTCAATTTAATTTATGACGTAAAACATATTGTAAAAAATTTATGAAGTAAAACTACTTGTTGGTTTCCTTTTACAGCAAAGGTTATATCGCGGTGGGGTGTAGCTCATCCTTCATAACTCTTATTCCGATAAACAAATATCTGGTGGGGCTGAAAGAATACAGACCAATCAATCTGATTGGGGTGATTAGCAAGACTATTTCTAAGATTCTTGCAAATCGTTTGAAATTGGTTATAAGGACCATCATATCGGAGAATCAAACGGCGTTTCTTAAAGGGAGGTACATACTCGACAGTCCGTTAATGCTAAATGAGCTCATGGCTTGTACTAAAAAATTTAATAAAAAGGCTTTTCTTTTAAAAATCGATTTGAAAAGGCTTACGATAACGTTTGTTGGAGTTTTCTCTTGCACATCATGGGGCAAATGGATTTTCCTAAATTTTTGTGTAAACGGATCGAAGGGATCCTAGGTTCGGCTAGGTCCTCGGTTCTTGTGAACAGGTCTCCTACCTTTGAATTAAAATGTACCAAAGGGGCTAGACAGGGAGATCCTTTATCCCTGTTTATGTTCCTTCTTGTACTGTTAGCCCTGTCTAGCATGTTGTGAAAAGCTAGGAATGAAGAGCTTTTCAAAGGAATTCAAACTCCCAATAACGGTCTGGTAATATCTCACCTTTTTATGCTGATGATGCTATCTTGTTGGGGGATTGTGATAGGGATAATTTGAAGAATGTGGCGAGATGTTTGAGAATATTTTATCTTTGTTCGGGTTAAAAATCAATCTTCAAAAATCTAACTTATACGGGTTGGGGGTTGATAGTGGGGAAGTGTCCGATATGGCTAAAGTGATTGGGTGTAAAACGGACTCTATCCCGCTTACTTACTTGGGGATTATGGTGAGAACTAATATGAACAGAATTAACAACTGAACACCTATTATTGAGGTTCTTGATAAAAGGTTATCGGTTTAGAAAACTAAAACTTTGTCAATAGGGGGGGGGGGGCTAGCTTTGATCAATTCGGTGTTGGAAAGTCTGCCTATTTATTATTTCTCTTTATATAAGGCCCTGGCTGGGTTTATCAAGACCCTCGAAGCCAAAATGAGAAAATTTCTATGGGCGGGATCTAATAGCAATTCTAAAATGAACTGGGTGGCTTGGGAGGGGGTCACTTTGTGACAACCCTCACTAAACCAGGTATCCGTACGACTTAATTAATAATTAATTACTGCTTAATTACTGTGCTTGATTGAAATTACTGATGAACTGCTACTTGATTTCTGATACATGCATATACCTGCATCATACTTTACTTACCGTCACTACATTATTTACATGCTGAACCTTAGTGACAAACATGATGCACAAAAAGCACAGTAGCACTATGAACGGATAACCTATTAAACGTGCTGTCGTAACTAGCACCAGGCAGACACTGCCTCTAAGGCCTGTATGAGCCAGAAATATTTTACTACACTAGTGGTGAGTGTAGGGATACAAGGGTTGTAGAACTGCGTCTCTAGGAATAAGTTACAATGACTGGATGTGCCTAAAACGTGCTCTAAGTACAAAAATTCAGCACTTTATATAATAATTCAGCATTAAGCTACCTAATAAAGTGCCAAAACATGAGAAAAGTGTTACTAGACACTTTCCAAAGTGTCAGGAATAAGTTGTGTCACTAAAAATAATTATAACGACACTTTAAAGCTTTGTTAAGCACTTTAACGGATTACTATCCAACCGAACAACCGGACTATACCCGGAACATAAAAATATTGCCGTTTACATTGTTTATCTTTTTCTGAGCCAGTTAGGGTCCCTGAATACCCTAACACTCGTCATAATGCATGACACACTAGTAACCGGGTTAATCACTTAACTACCTAAACTAACCTAACTAATATCTAGTGATTAGTTGAAAACTAACCAAGACCCCCCCCCCCTCCAACGAAACCGTCCCCAAGGGGGGACACCTCTTGTACTTGATGATTAAATTAATCACCCATGCTTAAGATCTTGAAGACATAGGGACCAATGGTTAATGATGTAGAAGTTTGTCTATAAGATCATGTCATAACTCAACATAACATTCACCACACATTACACAAATCACACACTCTCTCCCTCTCTCTTTGGCTCTCGGCCGAGAACAACAACAACCATCCATCCATCCTTCGATCTTGATCAACCAATTCCAAGTGCATACAAGTGTTAAGGATCACCTACAAGGAAGCTCGGTGCAATCGGAACGCGAAGGACCTCACTCTATTGCTTTTATCCACTCATTTTGCGCTTAGATTCTTCCCTAGCCTCGAACTAGTAGTAAGTTGCTATGATCACACTCTCGAACTATTTTAAGATGGTTAAAATGATTTGTAACGGTTAAAACTCGTAATCTTACAAGATGAAGTATGAAAGTCTACTAAAAATACTAAAAGTGATGGTTAAAAGCTTGTTTGTTGTGTAAATCTTGTAGTATTTGATTTGTGAGGTTATTTAGGCCCGATCTATGTTGTGGTAGCTCGGATCATCGTTTAACCCGGATTGGTCACAATCATGGATTATGACATAAAGTTTGTTTAAGTGTAACAAGGGTTAAGTGATGAAACTCTACCACACTGTAACAACTCTCATCAAAAAGTACTATTTAGTATTTTAATTATCCAATAGGAAACCCTAATTGAGAAACCCAAGTGATTCTGATCAAACCCTAAAATTTTCAGAACAATCGGAATCAGGATCAGGGCCCCTAAAACTCAGGGGGGGTAAACCCTACTCGGTAAAATCCACACAGTTTGCTGTCAAAAACTTAAAATTACACGAAATCAACTCATCCAAGCTATTGGGACACGAAGCAAACCTAGGGTAGAGTAGGGCCTGTCGCGCCACGCGACAGGAACAAGGGAACCCCTCGCGTGGCGCGAGGGGGACTGTTTTTCAGCTATATATAGTAGAGTTTGGGACTTGATATTCTGCGTTAATTCGACGTAGAAATTCAAATTATACTTCGAGTTATTATAGAAACAATCTGAAAACACACACTGATCTCGAAATTCTGCCGCAAAACAGGGTATTAGCACAATCGCTGCTACGATTCATTTATCCGACGATCAATATATCCAATGAATGTTTAAGTGCCGCCCACATTAGGGTTATACTTTATCGTTCGTCATTAATTTGACGGATCATCGTTAATTCGATGGATAAATGTATTATACTTTGTCATTCGTCATTAATTTGACGGATCATCGTTAATTCGATGGATGAAGTATTGCACTTTGTCATTCATTGTGAGAATTTGATCTCGTGAGTTATCGTAATTGCTGGATTACTAACCCAGTTTTGTGTGCATTGTTATTTAAATTAGGTTAACAAGGCTAAATCATAGACTAAACTCTCTCCGTATTAAATCAGCAATGTGAGTCATTCTCTTTTTATCAATTGTTTTACAATACTCCAAATTATTTTCAAAGTTATAATTACAGTGATTAAGTTTATGTAATCACCAAATTACAGCCGGTATGTGGGGTATTGTGCACAGTATTACAGTTTTATCACTTTAGGTGGGCGAACCTAAATTTAGTGATATTCGTCATTCATTGGGGCAGCCAATGGTGATATGACCACAGTCACCGTAAAGATTCGAGTGACAAATACTGTGGGTAATGGGTTTGATATCAGAAACATTGTAATCACTCTTAATACTGTAAATTATAACAAATGTGTCATTTTAGTAAATAGAATGATTCACTTAGTATTTCCCGCTGACAAAACATTTTTCAAACATGTTTCAGGTGATCTGTTGTAATTCAGGAAAAAGTGCGGAGGAGCATTTCAAGCTTAAGATAGTGGCTCATTATAAAAATAATAAATAAGTTTTGTAACATAACAATTTTATAGTAAAATCATACTATTGTAAATTATCGGGGTTTTATCCCGAATTGTGAAATAAAATAATCGGGGAAAAATTTTAGCTTTAAACGATCCTGATGAAAACTTCCGCTGCTAAACTTAATCAATTAAATACCGCAGTATTTCTGTCCCGCGGCTCCTGAAACGGGTCAAACCGGGTCGGGGGCCGTGACAGAAAAAGGTGGTATCAGAGCCACTGAGTTAAGCTAATTAAGTATTTAGAAATACTTAATTTTTCCTGATTACTATTATGTGTGATATTAACTGATTATTTGTTAATTACAGTATGGGTAAACAAAAGCTAGCAAGTATCTATCATAAATTAGATAGATCATCCAATGAGAAAGGAAGTTCGTCCCGAACCAAATCCTCGCATCAGGCTGAAATTCCTGAAGAAGGAATATTTGTGCGAAAGGCACAATACGAGGAAACACTTTCTCCTAGAAGGAGAGAGATGATTATTAAGAAAAGTAAAGAGCAAATTCGACAAAAGAAGATTAAACGGGAAACCCAGGAATTAATTGATAAATCACCTTGGGAAGATAAGCTAGATGAGAAATGGGCAAATTTATATATGCTAGCCACAGTAGCAGAAAATATAAATCTTTAAATATTTTAAAGTTTTAGCACCTTACCCTTACAATCTAGAAACCTTGTGCAATAAATAAAATTTCAAAACCTAAGTGTATTTTCTAGTTATCTTTGTAATAAATTAGTACTCAGTATGTATTAAATTAAAAAGGTTATTTATGAATTTTAACTTAATATTTTATGCATTTTGCATATATGCTACATCAGCATGAGTGGGATATCCGAAGCCTTTCAGAACCTTAATCTTTACCCAGTGACTATCGAAGCTTCCAAAGAATATACTAGATACTTTCCCGATATAGAACAACCGGTAGAATTCAAGGTTCCACCTGTGAACAAGCCAAAACCCAAGAAAAGAAGTTATGTAGGGTGGAGAAAGATACGTAAGAAAAAGCCAGCTACAAAACTTCCCAAAATAAATAATCCTTTGAAGAAGGGAAAAGAAATTATAATCGGAGAAAGTTCCAAACCACAGGAAATGGAAACTAAAGACAAGGAGGAGGTTAAGGAAATAGGAAAACAGATGGAGGAAGTTACTAAAGAAATAGTAATGGAAGTTGGGCAAGGCTCTAGACCAACTCAGATAGAAATCGGAGAGAGCTCCAATCCAATTCAGGAAAGGACTTTTCAAGATGAGATAGATTTCCTATTGGCAAGCTGTGAAACAATTCAGCCTGTCAATAATAATAATAATAATAATATTTTTAATTATCCTCTTGAAAACCAACTCCCTATGAATTGGGAACCAGCAATTCCAGACCCAATAGTCCAATCCCAACCCATAGGAATGGACGAATGGTGGACAAACGATTGGCAATTCCAAAATATTGTCAACGATCCTTACTCTTTTCTTCCACAATTCGATCCAGAACCCCTACCTAATCCACCCATGAGTAATGAAAACATGGCTGAACTTCGCCACTTTGGTGAAGAATTGTTTGATGCTGGAACTAGAATCAGGGAAATAGGGGGACAGATTGCATGGAAGTATGATGAGAGGGAAATGCGTTTTTAGAACAACAAGTGACGAAAGATAGTAGGATGGTAAAACGGTGTTTGTATAATAGTAAAGTTAGTCTGTAAATAACGAATAAAACTCTGTAAGATATTTGCGAGTAATGATGCATACTATACTAGATATAAAATGAAATCGAGAAATCGATTGTTTTGACTATACATGTATTGTAGAATTTTCTGATTATTTGTATATAATTGTTATTTAGCAGATACTAATAAAATTTATATATATTATCAGATGGCAAACAGTGGTAATGAACCTATAAATGAAGTTAATCAGTCCGAGCAACATCCCGGAGATCAATATATGACTCGGCAAGATATCGAAAACATTGTTGCTCAAGGGATAGCTAATGCTATTCCAGCATTCGTTGCTGCTATCAAGAATCCACCCGAACCACAAATTGTCCCTAGTAAACAGATTACTGAAGATAACTTCAGTAATAGTGTAAATGGAGGCAATAATCATGTTAATCATAATAGGGAACCACATCAAGCTCCATTACCCAAGAAAATGAAAACTGCAACGCCTGGTTGCACTTTCAAAGAATTCCTTGCTTGTAAACCCACTGAATTTGCAGGCAATGAAGGAGCGACTGCATCACTGCGTTGGTTAGAGAAAACCGAAGCAGTTATTGCAATAAGTAAATGTGGTAAAGATGATCAGGTCATGTATGCATCCAATCTGTTCAAAGAAGGAGCACTTGAATGGTGGAATACTGTTTTACAATCAAAAGGAAGAGTAATAGCTTATGCTATGACTTGGGAAGAATTTAAGGGTTTGGTGGAAAGAAAATTCTGTCCCTAGTATGAAAAAGAACAGATGGCGAATAAGTTTCTAAATCATCGGATGATGGGTGTGGATTGTCGTGGGTATACCTCGACATTCTTTGAATATGCAAGAGTGGTACCAACACTGGCTTCGCCAGAACCGGTACTCATTTCTCGCTATATTTGGGGGCTAATTGGTGAAATCCGCAATATTGTTAAAGCTGCGAGACCTCGCACTATTGATGATGCGGTAGAATTAGCCAATACTCTAACCGATGAACTGGTGCGCACAAGAGAAGAAGATAGGAAAAAGGAATTGGCTCAGAAGATTACCCAAGGATTTCGGGCGGGTAATAGTAATAATTTCAAGAAAAGAGGAACAGGGCAATATTCAAATCCACCTTTCTGCAGGAAATGCAAAAAGAAACATTATGGAAGATGCGATATCACTTGCAATTTTTGCAAGGGTATAGGACATCGTGAAGAAAACTGCAAAAAGAAAACCGTAATCTGTTTTAACTGTGGAGAAGCGGGGCATTATAAAACAGAATGTCCTAAATTGGTCAAAACAGTAGATAACAAACCCAAGGCGACCGAAGAAACCACAAAGAAGAATGCCAGAGCATTTCAGTTGACCACTCAAGAAGCAGAACTCATTCCGGATGTGATAGCGGGTACGTTCTTAGTCCACAATGTGTACGCAAAAGTATTATTTGACTCTGGTGCAAACCAAAGTTTTATAAATACTTCCTTCTGTCAAGCTCTTTGTTTACCTTTAACCAATATTAGGCAGATTTTTACAGTTGAAACAGCAGACGGAAATTCAGTTAAAATAGATAAAGTGTTGCAAGAAGGAAACATAGAACTTTTAGGACATAAATTCTCTGCAAGACTATTGCCGATGAATTTAGCTGAATTTGATGTTGTATTAGGAATGGATTGGTTAGTAGCCAACCATGCTAGAATCCTTTGTGATCAGAATTCCATAGAAATTCAATCACCTACCGGAGAAATGATTAGGATTACAGGAGATAAACCACGTAAGCCTATGAAGTTCATATCAGTAATGAAACTTGCTAATTATGAATGAAAACAAGGAATAGTGTATATGATTTCAGTAATCATTAGCACTAAGGGAAAAGATCTTAAGGAAATACCAGTAGTATCAGAATATTCTGATATATTTCCAGAAGATTTACCAGGATTACCTCCAGATAGGGAAGTAGAATTTAGGATTCATCTAATTCCAGGAACTACACCGATAGCCAAGGCACCTTATCGGTTAGCACCCACAGAAATGTTAGAATTGAAAAAGCAATTAGATGAATTACTAAGTAAAGGATTCATACAACCTAGCTCATCCCCTTGGGGAGCGCCAGTGTTGTTTGTGAAGAAAAAGGATGGTTCAATGAGAATGTGTATCGATTATAGAGAATTGAATAAGGTTACAATTAAGAATCGATATCCATTACCTAGGATTGATGATCTTTTTGATCAACTTCAGGGGGCTAGATATTTTTCTAAAATAGATTTACGCTCCGGATAACATCAATTGAAGGTACAAGAAGAAGACATACCTAAAACTGCTTTCAGAACAAGGTATGGTCATTACGAGTTTACAGTCATGCCCTTCGGATTAACAAATGCGCCTGCAGCATTTATGGACATGATGAATAGGATCTGTAAACCGTATTTGGATAAATTTGTAATTGTCTTCATAGACGATATACTTATTTATTCCAAAAGTCAGATAGAGCATTGTGAACATCTTCATGCACTCTTAACTTTGTTAAGAAAAGAAAAGTTGTACGCCAAATTCTCGAAATGTGAATTTTGGCTAAAGGAAGTGCAATTCTTAGGACACATGGTGAATCATGAAGGTATTCATGTAGATCCTGCTAAGATAGAGGCAATTACCAAATGGAATGTTCCACAAACAGCAATGGAAATTAGAAGTTTTATAGGATTAGCTGGGTATTATAGACGGTTTATTAAGGATTTTTCCAAGATAGCCGTACCATTAACTAAGTTAACCTGTAAAGCTACTAAGTTTGAATGGGGACATAAACAAGAAGAAGCTTTTAGAATTCTGAAACAGAAATTAACCCATGCACCAATCTTAGCCTTACCAGAAGGAACTGAAGATTTTGAAGTATATTGTGATGCTTCGAAACTAGGATTTGGATGTGTGCTTATGCAACGCAAGAAAGTAATTGCATACGCATCAAGGCAGTTGAAAAAGCACGAAGAAAACTATACGACTCATGATTTAGAATTAGGAGCCGTAATTTTTGCCCTTAAGATTTGGAGACACCATCTTTACGGAAGTAAATTTACTGTCTACACAGACCACAAAAGTTTAAAATATATATTTGGGCAAAAAGAGTTAAACATGAGACAAAGGAGATGGATGGAAATTTTAAGTGATTACGACTGTGATATTCAGTATCACGAAGGAAAGGCGAATGTAGTTGCAGATGCCTTAAGTCGTAAGTATTATGAAAAACAAAGACGAGTTCGTGCTCTCAGATTAAATCTACAAATAGATTTAATGGAACAATTGAAAAATGTTCAAACTAGAGCAATCAAGGATGATGTTGAAGGAATGAAAGGACGAATCAAGGAATTAGAACAAGGAGAAGATGGAATTTGGAGATTCCACAAAAGTAGAATTTGGGTACCTAAACAGGGAGACTTAAGACCTAAGATTTTAGAAGAAGCTCATAAATCTAGGTACACTATGCATCCAGGAAACAATAAGATGTATCAAGATTTAAGAAAGAACTTTTGGTGGATAGGAATGAAAAAGGACATAGCCAGCTATGTTTCTAAGTGTCTTACTTGTTCACAAGTTAAGGCAGAACATCAGAAACCTTCAGGATTACTACAACAGTTAGAGATGCCAGTATGGAAATGGGAACTTATAACAATGGATTTTGTTACTAAGTTACCCAAAACCAGAAAAGGTAATGATGCGATTTGGGTAATTGTGGATCGATTAACCAAATCTGCTCACTTTTTACCTATGAAAGAAACCTTTAGCATGGAAAGACTGGCTAAATTGTATGTAGATGAAATTGTATCCTTACATGGAGTTCCACTCTCCATTGTTTTGGATAGGGATAGTCGTTTTACTTCCCATTTCTGGAAAAGTTTCCAGCAAGCTATGGGAACTCGACTAAACCTAAGCACTGCATATCATCCACAAACAGACGGACAAAGTGAAAGGACAATCCAAACTCTAGAAGATATGCTCCGAGCATGTGTAATAGACTTTGGTGGAAGTTGGGATGATCATTTACCATTAATTGAATTCTCCTATAACAATAGTTATCACTCAAGCATTGATACTGCTCCATGTGAAGCATTATATGGAAGAAAGTGTAGAACTCCAGTTTGTTGGGCAGAAATAGGAGAAAGTCAATTATCAGGTCCTGAAATAGTGCAAGAAACGACTGATAAGATTACTCAAATCAAAGAAAGGCTGAAGACAGCTCGAGATCGCCAGAAGAGTTATGCAGACAATAGAAGTAAGCCACTAGAATTCCAAGTTGGAGACAAAGTATTATTGAAAGTTTCTCCTTGGAAAGGAGTTGTTAGATTTGGTAAGAAAGGAAAGCTAAGTCCAAGATACGTAGGACCATTTCCAGTGATCCAACGTATAGGACCAGTAGCTTATCGTTTACAACTACCAGAAGAATTAGCTGGAGTACATGATGTATTTCATGTATCCAATCTAAAGAAATGTTTAGCAGATGAATCACTGGTAGTACCTCTTCAAAATATAGAGGTAAACGAAAAATTAAAATTCATTGAGAGACCTCTTCAAATTGAGGATCGAAAGATCAAGTTTCTCAAGCATAAACGACTAGTTTTAGTCAAAGTCAGATGGGATTCAAAGAGAGGAGCTGAATATACTTGGGAGCTGGAATCAGAAATGAAGCGAAAGTATCCTCACTTATTCCAGTAAATCTCGAGGACGAGATTTTTGTTAAGGTAGGGAGAATGTAACAACTCTCATCAAAAAGTACTATTTAGTATTTTAATTATCCAATAGGAAACCCTAATTGAGAAACCCAAGTGATTCTGATCAAACCCTAAAATTTTCAGAACAATCGGAATCAGGATCAGGGCCCCTAAAACTCAGGGGGGTAAACCCTACTCGGTAAAATCCACACAGTTTGCTGTCAAAAACTTAAAATTACACGAAATCAACTCATCCAAGCTACTGGGACACGAAGCAAACCTAGGGTAGAGTAGGGCCTGTCGCGCCACGCGACAGGAACAAGGGAACCCCTCGCGTGGCGCGAGGGGGACTGTTTTTCAGCTATATATAGTAGAGTTTGGGACTTGATATTCTGCGTTAATTCGACGTAGAAATTCAAATTATACTTCGAGTTATTATAGAAACAATCTGAAAACACACACTGATCTCGAAATTCTGCCGCAAAACAGGGTATTAGCACAATCGCTGCTACGATTCATTTATCCGACGATCAATATATCCAATGAATGTTTAAGTGCCGCCCACATTAGGGTTATACTTTATCGTTCGTCATTAATTTGACGGATCATCGTTAATTCGATGGATAAATGTATTATACTTTGTCATTCGTCATTAATTTGACGGATCATCGTTAATTCGATGGATGAAGTATTGCACTTTGTCATTCATTGTGAGAATTTGATCTCGTGAGTTATCGTAATTGCTGGATTACTAACCCAGTTTTGTGTGCATTGTTATTTAAATTAGGTTAACAAGGCTAAATCATAGACTAAACTCTCTCCGTATTAAATCAGCAATGTGAGTCATTCTCTTTTTATCAATTGTTTTACAATACTCCAAATTATTTTCAAAGTTATAATTACAGTGATTAAGTTTATGTAATCACCAAATTACAGCCGGTATGTGGGGTATTGTGCACAGTATTACAGTTTTATCACTTTAGGTGGGCGAACCTAAATTTAGTGATATTCGTCATTCATTGGGGCAGCCAATGGTGATATGACCACAGTCACCGTAAAGATTCGAGTGACAAATACTGTGGGTAATGGGTTTGATATCAGAAACATTGTAATCACTCTTAATACTGTAAATTATAACAAATGTGTCATTTTAGTAAATAGAATGATTCACTCAGTATTTCCCGCTGACAAAACATTTTTCAAACATGTTTCAGGTGATCTGTTGTAATTCAGGAAAAAGTGCGGAGGAGCATTTCAAGCTTAAGATAGTGGCTCATTATAAAAATAATAAATAAGTTTTGTAACATAACAATTTTATAGTAAAATCATACTATTGTAAATTATCGGGGTTTTATCCCGAATTGTGAAATAAAATAATCGGGGAAAAATTTTAGCTTTAAACGATCCTGATGAAAACTTCCGCTGCTAAACTTAATCAATTAAATACCGCAGTATTTCTGTCCCGCGGCTCCTGAAACGGGTCAAACCGGGTCGGGGGCCGTGACACACACATCAAACTTGAACTTGTGTAAAAATGATTTTACTTGTGAAAATGTGTTTAAAACTAGTAGATCTACGGATCTACAAGCGGTATTTTCAAAGGACCGAGTGTCAAAGAAACCATATTTACTAAAGCCGGATCTCACACTAACAAGGATGATTTTTAGAACACACGAGTGTGTAAACACATGTGTAACACAAAGTTTCGACAAAATAACTATTTTCGTAAAAATTGACAAGAAGTTGTAAAAAATGGAATTTCTTTAAAAACGAGGTTTTTACGCAACCGGATTGCTTTATATAAAGATCCGCTAAAAGTAATGGGAGTTACATAATAGTGTTGGAAAAACTACAAGTTCATGAGATTCTTGCGAAGTACATGTTTGTTAACTAGTTTGTTGTCTTGACCATTGTTTTGGTTAAATAAGGAAATTGTTGGGTTGATTTATAAAAGAAAATGATACGCTTGAAAGCGTGGCCACCTCCAGTTACAGAGGAAACTCTGGCGAAATTTTCCAAAACCCTAACACTTAGAAATATTTTCACTACAAGTGTTAGAAATACAATTTTAACGTGTTTTCAAATTATAGATTTCGCCACGACTTTATTTACAAAACATCGGAGGTGAGATTTCACAAAATAAAACTTGGTAAATATATATTTAGTATATATATTTTTCATAAAGTCACTTGATATGTGTTTATGACTATTTTGTGAAAATACTAGTATTATTTTTAGGGTAAAAATAATACTATCGAATGTTAATGGATCCAAAATAATACGAACGCCTCTACGATAAATATATAAGTTACACCGGTAATTATTATTACCACTCGATCATTAAAACGTAACTTACGCATTTTAAGAAAATATGACTTAACGCGTATTTTGTCAAGGTATTATTTTGGGAAAATTTATGTAATAGAAAATATAATATTTTTGAGAAGAATATTTATATTTTGGAGTTAGAAATAAAATATATTTTAAGTGAGACTTAATAATATATTTCGAAATTATACGAACACACATGTATTAAATCCCCCATCCTTGGGAAGGAAAATGATTACCAAGTATACAGAATGTAAACACGAAATAGTTGTCTAACTATTTCCCGAAAACTTAAACCATAAAGCTAAGGCACGGCCGTCCGTCTAATAGAATTAGTACGTGTAGGTCGTCACACAGCTGCTTGATCAGGAGACATACTTGGTAGAGACGCACCACTGTGAGTTCATGTCCCCCTTTTCTCTTAACTGTTTTCAGTTTTCTAAACTGCGGGGGTGAAATACATGTTACTATGATTACGAGTACTTTTTACATGGTATGGTTAGCGTAAGGAGGGTTACTACTTAGATCATGTGAGTGGGTAGGCGGGAACTGGAGGCCATTAATCCTCATTGTAGGACCGAGGGACGTAAGCGGTAGATCTATCTGGGTGTAGCGAGCCCAACTCCAGGTCCAACAATGCGGACCTTGGGGTGACTTTGTGCCCAAACGCGAAATCTGCTAGGTTTGAGTCTTCCTACTTGCACTTCACACATATCAATGGCCTTGCAAACCATTGGTGATCTCTTTTTCCTTATTTGCTACATACCAGAATTTTTATATATACAAAGGTTTATTTACTCACTTACACATGAACTCGCTCAACATTATTGTTGATTTTTTTTCAACTTACATGTATTTCAGGGAATTAAAGGATCTGGCGCGGTATGACACGTTTTCCCGCTGCACTAGTTACGAGGTCATCCGGGTTTGGGGAATGTGACTCTTTCCTGGACAAGTCACAGTCCTTAAACTGTGTTTATGTCATGTTGATGTTTGTGTTTGTTGAACAATGCCGTTAGGATGTGTTTCCGTTGAGACAATGTTGTTGTATTTGGTTTTAAAACTTAATTAAATGGATGATCTTGCATGGTTTTATTTCATATAGCTTTGTTATGGTTAAGCTATGGTATTAAGAAGTCACACCAAATTAACCACGCTTCCGCAAAGCCAGGGTGTGACACACTTGGCCTAAGATAAAATGTGGGTTGGGTATTAACAGGCCCAAAGAGGTTAATGAGTCTCTGCTGGTTAAATGGGGATAGAGATATAAGGTTGAAAACCAAAATCTTTGGTGTAAAGTGGTGGACGCTTGTCATGGTAAAAACAACCAAAGGAGCTTCCTTCCACTTAACAGTAGCATAGCGGGGTGTTGGAAAATATGGTGAAGTTGATATCCATTTTAAAATTAAATGGGAAGGGGTTAAATCGGCATATCATGGGTAAGGTTGGGAATGGGCGGATATTCGTTTTTGGATTGACACTTGGGTGGGCGATCTTCCCTTCTTGGAAAGATGGCCTCGTTTATTTGGGTTGGAGTTGTTTAAAATGTGCTGGGTCGCTAAGAGATTTGTTGCGGGTCAAGGAAATTGTTTATTTACTTAGCATTGGTTTATACAGCCTGAGTCAGATGAGGAGCTAAAGGAATGGAAGGAATGTATCGAAGTTCTCAGTCTTTTGAGACTCTCCAACGATAAGGATGCTTGGCTCTGGACTGTTGATAGCCAGAATGGTTTCTCGGTGAAGTTGGTCAAAAAGGTTTTGATTATAGATAGAGGTAATAATCACCCTGCTAACTTTGTTTGGTGTAAATGGGTGCCCATCAAGTATAATATTATGGCTTGGAGAGGTAATTTGGATAGGCTCCCTACGAGATCTAATTTAAGAAGAAGGAATGTGGATATTACCTCGGTCATGTGCCCTTTTTGCGACGAATTCGAGGAAACGGTGGAGCATCTGAGCATCTGGGTTCAGATCTTGCATGTGAAACCTCTGCTGTTTTGGCGGCAGCGGCTATTGCATGCAGGCCCATATCACTCTTCTAACTCGGGTTTACTATTGGTTCATGCTAAACAAGTGAGGAACAGATGGTTGAACCATTTCTAATTCTTGAATGACTTTGTTGTGATCTTTGATGTATCTTATCGCTTTGATTTTACAAACTGAATCTTTTTTGGATTGTTGATCGTTTTAGGGGACTTTCACGGACTCAATCCAATATGTGAGAGTTTTATACATTATCGGGTTAGTCAGTTTGTTGATCAGCTGAGTCGTTTGAAGTAAGATGCAGCCCAGATTGACTCGAGCATATGTAAATGGGTTAAGATTGTGTGCTTCAAGTTAATACCATAGTAAAGAATGGGTTTCCCGGTGTCAAACTAATGGGTTTGTTTTGGTTTGAAGGATGAACTATTGTGGGCTGCAACATGGCTGTATCGGGCAACAAAAGACGAGTCATACTTTAAATATATGGTGGATAACGCCGCTTCCATGGGTGTCACTGGTCTATACAGGTTGGTTGACCCGCTAACATGTGCTTTCTATTTTTCAAGTTATACTAACAATCAATATAGTATGTATGATAATTAAATTTATTATTACATTAATGCAGTCGATTATTTCAGGTGAGAAGATAGAGAGATTGCAGAACGGAATTGGATGTTTTTTGGTTAAGGTGAGTTGGAAGCGGTTAAAGGCTCTATATTTATACTTCAACAACGTTGGTTATCGAGAGGAATCATAATGGGGTTTTCAGAAGTGATTTGGGTCATGGATTAACACGATGGTCAGGGTTTTACGGGAAAATCTTGTGGGTTTGATGAGATTAGGATGGAGATAAGGGTATAACACAAGAATAACAAACAAATTTGAGTCGAATCTGGACGGCCTGAAAAGTCACCGGCAGTGGTGCCAAATTGTCAACGGGGGAATGGGGGGTTGATTTTAAGGTTTTGAGGTTTGTCAATTTTAGTCCTTATAGTTTGAAGGTAATTTAAAATCCAATTAAATTTTGTTTTGCTTTGAAATTTCTTTTATAAAACTTGTTAATTTTAATCCCTTTTTGTTTTAAAAGACTTTTATAAATTTTATTTCTTTTTATATTTTTATAAACTTTGAATGTTTATAAAATTTAAACTTTTAATAATAATATTTTTTATAAACTTCGTAAAATTTATAATTTAAATGCAATGTTTGTTTATACATAGGAATCTTTAAAAAATTCAAATGATATGGTAATTAAAAATTTAAATTGAAGCGTTTATTGAAGAATAATGGTTTACAAATAAAATGAAAAAAAAATAAACGAGATTAAAAAATGGCGTGTTGTTACAAGTTAATCAATCATAGTACGATATGCACTTGTACATAGTTATTACTATGCATGCCGTTATTATAAGCGCTTTTAATAAGGCTTATGGGTAATAGACATTTAGTTATAAAATCCTTAAGCATATCATGAATGTATTTGATGCAAAAATAAAGTTTCCTCAATTCGTTCATAAACAAATAATTAATTTCATACCGAAACATGCAGCACCTCTCGAATTGCAATTGTTCAAGGAAACATGGCAGATGATTTTATCTCAGTAAGTCTTCAATATATTATTTATATGAAGTTTTCTATTGATAAATTTTCAACAACATTTACTAGCCATTGCTTTGTGATTAGCAACATATTATGTCATAATAACTTAGGTTGTTATTATCAGTTCATTATGACTCCTCCATGAGATAGGTTTTGTCTGCTGACATAAGGATATACCCCAAAATTAACTTTTAGTTATCTTTGAATATAACAAAGTTAGAGTAATTGACCGGTTTGAGTTGTCACTTTTTCTTTAAATTATAGTCTCTCGCTTCTTATAAAGATATTGTAATACTCTATTATGCTTCCATTAATCTAGATAAATCTAGTGTGTTGCAATGTGAGTAATATATGAACGAGTATAGACTTGAACCTACATAAGGCTTCTAATTTATGAAGCATAATGAAATAATCTCATTGATCCTATTATCATCTAAAGGAGAGCAATATTGTTTGTTACATGTGTGAGGACCCTGCTTTAAAGTAAAGCTTATTGGACAAAATTAATGTCTCGTTGGTCTATCTCGGTATATTTTGATATCTTTCATGTAAGTGGCATCTCTGAGATTCATATGTCAAAACATGTGTGAACAATACTTTGACTTATGCAACATATACTTGTCAAAAGAATGTCATCTATATAAAGACAAGTTTGTTTTAGTTGCTCCCTTCATAGTACATTAATCCACTTGGTTCTTAATGAAAATAATAGCATTAAGATTTCATCACATTTTGACTTATGCATTAACACATACATCAGTAAACTTCCCAACATCCATTTCAACTTCAATTAGGGAGGTTACATAATCATCAAAGTCAGTAGGTTTTTAAACCTAGATGACCTCCTAAGTTGATTATTGGGTTTATTAGGAGTTTCAGTTTTATTAATTAGGTTGCTATCATTTTTAGGATTCTAAGTGTGTAAGAGTTGGAGGAGTATGGTGTACAAGAGGTGTAATCAGAGTTAAATTCGAAGTAAAATTTAATGAAATTCTCCCCCACCTCTTGTATTACTAGCAAGTCATGATAAAGACTTTTATTGCTCCCACTAACCTTAGAATCCTTTAGGAAATTAGCATGCATATGGTCAATATTTGAGGACCAATAGATTCTAATAGAGAAACTAGTTAATAATGTTTTGTTATTGTAGTTTCTCTTGGTGAGGATTATTTTAATAAAAATCTAAGTATGCCCAGATTTAAGCAACAATGAAACTTTTGTAAGAGTAATATTAGATTCTAAGGAGACAAGTTTTGATAGAACAGTGTCGTGATGAAGCAGTGTCTTGTACAAGAGGTGTAAATTGAGATCATATCAAGTTTTCACTCCCTACCTGTCACGGCCCCCGGCCCGGTGTTACCCGGTCCAGAAGCCGCGGGACAGAAACCCGTGGTATTTATTTAATTTGGCAGCGGAATTATTGACAGGATCTTTTAAACTGAAAATGCTCAATTATTTTATTTCACAATTTGGAAATACACCCATAATTTACAATAAAGGTGATTTCACTGGGAAATCCCTGTTTTTACAAGAACATATTTCTTTATTTTTATTGAGCCACCTCTTCAAGCTTGTAATGCTACATAACACTTTTTCCTTGATTCACAGTAGGTCACCTGAAACATGTTTAAAAAGGTTTAATCAGCTGGGAAATACTGGCGAGTCATTCAATTTGCACAAAAGACACATTGTTATCAATTTACAGCATTAAGGGTTTTTATATTTGCCCCTATCATATAATTATCTGGTTCAGCTGTCACTCGACCGAATCTATGACTGTGGACATATCACTAATTAGGCTCGCCCACCTAAAGTGATAAATCGTTAGTAGTGATGTGCACAAAACCCCCACATACTGCCAGTAACTAAAGATTAGAAAATACTTAATCACTGCAAAATATAACTGGAAAACATTTAGCGTTTTGTAAAGCAATTTGATAAAAAGAGAATGACTCACATTGCAAGTTTAATTGGGCAGAGTTTAGCCTACTGATTTAGCCTTGTAACCTAGTTTAAATAACAATGCACACGAAACTAGGTCAGTAACTTAATACAACATTTACGATAAACTCACGAAATCAAAACCCTCATGACGAATGACAAAGTATAGCCCAAATACGAGCAGCACTTAAACATCCATCGGATCGGTTTCAATCGATCGGACATTGTATCGTAGCAGTGATCGAGTTATTACCCTTGATCGTAGCAGCGTTTTGCTATTGTGAATGTGATTTTCGAACAGAAAGATGTGATTTTGATAAATTTCTCGAACACAGACGATCTGCCCATGACTAACCCATTTATAGCTGATTTTTGGGTTTTACGTGGCCCGCGTATACCCTCGCTTGAATCTTACGCGGCCCACAAGGGCCCCCTAGTCTACGTGTAGGGCTAGCGTGTCACGTGTAGGCCTGCCACGTGGCTGACACGTGGCCTGGAACATGTCTCGGTCGTTTATGGATATGTCGCGGCCCGCGTAAGCCTAGTCTTAAATCTTACGCGGCCCGCCTGAAATCCAAATTCTTGTTTTTCTTGGTTTTTCATGAACATTAGGGTTTCAGGGGTCCGGGTTTACACTTACGGGTTGTTTATGGACATTTTTGCAGGTCCTTACATCCTTCCCACCTTATTTAAAATCTCGTCCTCGAGATTTACTGAAATAAGTGAGGATACTTTCGCTTCATTTCCGATTCCAGCTCCCAGGTGTACTCAGGTCCTCTTTTTGACTCCCACTTAACCTTGACCAGTACTAGTCTTTTATGCTTGAGAAACTTGACTTTTCTGTCTTCTATTTGGAGTGGTTTCTCAACAAATTTTAGCTTTTCATTTACCTCTATGTCCTGAAGAGGGACTACCAGTGATTCGTCAGATAGACATTTCCTGAGGTTAGATACATGAAATACGTCATGTACTCCGGCTAATTCTTCTGGTAGTTGTAAGCGATAGGCAACTGGTCCTATGCGTTGGATTACTGGGAACGGTCCTATGTACCTTGGACTTAGCTTTCCTTTCTTACCAAATCGGACTACTCCTTTCCAAGGAGAAACTTTCAAGAGTACCTTGTCTCCAACTTGGAATTCCAGTGGCTTGCGTCGATCGTCTGCATAACTCTTCTGGCGATCCCGGGCGGTCTTCAGTCTTTCCTTGATTTGAGTGATCTAGTCGGTAGTTTCCTGCACAATCTCTGGACCTGATAATTGACTTTCTCCTATTTCTGCCCAACAAACTGGAGTTCTGCACTTTCGTCCATACAGTGCTTCGAATGGGGCAGCTTTAATGCTTGCATGATAACTATCATTATAGGAAAATTCGATTAAGGGTAGGTGGTCATCCCAGTTTCCACCAAAATCTATTACACATGCCCTGAGCATGTCTTCCAGGGTTTGGATCGTCCTTTCACTTTGTCCATCTGTTTGGGGATGGTAAGCTGTACTTAAATTTAATCGTTTCCCCATGGATTTTTGGAAACTTGTCCAGAAATGTGAAGTGAAGCGATTATCCCTATCCGATACAATAGAGAGTGGGACTCCTTGTAAAGACACCACCTCGTCCACGTATAACTTTGCCAACCTTTCTATACTAAAGGTTTCTTTCATTGGCAGAAAGTGAGCTGATTTGGTTAATCGATCAACAATTACCCAAATTGCGTCGTTACTTTTCCTAGTTTTAGGCAACTTAGTAACAAAATCCATTGTTATTAGTTCCCATTTCCATACAGGCATTTCTAGTTGTTGGAGTAATCCTAAATGTTTCGGGTGTTCTGCCTTAACTTGTGAACAAGTTAGACACTTAGAAACATATCTAGCTATATCCTTTTTCATTCCTATCCACCAGAAGTTATTCCTTAAATCTTGGTACATCTTATTATTACCAGGATGCATGGTATACCTAGATTTATGGGCTTCCTCTAAAATCTTATTTCTTAACTTTCCCTGCTTAGGTACCCAAATTCTTTTCTTGTGGAATCTCCAAATTCCATCAGCCCCTTGCTCCAAGTCTTTTATTCTTCCTTTCATTCCTTCAGCATCATCCTTGATTGCTGTTTCCTGAACATTATTTAGTTGTTCCATTAGGTCTAATTGTAAACTTAATCTAAGAGCACGAATTCGTCTTTGTTTTTCATGATACTTACGACTTAGGGCATCTGCAACTACATTTGCCTTTCCTTTGTGATATTGAACATCACAATCGTAGTCACTTAGAATTTCCATCCATCTTCTTTGTCTCATGTTTAATTCTTTTACCCAAATATGTACCTTAAAATCTTGTGATCCGTATAGACTGTAAACTTACTTCCATACAGATAGTGCCTCCAAATTTTAAGGGCAAAAATTATTGCTCCTAATTCTAAATCGTGAGTTGTATAGTTTTCTTCGTGCTTCTTCAATTGTCTTGAGGCATACGCAATTACCTTTTTGCGTTGCATTAACACACACATCCTAATCCTAGCTTAGAAGCATCACAATAGACTTCAAAATCTTATGTCCCTTCTGGTAAAGCTAGAATTGGAGTATTTGTTAACTTTTGCTTTAAAATCTTAAAAGCCTCTTCTTTCCTAGGTCCCCATTCAAAGTTAACTGTTTTACAGGTTAGCTTAGTTAATGGTACCGCTATCTTAGAGAAGTCTTTAATGAAGCGCCTATAGTACCCAGCTAATCCTAGAAACTTCTAACTTCCATAGCTGATTGCGGGACCTCCCATTTGGTGATCGCTTCTATCTTAGAGGGATCTATGTGAATACCTTCGTGATTCACCATGTGACCTAAAAATTGCACCTCCTGTAGCCAAAATTCACACTTCGAGAATTTGGCGTAAAGCTTTTCCTTTGTTAACAAAGTTAAGAGTGTATGCAGGTGCTCACAATGCTCTTTCTGACTTTTGGAATAAATAAGTATATCGTCGATAAAGACAATTACAAATTTATCCAGGTACGGCTTACAGATTCTATTCATCATGTCCATAAATGCTGCAGGAGCATTTGTTAATCCAAATGGCATGACTGTAAACTCGTAGTGACCATACCTAGTTCTGAAAGCGGTTTTAGGTATGTCTTCCTCCTGTACCTTCAACTGATGATATCCTGAGCGCAAGTCTATCTTAGAGAAGTATCTAGCTCCTTGCAATTGATCAAAAAGATCATCAATCCTAGGTAATGGGTATCGATTCTTAATTGTAACCTTATTCAATTCCCTGTAATCGATACACATTCGCATCGAACCATCTTTCTTTTTCACAAACAACACTGGTGCTCCCCACGGGGATGAACTAGGTTGTATAAATCCTTTGCTTAGCAATTCATCTTATTGATTTTTCAATTCTAGCATTTCGGTGGGTGCTAACTGATAAGGTGCCTTAGCTATCGGTGTAGTTTCAGGAATTAGATGAATTCTAAATTCTACTTCCCTATCTGGTGGTAATCCTGGTAGTTCTTCTGGGAATACATCTGGGTATTCTGCAACTACAGGAATTTCCTTAAGTTCCTTATCCTTAGTGCTAATGATTACCGAAATCATATACACTGTTCCTTGCTTTCGTTCATAACTAGCAACTTTCATTACAGAAATGAACTTCATTGATTTACGTGGCTTATCTCCTGTAACCACGATTATTTCTCCTGATGGTGTATGAATTTCTATGGAATTCTTATCACAGAGAATTCGAGCATGGTTGGCTACTAACCAATCCATTCCTAATACGACATCGAATCCAGCTAAATTCATAGGTAATAGGTTTGCAGAAAATTTATGACCTGACAGTTCTATATTTTCTTTTTGCAAAACCGTATCTATGTTAACAGAGTTCATGTCTGCTGTTTCTACTGTATAAATCTGCCTAAGTTTGGTTAAGGGTAGCATAAGAACTTGGCAGAAAGAAGTATTTTTAAAACTTTGGTTTGCACCAGAGTCGAATAATACTTTCGCATAAACATTGTGTACCAGAAACGTACCAGCGATTACGTCGGGAATCAGTTCGGCTTCTTGTGTGGTCAATTGGAAGGCTCTTGCGTTCTTCTTATTAGTTCCTTTAGCAGGTTTGGCCTTGTTATCCGCTGGTTTGACCAATTTAGGGCATTCTGGTCAGAAATGCCCAGCTTCTCCACAGTTGTAGCAGATCTTTGATTTCTTTTTGCATTCTTCCTCCCGATGGCCCGGAATTTTGCAGAAATTACAACTTTCTCTACATTTTCCAAGATGTTTCTTTTTGCAATTCCTGCAAAATGGCGGGGGTGGAAGAGGACCCAGTTCCCTTTCTTTTAAGAATACTGCCTCCATGGAACCCTTGGGTAATCTTTTGGGATAACTCCTTTTCCTGTTTTCTTCTCGCGTTCGCACCAGCCCGTCAGTTAAGGTGTTGGCTAATTCAACCGCATCGTCAATTGTGCGGGGTCTCGCGGCTTTGACGATGTCGCGAATCTCTTTAATCAAACCCTAAATATAGCAAGAAATAAGTACCGGTTCTGGCGAAGCCAGAGTTGGTACAATTCTGGCATATTCGAAGAATTTCGAAGTATACCTTCGACAATCCACATCCACCATTCGATGGCTCAGGAACTTATTTGCCATTTATTCCTTTTCATATTCGGGGCATAATTTCCTTTCCACTAGACGCTTAAATTCTTCCCAACTCATGGCATAAGCCATGTCGCTTCCATTGGCTTGCAGTACCGTGTTCCACAATTCTAATGCCTCTTCATTAAAAAGGTGAGAAGCATACATGACCTTATCCTCCTTGGCACATTTACTTATTTTAATCACTGCCTCGGTTTTCTCTAACCAACGCAGTGCAGCAGTCGCCCCTTCATTGCCTGCAAATTCGACTGGTTTACAGGCAAGAAATTCCTTGTAAGTGCAACTAGGTGTTGCAACTTTCATTTTCTTAAGTATCGGGGCTTGAATCACGTTGTCATTATTGCCGCTTCCATTAACACTATTACTGAAATTATCGTCGCGCGTACGTTTTTTGGGGTGAGCTTGCGAAGGCTCAATAGGGCTTTTGACAGCAGCGACGATTGCTGGGATAGCATTTGCTATTCCCTGGGCGACGATGTTTTCTATATCTTGCCTATTAAGAAAATGATCCTCGTTGTTTTGCTCGGATTGGTTAACTTCGTTAACTGGTTCATTATTAGCGTGTTCCATCTGATAATTAACAATATATAAATTATTGGCACAAAATAAATAACAACCATCATAATAAAGCAATCACACATAAGCACGTATAGCCAAAATTGTCGACTTTGCGACGTTAATATTTTTATATATTAGTAGGCATCCGTACACACCAGTTATATTACAAAAGTTTTATTTTAAGTTATTTTACATGATTATATTTTTATTATTTATTATTATTAAACACACAACCACACAACCACAGTCAACTGGTATTTCAGAAACGACGCTCCCTTTCGTCGTACTTCCATGAGATCTGTTCCCCCACTTCTCGGATTCGATTTCCTGCGTTCGCCAGTTCCTGACCATAGTGGCGGAGTTCAGCCAAGTTTTCTGTGCTCATAGGTGGGTTTGGTACAGGCTCAGGGTCAAACTGGGGGAAATAGGTGTTAGGGTTATTCAATAGATTCTGAAATTGTCAGTCAGTTGTCCACCATTCTTCCAGCTCTCCTTGTAGGGGTCGGGGGTTGACAATGGGATCTGGGATAGTAGGTTCCAAATTCACTGGGAGTTGGGATTCAGCAGGGTAATTGAAGAGGTTTTCATCGACAGGTCCGATGAGGTCGCTATTGGCCAGTTTGCGATCCAGCTCCTCCCACGGTGGCATTTCCTCGGCTTGCCCTGAACTTTCCCCGATCTCCTTTCATTTCCCTTTATCCTTCGGATCCTCAGTCTTTTTAACCTTCTGTGCAGCTGGTTTCTTCCTACGCCCACGTTTCCAGTCCAAGATTCTCCTTCTCATTTTCGGCTTTGGTTTTTCCTGCGGTTGGGCCTGGAATACTATTGGCTCTTCTGTATCAGCCTGGTAGCCAGTGTAGGTGCCGGTGGTATCCATATCGGTGCTATGGATAGAAATGTTTCGGAGTGCCTTCGACAGTTCATTCATGCTGTTAGCACACATGAAGACACACACACAAATTTAAGTTAAAATTTTGTTTATTGTAAATTAAGTTTTCACAAAATCACCGAATGGCAATCAGAAAAATTAAGTATTTCTAAATACTTAATTGGCTTAAATCAGTGGCTCTGATACCACCTTTTTCTGTCACGGCCCCCGGCCATATGTTACCCGGTCCAGAAGCCGAGGGACAGAAACCCGTTGTATTTATTTAATTTGGCAGCGGAATTATTGATAGGATCTTTTAAACTGAAAATGCCCAATTATTTTATTTCACAATTTGGGAATAACACCCATAATTTACAATAAAGGTGATTCACTGGGAAATCCATGTTTTTACAAAAACATGTTTCTTTATTTTTATTGAGCCACCTCTTTAAGCTTGTAATGCTACATAGCACTTTTTTCTTGATTCACAGTAGGTCACCTGAAACATGTTTAAAAAGGTTTTATCAGCGGGGAAATACTGGCGAGTCATTCAATTTGCACAAAAGACACATTGTTATCAATTTACAGCATTAAGGGTTTTTATATTTGCCCCTATCATATAATTATCTGGTTCAACTGTCACTCGACCAAATCTATGACTGTGGACATATCACTAATTAGGCTCGCCCACCTAAAGTGATAAATCGTTAGTAGTAATGTGCACAAAACCCCCACATACTGCCAGTAATTAAAGATTAGCAAAGACTCAATCACTGCAAAATATAATTGGAAAACATTTAGGGTTTTGTAAAGCAATTTGATAAAAAGAGAATGACTCACATTGCAAGTTTAATTGGGCAGAGTTTAGCCTACTGATTTAACCTTGTAACCTAGTTTAAATAACAATGCACACAAAACTAGGTCAGTAACTTAATACAACATTTACGATAAACTCACGAAATCAAAACCCTCACGACGAATGACAAAGTATAGCCCAAATACGGGCATCACTTAAACATCCATCGGATCAGTTTCAATCGATCGGACATTGTATCGTAGCAGTGATTGAGTTATTACCCTTGATCGTAGCAGCGTTTTGCTATTGTGAATGTGATTTTCGAACAGAAAGATGTGATTTTGATAAATTTCTCGCACACAGACGATCTTCCCATGACTAACCCATTTATAGCTGATTTTTGGGTTTTACGCGGCCCGCGTAAACCCTCGCTTGAATCTTACGCGGCCCGCGAGGGCCCCCTAGTCTACGTTTAGGGCTAGCGTGTCACGTGTAGGCCTGCCACGTGGCTGACACGTGGCTTGGAACGTGTCCCGGTCGTTTATGGATATGTCGCGGCCCGCGTAAGCCTAGTCTTAAATCTTACGCGGCCCGCCTGAAATCCAAATTCTTGTTTTTCTTGGTTTTTCATGAACATTAGGGTTTCAGGGGTCCGGGTTTACACTTACGGGTTGTTTATGGACATTTTTGCAGGTCGTTACACCACCTCTTGCAACTCTTGCAAGTTATGATTAAGACCCCTAATGCTCCTACTGATCTTTGTTATCTCTAGGAATATTAAAAGAGAAGGTTTAATGATGTAAGGGACGTAGGAACCTGTCATACATACTGTAGACTTGATTTGATTTCCTTAATGTCCAGATGTCATAAGAAACTTCGGGACATATTTAGAAGAAACCATGTTAAGTATATATATGAATGGATCTCTTTAAGACCGTAGACCATAGGAGACATATTAGATTCAAGTAGATAGTCTTTTAATGATAAATGAATTATATTTAATTATTCCATTTGGAATAAATTAAGAATGTCAGTGAAATATAATTTTTGGTCGACCCATATTTATTCCTTAAGCCATGTAATGTTTAGTGCATTTAACACATGATTTAAAATTACAGAGAATAAGATTAGATGAAAAAAGTCATATTCGTCAACCATGTCATGATTCCTCATGAAATTAGGTTTCAATAGATGAAATTTATGTCTCATTTGTCTTATGTTAAATTCTTATTTGCATGATAAGAAAAGTTGTAAAAGTGTATAGTATCATCTAATCTATTTTATAAAGGTTTCTATCTAGATGTTGATAAGGTAAGAGTGACTCTATGTTGGATATGCAAACCTCACAACTTTCATAATGTAGCTTAAGTATTGATACTAAATTCTAATTAATCTCCAGAATATGTAAGGTATCATAAAGCATAATTAGAAGACATTTTATTATGGTTCTAATAGCCATAACATTTAAATTTGTTACTAACTCTCATATTAGTTATTTGTTGATTTCTGGTTAGATTATATATAAATCTAGATGACGTGTGGTATCGATCCTGTACAAATTGTTGCTATATTTTTAAGTACCCTTGTTATTCTTTTATCAAGTTTTAAATTTATAAAATACGATATAACACTATCACTCTCTACAAAACGCTAGGGCAAGTGCAACCATCGTTGGCGTAGTATAATGATGATACCGAGGTCGTCCAAGGACACAAGAGCTTTTAATACCGGAATATCGTCGACGTCTAATCTTAACCAAATTTTGAGTAAAGAGTTTTAATAAGTAAAATAAAGAAACAAATAGACAAGATATAACCACTTGGTTCCGACTCATCGTTTATGTATCCTTTGATGATTTTCGCACTTTAGGTTTTTTAAGAGATTATCTTAGTTATAGTGGCATGTCCCTCTTTTGGAGGCAACACTACCCTCAACAATATTGGTCTGAATCGGCAGGGATACAGTCCCGTAAAGCCAGAATATTGAAAGATAATTAAGTAAGTTATTAATGCAAAATGTGGCATGTCCGTCTTTTGGAGGCAACGCTACCCTCGGCCATATTGGTCTGAGTCAGCAGGGATACGGTCCCGTAAAGCCAGTTTAAAGTTTTAATAGAAGTTTATTTATAAGGGATTCAAGCTCTTCATACTTCCCCCGATTTGATGCTAACTGCCTCAAAGAAGTCCTAATAAGCTTGAACCAAGTCCTCGAAGGATATATACACTAAACGAGGCAAGAACTTTACCCAAACCACACTTCTAACCCCCTTCTAGGCAGTTAACGCACTTTATATAGACTGTAGACACAAATAAGTGAATCAACGAAACATGAAGAGATGATAGAATAAAGTTCACTTCCAATATAAAAAAACTAGTTATTAAAGTCATTAATACATACCCAATTAAAAAGTTACCAAAGCTTGGAAATCAAAAGTAATATATAAATGATTTGTCTTCACTAAGTGATGTAAGAGATTAGCCAAGCATGGCCTTTGTTTGACAAAAACTCTTACGATCAATCTTGGATCCTGAGACTACTACACACACTCTAAGGATGGATAACGGATGAATGTGATGGATGATGGTGGTATTGTGGAGGTGGAGTGGTGCCAGGTGTGAGAGAAGTGGTTTTCTAAGGGATGAGTTGCAAGTGAAACAAGCACCTCTATTTATAGCTGAAAACAGTAGGTTTACATGGCCCCATGCCTGGTAGGCACGACCTCGTGCCCTTCTCCTTCTCTGTCTTTATTTAATGAGCTTGTCAGTCCAGATGCTCACACGACCCCGTGTGTCAACGGCACGGCCCCGTGGCCCTTGTACTTGCTGTACGATCCAAGATTTGCAAATCTAAGAGTTGACCACGGCCCGTGTCCCTGAGACACGGCCCCGTGTCCCTTGTCTGCTTCTGTTTGTCTTTTTCTTTAGGGAATCTTTGGTGGGGCACGGCCCCATGCCCGGCAGGCACTACCCGTGCTTGGCCTCTAGTTTATTGTTTTTGGTATTGGGGTGAAGCTCGGAGGGTCTGTATATTGTATCAACTTTTCTTTTCCTTGTATTTATGTTGGTTTTTGCTGTTAATTTGTTCCTTTTGTATATTTAAGCTCTTTTAATCCTAAAATTCAAAAGTATACAAAGAAACATACTTTTTACAACATTGGTACTAAAAAGGGTTGTATTTATACCTTATTTGATATAATTTATATGTTGCATTTGGTGCATATCACTAGATTCAACCTGTCATGTGTTAATTGGAATATTTATATTAGAAGCCATAAACATCAGTAAATATGTGAGTACTTATCTTAACCAGTTGTTCCTTTGAATTATGGATAGTTTAATTGTTTTTGCCTAGTCTAATGACATATTTTTGCAGTGAGATTCTTCCTTGAAGAACTTAAAGCTGGAAGTATTACCTATATTCTATCTCCGGACCTTAGAACTATCATCTTTTTTGGGTTTTAGCGGTGGTGGAGAATAACATTTTTTTTTTCTAGTTTCAGGTATCTCTTTTCCTATATATATGATACTGATCAACACACTCATTTTTCCTTGGTACTTCCTAATGTTATAATTTTTAAGTGAAACCATATGAAAATAAGTACACTTTTTCAGTGAAACCACAAAGGGTTGTTTTGGCAATTTTTAGACTAATGAACTGAAATAATGATTTTTGACAAACTACATGGGCAAAAAAAACGTAATTAACTCTTTATTTTATTATTTTTATATAAATGATTAGTGATAGCCATATAATTAAATATTGTAAATATATTTAATCTTACAATAAAACCTATATGTCAAAAACATAATATATAAGCATAAAAGCAATTAATTCTACTTTTTACAACTTAAACCATTTTATATATTCACGCATATATAATGCGAGTGGGAATATATGTTGAGATGAGTAAGAGTGATGAAGATGGTATGTCATATGTGCATGTGAATCTAAATGCAAGTATAGATTGGCATGACATGCCATGCAGTTGTAGTAATCAGTGGAATGCCATGCATGCCATTTTTCCATGCAATTTAGATACATTCACTGCACCCTAACAATTTGTTTCTGCACAAAATGCCTCTTGTTTTTATTTTTGGCCACTTATCTTAATTAATTATTGCTATTAATTCATCACAAACAAAAACATGAAAGTAATAATTCTTCAACTCAAATTTACAACATTCTAATCGGTATAAAATAATTGTTTATTAGAGTAAACGAAGTTATGCTTTTATTCATTTGGGATTTTTGTTAGAAACGAAAGTGCAAATTAGAAGTGCCATTAGTTATAATGTTATTATACATTATTATTATTACTACTACCGGCGAATGGATAATCGTTAGGAATTTTAAATATATTTATATGTTAAAAACACATAAAAGAGTATTGTAAATATTAAAAACATAGGCTTCTAATTATCTTCATAAAGATCAACTAAAATGGATATCATGGAGAAGATCTTGAGAAGGCAACACTAGCATTATTTGCAGGTCTTGCTACTGATCGAATAACGAATCGAAACAAATATTCGTACAGAACGATTAGATTAACGGAAACAGTTTCAATGTAACGATTTCGTTAAACATTTGGATTCCCAAATTTAGGTGTGAAATTGAACGTACGTACAAGAGTTGTTTGTCTTTTAGAGATCTGAATGAAAAGGTCCACACACTACACGTACACAGAACTCTTCTCCCCTCCATATCTTCATTAAAAGATACATTGCAGAAGACAAATCAATATCTCACTGTCATTTTTGGATTTCTGTACATTCGTATTGTATGGGACACTTTGCTTCCCATAATTCCCAATTCAAATAATGACAACTCATCGATCTATATTTATTTATATGCACACATGTATGTAATGGATGTATGCATTTGTATGTATAACATACATTACACAAATGAGACAGGTTATATTTAAAAATACGTACCTACGAGGGTTACAAATGAGTACTTTATAAAGGACGTATGTATAACATATATTACACAAATGAGACATAGGTTATATTTAAAAATACGTACCTACTAGGGTTACAAATGAGTACTTTATAAAGGACAATACTATACTATAATTGATTGGTTTGGTCCCCCAAAAGAGTTAAAATTCCTATACATAAAATATAGTATGATTAAAATGTATCTATCAAGTTCACACAACTTACATTATATAAAAAGAACCAAATAAAATAAAACTTATTAAGATTTAACGAAGTTTGAAATCGGAGATGGTACGAATGAGACTGTAATCAATTGTTGGGATATTCGTCTAGCTCGTTTAGATCTTTTTGTAGGGTTCATTCGACTAGGTTCATTTGGACTTTAAGTATAAAGTTATGTGTTGTTTTAGATAAAACTAGTGTCTAATAAGTCCAGGGGCGGCTTTTATTGTGTGCGGGGAGGACTTTCGCACAAGGTCCGTAATTTTGAGGGGCACGAGATTTTTAAAAAAAAATCGATATATATATATATATGTTATTTAAAAAAAATGTAAATACATACAAAATCCAATATAGAGGCCCATTATCAAATATCTTTATATGTTTTATAATTTAGCCAACTTAACATTAGGTTTATTGGGCCCAACCCAATACTAATATGATTTTAAAAAATAAAAATAAAAAAAACAATGAAGACGTGGAAACTGAAAGGGAGATTCAGAAGACATGTTGCAGGGCTGCCATTGAACGAACATCAGAACTCAGTCACAGAAGACGCTGCTGGTTTGTTTCATTGTTAATTTTACAATATTTGTTGTATGTGCGTAATTCAGCAACCCTATAGATGCTGGAGCATATGAAAGAAGAGGATTATTTCCCAGAAGCATGCATTGCATATAGAATATTATTAACTATTGCAGTTACTGTGACATCTGAAAAAAGAAGTTTTTCAAAGTTCTTACTTACGATCTACAATGTCTCAAGATAGACTTAATGGGTTGGCGATGATAGCTATCGAGAACGAAGTGTTGGATAATATAAACTGTGAAGAGTTGATCTAGCAATTTGCTATGAAGAACGCAAGGATGACTGCGCGAATCATTTGTTAGCTATTAACTTATTAGATATTACGGTATGTAACTCATTAGAATATTACGATTTTGTCATTATTATAATTGCATTGTTTATCAAATACTACAATTTTTGTCATTTTTGTAATTATATTGTTTATCATTAAAGCATATGGGCACATTTTTCGAGCTCGAACAGGGTACGTGAATTCTCAGAGACCCCACTGAATAAGTCTAATTAGGAAAAGGTAAAAATAAGAAAAGAATGTAATTGGTAAGAATGGGTATTGAAACAAAGATATGCAAAATCATATGGTTGTCGATTTTTCTCGCCTGAAGCTACATTTCATCAACCAAAAGGGTTTGTAGCCTAGTAGTATCAAGCTGGAATAGAAATGTGTCACACCGTAGAAGGTTGAGGGTTTAAGATTCATAATGGACAAGTGTGGGAAAGTTAAAGGTAGAATTAAAGCATATACGAGTTATCTGGTAGAAAAAAGTTTTACTTAACCAAACCCCCACCAATTTTAGTAATACTTGCTATACTTAACACTTAGACCATGTGTAGTGGTTTAGTGAATAATGCCCTTACCCTTGAGCGTTTTGCGCCACGTGGCAGACCAGTCAGCATGGGGGCATTATTGAGCGTTATTGCAAAAGTGGCATAGTGGGAATAATGCCCAATAACGCCCGTTCCAATCATTAAACAATTATTTTTTTTATTAAAAAATTAAAATACTTAATTAAATTAAAAAAAATACAATACTAGAAATAAAAAAAAAATCCGACTAAATTAAAAAAAAAATACATTAGTTTTCGTCTTCTCTTTCTTCACCCTCGCCAACTTCGTCTTCCTCGTCTTCCGTTTCTTCTTCACCCTCAGGTGGTACATACCGAACCAACCATGCGTGTTGTACCAAATCAACCGTTAACGCGGAATGGTACGGTTCGTAACGCAACTCTCGCGCATTATTCACTCTTTCTTCCATTGACGCCTGTGGATGCTCCTCTTGAACGGCTTCTGACACATAATTCTGGCATTTCGCCTTTCCTTTGTCTTCCAAAATCATGTTGTGCATGATTATACAAGCGTACATAACATCTCTCATTTTTTGCTTGGTCCATGCACGACAAGGATTTCTCAAATATTGTCATCGTTGTTTAAGAACCCCAAAGCATCTCTCAATGTCTTTTCGTGAAGACTCTTGAACCTTTTTAAAGTATGCTCTTTTTTCATCAATAGGATCACTAAACGTCTTCACGACAATCGATTACCTAGGATAAATTCCGTTGCACAAATAATATCTATGAGGGTAGTAGTTTCCATTTGCGTAAAACGACGCTTTTGGAGCTCTGCCAGAAATCCAGTCCTCTAACAACGGAGATTGTTCAAACACATTTATATCATTACATGACCCGACCACGTCAAAGTAAGCCGACCAAACCCAAAGGTCCTGTGAGGCAACCGCCTGAAGAATAACAGTGGGTCCTTTTTGGTCACCCCGTGTGTGTTGGCCTCGACATGCGGCCGGGCAGTTATCTGTAACACCCTAAACAGGTTTAACCTTAAAACAACGCAGCGGAAATACGAGTCTTAAAATTTCTTTCATGACATACATCTTGACATTCTAAAAATTCATTTTATAATATAAGAACATAACTTATCAACCCTAAAATTACATATTTAAACATTTCCGTACAATCTGTCTTGTGACTCGATACTCGATCCCAATCTTTGGATATCCTCACGACTGGTACTACCTGCGCTCACCACATAAAATTCATACATTAGTACGCATTATAAACATACAAGGTTTGTTCACGTTTACTTCTCGTTTCATTTGGTATTTACATTCCAGCTTTTTCCATCCTGTCATACCATCCGTGGTGAGACTTCTTTGTCATTCCTGCATTTCACTTATAACTCCATGTACACGAATAAACAACGTAAACACTTGATCGTACCAAAAGACTTACATACATACTTAAACTTCATACACACTATCTCCATACATACATACGTACACACTTACCTGTCAATCTACATACAAACTTACATACAATTACATATCAAACATTTTATATGTATCTATATATATACATACCTACATCGTCACGTATGATCATGTCATCCCACCTATATGCATTCACACATACATACATACGTACTTACATACATACATACACCTTATTACATGCCTTCACACAAACCTACATACGTGCATACATTCGTACACACTCACCTTCGTACATATACATACTTCCTACATACATCCCTACATACATACACTTAGGTCTATAAAACATACATACGTACATGCCTACATACTTACTTACATATATACTTATAATCACCTGCTCCAACATACCCAACTCATACTTACCTATTCATATACATCTTCATATATCCTTATGTACTTGCTTACACACTACAATCTTATATACATTCGCGCATACACGCTTACATACACTTCTACATACGTGTATAGAGATATACAACATCCATACATACCTATCCACACATATGCTTACCCCAATGATCACAAAACATGAGTTAAATTAGTCATACGCAACTTAAAACGCGTTTAAACGAGTTCCCGAGCCAAAACGGAGCAAACGAACAACTTTCGCCCACCAGGGGGGCTAGCGTGACGCCAAGGGCCCTAGCGTCACGCTAGGCCCCTGTTTTCACAGAAGCTCTGCAGCAATTTGCTGCATATTCCCAGCACGTCCGCGTTTCACAGAAAAGGTCATAACTTCTTCGTTTTTGCTCCGTTTTACCCGATTCTTTTTCCTACGCGTCCGTAATTTAATTCTCCATCTTATGGAGTTAAGATCCAACATCCGACTTAATAAAATTTCAGACTTTTAACTCTTCGGCTTATTACCCTTTTTCCCAACTTTGACCCGATCATGCATTCATCAACGTAACTTGTCCGTTTTACCATAATCTCTTATAAACATAATTATATCTATGACGTCTATCATAAATTACTAAATTCTTGGATGTCTTACATCCTCTTAACACATTATCATTCATATGCTCATTTCGACCCATTAAGGGTATTCGCACATTAATTGGTCTATGACTAACCAAACCATTATCCCCACTTCCATACTTGTCCAAAACATTACACTTAATCGAATGACTGGTTTCTAAGCTACTTTTAAGATCGTTTACCCCAAAATACCCATCAAGGGCATTTTGGTCAACCTTAAACCCATCATTTACGACGAAAGACTTTAACACATATTTGACCTCAAACATCATGTTTAATTCATTACAACATTTTATTACTTACTTGTACTAAGAAGTGATTACGGAAATCACTTACCTTATGCGTCCGTGCTCGTATCCGATTCCTTGCCTCTTCTTGACCCGTTAACACCTCGTGCGTGAGTCCGTCTCTACGTGATTCCTATACTTTCATTTCATCGAAATCACGCTCTTATTAGCATACACCTTTGTACATGTAACAATCATATCACTTCGCATAATACACACTTAACTTTCCTTAGTCATTTCTAACAAGCATTAAAATACATAATCAACTTCATATAATCATATCCGTATACGTTAAACTCATGTAACTCATCATAATCGACTATACGGACGACACTATATACATTTCATCATACACTTAATGTGAGTACTACCTTTTAAGCATAACGTACAACTATTTCATGCACAATTCTTCTAAATTCATACATAACCCATCAAAACCAACTACTAATCATCATGTATCATTCCAAATGAACATTAAACATAACATCATCATATTCCTATACTTTCATCTAACAATAATTCATCATACCCACATTATACATCAATCATTCAACAAGACTTGAACATAGGAGGTGATACTAGTCATCATCTTCACCCTAACTAGCGGGTGTCACCTCTAAACATCAAATTAACGCAAACCATTCATAACCCATGTTCTACACGAGGATTCTAACCCTTGTACATGATCAATTTCATATTAACTCACGGATTAGAACATAACCCACTTCACCCATGATCACCAATCTTAGATTTAAGACATACCTTATGATCCCCTCGTGTTGGTGATCATTAATCCATGCTCGGTTATGGATTTCAACTTCATCTTGCCTTCCAATTTGAGCTTAAAGGCGATTTAGGGTTTGAGGCTCCATGGGAGCCTCCTGATCTTTCTCGAACACACACGTATGTGTGTGTTTGTGTGTGTTTAGTTATCTTATAACTTATCTTTCATTTGTTCCATTTTAGCCCCTCGGGTTTACTTTTAAAACATAACTGACACTACCTTAATCATTTAAGACTTTCGACCATACCCTTAACTAGGTTAAATAGCCTAGTTATTTATTTCCTGACGTGTCACATAATAACATACAACAAACATTAACATTCAGATTTTGGGGCGTTACAAGTCTACCACCCTTAAACAAGGTTTCGTCCCCGAAACCTTTCTCACTTTCATCAAACACACATTATCTTTTCTTCTAGTCCATCCATACGACTACTAGCCCATACTTTCCTGATCAATCTTTCTTATATCATTTTCATTTTCATTTACTTGACCTGTCAATAACTGGTCAATACACATACTCTTCCGTCCTTTAATATGATCCTTTCTTAATGGATCTAATATCTCCATCTCACCCTTAAAATTTACATTCTCTACATACTATGTATAACATTTAACTTTTGTTTTGTTATCACAACAAAACTATTATTACATAATCACGCCTACGTGCTTAGTTCTAACGTTAACCTCATTCTACATTTTCTACAGTTACGTATACCTTGCATACTTTTATTTTATCTTTAAATCATTTCGTTCATTTCACATTACTATTGCTTTCACTTCATGCATTACTTAATTTACACATATACAGGTGTCATACTAGTTCATATCTATCCAATCATGAGTTAAATATTCTTACTAACCTCTTTTTCATTTCCCAAACCACGATCTGCAACCCAGATCGATTCATCTTTTCCTCGAGTACTAGCCATAATAGGCCAGGTTTCATTCATCCGTGTCATGAGTTTCCACTCGTGCACATCCTTTCCCCAATACGATTGGTTTCATCACATCAATAATTTCTAACATTATCATCAACATCATCGGCGGTTAGCATATATCATTTAAACATTCATTAAACTAGGTGATTACCCACCTATAGCTTTTCTACAATTTCCTATGTGCCTGCTATAAAGTGCCACACATTCTATTTCTTACATACAATCCTTTCATTCAATTAATCATTTCGCCAACAGAAGTACACGCTCGTACTTCCTTCCATTCATGCTTACTTGCGAAAACCTTATTACATCGTCTCAATATTCCTTACCAAACTTACCATTCCCGCCCCTACTTAAATTATTGTTCGGGTCACAGCCCGTCATCATTCCGACTTCTAAGAGTCAATTACTCACATATCTTACACGTAACTTATACAAAACTTCGTCTATTATACTATCACTTTTTACTTTATACTTATTCTCTATGACCCGTTCGACTCAATCATGGTCAAACTATCGGCATCTTCTTAGGCGGATTAATTTCATCTTTTTATATTTTTGAATCCGTCTCACGGATTCAGACGCATCATTCATGCTTTTTCATTCATTGAATCCGCCTTACGGATTCAAACATTACATTCATACCTTCCCTCCTTGAATCCATCTCACGGATTCAATCATTACATTCATACCTTTCCTCCTTGAATCCGTCTCGCGGATTCAAACATTCATTCTTACCTTTCATCCTTGAATCCGTCTCACGGATTCAAACATTTCATTCATACCTTTCATCCTTGAATCCGTCCCGCGGATTCAAACATTCATTCTTACCTTTCATCCTTGAATCCGTCTCACGGATTCAAACATTTCATTCATACCTTTCATCCTTGAATCCGTCCCGCGGATTCAAACATTCATTCTTACCTTTCATCCTTGAATCCGTCTCACGGATTCAAACATTTCATTCATACTTTTCATCCTTGAATCCGTCTCGCGGATTCAAACATTGCATTCTTATCTTGTTGATCCGTACTTAATCACGGATTCAACATTCTTCATTCTTATCAGGCATGTTTTTCATTCTTACATAGTACTCTCAATTTCCCGAGAGTCTTACTTCCCATTTCACCCACACGCCCGCCTGCTACCCAACTCTACCGGACATACCTGTAACAGTTATCATGATCTCACGAACGTCATACGTTTCTCGTGTACTGGCCAGGTACACAATCCACATAGTAGTTTCGTGCCTTCATGTAATTGTCACCTTATGTCCGTAGACTTAGGTTTCGGCGCGTGTATCGCTTCCAATACTTCATTACTATACTATCATTGTCTTTCATCTTAAAATTTTCCTTCCCTTAATGAACTTTACCATTACCTACATCCACATATTAATTCACGTACCTGGGCTCATTTGCCTATTTGTCTTATTACCTATTTGCCTGCCTTAGTATTCATCCTAGACTGCATTCACGGATCATCCTCTTCCAACACTTATGCTTACCTTGCACATACAAAACCGTCAGTTTCTTTATACGTATACATAAATACATACTTTCATCAACCTTTACCTTTGGATCTTGATCGAGTCTTAGATTGTACGGATTTCTTATCTCAAGAGCACACAAGTTTGAGTTCAAGTACTTACCTTCTCGTACTTGATTCCCTCAAACCAGGGCTCTGATACCAACTTGTAACACCCTAAACAAGTTTAACCTTAAAACAACGCAGCGGAAATACGAGTCTTAAAATTTCTTTCATGACATACATCTTGACATTCTAAAAATTCATTTTATAATATAAGAACATAACTTATCAACCCTAAAATTACATATTTAAACATTTCCGTACAATCTGTCTTGTGACTCGATCCTCGATCCCAATCCTTGGATATCCTCACGACTGGTACTACCTGCGCTCACCACATAAAATTCATACATTAGTACGCATTATAAACATACAAGGTTTGTTCACGTTTACTTCTCGTTTCATTTGGTCTTTACATTCCAGCTTTTTCCATCCTGTCATACCATCCGTGGTGAGACTTCTTTGCCATTCCTGCATTTCACTTATAACTCCATGTACACGAATAAACAACGTAAACACTTGATCGTACCAAAAGACTTACATACATACTTAAACTTCATACACACTATCTCCATACATACATACGTACACACTTACCTGTCAATCTACATACAAACTTACATACAATTACATATCAAACATTCTATATGTATCTATATATATACATACCTACATCGTCACGTATGATCATGTCATCCCACCTATATGCATTCACACATACATACATACGTACTTACATACATACACCTTATTACATGCCTTCACACAAACCTAAATACGTGCATACATTCGTACACACTCACTTTCGTACATATACATACTTCCTACATACATCCCTACATACATACACTTAGGTCTATAAAACATACATACGTACATGCCTACATACTTACTTACATATATACTTATAATCACCTGCTCCAACATACCCAACTCATACTTACCTATTCATATACATCTTCATATATCCTTATGTACTTGCTTACATACTACAATCTTATATACATTCGCGCATACACGCTTACATACACTTCTACATACGTGTATAGAGATATACAACATCCATACATACCTATCCACACATATGCTTACCCCAATGATCACAAAACATGAGTTAAATTAGTCATACGCAACTTAAAACGCGTTTAAACGAGTTCCCGAGCCAAAACGGAGCAAACGAACAACTTTCGCCCACCAGGGGGGGGGGGGGGCTAGCGTGACGCCAAGGGCCCTAGCGTCACGCTAGGCCCCTGTTTTCACAGAAGCTCTGCAGCAATTTGCTGCATATTCCCAGCACGTTCGCGTTTCACGGAAACGGTCATAACTTCTTCGTTTTTGCTCCGTTTTACCCGATTCTTTTTCCTATGCGTCCGTAATTTAATTCTCCATCTTATGGAGTTAAGATCCAACATCCGACTTAATAAAATTTCAGACTTTTAACTCTTCGGCTTATTACCCTTTTTCCCAACTTTGACCCGATCATGCATTCATCAACGTAACTTGTCCGTTTTACCATAATCTCTTATAAACATAATTATATCTATGACGTCTATCATAAATTACTAAATTCTTGGATGTCTTACATCCTCTTAACACATTATCATTCATATGCTCATTTCGACCCATTAAGGGTATTCGCACATTAATTGGTCTATGACTAACCAAACCATTATCCCCACTTCCATACTTGTCCAAAACATTACACTTAATCGAATGACTGGTTTCTAAGCTACTTTTAAGATCGTTTACCCCAAAATACCCATCAAGGGCATTTTGGTCAACCTTAAACCCATCATTTACGACGAAAGACTTTAACACATATTTGACCTCAAACATCATGTTTAATTCATTACAACATTTTATTACTTACTTGTACTAAGAAGTGATTACGGAAATCACTTACCTTATGCGTCCGTGCTCGTATCCGATTCCTTGCCTCTTCTTGACCCGTTAACACCTCGTGCGTGAGTCCGTCTCTACGTGATTCCTATACTTTCATTTCATCGAAATCACGCTCTTATTAGCATACACCTTTGTACATGTAACAATCATATCACTTCGCATAATACACACTTAACTTTCCTTAGTCATTTCTAACAAGCATTAAAATACATAATCAACTTCATATAATCATATCCGTATACGTTAAACTCATGTAACTCATCATAATCGACTATACGGACGACACTATATACATTTCATCATACACTTAATGTGAGTACTACCTTTTAAGCATAACGTACAACTATTTCATGCACAATTCTTCTAAACTCATACATAACCCATCAAAACCAACTACTAATCATCATGTATCATTCCAAATGAACATTAAACATAACATCATCATATTCCTATACTTTCATCTAACAATAATTCATCATACCCACATTATACATCAATCATTCAACAAGACTTGAACATAGGAGGTGATACTAGTCATCATCTTCACCCTAACTAGCGGGTGTCACCTCTAAACATCAAATTAACGCAAACCATTCATAACCCATGTTCTACACGAGGATTCTAACCCTTGTACATGATCAATTTCATATTAACTCACGGATTAGAACATAACCCACTTCACCCATGATCACCAATCTTAGATTTAAGACATACCTTATGATCCCCTCGTGTTGGTGATCATTAATCCATGCTCGGTTATGGATTTCAACTTCATCTTGCCTTCCAATTTGAGCTTAAAGGCGATTTAGGGTTTGAGGCTCCATGGGAGCCTCCTGATCTTTCTCGAACACACACGTATGTGTGTGTTTGTGTGTGTTTAGTTATCTTATAACTTATCTTTCATTTGTTCCATTTTAGCCCCTCGGGTTTACTTTTAAAACATAACTGACACTACCTTAATCATTTAAGACTTTCGACCATACCCTTAACTAGGTTAAATAGCCTAGTTATTTATTTCCTGACGTGTCACATAATAACATACAACAAACATTAACATTCAGATTTTGGGGCGTTACATTATCCCAACGCCAATGCATGCAATCCAAGCTCCCGATCATACCAGGCAAACCATGCTCCGCCGAATGTACCTCGTAGATCTTTTGAAGGTCGTCCCATGTGGGCGTTCTAAGATAACGCGCACCATATAAATCAATAATACCTTTATAAAAAAACTACACAAACATAAGCTTCAAAAAAAATTGTAAACATTATAGTAAAGTATAGGAATTATACCGCGACAAAAATGCTCCAAGGTGTCTCGCGTTGTTTTCTCGGTCATTTTTAAATACTCGTCGTTGATGTCGGTTGTGTTTCCATAAGCAAGGATTCGTAGAAACCGACATACACTTTTGGATACCGGTAAATCCAAGTGTCCCTCTCGCATCCGCTTTTTGTTTAAAATAATCGTAGTTGGCTTCCAAGTCGTCGACTATGCGTAGAAACAACCGCTTACTCATTTGGAAACGACGCCTAAAAATTTCCGGGTTCGAAAATGTCGGCGCCTCATCAAAATAATCTTTCATCAAACGACCGTGTGTCGTGCGTCGGTCTCGTTCAATATAACCTCTTTTTTTAATTTCTGGTTCGGGGCGGCGACAATGGTTCACATATCTCACCGCTAGTTGACAAGCACTCGTAACCGCCTCTTGCTCGACCTCCTCATCGGTGGAATCATCGCCATCCGCAAAAAACTTTTTGTAGTAAATATTTACCATGGATGAAGAACTAGGGGAATCCATCAATTTTTATAAAATGATAGTGTTTTTGAGAGAATTTGATGGAATTTTGATGTTTAAATTTGAAGGAGTTTATATATATATAGGTAAAAGGTTTTTTTTTTTTTTTTAAACTTCAAAGTAGCCGTTACTAGCCGTTGCTAGTTTGTGATTGGCCGGTCAACCCCCATCGAAGCGTTATTTAAAAAACGCCAAATACAAATTTATCCAAAATAACACCCGAAAACGCCGGGGTGTGTGGCGAACGGGCGTGATTGGGCGTTTTCTTTGAAATTTTTTTATAAACCACGCCCCATTACGGGCGATCTTATAGTCATTTGTATCTTTCTTCTAAATGTGCGACACGAAACTATTATGGCCCATTACCTGAACTACCCGTTCATTTTGTAGGACTTAGACTTTTGTTGTATAAGTATGGATGTTCCCATTTGATCCCAATTATGACATAACCAATACTTGGGGTCACAATAAAATTTTCGTTATATGTGTTTCACAATAAAACAATAACCAAAATTCTCTCTCTCTCTTCAAAAACCCTAAAATCGAAAAACTTCTTATACGTCAGTGTATAAGAAAGTGACAATGTTAGAACCCTTATCGGTTATAAATTTTAAACGAGAAAGGGTTAATGATCCCTCGGACCCGTCTAATCAATATTAGCATGAACCGTTTGCGTAATCATTTAAAACTGCTTAGGGAGATGTTTTAAATTTCTTTGAAAGGTCTTCATGCTTACTATATGTTGAAGGATGAATGAAGAATGTTACGTTTTGGAGGTTTGTGTCGGATTGGATTGGGTTAGGTGAATGCATAGTAGGGTCCTTGTCGTTGAGGATGATGCTACAGGAAGAAGATTGTGTTTATTTAATACTTGAGCATTACAATTTTTGGGTCCACTCATTTTATATTTTGTCTTAGTCACTGGTAGGCTGTTTTTGAAGACTCAGCTTCATTATTTATATTTTGTCTTAGTCACTGGTTAGCTGTTTTTGAAGACTCAACTTCATTGACTGACATGCATGCATTCCAAAATATTAACAGTTTATTAACCTTTTTTTTCAATATATAATATTTTAAAAATATGAAACTTACTTTTAATTCTATCTTAGAATAAACTGCCAAAATCGTCCCTAAGGTTTTGATATGTTTGTCATTTTCATCCGAATCAACTTTTTTTGTACCACATAGTCTTTCACTTTTAGGATTTTTTGCTATTTTCATTCAAACGTCTGACTTTTTTTTGCTAAAATCGTCCTAGAGATTTGAGATTTTTTTGCTATTTTCATCCAAATGTTTGATAGAAAAAATAAAGCAAATTAGATGTTTGGATGAAAATGACAAGAAATCCCAAAAGTAAAGGACTATATTGTACAAAAAAATTGTTTTGGATGAAAATTGGAAACATGCCAAAACCTCAGGGATGATTTTGACAATTTACACTCTATCTTATTATATGTCGTTTTTCCTTATTAGAATACTAGATTATAACCCCGTGTATTACACGGGCTGAATAAATATATATTTTGTATACTAAGTAATTAAAAAGCTAACGGATTAAATAAACACATGTATTACACGACTTGAATACATATAATGTAATCTGTTAACACACACAATTGTCAATATATGTTTTTGAAAAATAAACTTTGATGTATTAATCATTGAAATTAGTATTATACTAAACAATATATATTGATTATACTATGTGACAAAACAATTCATTTGTATTTATTATATGGATATATTACATACCGACTAATATCTAGTCTAATTTAATACATATATATAAAGAGATGCATAGCATTTAGATGTCTCTTAGCTAAAAGAACACACAAAAATACACCGGAATAATATATGTCATGTAAATAAGTTAAAATGAGAGGAATTAAAAAACGGTGGAGAATAATGAAAAATTAAGTGAGGATGAGAGGAATTAAAAAAAAAGTTTCTGAAGAATAATAAAAATCGAATATATTAGTATTTTATTTATATAATTTGAAGATAATTTTATGTGAAATTAATAAATTATTTTTATATATTTGTTCTAATCTTATCATTTAAACTTTTTTTTTCATAGATATGCATTGCTTGACTTTTGTTTTTATTATAATTCTTACTTATTGTTAAAAAGATGTTACGAATACTTAAATTAAATAGGAATATTAATAGATCACAAAAAAAAAAAAAACAGATCACACAACAATATCATTCTTTCAATATCTAAATGGTTAATTAAATCTACTTATGTGAAAAAGAGAAAAGATGAGTTTGACGCACTATTCAATCATACATCTGACCAAGAATTTTGCAGTTTCAGATACCTATAATATACTTCCGTATTTTAACATGGTTATTATACTTGAGACTTATCCACATATTCACGTGTTAATTTGTTTTTGGAGATAACTAATCTGAATTCTGTAGTCAGTTATCTTTAATAATAAAAAATAAATATTTATAATTAAGTAGAAGATAATTAAGTTAATTTTATAATTATTTTGTAATTGATATTAATTATCTATAAAAAAATAGATGGATTCAATGAATGACATGTGTCCTCTTATTGGTTTATTTTATTATATAGTACTAGGTTAGAACCCCGTGTAATACACGAGTTAAATAAATGTAATTTTATATGTCTAATAATAAAAATATATCTTTAAAAACCTCGCTTATTACACAGGTTGAATAAATGTAATTTTATATACCAAATAATAAAACAATATATCTTTAAAAATCTCGTTTATTACATAGGTTAAATAAATATAATTTTATATATTAAATAATAAAAAAATTATATTTTTAAAAACCTCGTGTATTGTACAGGCTGAGAAAATTTAATTGTATATATTAAATAATGAAAAAAGTTACATTTTTATGAACCTCCTATATTGTATGAGTTGAGCACATGTAATTTTATATACCAATCAATAAAAAAGTTATATCTTGTTATATCTTTATAAACCATGTGTATTATACAGATTGAATAAATCTAATTTTATATACCACATAATAAAAAAAGTTATATTTTAAAAAACCAAGTGTATTACACGAGTTGAATAAATGTAATTTTCTATAGTAAATAATAAAAATAATATATCTTTATAAAAACCTCATTTATTACACGGGTTGAATGAATCTAATAAAAAATTATATCTCTAAAAAAACTAACCGATATACTCGATATATGATGGATGGGGATCTCAGATCTTTGGCTTTAATGGTTGTAATGATTTTGAAGGTGAAGTGGTGATTGGTTTCAGCTTTCTGTTTTTTGAAGATCGGTTTTGGGGAAAAAGAGATGGATTTGGGTGAATTTGGGTATTTTTTTGTTAGATTTTGTGGTTAAAGGTTCTGGGTATTTTTTGGTTTGATTTTGAGGTTCAGATTTTGAGGTTATTGTTCTTTGAGGATGAACACTGAATAATTTTGAAGTAATGGCTAAGAACATCAAATTGGATTTAAGTTTAGCAGATTTGAACAGATTTGAGGCGTAATTTAAGTTTAGTAGATTCAAACAGATTTGAGGGTATTTTTTATGAGATAATGGTGGTGGCGGCTGGATGGTGATGCTGGTGGTGGCAGTGCTCGGCAAGTGGTGGTGGAGAGAGAGAGAGAGATGAGTTTTAATTATGTAGAGAGAGATAGGTTTTGTATTTTTTTTTAATTCAGTATCAATAAATAAAAAGACAAAGCATATTTAAGTAATTAATAATAAATAATTTAGTACTTATATAATTACCAAAATACCATTCCTTTAAGTGTATGATTTAACAGAGTTGATTGGAAAAAACATAGCAAACTATTGGAGGAAAATGACTATTTTTCAAATTATTAAGGCAAAATCGTTAAAACGATCAAACCACAGGGAGCAAAACGAAAGTTTACTCTTTTTTTCCCAAAAAAGATTTTCATTTATTAGTATAGGAATATATGATTTTTAAAAATTTCAAGATTTTAACTAAAAAATCAACAAAATAAAAGGTGCGCCTTTAAAGAAAATAAGGAAACCCAATTAAAAATTTGAAAACAATAAATAATTTTAAATTAAAGAGATAATAAAATTAATTCAACTTATATTTTAAAATAAAAAATAAGATAACTTGAAGTCATCCAAATGTTAAAAGATGTGTCACGATTTCAATTAATAAATTAAATCGAAATGGTGAAAGATATTTTAAAATTAAATAAATACATATATAACTTTTGTTTTAAATTAAATAAATACATATATTAAATAATGGGTTTGGGCGAGGACTCACCATATAATGACATGTGTCCTTAATTGAGTTTCTTTTATTATAGGTCAATTGGATTTTAACACCTTTAACTTTGAAGAATTGGCCGACAACACCCGCAACTAACACTTTGATCTGTGACACCCCAAACTTTTAATTTTGTTTGTCATTTCACCACTCAATTAAAAAATCAGTAACTGAGTTAGTTTGCAATCCTAGTTGGCATTCTACATGGACTATTTTTTGCAGATGTGGCACATGGACTATTTCTGGTCCTACGTGGCACATACTTGATTACGTGGACACGATTATGTGGCAATTACGTGGCATTATATCCCTGTATAAAAAAAACCTGCATTGCTCATATGAATATCTTACCCCTTATTCAGTTATGACCACCACAAACCAAACTCCGATTACGCTCATGACCACCACAAAACACCGTGACACACCACCGTCTCTCTCACCGGACGACACAACAGCCCCACTCCACCCATTCCTCATGTCCCTAACTTCTCACCAAACTCTCATCTCACACCTCCAGACATTATTCCCGGCCACCGTCTCCCAATACACCTCCCCTCTCCTCTCATTTCTCTCACCATCTCCCTCTCTATCAACCCTAACCACCCATCTCCTCATTCCTACATCAATCTCTTCAATTCCCGCAAAATCCCACTCGATCGCCACTATTCAGTACACATCTCGATAATATCACAATCACTGACTTACAATTAGTTTCTGAATCAGTTGTTACGGTTTCCCCCAAATTAATTCCGACCCAGATGAAGCCCAACTTCTAGATTTACTCCCCCAAACTCAACAGTTTCTGCTATAAATCTCACCGGTATTGACCTAAGCTGTGATTTCAGATCTATTTCTTCAACTTCGTTAACTGTTTCTACGCTTGAATCGTTTGCTGCTGGAAACTCTAATATTACTGGTAATGTTGTTGTGATTCTCAGTGTAGTAGACTTCTTAACTCTTTAAGGGACAGTTTGAGGTAGATATCGTCGGATCTAGGGGCGGTTCTTTTGGTGCGTTTGCTCTTACCACCAGCAACAAGATCGATACCCTACGATAATGAAACAAATAGAGAGAATAATATGTAAGGGACAGTTTGAATAAGATGAGTTTGTACTGGGTTAATCGAAGAAGAAGATGAGTTTTATACCGATGAATGTGCCACATCTGCAAAAATAGTCCACGTAGGATGCCAGCTAGGATTGCAAACTAACTCAGTTACTGATTTTTTAACTGAGTGGTGAAATGACAAACAAAATTAAAAGTTTGGGGTGTCACAGATCAAAGTGTTAGTTGCGGGTGTTATCGGCCAATTCTTCAAAGTTAAAGGTGTTAAAATCCAATTGGCCTTTATTATATAGTATAGATAGATTAAATCTATTTAATCTCTTTTATATACCATTGTTAATCTTTGATAGTTTTCTAGTAACTTTTATTAGAAAAACGTTTTTTTTCCATTAACTACAATTTATATCTTGATAAACTATTAATTTTATACCATGTAAATAAATATACAACTTTTAAAATGGTAAATTAAGAAAACAAATCTCTATACTTGTAGATCAACTATGATTCTATGAATGTTTTTTAAAGGTTAAATTTTAAATGGCCTTCATTACATTCCTATCAAGAACTGAAAATTTTAGGTAAGAAGAAAATTCAATATATACTTTTTTTTTACTATTACTATGTAAGAGATGTCTCCTGTTATAAAAAAAAATTAACAAATTTAAAAATATAAATATATATGTTTGGATTGAATTGTGATATTTTAACATTTTTATAACTAATATGCTTTACATGACAATTAAATATTGTATATATTTACAAATAGAAGATGGATTTAAAGTAGCAGCAGCCACCTCTATTTTTTTATGATTTATTTTTTTATTTTTTTAAATCAGTCGGGTCAAATATAATATTTTAGTTTCGTACCATTATTTGATCTAATAAAACATTATAAATTAAAACGACTCATGTCAAATATAATATGTTTTCATTAGATGGTATAAATTCAAAATACTTTACGTTTCAACGCGCCATACCGTTCTTTAAGTTAATAAAACTTTATATTCTTATGTGCTTATTTTTATGTACGTGTCAGTATAGATTCTGGTTGGTTAAGGTCAAATATAATACGTTTTTTGTGCTTATTTTTATATACATTTTCATTTGTTCTACGTTTTAACGTAACTTTTGTTCGGACACAGGTAATGTCAAATATAATACGTTTTCATTAAACGGTATAAATTTGAGTTGCTTTAAGTTTAAACGCCGCCGCAACGCGCGGCAGTAACTTCAAGTGGGCTAACTTTTTTGTCTTTTAGTATGTTTTTGTTTTTAAGTTTACCCTTCAACATTAAGTATTGCCACTTACAACCTTTCAACTTTCTAAAAACTTTATAATCATTTTTTTTGTTTGCTTATTTTTATGTATATGTCGGTATAAATTCAAGTTGATTAAATTTCTTTGAAAATGTGTATCCTTAGATATAATATGTGTTTTTTTGTCTTTATGTACGTTTCAGTTGGTGTACATTTTGGCATAAATTTATTTTACAACAACTCGGGTCAAATATAATACGTTTTCATTAGACTGTATAAATTCGACTTTACGTTTTGGCGCCACCGCAATGCGCGGTACCATTTTAAACTTAAAAAAACATAATTTTGTACTCTTTTTTTATGTACGTGTTGGTGTAAGTTCAAGTTGAAGTTGGTGTCTGACGTAAATTTCTTTCACGAATAAGTCTGGTCAAATATAATATATTTTCGTGCTTATTTTAACGTACATCTTCAGTGTATCTACGTTTTAACGTAACTTTTGTTCAAAAACGATTTAGGTCTCATGGTACAAATCCAGATTACTTTACATTTGAACCCGGCAACGCGCAGGAAAATTTAGTTATATATATATTCAAGGTCTTTAGCTCCAAACATTCGAAATATGTTAAATAATAATACGTAGACACACTCACTTTAGCTCCAAAATATCTAAGAAAACTACTGCAGTCAGCTTTTTGTGGCTTCAAGCAATATAAACTCGTTAAATAAGTCATACCAAACAAAGGGTTGATAGTATAGCGGGGGTGTGTGTGATAGTGAAAGTGTAAAATACAATATTGTTTAACGTACGAGCGTACCTGTGACATTACGCACATTGTAAAATTCAAAACCCTAATCACGCATGTCGAAAAACCATAATCATGCATATTATACTTAGGTAACGATGCATGCATAATTATGTAATGAAGCATGTTATGGTTTTCAACATGCTTGATTATGTCTTTTCAACATGCGTGATTATGGTTTTCAACATGCGTGATTAGGATTTTGAGTTTTACAACGGCGTAATTTCTTAGCGTACGATTGTACGTTAAGGAATATTGTACGTTAACCGGCCTAGTGTGTAAGGTTCTTGTCCAATGGTAAACAAAGGTGTAGAAATAGTGTGTAAGATGTTTGAGTTATCTGTTCTAGAAAAAAAGAGTGATATAAGCAGGTGCAGGATCAGTAATTCAGTATATATGGAGACGAAACGACAGAAGCTTAAATATTTGTACAATTTATAGGGGGCCACATTCGTATGTGCTGCTTTTATATTAGTAAAAGCCCAAAATGTATGTTTGGATGAAGAGCCCATCTTTTTTTAGTCAAGAGCACTTGGGTAAAGTTGGGTTGTTCAGCTTGGTTGAGGCCCATTAGATGTATTCAATTAGTGATAGCATTTGATATACGACAAACACAAGTTACTGGGTAAACAAAAATAACTATTCATTGATGATATTAAGAATATATATAAAAATTAAAGAAAAATGATATAAAATATATTAGTTATTGTTTTGAACCATCCCTAAAAAGATTTTTTAAAAATATGAAGATATTAGCTTTGTATGATTGTTTATTGGCAAATTGGATTTAAATAATCTAATCTAGCTGTTTTTTGCCAATAATAATCCTAAATGAGTTTATTCCTGATAGAGGTCCAACCCTTTTCATTTTGTTTGTATAATCGTTCGCCATTAAAAAAACATCACGGAGTTAGATTTTTTTTTTCCGAATTACAAAGTATAAACTGATGTTTTAGGGGTTTTGATCAGAACGAGAATACGAGTCGATTGATGTAAAATTTACCTCGAAACAGTGCTCCAAATGTCGAAACGGGTGCTTCAATCCGGGTGTTTAAACTGCCAATTAACAAAAATCAAGCCGTTTGAAGTACCGTTTTGAGGTAAGTTTTACATCAGTCGACTCATATCCTTGTTCTGGTCAAAAGCCCTAAAACATCGGTTTGTAATTTTTTTTTTTTTTTATTTTTTTTTTTATTTTTTTATTTTTTTTTTTTTTGCAATAAATTTCGAATTGTTGATAAATATAACCAGAAAACTTGTTAAGTTACATCAAAACAGAAGGTAGACGGGCAACAAGCTGCGCCGCCAACCCTTTCTGACTTGCAAACCCCAACCTCCCGAACACAAACCCCTGCCCCCTTGGGGTCGAACAATTGCTGTGGATAACCCGTTGAACCCTCGTCAAGAAATTGATGGCTTCTGGCGCTAGGGAGCCAAAAGTATCAAAGGCAAAAGGGATAAAGAAAACTTAAATCCATTAAGTTATTTAACATCGGCCCTTATACAAATAAATTGAAAAAGGTTGGATTACTGGCCGGAATAAACTTAATTGGGAATATTATTGGCAAAAAACAGTCAGATTGATTTATTTAAATCAAATTGCCTTGTTCTTTATTTAATATAACGTACACATATATGACCAGACAACAGGCACTATAAAACTAAAATACATAAAAGACCTAGGTGTATACACATAAAATATGTACGTTCAATATCTGAAACTTCAACATAGAGTGGTGCAGTCATAATACTCATTGACATGTCTTTTAAGGGTCCCTTCTTCTAATCATAAGTCATTATGTGTCTCCATCTTGTCAATGTGTACTTAAGTTCAGCAGGAATGAATTAAAAATAGTTATAAAATACTTATAATAAAACATAGTGAAAGGCTATAATTAAGATACAAATCGCTATAATTTCTCATGGCGGATCAATATTTGTTACAATGAAACCATAGAAATCTCTTATACCATGTACAAACATAATATACAGACACACCAATAAAGACTATAAATCGTCTAACCTATCCATAGTTGACGTACCCTTCGCAATTTGAGTAGGTAGTTTATGAATGCTTGAGTACTCGATCTAAACTTGAAACATAGCTACGACGGAAAATCTTAATAAATATATCGAGTTAATTACTGTTTTCGTCCCTAAGGTTTTTCAAAAATAACGGTTTCAGTCCATTAGTTTAAAAAATTGCGATTTCAGTCCACTAGTTTCATTTTCGTAACCATTTCAGTCCACTAACTTAACTCCATCCATTTATTTTGTTAACTTTGGGTGAAATTATCAAATTACCCCTGCTAACTTAAAAAATTGTAATAAAAAAATTCTAAAAAATCTAAAAATCAAAAAAATTCCAAAAAATTCAAAAAAATCAAAAAAATTTTAAAAAATCATAAAAATTCTAAAAAATCCAAAAAAATTCTAAAAAATCCAAAATGTTTCATTAAATGTTTCGAACCCGAACCGTTTCGAGCTGAACCGTTTCGACGCGAACCGTTTCGACCCGTACCGTTTCGAGCCGAACCGTTTCGACGCGAACCGTTTCGACCCGTACCGTTTCGAGCTGAACCGTTTCGACGCGAACCGTTTCGACCCGTACCGTTTCGAGCCGAACCGTTTCGACGCGAACCGTTTCGACACGAACCGTTTCGAGCCGTACCGTTTCGAACCGTGTCGAAACGGTTCAGCTCGAAACGGTTCGGGTTCGAAACATTTAATGAAACGGTACGGGTCGAAACGGTTCGGCTCGAAACGGTTCGCGTCGAAACGGTTCGGCTCGAAACGGTACGGGTCGAAACGGTTCGCGTCGAAACGGTTCGGCTCGAAACGGTTCGGCTCGAAACGGTACGGGTCGAAACGGTTCGCGTCGAAACGGTTCGCGTCGAAACGGTACGGGTCGAAACGGTTCGCGTCGAAAGGGTTCGGCTCGAAACGGTACGGGTCGAAACGGTTCGCGTCGAAACGGTTCGGCTCGAAACGGTACGGGTCGAAACGGTTCGCGTCGAAACGGTTTGGCTCGAAACGGTACGGGTCGAAACGGTTCGTGTCGAAACGGTTCGCGTCGAAACATTTAATGAAACATTTTGGATTTTTTAGAATTTTTTTGGATTTTTTAGAATTTTTATGATTTTTTAAAAAAATTTTGATTTTTAGGTTTTTTGGAATTTTTTTGATTTTTTTGAATTTTTTTGAATTTTAGATTTTTTTGAATTTTTTTATTACCATTTGTTAAGTTAGCAGGGGTAATTTGGTAATTTCACCCAAAGTTAAAAAAATAAATGGATAGAGTTAAGTTAGTGGACTGAAATGGTTACGAAAATGAAACTAATGGACTGAAATCGCAATTTTTAAACTAATGGACTGAAACCGTTATTTTTGACAAACCTAAGGGACGAAAACAGTAATTAACTCTAAATATATCTGTAAAATGGTAGGTCGAGTGAACATTTAACAGTTAACACATGGACGTGTTCAGAAGAGCAATACGTTCTCTCACGTAAATCAATATCAACATTTTTTATACAATTAGGTGACAAATGCATTGTACTTGCATTATCACAATGATGCAATTGTAGCACAATACATAAGTAGATTATTTTAGCAACAACGTAGGTATGTAACACCTCGATACTCAGCTTCTACGCCATTTATGACCCTCGTTAGTTATGGCATTGGGATATTTCTATTCTCTTATTAAACCTAATAAAGTGTAAGTTTGTGTTCTTTCGCTTTTCCCGCAACTCATTGCGTTAAAGCAACACATATTTTTCATATCTATATATTCTTTGATCATCTTTTTTGCTTCTAGTTTAAATGTTTATAAACTCGATTTGCAAATTTTTAAGGACTCAACCACTCAATAGAGGTATCGATAAATAATCTATTTCAAGAAGGTTCAGTGTTATTAAAATAAAAATAATACATTCTATAGTTTTTTTTAACAACAAATGTTACTTTACTTTACTTTACACCAAATAAATGAAACAATCGTTTACAAATTCATGAAATCGTAATGCACATATCTGACTTCACAAGCTTTATGAAATAAAAACATTTCTTGACAACTAAGCAATGATAACTTTGATAGGCAAACAAATATAAAACATTAGTATATTATGGGTTTAATAAAATTTTATTAGACAAATAATGGTGCAGGTGAGTTGACCAGAGCCGGCCTTGGGCTTGTGCGGAAAGTGTCACCGCACGGGGCTCATAATATCAGAGTGCCCAAAATTGTTTAATAATATATATGTTATAAATATATAAATATTTTGTAGAAAACAAATATAGAAACTGGCTCTTTGGATCAATTGATGCATCTCTTGTCTATGCAACCATCGTTTCCTTATTCGAATCCCATAATCGTTATATTTTTTAAATACTTTTCTTAGGTTCCTCCATATTTTGTTTATGGGCCTCAAGTGGGCTGATTTTTGATTTAATAATGGGGGAACAGGGGAAACGCCCCTCACGAATTTCAAGCCGATGTTTTAGTCTCTAATTTTGATTTTCCACATATAAATTTGAGCGTCCATGAATTTGTAAGCTTTTTCTTTCTCAAACCATGTGTAGTGGTAACAACAAATAATGTCTGACCTATGAGTCGTTCCAACTCTAATTCTTCCTCGTCGTCTAAATTAATATTTAAATCAACGTTACGAGCATCTGAGGTTGGTGTGTCTGTGTCAACCGACGATGATGTTTTGGACCGCTTTGATTTACGTCTAACGCTAGACGTCATCGTCGGTACGTTTGTCCATTTGGGCCTTCCTCTTAAAAGCTCCCAACATCTTAACTAAGTGAAACTGCCTTTCGTAGCATTGTATTCTTCCAACGCTCTTGTTATAACATTAGCGTCATTTTGGCCGCTTTCCCTATTGTCCCAATTGCATTGAAAGACCTCTTGAAACTAATGACATTTTCAGTTGATATCGGTCCATTTGCTCGAAATGGAATCTTCTTTCCGGTAATCTTCTTCTTTCCCCATAGCTTTAAAGAACGTTTCACGAATCTTTTGCCAAAAAACCGGTAATGTTTGATAATTTGCTACAAAGAAACTCAAAAATTATAATGTAATATTTTACAAAATAATAATAATAATAATAATAATAATAATAATACTTTGGCCGAATAGATGTAAAAAAACAAATAACTTTTTAAAACACTTACCAACATTGGGGGCCTACGATATATCTAGCCACGCACGTGCCAACGCGTACTTCTCGTCTTTCGTCCATGCTAGGTAGTCTCCTTTTCGACGAGGAGCGGTTGCATTTTTTTTGTGAGACCTTTTCCCACGTTTGGATCCCTCGACAACGGGCTCGGGTTCGGGTTGTGTCTCCGGTACCGTTTCTATCTCCGGATAGGTATCTTGAGTAGACGGTTGCGAACCGCCCATGGTTTGAAAGGTTTGAGGAACTTGAAAGAATGGTTGGGAACCAGCCGATGCTAGTATTTGGGCGTACGCCAATACGTTAGGATCCATCTCTTGTAGGTTGAAGCTCGGTTGGGGTTGCGTGGTGTTCGGCCGATATGCATTTTTGTTACCGGGTCTCGAAGGCACACCGAATGGAGGTCGAAAGAGATTCATGATTGTGGGTGAAAAGTGGAGAAGTTTTTAGAAAATGGAGAGTGTAGGTGAAAAGTTTATAAAAAATGAATGAAAAGTAGGATTTAAATAGGGTTAAATGTTGAATTAAAAAAAATTAATTTTTAAATGATGTTACCGTTTCTCAACGGTAAAGATTCAAAATTTGAGCCGGGCACAAGCGTTGTTATAAGAACGCCATTAAAATTTTTTTGAAAAAACCGCCCTGGGGGACCGAAGGATGGGCGTTGTTGGGCGGGTTTGGGCAAAAAAACGCCCACTAATCACACGACTACGCTTGGTCTCATTTAACCATTTACATAAAAAAAAAACTTTACACGTTTAGTTAAATTCTTATTTTCTTTTATTTCTTATTTAACAATTTACAATATAAACCTAGTTTAACTCAATTTCTAGTTCTATTATTTTATTTGTATGAAATGGCTCGTGTTGCTAAACTAATTTTGGATACGTTTACACGTATTAGAGTTCTTTTTTGATTAAAGAATTCGAGTGTTAGTTCTTTTTGCTTGTCCGGAGGGTGTTGAAACTATTGTTAGGTGTATTAATGTATTTGTAACATAAAGCTCGAATTTATGGTTTTTAATCAATGCTAAATTTGAGTTGTGTATTCACTCTATGAACATAGATAATTGTGATAATTGATAAGTTTTCTTAACAATCCTGAAACTAATTGTGTTGATTTTCATACTAATCTTTTTAGACGATACTCTAACTCTATATTTCAATTGAAACATGTGATGTGCATATTAAAATTTTGGTTGTTGATTGTGAACTTTGAGATATAGAAAATGTCGTCAGATCCTGGAAACTTATTCACCGCTAGAATGTGTATGGAGAACCTCATGATTCGTTTAACTACTTAACATAGATTATTTTGCTGCAATAACTTTTCTTGTTTATTCTTATTACAACTATCGTTCTATTACCGATTATATGTACATATAAGTTATATTTAGGGGCCAATTTTTTTTTACTCGCATTAGGCCCAAAAATTCTTAAGAATTCTCAGGTACAGGTACGGCCCTGGAGTTGACTCAAGGTTTTCATAGATGCTTTAAGTAGTGTAAGACATAAAACTAGGAAATTATAATCGACAAGATTAAATTTTGAACATAACTATCCTAATATAGGTATTAATAGTTAATAATTTTTTTATATGATCGGGTGGTTCCGCTGGTGACACGATGATACTCCAGTGATCCGTCAATGATCCAAATTTGCCGTTAAAAAAATTTAATAATTATTATAATAAGAGCACCAACAACAACATTTTCGGCCTTTTGGATTGATTTTTTTGGGCCATGTAGATGATGCAATTGTGAAGAGTGAGTATTGAAGAGGAAATATGGGTAGGAGGTGGGCAATAATTTAGTTCTTGGGTTAGCGACCATGGTTAGTAGCAAATAGGACCAAGAAAGTCGGGAATGAGTATTGAGTAAAGATGTTCAAAGTCTGGTTCGGTTGGTTTTGAAAAAATGTTCTAGTACAAACAATCAACTATAATTTTGAAAAACAACAAAACAAAATGACCACATTAAATGTGTTAGATGAACCTCACAATTTAACGGATTGACGTTAGGGTTTATCATATACGACAGAATCTGAATCATCTAATTTTTTTTTTTTTTTTTTTTTTTTTTTTCATGCAGACATTTTTGGAAGTATACTTTACTTTAAGAATTAAGATGCTTTTCAGATTAGGCAAGTTTTAACTTCTAGAAGACGAGCTTTTATTTCAACTTTCCTTCCTCTTCACATTGGAATTCTACCCAAACCCCTTGCCGGTGAAGCCCAATCATCCCTCCTTGCATCGTCCTTGTATTCCAATCACCACACGCCAAAATTGGCCAAACGAAACGACCATTACCCCATCCTGGACCATGCGGACAACAGTCCCCTAATGGCGAATGTGAATTGCCCCTTCCGTTGTCAAAACCACCTTCGGTTAACTACCCGAAAACTCGTGTTTTTTTATGCATGATCTCATTATTTTGACAACTACATTTAATTATCACAAATAATATTTTTAATCCATAAAAAGATAATATATATATCATAGTTTTCTAGATGATAAACCTAAAAATAAATTATGTTTATCAAAAAACTATATGTAGTCTTTGTTAAAAAAATTTAATGAAATATAACTCCTCACAATATTCAAATTTTCTTTTAACGACAATTTAAAATATTCATCATCATTATACTTACTAAATTCCACCAATAGCAAAGATAAGGTAAGGCCTGAAGAGGGTAAGATGTAGACAACCTTACCTCTACCCCATAGGGATAGAGAGGCTGCTTCCAGTGAGACCCCCGGCACGATTGTAGTTTTGTATCAAGTCTTAGACCTAAGACACATAACACTCAAACAATGGGGAAATGGACTGATTGGTGCATGTACCCCCGTGTCTTTCAGCTATCAACGTCACCACATGATGCATGATTAACCATCGGCCGTTTTTAACGTTATTTTCACGAAATTAGTAAATAACGTTAAAGTTAGTACCATTTCAGTTTTGCCCCCTCCAGGCACACACAACACATATATACATTACATGTGGGGCAAGCAATTTAAAATATTCAAATGACCCCCTTTCTTCTTCACTCATCCGAAATTCGAAACCCTAATTTCCCCAATTGAGAAGCTTCATTCAGGTAATCACTTTCTTCACTCTCGATATCACTTTATTACCTTCTTACAATCATCTATTCATGCTCTACAATTTCTTATCTTCTTCTTTAACCGCCAAATTCTCGTATAATTGACGAATCATGTGAATAAAAGATCAAATTTGGCCTTATATCATTTGTGCGTTTGGATTTGATCTGAAATTTTAACGAATAGAATGATTTAGGTGTTTAAAGATGCAGCGAAATCCATTTTATGATGATTTAGGTTTAATATCGCAATTAAAAAGTCAAAGTGCGATTAGATATCTGTAACAGTGTGAGAATTTGATGATTTTTTATGTTTAATGTGTTAGTTCTGAGTTAATTGACTTTTTGATTTTGCATTGTTGTATATAGAATTATAGATATCTGTCAAATTGAAAATTGATTTACGAATTGAATGATGCTTGTGTTCATAGAGGCAGTAAAACCCATATTATGATGTATTAGGGTTGATATGTTACATTACAATTAAAATCAAAGTGCAATGTGAGATTTTGGAACAGTAAGAGGATTTCGTTGTTTTTGCTGCTTAATATCTTCGTTTTCAGCTAGTTTGCTTCTTGATTTATGCATTGTTGCATATTGATATTTGTCAAATTGTGATCTATTTTGACTTTTCTGGTCAAATTCTTCATGTTTATAATATTTATTTCATTAAAGGCTAACTGACATGGTAATCTGAGAACGACGATAATCTTCATGTCTAATTGTCATGTGTCTGCTTCACAGTTATTTTAAAATTTGCAGCAATTTCTTTCATAAGATTCGGGTTCTCATGGATCAAGATGCTGCACGCACCGCAAGGGAATCACTTGAGTTAGTCTTCCAGATGTCAAACATTCTTGACACAGGGTTAGACCGTCAAACCCTTTCGGTGCTCATTGCCCTCTGTGACCTCGGTGTAAACCCTGAGGCCCTTGCTGCAGTGGTCAAGGAGTTTCGTCGTGACCCGCCAATAACCTCCTCAACACCATCTAGTAACTAATGTTTATGTGAAGTCTTATGTTGTTTCAGAATTTCAGTTATATGTTTTTTCTGGTGTCATTATTAGTTGTTATTTGTTAACATGTTAAAACATTTAAACTGATTATATGACATGGAAGTTCTCAAATCCCTGCAGTTTCTATGTTTGTGTTAGACACTCACGTTTACACATACCTGCGTACGTACGTACACATATTACATATATTTCATACACACCTGGAGATATACTTACGTATGCGCAAGGCACAAGCTAACATTTTGTATGCCACGACATTTCTTGCATATAAGCGAACTGAGCGAACTTGTTAAGGGAATAAATGTGTTTACAAACTGTTCATGAATACTTAAACGAACAAAAACAGATGACCTTTCTGCATAATGGTTCAAAAACTGTTCGCTGAACGATCGGTGCGTTTGTGGCCCTACTTGCATACACAAATATTCGGTTGTTACAATCGAGGCTTGAGCAGGGGCAAGTTGCAGCTTATTGGATCAAAGACTATAAACGACAAGGTCCCTTGCCTACAGCCAACGTAATTCCTACAGCACCGTCTCACAATTTCAGTTAAGAGCTTGAAACCGATGCTAGTCTTAAGTGGTTTAAGGTTTGATTGTAGCTTCTGATGGATACCATAGAGGGGTTGTTATTTTGTAATTGTTTAAATGGTTGATAAAAAGAAGGAACACTTGTTCATATATATTGTTCTCTTTTGAATTTTGATTATAAATTTAAAGTTTTTTACATTTAATTTCATTTTTAGAAAAAAAAAAAAAAGTACCCATAACCGGTTAAAGTGGCATATGTTGAGTCGACACTGGTTGGGTCAACCTATTTCGACGAGTTGTGGTTGAAACGGTTTAAAAACAAAAGAAATGTGTTTGCGAGAATATTTCTTTTTAATTTTTAAGATTTGAATTTGGGACCATCCGTACAAAGAGTTAATAGAGTCACCCCACAAAATCTTATTTTCACATCATGTATACGGGCTATATAACGTTATACGACCCGACCCATATACAGGGTGTGGAAATAAGATTTTGAGGTGCCCGTATACATTGTTTACGACCACAGTATACGGGCCGTATAATGTTATACGGTCCGTATATATCGAGTGTTTTTGTTTTTTTGCTTGATTTGACGTAATATTCCTCAATACGCATGCGACTCGAAGTAAAATTCTTTGATTCGATGTAATATTCCTTGATACGCGTGCGACTGGAAGTAAGATTCCTTGATTCGACATTAGATTCTTCGATTCATTGTCGTGCGAGTTATTTGATTCGACGTAATGCTGGTGTAATTCCCAACGATTTTGGGTTTGGTGACTATGACGGAGATCCACCGCCGTTCGGTAGTGGAGAATCCCCGCCCGGTAGTGGAGGACCGTCGTCGTCTGGGGGTAAAGGTGACGACAAACCTAGTGAGTTTAAAACCGACCAGTTATAACATTTATTTTATATGTTTATTTGTCGCACGTTTAATAGAACTATTTTATAACCCCAAAGTGTTCCGTCAGAAATTCGATAGCATGGATGATTTGCTTAACTGGTGTAGAGTCATCGAACGCGACAACGGGTACGCCATAGTCATTAAATGCACGAACTATGAGAAAGCCAAGTATGGCTTATGTGCAATTGAGGCGGCCACCACAAGCAAACAACCACGGTTATACGTAGCGAATCCAGGAAACCCGGTTGCGAGTTCCAACTAATCAGGACATACAGAAAAAGGTTAAGAGTTTGGACTCTAAGGGTTGCAAAGCTAAACAGAACCATGAACCCTTTCTGTATCCTGAGGGACACCCGTCCCTAATGAAGCTGACTCCAGTGGAAAAGAGAATGGTGGGGCAGTTGACGCATCAGATTATGCGACCGCGAGACATTCCTTCGACCATTAAAAAACAGAACCCCGAGAATGTCTCAACAAGAAATACAATATACAATACGCAAGCGAAATTGGGTCGGAGGGAGCAAGTCAGCGAAACTCCAATGCAGATTCTTTTCAACCGGTTGAACAAATTGGGTTTGTTTTCTTCCACCGAACATCTAAAAAGGATGAAAGGCTACAAGATGTTTTCTTTATCCACCCGAAGTCGAACATGTTGTGGTGTGTCTTCCCGCATGTGTGCTTATAGACTCCACCTACAAGACGAACCAGTACAAAATGCCCCTCGTCTAGATTATTGGTGTCACACCTACATACCTCTCTTTTTGCATTGCCCATGCGTTCATAACAAACAAACAAGAGGAAAACTTCATGTGGGTGTTACAAAAGTTGAAAGATTCATTTGACAGTGCATTGGAACCTCGTGTAATAGTAACGGACAAAGACCTCATCCTCATGAATGCATCTGCAAGCGTGTTTCCGAACGCCAGTCATTCACATTGTCGGTGGCACATACAAGAAAATATCGCTAAATATTGCAAGCCATACATTAAAACGGAAACAAACTTGAATAAGTTTAAATACAAGTGAACAAGTTGGTCAAATCAACGAGCTATGATAGTTACAACTATTGGATCGTTCGTGACGTTTTCTTCTGTCGTTCTTCTCGTACGGTACGTTTCTAAGTCTTGTTCGTAGAATAGAATTTGTGATTCCGTAACTTGCTAGTTAGAGTATTGTGTAGCGTAGATCAGCGTAACGAGGATCGATTGTTTGAATGATTTTGAAAAAAAAAACTAAATTTTTAGTGTATACGATCGTAACAACGTATACGATTGTATACACTTTGAATATAAAGTGTATACAATCGTATAAACATGAATATTCACTTTTTTGTTTTGATTATGAGTCTGACAAAAATGTATGCTGATAAATTTGATAAATGTATACGGTACGTATCATACTTGTGCCAGTGGCAGAGCTTTTCTAAAATTTCATGGGGGAAGGAAAGTCATGGGACCCAATTTATGTATTGTATAAATATTTAGGAAAAATACTTGGGGGTGACGATCCTTATTTAATTTTAAATTTTCGGATGAAAAATCAAAAATTTTACAATTCTAATCGAAACATTTGGGGGGCGGGTGCACCCCCGGGTTTCAACTAAGCTCCGTCCCTGACTTGTGCGTATAATACTTGTACGTAGTATACGAGCCATGTATGGTATGTATAATACTTGTACGGACCGTATACGAGACGTATATAATACTTGTACATATCGTATATGAGCCGTATAATACTTGTACAGTGCCAATGGTCTATAGATCAAGTGGTGGAAGGCTTGCATTTCTCTTTGGAGATGCAGGTTCAACTCTCACTTGATGCAGAGTGAGACACTAGTGGACAATGATAGGAGACCCAGGGAAACTTGGGTTCGATCCTTGAGCCAAACGAGTTTTACCGGTAATTTCACCATCATGCCTACGAGCGGGTGGGTTACCGGATTTTCCTGAAATTGATGGTGGACTCGGGTTACTATCGGAGTACTCCATGTGGTCCAGCGGGTGCCCCGAAAGTGCTTGGGATTGATTATGTTGGCCGTTCAAAAAAAAGTTACCTGTATAGTAGTCGTATAATTCGACTTTGACCGTATAACATTATCTTGGCCGTATACACTTGTATATGGCCCGTATATAACGAAAAAAACAATCCATCCATTAAACTTTGTGCAACATTCTTGTATATGGGTCGTATAACCTTTTACGACCTTTATACATTTAAAGAATGTGAAAATTGTTGTGAAACTAGCCTAATAGCAAAAGGAATATAAAGAACAATATGGAGAAAGAGATTGATCTTATTGATTGAGGTGTATATTACAAGAGATACAAGAGACTATATATAATAGAGGAAAACTTGTGGAACAAGCCTAATCTATTTTAGGTATTGATAACCACATTAATAATAAATATATTCATAACACTCCCCCTTGGTTATCAACATAATACGCTTGATGCTGCCTCGTTAAAAACCTTGCTAGGAAAACCCGGTGGGACAAAACCATAGCTAAGGGAAAAAGAGTGCAGCGTGTAATGCGCATTATCTCCCCCTGATACTTCTGGATCAGGTACGTTGCCTCATTAAAAACCTTACTAAGAAAATCCAATGGGACAAACCTTAGTCAAGGGAAAAAGAGTGCAACTTGAATAAGTCTCCCCCTCATTTTAACATGTATCCTTTAATTGACGTGTGTCCATCTTCCTTGAAAGTCGAACAAAGCTTTTGTAGCTAATGATTTGTCACTCGATCCCTTAATGTGCAATCCTTTATGTTGAGCAATGTTGTATAATCTTCTAACGAGACTTTAGGTACCTCCTTTCAAAATATCATATATCCATGATTGTATTTTGTTACATTCCTGCATCTACAAGACTAACCAAACTTGTTTGATGGGTTAGTAAAATATAAGCAAATATCGTTTATACCTGGAATATTTCTTTGAACTCATTCTAATGTCTCTTTGTTTGACAAATGTTATATCATGACAATAAGCTCAAATGGAAGATATTATAACCATACATATCTAGCAAATCATATTAATGCACATATGCATAACTATGGTACTTTTAGACTGAAAATCTCTACTTTGGTACGAGATTAAAATAGTCATTCTTATAATAAGTGACTGAACAAACTTTAACATACATTAAGGTTGAGCTTTGTCTATACTAAAATGTCCTCATATCTTCTAGATGTAGTTTGATCGATGGATAAAAATACGATCACAAATATACTCGAACTGCAGGTTGAGTAGTAACTAGACTGTGCCATGGTCATTCAAATTTCCCCCTCTAAAAGCTTGACAGTTTCTCTCGATGGTGCCTAGACATCATCACTATAAACTACGATTATAGTGAACTTTAGGAGAGGACTTTTGATAAAGAGGGAAAATATTATCAAACTCATATTGCTCTTTATTAGAATATCTCATGAATTGTACAACACCCAACCTGACTATTTTATCCATACTATCTTTTAAAGTTTATAAAGATACATTCATGAGGTTTTGAAACCAATGCTTCAGGCATTTACCATCATTCACATATTACTTTTCATTTTGAACAACGTATGTGCATATACTTTTTTAGGAGTTTTGTTACATAAACCTCCTTATTGATTTTTATATTATATGCAAGGATGTCTTAAACACTTGCTTCATTTGTAAAATCCATATTGTACCATGCTTGTACACTGTACATTGAAATGCTATAATCACAAGGTACAAGTTTTCTATGTATGTTTATTGGTGCACAAGAATTACATCCATAAGATGTTTAAGTTAACCTTCTAAGCACTCAATTGCTTTAGGATACTCATGCGGAGTTCCAGTTATATTCAATTCGATAGTATATACATGAATTTGACAATTTAAATCCATCAAGGACTTTCATGTAAACTTTCAGTATCAAATATGATACATAACATTTCTAATACGCATGTCACTTCTCTCTTTATATTACCAGACTAATAAGATATTGGAAAGTCAATGCATCAACCGCTAGAGAATGTGTCTCCTCATCATCAATCATGAGTCTTTTCAAATATTTTGTGCCACCAATTTTGTCTTATATCACTTAATTCGTTTTCAATTCATGATTCACATAAAAGACCCATTTGTATCCAATATGTTTTACAACTTCAGTTGTACGAACTGTTGGTCCGAAAACTGTCCAATTTTAATAGAGAATTCAACACTGCCTCATTTGCTTCTTTCCATTTTGGCCAATCATTTCTCATAGGTAGATCTTAAATTTTGATCCTCATCATTTCAAGCGCTATATTAAATACAAAAGTATGACGACGTCGATTTTGGTTTGATTCCATATATTTCATAGACATGATACAATATAATGAGATATCTTTATTTTCAGGTACCTGAGGTTCTTCTAGAACCATCATGTCTAATGTCTCTTCAGGAGACCCTATTAATATAACCCCGACTTGACCATCTGATTTACTTGCTCCAACTTTCGAGGAATTTTATTATTGGAATCGATTAGTCTACCACGCATTAGACGTGCAATAGACCCATATCAAATATGTGGTTGTCCTTCTGGGACACTCATCTTAATTGGAGCATTAGCAGTTGGCATATGTAATATAAATCACCTCTTTAAGGTCAGTGAATGTGTCTGGTAATAGATTCGCTAATCTTTGTAAATGAGTTATTATCTGAACTTCTGGTTCACACTTTTAGTTTTTGAGGATTAATGATAATTCATACCAACTCATTTCTTTTCCAACTGCTTTTTATCTCCCCCTTATGTTGGGAATGTTAATCCATTGATATGGATATCAAATAATTGAGCCATAATTAAATATCTCGTCAATGGCTCTATTTATTATCATATATTCCCAACCACTTTTTAAGGTCCCATCTTTGTGCATCGTGGTGGATCAATTTCAATATATGTCGTACAACCAAAATCTTTGATAGGACATCTTTGGTTCCTGACAAAAAAACCAACGATATGGGGAGAAAGTATTATAACTTGTTGGCTTGATGTGAATTAAGGTTGCATGTAAAATAACATGTCCATAACATATGAACTTCTACTCTCATGATCATAGGTTTTGCAACCAATCATAGACGTTTAGCGATCGTCTCTACAAAACATGTATTCCAATGATAATCAATAATTGGGAATCTATTCACTATTACGTTATAGCTGAAATAAATATGTCAATCTGAATAATATTCTTGTGATCACATTAGCTAACCCATAATCACACAAACTTTAGGTTGTGGATTTAATAACCATTTAGACGATGCATCGATTTAAAACACTAAATGGTATCATGTTTGGGATATGCATATCCTTTAATCACTTCTAGAATATTTAGGGATTCTTACCCTACTTTGATGTCACACCCCGATTTCCACGTGTCACCGGTGGGCCCGGTGGGGAGTATCGTGACGTGGTTGGCAACATAATAGTCAAACAACACAATATTTAATATGCACAGCGGAAGCAAATGAAAGATATAATTCAACCGAATATAATATTGTAATATCAAATATCACAACTGTCGATTGTTTATCCACAGACGGATCGAAATAAATAGGAAACAGTAGTTCAACAGACGATAGGCATCTTAAGCTTGCGAGACTCTTTATTGATGCTAAGGAGAAATATCCAGCCAATTACGCTTAGTACCCGCATTTAATCTTTTTGGGAAAATACGTCAGTTTACACTGGTAAATACAATCAACTGACTCATTTTAGAAAATGATTGAAAATTTATTTGGATGCACGTGGCATAAACATTTTATAACTTGGGAGAATTATTTAAATATATAATCTTGTGAACCAATTACATGTTCCTTATGCGTTCAGTAGCCCGGACGTACCGGGTTAAAGATCAATAGACACACCACATCAACTATTTATGCACTGACGAGTGTACGCCTACACTCCGCGCTTAGGTCGTGGCCATTTCGTAAAATGATGCCAAGGATATCCGGGACATGGTCATTAACCCCCCAAAGGCTTTTAAGTAAACAAAACTGTTTAAACGGCCCGATCAAATTATTCAATTAACCACCAAACGATGGAAGATTTGATGCCCGACCAAGCGGTATTTTATATACCGTAACCCAAGCCCGTATAGGGAAAATAAGTTAAAAGTATTTACCTGAGCAAAGTAATAATCACAATAAGCAAATGCAACTAGCTTTTACTGGTCCTCCTAATCTGGAACGAAGGTTTATAATAACCTATTAGAATCCTAACGGGTCTTTAGTTAAGCTTAAGCTTAGACCGGTTAGTTTCAAAGATACGGTTCGTACGCACTATTAAGCGAAGACCGGATAGAACGTGATTTAGACCTGACAAGTTTGAAGACTTGTTTAATATGGGTGCATTATACACATTCTGGATTTCGAGATAAAACCGATAAGGTTTGACCCGTTTCGGCTAATTTATGCAAACTAGTTACATAAACCGAACCGAACGCGTAATAAGCGTAACGGGTATTCATGAGAGCCATATACAGGTTTCCTAAGTTAATATGCTTCGAATATGTTGTGACATCAGTAAGATGTCTTTTATTATGCCCGAAACGAATTTAAACACAAACTATGCCCCGTAGGGGTAGTTTGGTCATTTAAAAGATTATAAAAGAGTTTAAGTATTTACCTGAGTTACAGGTCTGATATAATCAGCAAAAATACTTAGTTTGATAAGTTATAACAGTAGGGTAAAGTATATATGTGAAATTTATCAATTATAACCAACTATGCACCGTAGGGGCATTTTGGTAATTTCACATAAGCCGAAAATCTCAAAACTGAAGTCTGAGTTAAACAACTTTTGCTTACTGTTAAAATATTATAATTTACCTAAAATATCAGTAGGTATCACCCTTGTATGTTTAAAAATAGTCTTAGTACATACTATGCGCTAAAAACGCTTAATAAGGCGATTAGAAGCCGTTTCCGGGTTCTATATATAAAGCTGATATTTTTATTATTCCAGAAGGCTTAAAATAATTTATTTATCATATGTAATCAGTATCAAAAGGTTTGGAGTCAATTCGATATGTAAAACTCATTTTATAGTCCGTAAGGGCAAAACCGACAATTACCGGATTAAGCCTATGACTATAAGTTATGCTCAGCCTAAAATTAATTAAAAATCTTCAAAAATCCCAAAATAATATATCACATCATTGGGTAAAGAGTTTGATATCAAAAAGTGAGTTTAAATAGGCTATACGCTAATTACGCCGTTTAATTAACATAAATCTTTCAATTTACGCTAATGAGCATAACTCTCAACCTACACCTCCAATTGATGTCAAATTTTGGGTGAAAGTTTATATATCAGTAACTAAAGTTTCTACTCTTTTACATTTGCAAAAATCACTTCTTAAGGTGAAAAGGGCATAATGGTCTACATATGAGCAATTAACGGAATCATGCGTATTAATTGGTTAACTAATGAACCATGGTGTATAATCACAGAGGGTTATACTAGCATGTAACCTGGTCCAAATGAAGCTCTAAGTTATTTCTAAAACATACCATAACGGGTCAGAACTGAAGTCAAAGCAAAAGTCAAAGCTTTGCGACTTTCGGTTCCGAACCGGGTCTAAACAGGAAATTGTCGGGTTGAACATGTTTAGACACGTTCTTACACTAATTACCAATTTATATTAATGATCAAACAGGTTGTATGTGTTCTACATTGCTAATCATGCATAAATTAGAAACTAAGTATCTTGTTGACTTTTTATTAACAAGTTTGACCCGACATTTGACCTAGTTAGAGTGGGAATCAGGGGAACCCTTTTAAGGGTTTATTACCCACATAATTACCAACTTATAACTACTTTCAATTCGACTAATCACTGAACCATTAGTGATTAATCGTTAAGTCAACCGTTAATTACAACGGTTTGACTTTTAAGCTAAAACTAAGAAAAAACTTAACTAAGAAAGGTTAAGCATACTTACTGAAGTCCTAAGATTGATTAGTGATCACTTGAGAGAAGTCTTGAGCTCCAGAAATGATCAGGAATGCAAGAGAAAGGTGTGAAGAACTTGTTGCAACTTAGTGGCTTTATATAGTGTTTAAATCACCATAGATTGTTGACATCTAAGTCTACAACTGACCACAATTCATCCACAAGTGTCCCTAAGTGTCTAGGGGTAGTTTAGGGGTCGTCCAATATGAGGAAACTCGGATAAAAGTCAATTACAATGGCAAGGGCAGACAAGAAACCAAAGAATTCGGATCAGACAGGCCTAGGCGTGACGCGAAGGACCCCCCCTTGGGCCTCGCGTCGCGCGAAGCCTTCCTGCACCAAATCAAATGTTTAGATTTTTATGTTTTGATCCTTGGCTCTTCAAACTTTGCTTAGACTTCATTTCTTGCATTATGAACCCTCCTATTTGACATATAAGGGCTCCAAGACATATACCCATTTTGTTTAGTCCTCGGTTAACTTTATTGTCACCCGAAAAGTCCTAAACTTCATCGTTTACGCTTTTAACCCCTCGCACACGAATTTGATCATAACTTTCTCATACGATCCATGATTTAACCCATGTAATTTGTAATCTCTCACTTTCTTTCATATTTAGCTTCGTATGATCCATGATTTATTCGTTTGAAGGTATGAGCATCATGTAGGGTTAATGTACAATGTATTTATTCACTGTTGACATTTAGAACTCCTATATTTACAAACTTTTCATGATTGTCAACTTTAATCCTTTTATAACATTCTTTCACACGTTCAAACACATGACACGTGTCAACACATTATAGGACGTGAATTTTCGAGGTGTTACATCCTCACCCCCTTAAAAGAAATCTCGACCTCGAGATTTACTGAAATAAATAAGGGTACTTTTCTTTCATCGTGGACTCAACCTCCCACGTGTATTAGGGACCTCTACGGGCATCCCATTTTACCTTTACAATAGGCACATGCTTCCTTCGAAGCTTCTTAACCTGTCAATCTTCAATCGACAATGGTTTTTCCACAAATTTTAAGCTCTCATCTATATGCACATCTGTATGTGGTATAACCAGTGATTCATCAGCGAAGCACTTCTTCAGATTGCAGATGTGGAACACATTGTGAATTCCACTGAGCTCTTCTGGTAAGTTTAACTTATAGGCAACTGACCCGACACGTTCGATGACCTCGAAAGGTCCTATGTATCTCGGGCTTAGCTTGCCTTTCTTACCAAATCGCATCACCCCCTTCCACGGTGATACTTTAAGCAACACTTTGTCACCTACTTCGAAGTGAAAAGCTTTACGCTTTGGATCTGCGTAACTCTTCTGCCTATCTCGGGCAGCTTTGAGACGGTCACAAATCTGGACAATCTTGTCCGTCGTTTCAAAGACTATCTCTGGTCCTGATAATTGGACATCTCCAACTTCCGCCCAACAAACGGGCGTTCTACACTTTCTACCGTATAAGGCCTCGAAAGGCGCAGCCTTAATGCTGGTATGGTAGCTATTGTTATAGGAGAACTCAATCAATGGTAGGTGGTTATCCCAACTACCACCTAAATCAATTACACATGCACGTAGCATGTCTTCCAATGTTTGGATGGTACGCTCACTCTGTCCCTCAGTCTGAGGGTGGTAAGCCGTACTGAAGTTTAAACGCGTGCCCAAAGATTGCTGGAAACTTTTCCAAAAATGTGACGTGTATCTAGTATCTCTGTCAGAGATAATAGACACAGGTATGCCATGTAAGGCTACAATCTTATCCACGTATAATTGGGCTAGCATGTCGGAGCTATAAGTCTCCTTAATGGGTAGGAAATGTGCTGACTTAGTCAGTCTATCAACTATAACCCATATTGTATCATTTCCTTTCCTTGTCTTAGGTAACTTGGTGATAAAATCCATAGTTACCATTTCCCACTTCCAAGTGGGAAGTTCAGGCTGTTGTAGCAAGCCTGACGGCTTTTGATGTTCTGCTTTGACTTGCGCACAAGTCAAGCACTTAGCTACATAGGCAGCTACAGACTTTTTCAAGCCTATCCACCAATAATTTGCCCTTAGATCCTGGTACATCTTATCAGCTCCAGGATGAACGGAATATTTAGAACTATGGGCTTCCTGGAGGATAACATCTCGAAGTCCTCCATAAATTGGAACCCATATTCGTCCATTCAATCTCAGAATTCCGTCTTTGCCAAGAGATAACTGCTCCTCAGTTACTCCTAGCTTTTCGTTAAGATAGTTAGCTTCCAACACAGCTTCCTTCTGTGCAGCTAACAACCTTTCATTCAAACTGTTCTTTATTTCAATGCTCTTGGCATTGATTCTGATGGGTTTCACCCTTTCCTTTCGGCTCAGGGCATCAGCGACTACATTCGCCTTGCCGGGATGGTATCTGATTTCACAATCATAATCAGTCAAAGTCTCCATCCACCGGCGCTGCCTCATGTTTAAATCCTTCTGATTAAACAGATGTTGAAGACTCTTGTGATCAGAATAGATCACACACTTGATACCATACAAATAATGTCTCCACAGTTTTAGTGCAAATACAACGGCACCCAACTCCAAGTCATGGGTGGTGTAATTCTTTTCGTGCACCTTTAACTGTCTTGAAGCGTAGGCAATAACTTTGCCTTTCTGCATAAGCACACACCCCATGCCAGTGTGTGATGCATCGCAGTAAACTATGAATTCTTCGGTACCTTCAGGCAATGTCAGTACAGGAGCGTTGCTCAACTTTTGCTTCAGAATATCAAAAGATTCTTGCTGCTTCGGTCCCCAGTCGAACTTAACCTTCTTCCTAGTCAAGGAAGTTAGGGGTGCAGCAATCCTTGAAAAATTTTCAATGAAACGCCTATAATATCCCGCCAAGCCTAGAAAGCTACGAATTTCTGTAGGCGTTTTCGGCTCTTGCCAGTTCATAACTGCTTCAACCTTAGCGGGATCCACTTGGATACCACGCTCACTAACCATATGTCCAAGGAATTGGACTTCTCGAAGCCAAAACTCACACTTGGAAAATTTGGCGTAGAGTTTCTCGTGATGTAGAAGTTTAAGAATACAGCGAAGGTGTTTCTCATGGTCAGCTTGGTTCTTAGAATAAATGAGAATGTCGTCGATGAAAACGATGACGAATTTATCTAAGTACGGCTTGCAAACGCGATTCATGAGATCCATGAACGCGGCCGGTGCATTAGTGAGCCCAAAAGGCATCACTAGGAACTCGTAATGACCATAACGAGTCCTAAATGCAGTTTTGTGTACGTCTTCATCTCTAACCTTTAGTTGATGGTAGCCTGACCTCAAGTCAATCTTCGAGAAATAACTTGCCCCTTGTAGCTGATCGAACAGATCGTCGATTCTGGGCAATGGATACCTATTCTTTATTGTGACCTTATTAAGTTCACGGTAATCGATGCACAGACGCATCGATCCATCCTTCTTCTTGACAAACAAGACTGGTGCTCCCCAAGGAGACGAACTAGGTTTAATGAAACCTTTAGCTAGCAATTCATCCAGTTGTGTCCTTAATTCCTTCATCTCCGTGGGTGCCAACCTATAAGGTGCTCTAGCAACTGGTGTTGCTCCATGGATGATGTCAATTCTGAATTCGACTTGTCTATCTGGTGGTAAACCAGGTAGTTCTTCAGGAAAAACTTCTGGGTATTCAGAAATGATGGGGATGTCTTCTATCTTCGGTTTAGGCTCATCAATAATCACTTGTGCCATGTAGATGAAACAACCCTTCATTAAACACTTGGAAGCCTTGAGCATAGTCACTTGCTCAGGCAGTCCATACTGGGTATCTCCCCGAATGGTAAGTGATTCACCAGACGGAGTCTTTATCACCACTTGTTTCTTGTTGCAGACAATTTGGGCCTGGTTATGAGATAACCACTCCATACCCAAAACTATGTCAAAACCAGCTAACTTAAATGGAAGTAGGGACAGAGGAAAAGAATGGTTCTTAATGGATATAACACATCCATCTAACACAGTAGAGACGGTTTCTAGGGTGCCATCTGCTAACTCCACCTCATAATTCACACTTAAGGTTTTGACAGGTAATTTCAGCAATTCACAAAACTTATTATCTACGAAAGACTTATCAGCGCCTGAATCAAAAAGTACTCTTGCATAGACATCATTTACAAGGAAAGTACCTGTGATTACGTTGTCGTCTAGAACTGCTTCATTTGCATCCATTCTGAAGACTCTAGCATTAGTCTTCTTGACTTCTTCAGGCTTCTTGGCGTATTTAGGGCAGTTGGTTTTAATGTGCCCCTTCTCATTGCAACTGTAGCATGTTGCATCCTTCAGCTTTTTGCAATCCAAGGTCTTGTGGTCCTTGGACTTGCATATACCACAAGCAAAGGTTTTTGACTGAGTCTGCGAGTTCGACTCGAGTCTGCACTTTCCAAAGTGCTGTTTCTTGCAAATCTTGCACTTGGGCTTCTCACCAGACTGATGCCCATCTTTCCTTGACTCAGACCCCTTCTTGTTGTCACCGTTTCCACGGTGCTTCTTGCTCGACCTCCGTGAATTATCATCTTCACGGTTTCTCTTCTCAGCATCTTTGTTCCTCAGCGATCTTTTCCTGACAGCATCCAGAGTGAGGGACAAAGATATGTCAGCTACAGATCTAAAAGTAGCTGGCCGAGAGGCCTTTACGCTTGCCTTTATCTCGGGGGCTAAACCACCGATAAAACGAGCCATTCTTTTTGGTTCCGGGGTCACCAGATACGGAACCAACCGGGACATTGTGTTGAAGCTCGTGAGGTAAGCTTGACAGTCAAGGTTTGTCATCACCAATGATAGAAAATCAGACTCTATCTTCTCCACCTCATGCTGAGGGCAGTAATTTTCCTTGATAAGGGCAACAAATTGCTCCCAAGACATGTTGTACAATGGGATTTTCCCGGTGGCTTGAATCAGTGATCTCCCCCAGGCTAAAGCCTCGCCTTTAAAAGATTGCGACACAAACTTGACTATATCCCTCTCAGCGCACCCGCTGATATCCACTACTGTATCCATCTCATCTAACCACGTCATGCAGTCAATGGCTCCCTTTTCCCCAGTAAAGTCCCTGGGTTTACATGAGACAAAGTATTTATAGGAGCAACCCTTAGTATGGGGTTCTTGATTTAGTACAACCTGCTGAGATGGAGCACTGTGGTGGTTTGAGGAAAGTCTATCATCATCTTTCTTGGGTTCTTCCTTTTTGGAAGGTGGCTTCGAATGCGGCGTAGAGAGGGTCCTACTTCGAGTCCCACTATACTCTTCGTACTGCCGTTCTAAGGCTTTTGTAACTGTGTCGTCTACCAACGCTTTCAATTCAGCACCCGTTAAATTAATTCAGGCGTTATCATTATTCTCCACTGGGTGACTATTTATCTCATCTGAGTCAGCCATTTTAATTGAACCGTTACATAAAACAAGGACAATAGTTTATTTGGGAGTTTATTATGGAATTGTCTTTTATGGCAATTCATTAACCATGGTAACAGAGACCATATTTGGTTAATTTATTAATCACATTTATTTAGGATTTCTATTATAATTTATCCTAATTATAAAACAATAATAGTTTTATTAGTGGCACAAAAGGCCTAGTCACAAGGACATTTATAAATTATAAGCTATGATTTCAGAGAATCAAAGCTTTTAAGGCTCGAACCTAGTTCGTTACCTTTTTCGGACAGGGAGTCATAGCTACCGCTGTCTTTTGGCTCATGTAGAAATGAGCCTGGCCCGTAGGCATTATATTACCACGTATGGTCAAAATATGATCATCCAAATTGATGATTTAAACCCATGATTCAGAGATCATTATATTGGGTTAGGAATCCTTTGAAGAATCCATAAAAATAAGAAAGACGTGTGTGATTTTTAACGAATCACGTCTGCCAGAAGTGTTAACACGTTTACAGATGTTAACAGGGATTTGAATCTTTTAAACCGGTCTTACCATCATGGCCAGGTCTTCATAATGACACTCAGGCTAGGTTTCACTCTTAAGATTCTTATTCAATATTTAAATCGGCAGATTATTATCAAAAGGAATAATTTTGATTTATTTATTTCATATATAATATTTATGCATATAATAGCAAAAAGTGAAATTTTTAAATTAAACATTCCATTAATTATTAATAGGTTACACGTCGCCCTAAACGGGACTTTTTTAACAAAGCAATATACCCACGCAGGGGTCAAACAACATACTAGTCCACGCGGGGACTTAAACAAACATCATACCCTCGTAGGGGTTAATAGAAAGATAGACCCACGCAGGGGTCAAAACAAACAAACATACATACCCACGCAGGGGCTAATACAGCAAGAAAGGCCCACGCAGGGGCTCAAATGATACAAGGAAATTACAACAATAGTGGAAGGATTCAATGGTCCTTCTTGCTCTTCCCTTTTATTAGGCTTGTCAATCCTTGGAAGAAAGTCTGTCGCTCCCTGCGATCGCGGTGAAAGTCTCGCTCAACCTGGTCCAGTCTCTGAAGAATTTCCTCCCGTTCTGGGGGAGAAAACCGTGGCGGCTGCGATTGCGTCCGTATAATAGGTCTGGCAGGTATCTAGTACCCCTGGGTTGGGTACCCTGCTCCCCAAGGAGCTCCATACGGTCTTTCAGGGTTAATGGCGTTGTAATTGGACGCTACCATGTATTGGTCGGCTTCAGCGTAACCGTAGTTGGTGTGAGTCGGCGGCCCAAACGGGTTGTACATCATAGAACCCGTGTATGCTGGTATCGGGTTATCAAAATCTATCGGTGGTGGTTGCTGTGCAACTGGGTTCGATGGTCCACCCATTTGAGGATCTTCTTGAAGCGGCGGGTAATGACTGCCACTTGATTGGCGTGGGGAACTAAAATGGAAATCCCCCGCTCGCGCAGACATACGTGTGCCTGTTCTCCTACGCCTCGGCGGTTGTGGAGGTGCCGGCTGAAATGGTAGCGGAGGAGGTGGTGGCGTGACTGCCACAAAACGTGGATCCTCTGAGGGATCTTCCTGCTGTTGGTGAGGTGATGAATGGTGCGAGGGTGTGAAGTACCACTCATGCTGAGTAAACCTCGCCTGAAAGCTGTCTGGACCACCGTAGGGTGATCCGTGAAAAGAAGAGCCATCCGAAATCTCAATGGGATGGTTCGGTGTACCACTGGCAGGTTCGACGGGATCCGTGTCCTCGTCCATATCCTCCGCATGATCGCCAGAGAAATGATCCTCTGGCCCCAATGGGTTAAAACCCACTGGCTCTTGTATGTAGTTGGCCGGGTTAAACCGGCCCCTGAAGACAGGTGTAGGGTCTCCAAAAGAATGGTGCGATAAAGATCGTTGTAGAGGTATGTAGGAAGGTTGTGGGTTATTGGGCTCATTTTCCGAGTGTGGCCCATATGAGTTATGAACGGGAGGTGTCGAACTGTGCGAAACCGACCGTCTTGCCGGCTCGAAAAGGTTCCTCCGGTTCTGTCGAGGATCGTCGTTCTCGGTGGTAGAAGGAGCTCGCATATGCGATGGTCCTGCCTCGTCATCATTGGGGGCGGTGATTGGCCCCTTGCCTCTTCCTCTACGTCTAAAGAATCTTGGTGGCATTTTTAATCCTGTCAATATAGCATGAGATAACAAAAACCATATATAAAATAAAGGACAAAACAAAACCAAACAAAGTAGAATTTGTCCTATGTTATTTGTCTAGACTCGAAAGTTTTCGAAATGTGCAATTGTGTAACTAAGATTAAACACAAAAGGCTAGTGTTTAATTCACTCAGTTTTCGGCTCTGATACCAACCTGTCACACCCCGATTTCCACGTGTCATCGGTGGGCCCGGTGGGGAGTATCGTGACGTGGTTGGCAACATAATAGTCAAACAACACAATATTTAATATGCACAGCGGAAGCAAATGAAAGATATAATTCAACCGAATATAATATTGTAATATCAAATATCACAACTGTCGATTGTTTATCCACAGACGGGTCGAAATAAATAGGAAACAGTAGTTCAACAGACGATAGGCATCTTAAGCTTGCGAGACTCTTTATTGATGCTAAGGAGAAATATCCAGCCAATTACGCTTAGTACCTGCATTTAATCTTTTTGGGAAAATACGTCAGTTTACACTGGTAAATACAATCAACTGACTCATTTTAGAAAATGATTGAAAATTTATTTGGATGCACGTGGCATAAACATTTTATAACTTGGGAGAATTATTTAAATATATAATCTTGTGAACCAATTACATGTTCCTTATGCGTTCAGTAGCCCGGACGTACCGGGTTAAAGATCAATAGATACACCACATCAACTATTTATGCACTGACGAGTGTACGCCTACACTCCGCGCTTAGGTCGTGGCCATTTCGTAAAATGATGCCAAGGATATCCGGGACATGGTCATTAACCCCCCAAAGGATTTTAAGAAAACAAAACTGTTTAAACGGGCCGATCAAATTATTCAATTAACCACCAAACGATGGAAGATTTGATGCCCGACCAAGCGGTATTTTATATACCGTAACCCAAGCCCGTATAGGGAAAATAAGTTAAAAGTATTTACATGATCACAATAAGCAAATGCAACTAGCTTTTACTGGTCCTCCTAATCTGGAACGAAGGTTTATAATAACCTATTAGAATCCTAACGGGTCTTTAGTTAAGCTTAAGCTTAGACCGGTTAGTTTCAAAGATACGGTTCGTACGCACTATTAAGCGAAGACCAGATAGAACGTGATTTAGACCCGAAAAGTTTGAAGACTTGTTTAATATGGGTACATTATACACATTCTGGATTTCGAGATAAAACCGATAAGGTTTGACCCGTTTCGGCTAATTTATACAAACTAGTTACATAAACCGAACCGAACGCGTAATAAGCGTAACGGGTATTCATGAGAGCCATATACAGGTTTCCTAAGTTAATATGCTCCGAATATGTTGTGACATCAGTAAGATGTCTTTTATTATGCCCGAAACGAATTTAAACACAAACTATGCCCCGTAGGGGTAGTTTGGTCATTTAAAAGATTATAAAAGAGTTTAAGTATTTAACTGAGTTACAGGTCTGATATAATTAGCAAAAATACTTAGTTTGATAAGTTATAACAGTAGGGTAAAGTATATATGTGAAATTTATCAATTATAACCAACTATGCACCGTAGGGGCATTTTGGTAATTTCACATAAGCCGAAAATCTCAAAACTGAAGTCTGAGTTAAACAACTTTTGCTTACTGTTAAAATATTATAATTTACCTAAAATATCAGTAGGTATCACCCTTGTATGTTTAAAAATAGTCTTAGTACATACTATGCGCTAAAAACGCTTAATAAGGCGATTAGAAGCCGTTTCCGGGTTCTATATATAAAGCTGATATTTTTATTATTCCAGAAGGCTTAAAATAATTTATTTATCATATGTAATCAGTAGCAAAAGGTTTGGAGTCAATTCGATATGTAAAACTCATTTTATAGTCCGTAAGGGCAAAACCGACAATTACCGGATTAAGCCTATGACTATAAGTTATGCTCAGCCTAAAATTAATTAAAAATCTTCAAAAATCCCAAAATAATATATCACATCAGTGGGTAAAGAGTTTGATATCAAAATGTGAGTTTAAATAGGCTATACGCTAATTACGCCGTTTAATTAACATAAAGCTTTCTTACACTAATTACCAAGTTATATTAATGATCAAACAGGTTGTATGTGTTCTACATTGCTAATCATGCATAAATTAGAAACTAAGTATCCTGTTGACTTTTTATTAACAAGTTTGACCCGACATTTGACCTAGTTAGAGTGGGAATCAGGGGGAACCCTTTTAAGGGTTTATTACCCACATAATTACCAACTTATAACTACTTTCAATTCGACTAATCACTGAACCATTAGTGATTAATCGTTAAGTCAACCGTTAATTACGACGGTTTGACTTTTAAGCTAAAACTAAGCAAAAACTTAACTAAGAAAGGTTAAGCATACTTACTGAAGTCCTAAGCTTGATTAGTGATCACTTGAGAGAAGTCTTGAGCTCCAGAAATGATCAGGAATGCAAGAGAAAGGTGTGAAGAACTTGTTGCAACTTAGTGGCTTTATATAGTGTTTAAATCACCATAGATTGTTGACATCTAAGTCTACAACTGACCACAATTCATCCACAAGTGTCCCTAAGTGTCTAGGGGTTGTTTAGGGGTCGTCCAATATGAGGAAACTCGGATAAAAGTCGATTACAATGGCAAGGGCAGACAAGAAACCAAAGAATTCGGATCAGACAGGCCTAGGCGTGACGCGAAGGACCCCCCCTTGGGCCTCGCGTCGCGCGAAGCCTTCCTGCACCAAATCAAATGTTTAGATTTTTATGTTTTGATCCTTGGCTCTTCAAACTTTGCTTAGACTTCATTTCTTTCATTATGAACCCTCCTATTTGACATATAAGGGCTCCAAGACATATACCCATTTTGTTTAGTCCTCGGTTAACTTTATTGTCACCCGAAAAGTCCTAAACTTCATCGTTGACGCTTTTAACCCCTCGCACACGAATTTGATCATAACTTTCTCATACGATAACGAAACTTTATGAAATTTATATTGTGCATTTTAGTGAGTATAATTAACCGTTACAAAGCTTCGGGTTTGTCAAAAGGTCACTCAGAGGTATAACTTAAACATGTCGACACATTTAACCCCTGTAATTTGTAATCTCTCACTTTCTTTCATATTTAGCTTCGTATGATCCATGATTTATTCGTTTGAAGGTATGAGCATCATGTAGGGTTAATGTACAATGTATTTATTCACTGTTGACATTTAGAACTCGTATATTTACATTCTTTTCATGATTGTCAACTTTAATCCTTTTATAACATTCTTTCACACGTTCAAACACATGACACGTGTCAACACATTATCGGACGTGAATTTTTGAGGTGTTACATTTGATTGGTGAATCATTAGTTTCCCTTGAGAGCAAAGCTGACAAGTTTAATTGTCAGCAAGAATCTTTTGATTCTTCGTTAAGTTTCACAATATCATCGACTCGGTGTGGTCTAACCGGTCATGCCAACTAATTAAATAATTATGATCCATCTGGTTTATGATCGTATTTGTATTACTTACATAGTTACACGTATGTAATACCAAACTTTAGATACGAGAGAGTGTCATGTAACTTTATAGTTCAACTATCATGTTATATTGTCACTCCTTAGTTTGACACTTTTAGTGGTCCATCTCATTATTAACATGACCATTTACAATTCTAAATGGTCGATCTAATTATTACAACTTCCTCAATATGTCCATAATCACTACCTTTACAATGATTAATATGTAATCATATTCACTTCAGGGAATGAGATAGAATCTAAAAACTTTTATGAATTCTCATCCTTTACTCAGTCCCACGAGTATGAAATCATTTCAAACTATCATACTCCTTAATAATATTCCTACTTCAATAGCATATCTTAGGTATGACAAATGGAAATCTTTTGTCTATTTTTTTATTGTAAACAACCCTCTTTCCATATAATATAAATTGAGATATATATATTTACATGACCGAGCCATATGTGATTTCCTGGTCTAAAATCATATAAGATTCTACAAACTGATAATGAGATTTAGCGAGTATGACAATTTGCGTGTCATATCTAACCATATGTATACTCTTTCTTGAGAGTGACAATAAACCACAACTTTGGTTTAATTATTCTATTGCATACTATCTATACACATATATAGCATATTAAATACAATTAATACATGAAAAGATAACGTTATAACATGTCACCTTATAAAACGAGTTATAATAAAACTTTAGGAAGTAATATTTTTTTTCAACACTTATAAACAAATATATATATATAGTTTATGTGCTAACATACCATAGTGTACGTAACTAATGACAAGTATATCTTATATACAAATATTTGTTACTCTATGTTTAAACATAAACAAATATCTTTATCACCTTCCCAAAATATGATTATTTGTTACTTTCAAATAAGTCTTTCTTTATAATAATATTTTTTTTTATCAATTTCCACACATAAAAGGATATCGAGCGGTGTCTAGGAAATTTAGAAAAAATATCTTTTATCACATAAATATTTTATATAAAGATATAAACATATATAACATCTTATACTTATACAAAGAGTCATGATATATCTTTTATCACATAAATATTTTATATAAAGATATAAACATATATAACATCTTATACTTATACAAAGAGTCATGATGTATGATATACGACAAACACCCGTTTCTTAAAACCAAAATAAAGTATGTGCATTCACAAACACAGAATATAAAGCACAATATAAATTACTTTCAATCATAAATTCATAACCATTTGTCCCAATTTCCATAAAAAAAATATTATGTTTGAATGTGCATGTTAAAAGTATTAAAAATAACGATTATTTTTAGTATTTCTTTTTATGTACATCAATAAATTTACTCAATTTAATTTCATAGACACATAGTTGCTTCTATCAATCTATCAAAAGTTTTTATGTTACTTATTCAAAGAAGAAAATATATAATCACAATCAATTCTTTAACAGAGCTTATTTAATTTCAAAACGATCATAAATCAGGATAGTAAAATAAAAACTCGATGCCTATCATTATGAAGCAATAATTGTGATATATAATCATAATTCCAACATCATCATACCACATTAATACTAATTGAATATCAGTTTATACCATGAATTTGTTTTGTTTTTCAACAAAAGCATATTAATCAAAACAATTAATATTTAATTCAATATCACCAAGGAGTATCACTGTATATATTTTATATATATACCAGAGATGAAGGAACTTTTAGTGAGATGAAAGAACTTAAATTAAAAAAAAAAGATTAACTATATTTTCTACATGGAACTTTTAGTTTATAAATCAACAAAAGTTTAAATTTACTCGGCAATATATAATAAGACAAAAAAATAATGATCAAAATAATTTAAAATATAATATAGTCCTTATCTCAGTAAACTATTTCCACCTCCCATTAAAACAAAAACGACTTTAATATACGCATATAACAATTAATTTATCTCATCTTAGAATAGTTTTGAATGGTTACCTGAATCATGACTCAAACCGAACTTCAAATTATGGAACGGGCCACGTTAGTCACTTATGGACGGAGTGAGAAACCACAACGATGGCCACATATATATTTGATCATTGGTCGTTGTAGTAGTACGGTCTGATCTAACTCTAAATGAAACTTGTGCCAACTCCAAAAGCAACTCGTGCTGATAACGTGTTGTGAAACTAGCCTAATAGCAAAAGGAATATAAAGAACAATATGGAGAAAGAGATTGATCTTATTGATTGAGGTGTATATTACAAGAGATACAAGAGACTATATATAATAGAGGAAAACTTGTGGAACAAGCCTAATCTATTTTAGGTATTGATAACCACATTAATAATAAATATATTCATAACAAAAATAAAATTATTAGGGTGTGAAATTAGTGGAAGGATTCTATACATACGAAAGTATTTTCAAAGTATAGAAGGATGGTGTCATATTTCTCCGTATCTGAATTAAATATTGTACCTTTCAAAAGAGATTCATTATTTTAGTTTTTTCCCTTTAAAATAGCTCTTATATTCCGTTAAATAGAAACAACAACAATATCCTATTTAGATTCTATGTAATATACAAATATTTACAAAATAATTATAAATATATTAGATTTTTAAGTCGGGTACAACCGGGCTGACCGCTGAACCAATAGTGTGTCCGTCTCATCGAAGGGTTTTCAAAACATTGATTAATATAGGGTGATGATATCTACACATCCTCCAAAATTTGTGTAAATCCCTCAATAGGAAACGTATAGCAAATACGCTTCCCATAAGATTTAAACCATTAAATGAGACACCAATAGGAATCGTATAGGGCAATACGATTCTTATTGGTACGATATGTTCTGACATGCACGCAGTTCAAGACTGAAAAGGTCTGAAAAGTGACCTCAATAGGAAGCATATAGGGCAATACGATTCCCACAGGGTTAACAGGAAGCGTATAGGGCAATACGGTTCCCATAGAGCTTCAATTGGTGAACGAATTTGTAACGCCCTAACACGCTTTAACTGAAAAGACGCAGCGGAAATACGTACCATAAAATTTATATCATTATAAACGTTTTGACTTACTTGAAATTTCATTATAAAATAACTCTTTTACAATATATGCATCCTTCGTACTCATTTACAAAATAAAAGCATAACTTATGTCTATCAATTTACATACTCAAGCATTCCCGTACATTCTATCTTGTGACTCGGTCTTTGATCGCTACTCCTCGAGTTGATAATCTGTGATTCGTACAACCTGCACCCACCACATACATTCGCAACATTAGCATATATTATATACAAACAAGATTCTTAATCATGTAGTCTCGTTATGTTCTATCCACATATACTTTCAATCCCGTTATCTTTCTAGATTTAGTCATTCCATCCGGGTGTCTAATCCTTGGCGAAACTTCAGTAGAGTACCTGCACTACATTTCATTCTCGAGGCACACTGTTAATAATGTCAATACTTAAATGTATTGAAACCACGTATACAATACATACATAACTAGTACATACATTCCTACTCACACACATACATACATATATACATAACTACATACAAACATACCTACTCACATATATACATACATACTTGCATCCACATATATACATTCATACCTATGCACGTATGTACCTTCATACCTAAATACATAATGCTTACGCCCATACATAGCTACTTACGTTCATACATACACCGATACCTACATATATACCGATCTGCATACATAACTACATACTTACATGCATTCATAAAACGAATCATAACTACACACGTGCATACCATCGCTCACACGTACATATACTTACATAATTACATAAATACATTCATACATACATACTAACTTGTACATACCACTTACCTAATTCTCCACGAATTACTGTCGTATCTTAATTACAAACCTTCGTATAATAAAACATGTACGAACAAACTTGTATACATACTCACTCCTATTCATGATTACTTATTAGTTTAAGCGTATTGGGATGAAGTTAAATCTATACATGCATACCCACATACTTAGTTCATTACCCCGCATACGCGCTCCCACATCCAGATCTTACTCACACATCATAAACGCTTTTTAAATGTCTTTTGGGTATGTTTCGGATCTTAAGAATGAGTTCCGTACTCACCCGTAACTTACCAAGCCTTTCGGTAGGGTTGAGGAACATTATAAAGACTTAACGAGGCTTGGAATGGGTTCACGGGGTCCGAATTCGAAGGAAAAACAAAGAATTTCATAAACTTTACATTTGCATCTGACCTCCACCGTAAGCTACGGTGGCTACCGTAGCTTACGGTGGCCCCAAAAGCCTTACGGCAACTTTAAACTGCCTTACGGCAGAAAGAAAGTCCCAGCTCCCACCGTAGCTTACGGTGGGCACCGTAAGCTACGGTGATGCCCAGATCAGCTCCCCAATTTAACACTAAAATTCGCATAACTTGTTCGTTTTGCATCCGTTTCACTTGAAACTTGTTCCTAAACATTCGTAAAACAATTCCTTACATATTAGACTAAGAATCCTTACCCCGGGTCCTTAATCATTACAAATTTTATTACCGTTACATCACTTATTCTTATTTATTCGACCTGTTTGGTCCCACAAACTATCTTCGACTATCTAGATCAATACTTATCTTAATACCTTCATTCATTTCATACCATACATGATTTCCCCTCATTCATAAACAAGAAAGTTCTTATGTATACTAAGAAGTGAGTCGGAAGTCACTTACCTTGTGCATCCGTGCTCGTAACCGCTTCCTTGCCTCATCTTGACCCATTAGCCTTCCATGCTTGGTCCATGCTTGTGTGGTTCCAATTCTTTCATGTCGTCATGCCATAATAATGTTAGTATTCATGCCCATTCAAATTAACACACATTAACCAACTCTTATCAACATTGACTTTCACTAACATGCATATGACATGATTTGTCAACCACATTATTCAATATCTTCGAAATCCAAATTCATTACCACACATAACACATAATTGGTCTAACACATATTCCCTGATCTCTTTATTCTTATGCTAGTGTCAAAATGCCTAACCATACTATAAATTTTCGGTTGACTTTCAGAAAGTCAACCTTCTAGCATATAACTTCTAACCTTTGAACACGCATTCATGTTGATATAGTAGACCATATTAATAACATCACATTCATTTCATACATAATGTTGTATGACACATACAACTACATGATCAACTAGTCGCATACACAATATACACATAATCAATTTACACATACTTATGCTTTCATGATTCTACACTTTGACAACGACATTGCTAGGTTAGACAACTTAACGTAATTCATAACATCATTCTTTACTAGTATGGTCATATGTTATACATTTAGTACACATTTACTTCTTAATCGCAATTAAGTGATTAATAAAAACATATGGCGAGCATCGCCCCCTTCCAAGCACAATGTACAAGCTTCTAATGCATAATCTTGACCAACACATACATTCAACCCGAATTTTTGTACTAGTTCCATCTAAAGAACATTCTATAAGTTAGTATACTACTAATTACATTATTATCATACGTCATTCATATATGTCAAGCCACTTCCTAAAATTTCACATCCTAACTTCCCTTAGACATTTCGTCAAACACTTGGCGTGTGTACCACTATTTAAGCTTAATGTACAACCAACTCATGCATATTCTTCTAATCTCATACATAATTCATCAAATTATCCTTCTAATCAACATGGATCATTCATGCATAGCATTAAACATACTAGTATCACATTTCTTTCAATTCCTCTAACAAGAATCTACCATACATATCAAAATACATCAATATTAAGCAAGAATTTAGACATAGATGATTTACCCATGTCATCATCTTCACCATAACAAACGGGTTTCATCATTAAACATCAAATTAACCTAAACCATGCATAATCCATGTTCTACATGATGAATCTAACTCATAAACAAGTTCAATTTCATACTATTTCAAAGATTAATCAAAACCCTTATCATTAACTAGCATCAAATCACATAATTCGACTTACCCCATGATGGGAAACCCTTAGATGACTGAGGAATTGATCACATGCATTCGATTGACCTTCAATTTCCTTCTTAATTTGATGATTTGAGAGGTGTTAGGGTTTTGAGGGGAAGGTTTCCCCTGGTCTCTCCTCACGATCGCACACACACCCACTTCCATTCCCTGGGAATTTTTCTGTTATGTGTTTTAATAACACATTTTTCATTTTCAACCCCTCATTCATTCATAACATGTCACCTTCCCCCATTTCTACATACTAACCTAGCAAACCTTCATGCATACCTAAGAATTTTAGATTTTACTAAAATTTATAAGACTTTACTAATGGTAAAAATCATTGTTTACCATTTCTTTTCGTCAAAATATTGTGATTAAAACATTATAATATGTCATACGAAATTTGGGGTGTTACAAGTCTACCCCCCTTAAAGAAGGTTTCGTCCCCGAAACCTTTCTCACTTTCATCTAACATTAACTATCTTTTCTTTCCCGGCCCATCAACAAGACCACGAGCCCATCTAATGACGACCTTCTAGCTTCAAGAACCCGCACCAGAGTTCTTATTAATGTCACTTTCACTAAATATTGCTAGTTTCTATCGTGCTTCATAGCTAGTGGTTTATTCATCATTCCAATACTCATATATCACGTATAATATACCATTTTGTTTACTTGAAACAATTCCAACATCCCATCATTTACATTATTTTCGTCGACTGTGAGATCTTACTTCGTAATTTATACATACATTCGTATGATCCGTTCATAACGGATCTAATACCTTCATCTCATCTCTCAAAATTACATTCTCTTCTTGCATTGTATAATAGTTAACTCTTATTTTGTTATCACAATAAAACTGCTGTTTCATAGTCACACCTACGTGCTTAGCTCTAAAGTTAACATCATTCTACGTTTTCTACAGTTTCTTGTACCATGCGTACTTTTATATTACCTTTAAATCATCCCATTAATTTTACATTACTTTTGCTTTTATTTAATACATTATTTAGTTTACATAAGTATACGTGTCATACAAGTCAGACATCGCGTACCATACCATGCCTATCCTAACATTCATTTTACTAAGGGATTACTCACCTATAACTCTTCTACCATTTCCTACGTACATGCTATAACATATCACACATTCCAATTCTTACACGCATTTCTTTCATTTTATTAGTCATTTCGCCAACTTGCCACATTTTGACTTTTCAAGGTCAAATGGCACTTCTTACTTATCGTAAATGTATTGAAGTACATGCACTTACTTCTTTCCTTTCATGCTTACTTGCAAAGACTTTATTACATCTTTTCAGTATTTCTTACCAAACTTACCCTTCCCCTCAATACTTAAGTTATTGTCCGGGTCGTAGCCCGTCATCTATCCTGACTCCCAAGAGTCGATTTCTAACACATCTAACGCGTAGCTCATATAAAACTTCTTTCATTATACTATCACCTTTTTTCTTTATACTAACTTACATGGCCCGTTCAACTCAGTCATGGTCGAACCATCGACATCTTCTTATATAGACTAGTTTCATCCTTTTATATTTTAAATCCGTTTCACGGATTTGAACACATCATTCATACTTTTCGTCCCTTCTATGTCTTGAATCCGTCTTGCGAATTCAAACATTGCATTCACACCTTTCATTCTTTGAACTCGCGGATTCAAACATTCCATTCATACTTTTCATTCCTACGTAATACTCTCAATTTCCCGAGAGTCTTACTACCCATTTCACCCGCACGCCCATCTGTTACCCAATTCTACTGGACATACATGCGACAACTACCATGGTCTCACGAACGTCATATGCTTCTTGCGTACTGGCCAGGTACGCAATCCACATACTAGTTTCGTGCCTTCGCGTAATCATCGCCTTATGTCCGAGAAATGGGTTTCAGTTTCGTGCACATCTCTAGAACTTCACTAAGACCATATTGTTATCTTCCGTTTAATAATTACCCTCCCAAGGAGATTTCTTCCCGTTTCTTTTAACATCGGTACCCATACATATTAATAATGTGTACCTGGGGTTTATTTGCCTATTTGCATCTTTGCCTGCCTTAGTATTCATCCTATTCTGCATTCATGGATCATCTTCTTCAAACACTTATGCCTACCTTGCACATACAAAACCGTTAGTTTCCTCATACACATACATAAGTGCATACTTACATTCACTTCTGCCTTTGGATCTTGATCGAGTCTTAGATTGTACGGGTTCCTTATCACAAGAGCACACATGTTTGAGTTCAAGTATTTATCTCCTCATACTTGATTTTCCTCAAACCAGGGCTCTGATACCAACTTGTAACGCCCTAACACGCTTTAACTGAAAAGACGCAGCGGAAATACGTACCATAAAATTTCTTTCATTATAAACGTTTTGACTTACTTGAAAGTTCATTATAAAATAACTCTTTTACAATATATGCATCCTTCGTACTCATTTACAAAATAAAAGCATAACTTATGTCTATCAATTTACATACTCAAGCATTCCCGTACAATCTATCTTGTGACTCGGACTTTGATCGCTACTCCTCGTGATGATAATCTGTGATTCGTACAACCTGCACCCACCACATACATTCGCAACATTAGCATACATTATATACAAACAAGATTCTTAATCATGTAGTCTCGTTACGTTCTATCCACATATACTTTCCATCCCGTTATCTTTCTAGATTTAGTCATTCCATCCGGGTGTCTAATCCTTGGCGAAACTTCAATAGAATACCTGCACTACATTTCATTCTCGAGGCACACTGTTAATAACGTCAATACTTAAATGTATTGAAACCACGTATACAATACATACATAACTACGTACATACATTCCTACTCACATACATACATAACTACATACAAACATACCTACTCACATACATTCATACATACTTGCATCCACATATATACATTCATACCTATACGTGTATGTACCTTCATACCTAAATACATAATGCTTACGCCCATACATAGCTACTTACGTTCATACATACACCGATACCTACATATATACCGATCTGCATACATAACTACATACTTACATGCATTCATAAAATGAATCATAACTACACACGTGCATACCTTCGCTCATATGTACATATACTTACATAATTACATAAATACATTCATACATACATACTAACTCGTATATACCACTTACCTAATTCTCCACGAATTACTGTCGTATCTTAATTACAAACCTTCGTATAATAAAACATGTACGAACAAACTTGTATACATACTCACTCCTATTCATGATTACTTATTAGTTTAAGCGTATTGGGATGAAGTTAAATCTATACATGCATACCCACATACTTAGTTCATTACCCCACATACTCGCTCCCACATCCAGATCTTACTCACACATCATAAACGCTTTTTAAATGTCTTTTGGGTATGTTTCAGATCTTAAGAATGAGTTCCGTACTCACCCGTAACTTACCAAGCCTTTCGGTAGGGTTGAGGAACATTATAAAGACTTAACGAGGCTTGGAATGGGTTCACGGGGTCCGGATTCGAAGGAAAAACAAAGAATTTCATAAACTTTACATTTGCATATGACCTCCACCGTAAGCTACGGTGGCTACCGTAGCTTACGGTGGCCCCAAAAACCTTACGGCAACTTTAAACTGCCTTACGGCAGAAAGAAAGTCCCAGCTCCCACCGTAGCTTACGGTGGGCACCCTAAGCTACGGTGATGCCCAGATCAGCTCCCCAATTTAACACTAAAATTCGCATAACTTGTTCGTTTTGCATCCGTTTCACTTGAAACTTGTTCCTAAACATTCGTAAAACAATTCCTTACATATTAGACTAAGAATCCTTACCCCGGGTCCTTAATCATTACAAATTTTATTACCGTTACCTCACTTATTCTTATTTATTCGACCTGTTTGGTCCCACAAACTATCTTCGACTATCTAGATCAATACTTATCTTAATACCTTCATTCATTTCATACCATACATGATTTCCCCTCATTCATAAACAAGAAAGTTCTTATGTATACTAAGAAGTGAGTCGGAAGTCACTTACCTTGTGCATCCGTGCTCGTAACCGCTTCCTTGCCTCATCTTGACCTGTTAGCCTTCCATGCTTGGGCCATGCTTGTGTGGTTCCAATTCTTTCATGTCGTCATGCCATAATAATGTTAGTATTCATGCCCATTCAAATTAACACACATTAACCAACTCTTATCAACATTGACTTTCACTAACATGCATATGACATGATTTGTCAACCACATTATTCAATATCTTCGAAATCCAAATTCATTACCACACATAACACATAATTGGTCTAACACATATTCCATGATCTCTTTATTCTTATGCTTGTGTCAAAATGCCTAACCATACTATAAATTTTCGGTTGACTTTCAGAAAGTCAACCTTCTAGCATATAACTTCTAACCTTTGAACACGCATTCATGTTGATATAGTAGACCATATTAATAACATCACATTCATTTCATACATAATGTTGTATGACACATACAACTACATGATCACCTAGTCGCATACACAATATACACATAATCAATTTACACATACTTTTGCTTTCATGATTCTACACTTTGACAACGACATTGCTAGGTTAGACAACTTAACGTAATTCATAACATCATTCTTTACTAGTATGGTCATATGTTATACATTTAGTACACATTTACTTCTTAATCACAATTAAGTGATTAATAAAAACATATTGTGAGCATCGCCCCCTTCCAAGCACAATGTACAAGCTTCTAATGCATAATCTTGACCAACACATACATTCAACCCGAATTCTTGTACTAGTTCCATCTAAAGAACATTCTATAAGTTAGTATACTACTAATTACATCATTATCATACGTCTTTCATATATGTCAAGCCACTTCCTAAAATTTCACATCCTAACTTCCCTTAGACATTTCGTCAAACACTTGGCGTGCGTACCACTATTTAAGCTTAATGTACAACCAACTCATGCATATTCTTCTAATCTCATACATAATTCATCAAATTATCCTTCTAATCAACATGGATCATTCATGCATAGCATCAAACATACTAGTATCTCATTTCTTTCAATTCCTCTAACAAGAATCTACCATACATATCAAAATACATCAATATTAAGCAAGAATTTAGACATAGATGATTTACCCATGTCATCATCTTCACCATAACAAACGGGTTTCATCATTAAACATCAAATTAACCTAAACCATGCATAATCCATGTTCTACATGATGATTCTAACTCATAAACAAGTTCAATTTCATACTATTTCAAAGATTAATCAAAACCCTTATCATTAACTAGCATCAAATCACATAATTCGACTTACCCCATGATGGGAAACCCTTAGATGACTGAGGAAATTGATCACATGCATTCGATTGACCTTCAATTTCCTTCTTAATTTGATGATTTGAGAGGTGTTAGGGTTTTGAGGGGAAGGTTTCCCCTGGTCTCTCCTCACGATCGCACACACACCCATTTCCATTCCCTGGGCATTTTTTTGTTATGTGTTTTAATAACACATTTTTCATTTTCAACCCCTCATTCATTCATAACATGTCATCTTCCCCCATTTCTACATACTAACCTAGCAAACCTTCATGCATACCTAAGAATTTTAGATTTACTAAAATTTATAAGACTTTACTAATGGTAAAAATCATTGTTTACCATTTCTTTTCGTCAAAATATTGTGATTAAAACATTATAATATGTCATACGAAATTTGGGGTGTTACAGAATTAAATCAATGGGAAGCGAATTGGGCAATATGATTCCTTCTGTTACGATGAAACCTGATATGCTCTGACATGCAGGCAGTTCAAAACTGAGTAGGTCTGAAAAGTGACCTCAATAGGAAGCATATAGGGCAATACGATTCCTATAGGGTTTCGGCATGTGAACGAATTAATTCAATACGAAGCGTATTGTGCAATATGATTCCCATTGGACCAGAAATTTATTATATATCTAAGATTTCGGGGACGAGTTTATTCAGACAAAATTCACAAACTAAACAATCCGATCAAACCACTCGTATCACGATGTCGTCTTGGGACCTCAATTATGTTTTTGGTGATTATTCAAACCACTCAAATCCGAACGAATCATACGTCTCTGAAAGTAAAATCGAACCCGTTGTTGAACGAGGGGAGGAAGAGGTTGCATCCGTGGTTTGTTGTAATAACGGGTTTCAGCTGCCCGATTTGAACCACGAGTGCGTAGATGAGTCTGAAAGTTATCAGCAATACTATCCGCGGTACTGATACCCGTCTTACCATTCGCATGCGGAAGTAAAACGCGAGAACGAGTACAAGGAATGTGTTAAACATATTGAGGAAGATGATAACAATTTCGAGGAAGATGATAACGATTTCGAAGAAGCTAATGACGACGAGGGGGTTGGTAATGACCACGAAGAACCTAACCCGGATGTCTCTTTTGAAACGGATCAGGTTTGACATTCCCGTTACTTATGTGTTATTTAATATATTTTGTGTTTATATCCTAATAGGGATGTTTTTACCATTAAGGTTTCACTATCGCACTTTACATTGGGAAATATACGTGTTATTTGATGTATAATGTTTATTACATTCTGTGTTTTGTTACATGTTTTTTTCGATCTATAGTGTGTTTATATTGTTTTAGGGTTTATAAATATATTCGATTCGTTTTAAAGAAAGCAACTTGATTTTGTTTTAGGAATTTGGATCTGTTGAAGACTTGTGTTTACCAAAGGGCACTTGCGCGTAATTTTAGTGTTGTCCCTGTTAAACGTGTTTGATTAGTCGTAGCATTTGTTGTTGTATTATTTAGTGTTGTCCCTGTTAAAATTATTTAATCATAGTATTATTTCGAGTTAAAAATGGTTGTTCATATTAGTTTTACTTAAAAAAGTATAATTTGCATCAAATTTTTAACTTATTATTGTTATATTATAATGTTTTTATAAAAAAAACACTTATTAAACAACTCACATATATATATGGGAAACATATAGGGAAATATGGTTCCCCTAGACCCAAAGTATAGGAAGCGTATAGGGCGATATGGTTAAGTATAGGAAGCGTATAGGGTAATACGGTTCCCATAACAGTTATTTTTGTCAGTAAAGTATAAGACTCTTATAGGGTAATATGGTTCCCTAGACCCAAAGTATACGTCCTGTACGCGGCACAGCCCATCACCCTTTACTAGGCGTGTCTCGAACTTTACGGAGGAGTAGCTTGCGGAGTCTGACGAGGAGTATAACGATGATTGATGGCGATAATGGTTTATGTTATTCTTATATGATGCAGTATTGCACGAACAATTTCATTTTTATGTTTTGATGTATGAACAATTTAATTTTCAGTATTTGTAATATTTGTTTAATTTGAATATGTTTGTGTTGATAAGTTAGAATATATGGATATGTTTAGTTTGTTTGGATTGCTTAATTTCACTACGTCTTTTATAAAAATTTTAACAAAAAAAAACAACTTAATTAATTTAAAAAAAAATAAAGTCCAAGAAGATACATAGAACTAAACGTTGCTCTTGAAAAAAAAACCCTAATCATTGGCTGATTGGCTGATCACCGTCTAAAAAGTTTGTACTTCAAGTACACCTATAGAAAGCGTATAACTCAATACACTTGAACGTATTGAGCTATACACTTCCTATAGGGTTCGAGAGATGTACAAATAAAATGACGGATGTATGGATAACCAAATTCTTAATATACAAGTTTTAAGGTTAACTGCATAAAGTTTCACTACACATTCTTTACACTTTTATACAATTTACCGGTTATATATTCATGTGTTTAGGAATCTTAGTTTATTAAGAGAAAAATGCCCGGATAGTCCCTGTGGTTTCGCCTTTTTTCACCTATAGTACCCAACTTTCTAAAACTACTTGAATAGTCCCCAAGTTTTCATTTTTTGTTCCCGGATAGTCCCTGGGTCTAACTTCAGTTACTTTTCTCTGTTAAAATGATGTGAAATGACAAAAATACCCTTTCCTTAAAAGGCCGAACCATAGGGACTATCCGGGCATCTTCTTCAATTTTATTTATAAAACCCCACCACCACACTTCATCTTCAACCTCCACCCACCATCACTCTCCTCCACCCTTCACCATCACCGCCACAGTCACTCTGCAACTCAAAGCAACACTCATACACACAAAACCCACAAACCAAATAAAACACATACAAGCATCATCATCTTCACTCTCTATTTCCCCCCAAAGACTGACCGGCGAGCAGGGATTCCGACCGGCTCTCCGGCGACTGATCATTCGACAGACACCACGACCCCCTTACCCCTCTCTTCTTCTTAAACCACCACCCATACACCTATGTTTGAACGAACGGCTGGCCACCACCATTTCGGTGGTGGCGTGCGGCGGCACATACACAGACGCGGAGAGAGAGAAAGAGAGAGTTAGAGAGAAGATGATGTCGGCGGCGACAGTAGACACCGACAGCAGCAGCACCGCCCACGGCGGCGGTGGTCCGTTTAGTTGTGATTCTCAAGTCCTTTGTCCTCAGATCAGTTCCAGACGCAAACACGGTCGAGCCACCATGTTTTCTGGCTCCGATTCGGGACTCGCATAGCCGCCGATTCAGGTTAGAATTTGGTTTGGGTCACGTTTCGAATTTCGGCTTGGGTTCGAGTCTTGTTCAGTTTTGGTTCGAGTTTTGGTTTGTTTCGACTCACGCGGCTCGGTTCAGATTCGGATCGATTGGTTCAGATCCGGTCAGTCGAGTTCAATCGGTAATCCCTCACTTCTGTTCTTTTAGATTTGAGCAGAGTGATTGTGGCGGTGATGGTGGAGGGTGGAGGAGGGTGATGGTGGGTGGAGGCTGAAGATGAAGTGTGGTGGTGAGGTTTTATAAATAAAAATGAAGAAGATGCCCGAATAGTCACTATGGTTTGGCCTTTTAAGGAAAGGGTATTTTTGTCATTTCACATCATTTTAACAGAGAAAAGTAACTGAAGTTAGACCCAGAGACTATCCGGGAACAAAAAATGAAAACTTGGGGACTATTTAGGTAGTTTTAGAAAGTTGGGGACTATAGGTGAAAAAAAGGCGAAACCACAGGGACTATCCGGGCATTTTTCTCGTTTATTAATGTCCAAAAATAACATAAAAAAGGCAACAGCTCCCAATAAAATTTTATGTTAGCGTATTTGTCTTGTTCCATAGTTTACAAGTGGATTCAATATATATAATCCAAATACGCCTCAAGACATCACTTAATCCAAAGTTTGCCAACTATACCCACATGAATTATTAAACTTAATTTATGTTATATGTTTTGTTTCTAATATGTAATAGCATAAAAAATCTTGGTTGACAGGAAAAAAAAAAAAACATATACATCACCGTCAAAATGGGTTTGTTGATATTTTAACGTATATAAAAACTATATTGATTAGAACAAGAAAATTGTTTAATGTGCATAGGTGTATATATAAAGACTTAATTAACATGATCAATTCCAATACAACTAGTAGAAAGGTTACTTTGAATTTCTGTAAATCCCCAATCACAAAAGTGATTTCCAAGATCTTGTGATCATGACCACTCTCTCGGAAGTTTATAGAAATGACCCTATAACCGATCACCATATCATCCCTCTCGACTTTGACTCAATAGACGAGGTCCCAGAATCCCATACGTGGCCTCGGTCTGACGAACCCATTAACAAGATTCAAACCCATAATATTAAAGATCCACTGATTCCGGTAATTGATCTCGCTAGTCCCAACGCAAGGAATCTAATAGGCCAAGCGTGTGAAACATGGGGCATGTTTCAAGTTATTAACCATGGGGTACCCTCTGAGCTGGTAAAAAATGTTGAGTACGAGTCACGAAGGCTTTTTGCTCTACAGACTCATGAAAAGCATAGGGTTTTGAGATCTGTAGATGGAGCCACTGGATATGGTGTGGCTCGGATATCGCCGTTCTTTGATAAGCGTATGTGGCATGAAGGGTTCACCATCATGGGTTCTTGTGCTGATGATGCTAAGGTTCTTTGGCCACATGATTACCAAAGATTTTGGTAAGTTTCAGATCTCTTAGATTTAGTCAATCACTTCTAATTATTTTAGAGTTTTGATGTAATAGAATCGATTACATCTAATCAAATTCTTTTAACATATTAAGTGAATATATGTAAAGTTTTATTTTCCATAAAGTGAATATTGACATATTGTATATAGTAATCATGCATGTCACAATGTCACAAGAAGTTAATCAATGTTAAAATAGCCGTATATGGCCATTTAATCATATCCACAAGAAGTTAATCAAATCTTGTTAAAATAACCGTATGTGTTCATTTAATTCAAACTTTGACTCATTTATTATTATTTATTTCATATAATGACAAGTATATTTAAATCGGTCATATTCGGTATCAAAACAATTATGTTATTTTTTAAATCTCACTTTAGTTCCTATAGTTTGGGTCATTTTGACAATTTACTCTAAAGGTTTGAAACATTGTCATTTTAGTCCAAATAGTTTTAAACGTTGCTATTTTGGTCTACTGGGTTAACTCTATCCCTTTATTTTGTTAACTAAAAGGGCATTTCGGTCATTTTAAATGTAATTCTATTAACTAGAAGGGGTAATTTGACCATATAAAATGATCGAATTACCCTTCTAACTAACATAAAAAATGGACGGAGTTAACACAGTGGACTAAAATGGCAACGCTTGAAACTATTTGGACTAAAATGACAACGTTTCAAACATTTGGACTAAACTGGCAAAATGACCAAAACCAAATGAACTAAAATAACATTTAACTCTATTTTCATATAATGACAAGTATATTTTGTAGTTTGTACGTTATATACATAACTAATATGTTTTTAAATCCCTTTATGCATATTATTGTAGTGACACAATGGATGCTTACCAACAACAAATGAAACTACTTTCTCACAGACTCTTGCTTATAATCCTTGAAACATTAGATGTCACACAAGAAGAAATTAATTGGGCTATATCAACTCAAGACTCTCAACATGCACTTCAACTTAACTCATACCCATGTTGCCCTAACCCTAGTCTGGCCTTGGGTCTTGCACCGCACACAGACTCCCTACTTCTAACCCTTCTCAACCAAAGTGGCATAAGTGGATTGGAGATTTTTGTTGAAGGGTCAGGATGGAGTCAGGTGCAACCCGTTGAGGATGCATTTGTGGTGAATGTAGGTGATCTCTTGCATATATTCTCTAATGCAAAGTTTCCTCTTCTTTCTCATCGAGCCTCGGTGAACCAATCGAAGCATCGCATATCAATTGCATACTTTCATGGACCTTCGGTTGAGTCTAGGGTGGCTCCTTCGTCTAAGTTTCAGAAGCCTTGTTTTAAATCTTTGCTTGTGAAAGAGTACTTAATCTTGAAAGCTAAGCACTTCTCTAAGGCCTTATCGTTGATTCAAACATAAATAACTTGTTTTGTTTATAGGGTTTCGGTATATCTTTATATTTCAATGTTGAAGTTAGTTTTTGTAATTAGTTTGCCGTGAGGTGAAATAGAAATTGTTGTAAGAGATATAAGCGTCGAAACTGGTAAGTGTTAAATATATATCTGTCGAAACTGGTGAGCGTTGATGTGACTTTGTATTAAATGAAGTTTTTTTTTTAATCAAAACGTAGATAAAAATACACACGTCATAAAGATGTTTCTGAAAGTTTATAAAACATTATATTTTAAACGTTATATATAAGGGTAAACCAAAGTATGTTTAAAACTTATTATAACTCATTTCGTTAACTTCGCGCGTTGCGGCGAATGAAGCATGTTGTTTAGAAAGGCAAACTGTCAGAATCAGTTCAGTTTAACATCGTACCTTAAAACGATACCAAATTAATACTCTATTTTAAATACAATTTCGTTTTTAACAAAACTTAAATCGGAATGTCGAGGGAAAAAATTAAGCACAACTGGTAAGAGATATACCCGTCGAAACTGGTAAGTGTTAAATATATATTTGTCGATACTACAAGCATGACACTATTCAGTCGGCATACACTCTTTTTCAAATAAAGAAACTAAGACACACAATTATCATTTAGAACAATTAATAGATTAAGAACATGAACACAACAGCTTGTATATCTATCAAATCTGCTTAAACAGACAAATCAAAAACAATTATTAAATCAAAATTAGATGAGTTTAAGTTTAACAATATACAAGCTCAAACTGTTGGTTTCGGTTCTGATTAAACATGAAAGAAACATTAAATCATACCTGTTATTGCATTCAAAGCAGTGGAGAATCCAGTCAGAGAAGATGACATCGAGTTCGACATGATTGTCAGAGTGATCCGGTTCCTCCTTAGGGTGCTAACTGATGATGGGGCTAAGAGAACCGATAAGGGAATCGGTTTTGGAGAGGAGATTGATTATGATGTTATGACTAATGGGATGTGCAACTGAGTAACCCTTCAACCTCAACATAAGACTCCTTTATATAGGCACCCAGGAGGAAACCTAATTAGTTACTAAGGGTAATATGGTCCATCAACAATTACCAACTAATTTAAATAATAGGTTATTATATATTTTGATCTATATTATGTAAATGATTATGATGGCTATAGATTAAATATTGTTACGTAATATATTTAATCTTACATTCTCCCACTTAGCCGAGTAATCATTTACTATGAGTATTAGATAAGCCTGATCAGGAGTTAACACTCATTTTTAGCTTTAAACAAGTACTATAGCAGAGAAATACAGCCGTTGAATCATTATGCGACTCAGGACCCCCATTAATCATACTATAGCCTTAATTTAAAACTTAATCATCATGATCAAAATACGCGTAAGCCCTTTGTTTGATTCGTAACTTTATTTGTCAATATGCCATTATACCGGTTAAACATATTCTAAGAGACATACAAAAACAAACTGAGGAAATTTCATTAACATAAAACATAAGCTAGTACAATATGCTCAAATAAGGTCTTTACTAAATCCCATATTACGAACATGTTCTTCATAAACCTTAGGAGGGAGACCTTTAGTCATCGGATCCGCAAGCATATTCTTAGTACTAATATACTCGATACAAAGATTATTTTCCTCAACTCGTTCACGTACGAACAGATATTTTGTATCGAGATATAAACCAGCTCCAGTCGAACTGTTACTGTTCGAGAAACTAACGGCAGCTGAATTATCACAGTAAAGCTTCAATGGTCTAGAAATGGAATTAACGATTTTGAGTCCAGCGACCAGATTTCTAAGTAACATTCCATGGCAGGTTGCGTTATAAACAGCAATGTACTCTGCCATCATTGTGGAAGTTGTGGTCAACTGTTGTTTATGACTCTTCCATGAGATAGGGCCGCCTGCTAACATAAAGATATAACCCGAAGTGGATTTCTTGTCATCTTTGCACTTTGCAAAGTCAGAATCAGAGTAGCCCACCACTTCTAAATGATCACTTCTTCTATAAGTCAGTTTGTAGTCTTTCGTCCCTTGCAGATATCGAAGTACCTTCTTAGCTGCTTTCCAGTGATCTAGGTCAGGATTAGTCTGATAACGGCCTAACATTCCAGCAATATAAGCGATGTCTGGACGAGTACAGACTTGAGCATACATCAAGCTCCCGACTACTGACGCATAAGGTATCTGGCTCATTTGCTCCTTCTCAACCTCTGTTGTCGGACACTGAAATGAACCGAAAACATCTCCCTTAACTACTGGAGCGACGGAGGGTTTGCACTGTTGCATGTTGTAACGCGTAAGGACACGATCTATGTAGGCCCTTTGGGACAATCCTAAGATCCCTTTGTGTCTATCTCGGTGAATTTCGATGCCAATGACGTAAGAAGCATCTCCAAGATCCTTCATGTCGAAGTTATGCGAGAGTAACCGCTTCGACTCATGCAACATGTCTAAACTATTACTTGCCAATAGAATATCATCAACGTAAAGGACAAGAATAGTAAAGTTGCTCCCACTCATCTTGAGGTAGGTGCATTGATCCACTTGATTCTTCATAAAACCTTGCTTCTTCATGACTTCATCAAACTTGAGGTACCACTGACGTGATGCTTGTTTTAACCCGTAAATGGATTTCTTCAGCTTACAGACTAGATGCTCCTCACCTTCAGGTTTAAAGCCTTCAGGTTGCTTCATGTAAACATCTTCGTCCAAATCTCCGTTAAGGAAAGCGGTTTTAACGTCCATCTGATGCAGCTCTAAATCGAAATGAGCTACTAGGGCCATGACGATCCTTAATGAATCTTTACGAGAGACAGGTGAAAACGTATCTTGATAATCAATTCCCTCTTTCTGAGTGTAGCCCTTTGCAACCAATCTCGCTTTGTAGCGTTCAACGTTCCCATTCGGATCCAGTTTTGTTTTGAATACCCATTTACATCCTACGGGTTTGGCTCCGTTGGGTAATTCTACCAAATCCCAAACGTCATTTTTCTTCATGGATTCAAGCTCATCAATCATTGCTTTATTCCATTCAGAAGACTGATCACTGCTAATGGCTTCATTGTAAGAGATAGGATCATTGAGCTTTCCGGGATCCATTTCAGTCAGGTAGGTAACATAATCATCCCAATTAGTAGGCCTTCTTTGCCTAGATGACCTCCTGAGTGGATTAGCGGGTTCAGCGTTGTCTTGGTTTTGAGCGTTTGATGTGCCTTCGTCATGAGGTATAATTGGTTCTGATTGTAGAGGTGAATTTGGAGTTGGTGCAGTAGCTTCAGGTACAGTAGTTGCATTGGGTACAAGAGGAGTAATCGGAGTAATGGTAAGCGACGAGTCTCTCCCCCCCGCGTCTTGTACTTCTTGCAATTCTTCGTAAGGGTTGGTACTGCTCCCACTGACCTTGAAATCCTCCAGGAACGCGGCACGCTTGGTTTCAACAATACGGGTGACATGGGAAGGACAATAGAAACGATAACCCTTAGAGTTCTCAGGATACCCGATAAAGAAACAGGTAACTGTTTTAGGGTCAAGTTTCCTTAGGAAAGGATTGTAAAGTTTTGCTTCAGCAATGCAGCCCCATACTTTCATATATTTAAGACTCGGTTTCCTTCCTGTCCAAAGTTCATAAGGAGTTTTAGGGACAGACTTAGAAGGAACTCTATTGAGTATATGAACAGCTGCTTTTAACGCTTCAGTCCAGAGGAATAATGGTAAATTAGTGTTGGCTAACATACTGCGCACCATGTTCATAAGGGTACGATTTCTTCTTTCAGCTACACCGTTCTGCTGAGGTGTACCAGGCATGGTGTATTGGTTCACAATCCCCTGGCCCTTACAAAACTCATAAAATGGACCAGGAGCTTGACCCACATCACTATGTCTTCCATAATATTCACCGCCTCTATCTGATCTCACAACTTTAATCTGACGATCTAATTGCTTTTCAACTTCAGCCTTATAATCTTTAAAAGTTGTTAGAGATTCAGATTTCTCCTTAATTAGATACAAGTACATGTAACGAGAATAATCATCAATAAAAGTGATAAATGAAGTATGTCCTGTTATGCCAGCGATTTGGTAGGGACCACTAATGTCAGTATGAATGAGTTCTAATAAATTAGAGCTCCTAGTGGCACCTTTCTTATTCGCTAATGTCATTTTACCTTTAAGACATTTGACACATGTTCCAAAATCAGAGAAATCGAGAGGAGGTAATACTTCATCCTTTACGAGACGATTTAATCGTTCTCTTGAGATGTGGCCTAAACGCTGATGCCACAACATGGATGAAGTTTCTAAGTCTCGTTTCTCTTTCATCTTTGTGAGTGATTCATTAATGTTATATGACAACAAAGATTTGGAAAAGTCATCTTCTAGTTCTAATCTATAGAGACCACCATCCAGAATGCCAGTACCATAAAGAACAGAATCATAGAGGATATAGAGTTTGCGATGACCATGGGAAACAATAAAACCGTCCATGTCTAACTTTGGTCCTGATACAAGGTTCCGAGTTACCTCAGGAACATATAAGGTATCATAAAGTTTAATACATAAACCAGTTTTCATAACTAATTGTAATGTTCCAATGGCCTTCACTTCTAATTCTCGATCATCCCCAACCTTAAGCGTTCTTTGGTTTCTTTCCAGCTTCCGGATTGTAAGGAATCCCTGAGTAGAATTGGTAACATGAACCATAGAACCAGAATCAAACCACCAAGAATTAGCAGGAACACTTAAATTATAGGACTCAAGTATCATAAAATAATCGTTACCTTTCTTAGCCAGCCACTCCTTGAAGTCAGGGCATTCCTTCTGCATGTGTCCTGTCTTTTTACAGAACTTGCAGCGGATACTGCCTAAGGAGTTCTTAGAGCTGGAAGCTGCACTTGTACTAGGATTAGAATTAGGCCTTTGGACTTTTGAAGCATCCTTCCTCTGATGATTGTTCTTCCTCTTCTTAGAGTTGGAGGTAGTAAAGTTGGCAACATCAGTATGGCGATCCATCCTCATACGCTCTTCCTCCTGTACGCACATAGCGACCAGCTCACTCATCGTCCATTTGTCCTTCTGAGTGTTGTAATTGATCTTGAATGCTTCAAAGGACGAAGGAAGCGAAGTGATGATAAAATGAACGAGGAAACCATCACTGATTTCCATTTCCAGCCCTTTCAACTTATTGGCTATGTCGTTCATCATCATGATGTGCTCGCGAATGCCACTCCTCCCATCATACTTAGTTGTCACCAGCTTGAGAATTAGAGTACTAGCGTGTGCTTTAGACGTCCCCTTGAACTGAGCCTCCACAGAAGCCAAGTAGGTTTTAGCATCTTCAGAATCAGGAATAGCTCCCCTTATTGCATTGCTTATGGACTGCTTCATAAACATGAGAGACATGCGGTTACTCCTAGTCCACTTGTCATGAAGTAACTGCTGAGGAGCAGTACTCTGTGGAGTAAGGTCCGCTGGCTTATCCTCTCTTAGAGCATAATCAAAGTCCAGTATTCCAAGTGTAAGCATGAGCGCATCCTTCCATGCAGCAAAGTTATCACCAGTCAAAGGTGGAATTCCCTGATTGGGTGCTGATAGTGGAAATAAGAAGAGCAAGTTATGATACTAATGAAGAGGTCCTAATGTGATCTAAGGGCACGTTAAACTAAGGCAGGCATAAATAATGACCATTTTACATTATGAAGCTGTGATATTGTCTATTACTAACATCAAAATAATAGACTTAGCTAATAAAAGTTCTACTTAAACGAAGACAAAACAGCTTTGGCCAGAAGTGTAATCATTTAAGCATATGTGCAAAGTGGTTGTAACAAATCAGCTTTGGCTAGAAATTGAGACAATCACTTTAGTTATGCACTTGTTGAGTATGCTATCTATGAATGAATTAAATCAGCTTTGGCCAGAAATTAAGACATTCATGCTTATGATGCACACACAACATAGCTTTCATAATACTTGAACGATAAGTAGATGTATCAAGTCAGCTTTGGCCAGAAATGATATATCAAAAGCTCATTCAAGTTAAGCTATTCTGGTTTTGTAAAACATTATCTGATTCTGATTAATTAACTAAGTAAATTACAAAACCATTTATTTAATAGCAAACCACCCGTTAGTAAATTACAAAACCATTTATTTAAACACTTATGATTTCGGATGAAAATGACTGATTTCGAATCCATTTCGGACAGTCCGTAATGGCTGATTTCGAATCTCTTCGGATGTGTCCAATGCTTAGTCCGAAATTGATCCGAAATGGTGATGCTGATCCGAAATGATCCGTAATGGTGATGATTAGTCCGAAATCAATAACTTATGATGAAAGATAATCCGTAATGATCAATATCCATCCGAAATGCATCAGTAGTGATCCGAAATGGTCCGTAATGACCAAAGATGATCCGTAATGATGAAGCTCGAGATCCGAAATCATCCGTAATGACCAAAGATGATCCGTAATGATGAAGCTCGAGATCCGAAATCATCCGTAATGACCAATGTTGATCCGTAATGATGGAATTTAGATCCGTAATCATCCGAAATCGTCCGTAATGATCAAAATTTGATTCGTAATGATCAGTAATGCATCCGTGATCATCCGAAATCATCCGAAATGATGATTTCGGATGGCAAAACGTAATCTGCTATGAATTTTCTTCGATTCTTTTCCAGATTTTTCGAATTAAAACAGAACCGACTAATCAACATATGCTCTGATACCACATGTTGGTTTCGGTTCTGATTAAACATGAAAGAAACATTAAATCATACCTGTTATTGCATTCAAAGCAGTGGAGAATCCAGTCAGAGAAGATGACATCGAGTTCGACATGATTGTCAGAGTGATCCGGTTCCTCCTTAGGGTGCTAACTGATGATGGGGCTAAGAGAACCGATAAGGGAATCGGTTTTGGAGAGGAGATTGATTATGATGTTATGACTAATGGGATGTGCAACTGAGTAACCCTTCAACCTCAACATAAGACTCCTTTATATAGGCACCCAGGAGGAAACCTAATTAGTTACTAAGGGTAATATGGTCCATCAACAATTACCAACTAATTTAAATAATAGGTTATTATATATTTTGATCTATATTATGTAAATGATTATGATGGCTATAGATTAAATATTGTTACGTAATATATTTAATCTTACACAAACAACTAACTCAACTGTATTTAAAACTCATCTGATCGCTTCATCAACAAGTAATATCAGCAAACCCTAATCGAAAACCCTAAAACAGATCTGAAAGAAAGAATTGATACACGTATCGCCAGCCGCCAACTGGAAGGAACCGCACCTGACTAAAGAAATTTCCGACCGCCAACTGAAACGTCGCCGGCTAGTACTTTGAAGCTCGAACTTCCTATGTGAACGTCGTAACTGATAAACATCTAAAGGGATCTTTTAGTTTTGAAAGGGATGAATTAGTATTTTATCAAAGAAGAGGAAATATGCAAAATTATAATTTGAGTTTGGATAAATATGCAATTGAAAGTTTTTTTAAGAGAAAATATGCAGTTATCCTTTAACATGTCTTCGACTATATATTTTCAGATATCAATTGAAGTTGTGTACTGATAACAAATTATATGTGATTTAACTTTTCAGTTTTGTAGTTTTGTAAGTAGATACCAATTTTGGATACCTTAAAAATATTTACTTTTATTTAATTACATAGTGATTATAAATGGCACGCGCGCGTTGCGGCACATGTATATCGCAAACATCGAATAGATTAGTCCAAGCGTTATTTAATGCGTCAATCATATGAAAACACATGTTTTAATGTAACTAATATAACTCAATATGACCTATATAAGAATTGCGGTTGTATAAAGTAAATCAAATTTATACCGTATAAAAAACAAAAAAAGGTATAAAAGAAACCAAAACGAAATCGAAACCTAACCACTACACCACCTTACATTTGCACAAGACTTAGCGGTGTCAAGACTTATAGTAACACGTATGTCAAACGTAGACCAACTGAAAACGTACATAAAAATAAGCATGAAAACGTATTATACTTGACCTGATCGACTCGTTTCCGGAAAAAATGTCGAAACGTGAATTTATACAGACATATACATAAAAATAACCATTGAGAAAATAACGTTTTTTTTTATTTACTTCAAGACGTGAACCAGCTGAAAACGTACGTAAAAAACTAAAAATAAGTATGAAAACGTATCATATTTTATTCGACTCATTTCCGTAAAACCGTTTACGAAGAACGCCAAAATGTGAATTTATGCCGTTTACGTCGAAACAGTATAAATTCACGTGAGGAAATAAATTTTTTAAGTTATAGAATGAAAATAAGGTGCACGCGCGTTACAACGAGACACCTTTTATACTACGTGTTTAAGGGCACGTCTGCGTTCGTTAAGCGCGCTAGTACAGTGACATTCACGTGTTTAAGCACACTAAAGAAACATATAAAGATACTATACGATTAAACGAAATGTATAAAGTTGTGACAAATCAACCACTGGCTTCGAATTTATAATGACACATAAAGGTGAAAAGTTAGAAACTTAAGGGAAAGATGTGTCAATAAAAGTTTATTATATGTTAACAAAACACAAGAGGCTAAAATGAAAATATCACATGCTAAAAGAGGTAAAAAAGAAATGTCACCCACATTCTCTTTTAATTTATATACAAGAATTATTTTAATTATCTTTCTATATATTTTCAGATATTAACTGGAGTTGTGTAAGGATAACAAATTTTGTGTAATATAACTTTTCAGTCTTGTAATTAGATGCCATCATCGTTATTTCTTTTTGGTGTTTCTAGTCGAGGAAAAACACGTATCGATGTAATCGGGGCTGAATCTGTTGTAGCTGCGGGGGTGGCGACCATCCCCCTTAAATTTTTTTTTAGTTTTATAGTTGCGTTAAAATACTGAACGCTCTCCGTAAAATTATGGTTTCTCCCCCTTGAACATGAACTTCCATTAGTATATATATGTATATATTTATTTTAAATGAGTTTCATTATGTTGTTTGGTAAAAAATATTTTTGTATGTTTCATAAACTAGCTTACAACCCCGTGTATTACATGGGTTAAATGATGAAAAAATGTAAATTATAAATTTGTATATAATCCTTATTAATGAAATAACTTATTTAGATAAAATAGTAAAATAAAAGAACAGTTAATTTTCGCTATTCAAAATAATTTTCTAAGTTTTCGCTTCTCTTTTGAGATACTACAATCCATTTTATTATGTCTTAAAAGAAGTAACACTAAAAAATAAAAAAATAATGATCATAAAATTGTATGTATTTTTCAAAATAATTATAAGTTATGAGGTTATGATAAATGAATTGTAATTAAATTATACTATGCATATTAATGATATAATAAATACTTTGATATAAATACTATTTTTAGTGTGTTTTATGTTGATTATCATGTTGTGTTTTATATTCATAGTTGTACGATGATGCGTTTGAAGTTTTTAAGGACTGTTAGGGTTTGGATATTGTGTTTTAGTAATCTTCACTATGTTATTTGTGGGTTTTGAGTGTGTGTTTTATGGCTGAAATTGTAGTGTTTTATGACTTTGTACACTTTGTAGGAAAAATGGACTTTGTAGCCGAACCTCACCCATCTCTAACTATATTAAATAATATTATATTTATTATATTATTTGATACATTTATATTTGTTATAGATAATTATTAATTAAATTTGAATTTATACGTTTATATCTCTAACTATATTAATTAATATTATATTATATTATATTTTGTGTATAAAAATTAATATGTAATACTATTATTAAAAGGGAGGAGGCACCAGAGAGTGACACGTGTACAAAAAGATTTTTGTTTATTAGTATATACTAGATTATAACCTCGTGTATTACACGGGTTGCATAAATATAATTTTATATATTAAGTAATAAAAAGTTATATCTTAAAAAAACATGTGTATTACACGAGTTGAATAAATATAATGTAACCGGTTAATACATACAATCATCAAGATATGTATTTAAAAAATAAATTTTGATATACAATTTACCTATTATATCTTTTTTATTTACTATTATGTTCAAACCATGTGTATTACACGGGGTTAAACAAATGAAATATTAGATGGTTATTAGTAAACGGTAAACATAAAAGAAATAGTTGAGAAAATAAATACAAATAAATAAGAGAGAAGCATGAAGATTATGAATATTAATTTTCTATTTCTCTCTTCTATTAAATGATAATTTAACTAAATTTAATATTAAAAACGAAATTTTATATACTTATCCTAATTATGGTTTTACCAATACATTTAAAAAAACTTCTTCACTCTTCTATGGAGAAGATGTAAATACAAAGAATATATATTATTATTAATATTAATTTAAAGTTGAAAAAAATATTTATTTTTTTATCTAAATTAGATTTAGTAAATTTATTTTTATTATGATTTTTATTATTTAATAAAAGAGAGAAATTAGAAAATAAGATGAGAAACAATATTTTAACTAAATTTAATTGAATAATAAAAACAAAAATTTATATACTTATCCTAATTGTGATTCTATGAATAAATTGAAAAAAAAAAACTCTATCTTCTATGGAGAAGAAAGAGATACGATGAATATATATTATTGTTAATATTAATTCAAAGTTGAAAACAAATCCTTATATTTATCTAAATTAGAGTCAGTTAAATTATTTTTTAATATTATTTTTATTTAATAGAAAAGAGAAATTGAAAAATAAGGTGATAAAACACCAGAGAATGACACGTGTCAAAAAAGATTTTTGTTTATTAGTATATATAAGAAGATGACTCTTTTTATCATCAGTAACATTTATGTTCCATAATCATATTTATCAACCATTTAAAATTAAAAGGATATCTCTTTTATCTCTCTCAATTATCTATAATTAGGTAAAAGAGATTAAAGTCTTAAACTAAATAATATTTCGTAGGAGATTATCTATAATTAATTCAAAGATATTAAACTAAATGATAATTATCTATAGAGTACATGGCCTAATATGATGACAAGTGTCCCAAACATGGTTTCTTTTATTATATGTATAGATAGATGTGATGACATGACAATTACGAAATAAAATATTAAACAAGTTGTACCACATAACGATTAATAAAGTACACATATACTACATTTTATTATTTTAAGTAACAAAGCTAGATAAAAAAAAAGTTATTATGCTAAAAATTAAAAAAAGAGAAAACAAACACCAAATTAAAATTTTATTAGATACCCCGGAATAGATTAAGACGCTCTCAAGTTTAGTTAACAACTTTTTTGAAAGCTAAAATAAACTAAATGAAATTAGATAAAAGGAGATTTCATATATAAATACCGGTGAATATTGTAATTTTAACAAAAAACATACATGCCTCTTTAAAACCAACTTTTACTCATACTGTGAGACTTGAAGTCACAGAACTTTAATAGAGATAAACACCTGGTCAATAGGTCAAGAGGTCGTTTGATAATAGAGAAAAAAATATGACACACACATGCATGCATGCATACATACACATACATACAACCGGGTTATTTATGTCTGAACCGGTCATACCCTATACCCAAACCTAGTTATAGTGTGTTATACCCTATACCCTATGATTTTTATTATTTAATAAAAGAGAGAAATTAGAAAATAAGGTGAGAAACAATATTTTAACTAAATTTAATTGAATAATAAAAACAAAAATTTATATACTTATCCTAATTGTGATTCTATGAATAAATTGAAAAAAAAAAACTCTATCTTCTATGGAGAAGAAGTAGATACGATGAATATATATTATTGTTAATATTAATTCAAAGTTGAAAACAAATCCTTATATTTATCTAAATTAGAGTTAGTTAAATTATTTTTTAATATTATTTTTATTTAATAGAAAAGAGAAATTGAAAAATAAGGTGATAAAACACCAGAGAATGACACGTGTCAAAAAAGATTTTTGTTATTTTTGTTTATTAGTATATATATGAAGATGACTCTTTTTATCATCAGTAACATTTATGTTCCATAATCATATTTATCAACCATTTAAAATTAAAAGGATATCTCTTTTATCTCTCTCAATTATCTATAATTAGGTAAAAGAGATTAAAGTCTTAAACTAAATAATATTTCGTAGGAGATTATCTATAATTAATTCAAAGATATTAAACTAAATGATAATTATCTATAGAGTACATGGCCTAATATGATGACAAGTGTCCCAAACATGGTTTCTTTTATTATATGTATAGATTAGTAAATTTATTTTTATTATGATTTTTATTATTTAATAAAAGAGAGAAATTAGAAAATAAGGTGAGAAACAATATTTTAACTAAATTTAATTGAATAATAAAAACAAAAATTTATATACTTATCCTAATTGTGATTCTATGAATAAATTGAAAAAAAAACTCTATCTTCTATGGAGAAGAAGTAGATACGATGAATATATATTATTGTTAATATTAATTCAAAGTTGAAAACAAATCCTTATATTTATCTAAATTAGAGTCAATTAAATTATTTTTTAATATTATTTTTATTTAATAGAAAAGAGAAATTGAAAAATAAGGTGATAAAACACCAGAGAATGACACGTGTCAAAAAAGATTTTTGTTTATTAGTATATATAAGAAGATGACTCTTTTTATCATCAGTAACATTTATGTTCCATAATCATATTTATCAACCATTTAAAATTAAAAGGATATCTCTTTTATCTCTCTCAATTATCTATAATTAGGTAAAACAGATTAAAGTCTTAAACTAAATAATATTTCGTAGGAGATTATCTATAATTAATTCAAAGATATTAAACTAAATGATAATTATCTATAGAGTACATGGCCTAATATGATGACAAGTGTCCCAAACATGGTTTCTTTTATTATATGTATAGATAGATGTGATGACATGACAATTACGAAATAAAATATTAAACAAGTTGTACCACATAACGATTAATAAAGTACACATATACTACATTTTATTATTTTAAGTAACAAAGCTAGATAAAAAAAAAGTTATTATGCTAAAAATTAAAAAAAGAGAAAACAAACACCAAATTAAAATTTTATTAGATACCCCGGAATAGATTAAGACGCTCTCAAGTTTAGTTAACAACTTTTTTGAAAGCTAAAATAAACTAAATGAAATTAGATAAAAGGAGATTTCATATATAAATACCGGTGAATATTGTAATTTTAACAAAAAACATACATGCCTCTTTAAAACCAACTTTTACTCATACTGTGAGACTTGAAGTCACATAACTTTAATAGAGATAAACAACTGGTCAATAGGTCAAGAGGCCGTTTGATAATAGAGAAAAAAATATGACACACACATGCATGCATGCATACATAAAAGGAGATTTCATATATAAATACCGGTGAATATTGTAATTTTAACAAAAAACATACATGCCTCTTTAAAACCAACTTTTACTCATACTGTGAGACTTGAAGTCACATAACTTTAATAGAGATAAACACCTGGTCAATAGGTCAAGAGGCCGTTTGATAATAGAGAAAAAAATATGACACACACATGCATGCATGCATACATTACATACATACAACCGGGTTATTTATGTCTGAACCGGTCATACCCTATACCCAAACCTAGTTATAGTGTGTTATACCCTATACCCTATGATTTTTTTTATTTAATAAAAGAGAGAAATTAGAAAATAAGGTGAGAAACAATATTTTAACTAAATTTAATTGAATAATAAAAACAAAAATTTATATACTTATCCTAATTGTGATTCTATGAATAAATTGAAAAAAAAACTCTATCTTCTATGGAGAAGAAGTAGATACGATGAATATATATTATTGTTAATATTAATTCAAAGTTGAAAACAAATCCTTATATTTATCTAAATTAGAGTTAGTTAAATTATTTTTTAATATTATTTTTATTTAATAGAAAAGAGAAATTGAAAAATAAGGTGATAAAACACCAGAGAATGACACGTGTCAAAAAAGATTTTTGTTTATTAGTATATATATATATATAAGAAGATGACTCTTTTTATCAGTGTTGTAGAAGGCGCTAGGCGCTAGTCGGGCGGTGAGGTACCGCCTAGGGATTAATCGGGATTAATCGGATTGGGATTTTTATATGTATTTTTTCAAAATTATATATATATATCCAATAATATAAAAATAATACTTCAAAATTCACATAAATACTTCAAGTTTCAGATAGTATGGTTCGATTTTGACCGATTTTGACTGATTCTGACCAATTTTGACCGCCTAGGACCGCCTGGGACCGCCTGGGACCGATTTTAACCGATTAATATAGGCCGATTAATCCGATTTTTGACCGCCTAGGACCGATTTTGACCGACTTTGACCGACTCCGATTAATTGGCCGACTAGCTCAAAATTAGTCAGTAACTAGCCGCCTAGCGCCTAGGCGCCGATTAATCGGCCGCCTAGGCCGATTTTTGCAACACTGCTTTTTATCATCAGTAACATTTATGTTCCATAATCATATTTATCAACCATTTAAAATTAAAAGGATATCTCTTTTATCTCTCTCAATTATCTATAATTAGGTAAAAGAGATTAAAGTCTTAAACTAAATAATATTTCGTAGGAGATTATCTATAATTAATTCAAAGATATTAAACTAAATGATAATTATCTATAGAGTACATGGCCTAATATGATGACAAGTGTCCCAAACATTGTTTCTTTTATTATATGTATAGATAGGAAGATGTTGGGTTTTAAGCGTTTGGTTGTAGTGAGATTTTTAAATGAGAATAAATGTTAGGTATACCTTTAAAAAAAAAGAGAGAATTCTAAAATAAAGTGAGATTTTTAAATCCGGTAAAATAAAAGTTGTATTTATAAAATACAACGAGATTTAAAAAGTATAAGTTAACTTGATATAAAAAAAAAAGTTGGCCAATCTTTTTATTTCGATTTTTTTTATGTTTATCTGTTTATTAACTTTATACTTATTATTATTATTATTATTATTATTATTATTATTTTGAACAGTGGATTTTATGATTATAGAATTTATTATTTTTAAATAAGTTCTTTTTTTTGTTTTTTTTTTCTTGAATATTTGAATAACGTTTATTTTATATTGAGATATCCATTTCTAATTTTTTTTTAAATATATAAAATGAAATAGAGTAAACTGCCATTTTGGTCCCAGTGGTTTGGGTACTTTTGCCATTTTAGTCCAAATCTCAAACTTTTTGAATCTGGGTCCCTGTGGTTTCACTTTTATTATCATTTTGGTCCAAAAGTGAAATAATGTTAGATTCCCCTAATTAAACTCTCAACTTTTGTCTTTTTCCACAGGGGTAATTTTGTCATTTATATTTTATTATAACTAATTATCAATTAAAATTAATAAAACTAAACTATTAAAATTGAAACTCAGTCTCTCTCTCCTCTCCCTCTCTCTAAACTCATCCCCCAACTCACCATGTTCTCTTTTTTCTTCAGAACCACCATCCAGCCCTTGTCAACCGACCTCTGTCACCCGACCACCACCACCTGGCCACCGACACTCATCTTCACCAACCTCAGATCTGCAACACCTCTGCCGCCGCCACCCATTAACACCTCTGCCACCGGAACAGGAGAAGCAGGTGCATACGCGGATCTGAGAACTCGACGAAGCCGGAGAACTCAACGATTTACGATTCCCCGGCGAAGCAAAAGGAGAGATCGCAGAAAAGATTTGGGTGTGAGTTGAAGTGTAACCAGTTGGAATGGGATCAAAGGCCGTATTTTTATACCCGACTCGATGGGTAACGGATGGAGATGAAGATATGAATTTTCGGAGACGTTGGTTAAATGGATACGTATCTTGCAGCGATTTATGGGTTTATTTGGTGGTAACAGATTTGTATAGGGTGGAGATAGCTTTCTGCGCAAGAAAGATAAGGTAAAAGGAACCGATTAAGGGCATGTTTAGCTTAGCTTATTTTCAACTTTTCCAAAAGTCCTTTTGCCAAAAATAAGTCAGGAAATCCTGACTTTTGGCTTTTGCAAAGGACTTTTGCCCTTCAAAAGGAAAGCAAACACTTTCAAAAGTCCTTTTGCCCCTTCAAAAGTCCTTTTTTCTTCAAAATAAGGAACCCCAAACACCCTCTAAGGACTTCCGGGTTCGCCGAAAAGTCCGCCGGAACCTTCGCCGTTTAAACGAAGAAGGAGGGGCTGTGATGTTTTAAAAAGTTTGATGATCTTGCTATAATTGGTCCCTGTGATTTGTTTCTTTACAAAACAGTTTATTAATTTAATATGTTAAATGAAAAGTATTTGGACAAAAATACCCCTACACCAAAAGACAAAATAGGCATGTTAGAACAGTAAAAAATGAGGGGTTTTGAATTTTGGACTAAAATGATAATAAAAGTGAAACCACAGGGACCCAGATTTAAAAAGTTTGAAATTTGGACTAAAATGGCAAAAATACCCAAACCACAGGAACCAAAATGGCAGTTTACTAAATGAAATATTATACATCAAATCTTTTAAATACATCATGATAAACGTAAAGTTACAAGAAGTCAACAATTGTTCTTGTGTTTGTCAGTGGCGAAGCTTGAAATTTTTTACCCGGGGGGGGGGGGGGGGGGGTCGAAATCGTATATGCCCAAAAACTTCTATAGAACCGGGGGTCGAAAACATATATACCCAAAAATTTCTATACGAAAACTACATATACAACACTACTGGCCGAAAAGTTCGGGGGATCGGGCGCCCCTCCCGGCCCCTTCAAAGCATCGCCCTTGGTGTTTGTAGCATCTATCGTCAAAAATACCCGACATGCGATTGTGAGTATAGAAACAAATTTAATTCAGACCTAGATACAACTCTTTCTTAAGAGAAACAATAGAGTAGTTAGAGAAATCCAAGAGTTAAAGAGAGTTTGTGGTCTGTGGACGGCCGAATATAATTAGTTGATTAGACTTTCTCTTAAAACGACACGTTTATATATCTTGATTTAAAAGAAGTTTTAGTTAAAAGTTTATATTCTTTACGATGTCATGTGCTTTTTAAATTTGGTTTAGTTGTTCCATTGTTTTGTTCTGGCCAGTAAACTGATAAGACGACTCGTTCATTTTCAAGGGCAACAAGTTTTACCGACCCGACCCAGGCCAAACTTTTTTTAATAATTTGCGATAGACAATCTATCCTGAAAATTTGCACCCCTCATGAATGTAATCGTTCTTTGATAAGTGTATGCCGATGAAGAGTTCGCCATCATGATGCTAAAGTTCTTTGGCTACATGATTAGTACCAAACATTTTGGCAAGTTTTAGTTCTTTTAAATTTATTCCTAACACTTCTACGTCAAAAATTATTTTTTTTGGAGTTTGACCAAAGTTTTACATGGAATTTCATTCACTTATCATGCTTTTCGATTGTTTAAAACGATCTTTTGATATGCAAAAATCAAATAAGATTGTTTAAACCTCTTTTAATAAGCAAAAATCAAATATATTTCATTATTAAAAAAAATCAAACTATATTATCACTCCTGATAATCGTGTTACAAGAAACTAGTAGCACCGATATTGCTACCAAATTAAAATGGTCATAAAACGGTCATTAGTTTTTTTTTTTTCAAAAAATAATTAATCTTAAAAAGGTTGAAAGTTTGGTAAAAACTAATTAAAACTTAGAATTAAACAGATAGCATTGTTTCGTGAAGAAAATAACGGAAAACTATAACGATTTAAATCGGTTGTAAAATTAACTTGGATTGTGCGCCGCGTGTTGTGTCCCATATGCTAAAGTTTGATTCAAAATCGACGACAAACCTCTTATTTATCTAGATTATCATAAAGACTCTTTATTAAAGAGTTTGTAGAAAAATAGGATTCAACATAAATCATAATGCTGCTTTCTTAATCACTTAACAATACGAAAATGTACACAAGTCATCTCGGCGTGCCAAAACTAAATTTGCAGGTAGGGCTGTAAACGAACCGAACGTTCAGCGAACAGTTCGTGAACCGTTCGGCGGGAAGTTCGTTTATGTTCGTTCGTTTAATAAACGAACGAACAACAAGAAATTTCGTTCGATTAGTTAAATGAACGAACATGAACAGAGGTCTCGTTCGTTCGATTGTGTTCGTGAACGTTCGGTAAGGTGTTCGTGAACGTTCGTTGATTTGCATTCGTTTATATTCGTATCTTTGTGTTTTAATTGAAGATCTTTGTATTTTTTTATATTTTATTTGTACTTTTTATATTATTAAACTTTTATTTATTTTATTACCCTGACAATTAAACTAGGAAACCCAATTTCACCTTGTTTATGCATCATTTCCCTTTCATTTCTCATTATTTACATCGACGAATACGATCAACCTCCGTTTCACAATAAGGGATTCAAGTTCGAGTTCTACTCTCTGGGCCATCTATCTTTATCCTTCGTCGCGTTCGCCAAATTTATTTGTATTCGTGAACCGTTTGCGAACACGCTCATTTCCTTAATGAACGAACACGAACAAAAAATCTCGTTCGGTAACTATTCATGAACCGTTCGTGAACACATTTATTTCCTTAACGAACGAACACGAACAAGGTCTTGTTCGTGTTCATTCGGTTCGTTTACAGCCCTATTTGCAGGTGTATATATGCCATTCATTTTCTATGTAAACCATAAAATGATGTTTACAAAGAATAAGCCGTGTTACGTTTGAGTGAACAATGAGGACAAAAGTATAATTTTTATACTTGCAGGACCAAACTTTGCAATGTAGGTAAACCACATAGACTTAATTAACTCTAATAAAAAAGATCAAACATTTATTACTCAATGACACTACAATGGGGATTGTATATCTAATTTCTAGAGGTAAATGGCCTTATGGTCTAGTAGCATTTGGCAATTGTCTCCCACAAATATGATATGGATTTAAATTTCTGAAAAATGCAAGTTGATTAGGTGATATATGAGTAATAAACAATTGTTCAAAAAAATCCCAATTTTTAGAGAGAATGAGAGAGCCAATTTTTTTTTAACATAGAACATAACCTTTACACTTTCATTTATAGTTTTTTTTTTTTAATAAAGTGATTAACTTGTTTTATAGTTGACATCTAACCTTTTGTAAAAGGAATAATGGATTTAAATTTAAATAATCTCAATGTTAATAGTTGGGACTGCTAGTGGTGATTTCTGTAGTTAGGACTCGTAATGGCCAATTAACAATAGTTGGGATTATTTAAATCCGTTATTCCTTTGTAAAATCTAACATGTACCTAACAAAATTTCATCCTGTTTTAACATATATATTTTATCTTCCATGGTTTCATTCTTACTAAAAAATGCCCTATACTTGTATTTCTCTTTCCATTAATTCAACCCACTTGTTTCTTTTCTTTTAGGATATATTCACACCAATGTAAATTACAAATTTCGTTATTTCATTTTCGTACTTCCGTTTAGTTAGTCGTTGATAACTTAACTAGATTTATATATATTCCATTAAAAAGAACAATAATAAATGACTAGAAAGAAAGGTGTAGATTATTTAACATATGTAAACAAAAAACTTATATGATAACAAAAGCAATAACAAAGTTTCTACCGGTGAGATCTAACTATTGCAGGTTTGAAAATATAGAAACTGAAAAAGATTAGGAGCAAGATCATACAAGTTATCGTTTCAGTGCGTGTCATCTGCCACTTGAGAACTCCTGATGCCCCAAAAAGAACGCGGTTTTAGTTTCTTGTTTGTAGCGGTGAAAAGCCACCCCATTTGATATTCACAGGTTGCACAATACGCTGCCGTCCATGCATATCTGTAAACAAACAAACATGTTCAAGATGTTTTGAACAAAAACTGTTTTGGGTCAACATGTTTTGACCCGTTACCGTTGCTTCACATTTGCCACCTGTACTCAGGTGTTTACTACTTAAGAGATGTTTATATGGAAGTTAAATGCATACCCAGGAAACCAGCTATACTCTTCCGTGGGTACCCCAATAAGCGCTAATCCACTAGCTTTAAGAAGAGTCATTATTTCATGCACGTAGCCACTCGGGTTCACATAAGCACCAAGAGGCCCATCAGTCGACATCACCAACATATCACTACGGTTTGCAATCAACGTCTGCAAAAAGAAGAAAATGTTATTATTAGAATTTACCACAAAACTTTAATGTTTAAGAATTCCAGTGAAAAACATACAGAATGACGAAAATGCGCTTAAACTTTTAACATGATATGTGTAGGGGTGTTTCACTATTCGATTCGGATTCGAAAAATTCGGAATTCGACTTGATTATCAAGTTTCGAATTTGGTTTTCAAATATTCGAGTTCGATTCGATTCAAATTCTAGTCAAGTAATCGAATCGAATACAAATTTATGATTTTCAATTTGATTCGATATTTGAATTCAAACTATACATATATTTTTTTTACTAGTTATATATACATGAACATACACATACACATGGAAAAACCTTCTAAATTTGAGCCAAACTCTAAAAGCCCTTACAATTAGTTCATATTAGTTTTAAAAATAAAAGTAAAATAATTTATTATTTAGAGTGAATTTAAATTAAATTGAATTTATTAGAATTCGAGTTTCAAATATTAATCAAATCGAAATTCGAATTGGACATAAAATTTGAATCGAATAATTCAAATTTTAATCGAATACGAATTCAGGTTTAAAAAAACAAAAAATCCATTTTCTTAATTATTCGTTATTCGATTCATTTAACACCCCTAGATATGTGTTTAAGAACATTTTCATCACCTGACATGTTATTTATTTATTCTTTTGCCACAACTGGTATAAATCAAATCATTCATAATCAATTTTTAAATCCTTTCTATAATTTACTCATTTGACCCGTTAGATAAAACAAAACCCAAATGACCCATTTACAAGTCAACAAGTCAAATTGGCACCTATACTTATATGCTCTCTATGAATTACGTATATATACACATACAGATGTAATCAAATGTGTACTTACCTGACAACTTCTACATTTGATTTGGTCAAAATTCTCAAGCAACTCTATTTCACGGCGCAGCCGATAAGAAATCCCGTCAATCTCCAAAAGCTCCTGTCTTGTTGATTCAGACACGGGAATCTTACTTGCAACATGAAATGAAAGCAAACCTGGTTGTCTCACAAGGGCATCCATGCTAGGTGTCCCGACTATTTTTTTCCACATGTCTGCAAACAAAAGTCACAACAATAATATCACAAAAAAATGATTATAAATTAAAGCAAGTAAAATGCCATTTTCGTCCTTGAGGTTTGGCCAGTTTTGCGACTTTCGTCCAAAGGTTTGTTTTTCCGCATCTGAGTCCAAAAGGTTTGAAATCTTGCCATTTTCATTCGGCTTGTTAACTCATCCATTTTTTTCTCCATTGAGTCACGGGTATTTCTGTCTTTTTGTTAACTTAAAGGGCAATTTGGTCTTTTGAATGCTTGTACATTATGCTAAATGCTTGTACATAAAGTGAAAAAGACCTTATTGCCTTTTAAGTTAACAAAAAAGGCGGAAATACCCCTGAGTCCTGACTTAACGGAGAAAAATAAATAGAGTTAACGAGCCGGATGAAAATGGCAAAATTTCAACATTTTGGATCCAGATGTGGAAAAACAAACCTTTGGACAAAAGTCGCAAAACTGGTCAAAACCTCAGGGTCGAAAATGGCATTTTACTCTTTAACTTTAAACAAATTTCTATATCTAGAAGATGAACATATGGAGCAAGAAAACAAAGTTATAAGTACCTGACAACCTTTGAGCAAGACAATAAGAGTCATGCATCCGGTAAACCCAATAAGGCCAAAACGCTCTTGGGCACTCCCTTGGACCAGGTACCGAGCGAAATTCCCGTTGAGCCCTTCTGCGGGGCCTCTCAGACACATACTTCTTCGCAGACATGTCTTCAATACTTCCGGTATTTCTAGAATGTAATAGAGGCTGGGGTTCACACACGGGACTCTCATCATCACTACTTGTTGACTCACTAAAAAAATTACGATGCGAAGACGATTTAATGGCGGACGCATGCAACCTTCTTTCGGTTAGTGATAATTCACTCTCGAAACTATCGTCTGAATCATGGTCTAGCAGTTTCGAATGAGAAACATTGGCTGTAGATAAGCTTCTTAATGGTGTTAGTTTTCCAAATGCGTCTCGTGGTGTCCTTAATGGTAAATCTTCTTCGATGATTTGGATCTCACCGCATGGCTATATAAAGTAGGAAGAATAATCATGCATAGGGTATTAATTAATTAATTAGTTAATAAAAAATCAATTAATGAGATATAGTTTGTATTGATGAAAACATACTGCTCCTTCAAGTTCAATCCAACGACGTTTTAAACGGAATCGTTGTTGACCACGGGTAACTACGTTTATTGAACCATCCTCCAATCGCCGATATTGCCGAATCTAAATATTTTCAATAGAAAATTCAGATTAATACGTTAATCACATTGCATAAAAAAAGTGACCCAACTTTGGTCCAACTTCTAATTTAGGTAATCAACCTTTTTTAGGCCAAGATAAACCATCGAAGTTTCACAAAAATATGAATTAAGTAACCAGTTTCCGAACTTTAGATTTAAGCTGATTTCATTAACCGAATAACCAGTCAAAATGATGGCGTCTGAGGTGGCTTTTGAGTTTTGACCATGTTGACTTATTTTTTCTAACTTGGTGCCTGAAACAGGTAATCTTACCCCTTGTGTAAGTACCTTTAATAAAGAGTAAATTACACATACGGTCCCTATGGTTTACCAAAATTTTGGATTTGGTCCCTGATTTCCCAAAAGTACACGGATGGTCCCTAAATGCGTTACAAATTTGCAAACCACAGGGACCATCCATGTACTTTTGCAAAAAACAGGGAACTAAATGTGTTACAAAGTGCAAACCACAAGGACCATGTGTGTACTTTTGGAAAGTTAGGAATCAATTCCGAAATTATGGTAAACAACAAAGACCATCCGTGTACTTTACTCTTTAGTAAAAAAAAAGTAAGAAATTTTAATGGTTTTTCTGTACTAAAAAGTTGGTTACCGAAAACAAAAATAGACCAAAGTTAGTTACTTTTAATGAAATTAGCCATATATTAGAGAACGAGTTATGACTACACCTCAGCTGTTGTTCCCGTTGTTGCAAATTTTATTCTCCCATTGTCACCATCTCTAAAAACACGAACCTTAAAAAAGGATAATGAGAAAAAGAATCAGATGCAAGCTGTGCAGTTAATGCGGTAAAAAACCGAATATCGTTCAAGGACCTATATTTGAGATTTTGAGATATAGGTTATCGCGGTGGGATATCGGTAATTTTAATATCATGCGGAATTTATATATATAGCAATTTAACACTAACAATTCAGTATACTATCCTACCATTAACAAATTAACCTTTTGCAACTTGCAAAACACTAACAATTGTAGCAAGTAGGATCTAATTAAGACTTAAAACACTAACAATTAACAATTAAGACTTAAAGCACTAATAGCAACAATAAGAAGAAAGACGTATGGTAGAACTAAAAAGAATGGTACTGTACTGATATCGGTAAAATCGGAGATATATTGATCAAATATCGGTCAATATCACCGATAATATTGATATCGATATTTTGACCGATATTTTACATGGGGACCGATAACCGATATATCACCAATATTAACTGCATAGGATGCCAGGATGACAGCTTAATGAAATGTTTATAAGATATTTTCACATACCACCCCTATGGTGTACGGAGCTTCAACTTGTCTCAATGCCCGGTCCACAGCAGCTATAAAATTCGGTTGAATTACTCGCAGCGGAAGAGTTGCTTCCGGAAACAAAACTACGCCTGAATTGCATGTAACACAAATAAACCATGAGTTGCAAATAAAGCAGATGAACATTAACACACATTAACACGTAAATATACTTACCTTCAAGATAAAATAAAGGTACATGCAATATGACACCACCATCCAAGAAAGCCAGCCTATTATGAGTATCTTCGACCTCTGATTTATTTTATATTTTTATGCGATTAATTAGAGTTCTTTAACAAGGAGTAAATGAAAACCGATGAGCACTGAGATGCTTACCACCAAGATAAGAATGCATGGAAGCTAAAGAGGTGTTGAAGGTATAACCGCCAGATGCGGAAGTTCCGGCAAATGCACGCTCGCTAGAAAAAAAATAGTGTTAAACCACCACAAAATAACATTTACGTGATGTTTAAGAATTCCAATTATGTCATGAAGCAGCTAGAGATGTAGAACACTAAAATTTTATTTTGAAAGCTTCAGATAAGTGTCATGAAGCAGCTATTAAATCTTAACTATATAACAGAGAAGTTTTATTCGCCGATAACAATTTTGATCCTTAATCAACCAAAATAAGTGTAGTCTTCAAACACACAACGCATCAAAAAGCACATTCCCGTTTTTAACTGACTATCATGCTATTGTACTAACAAAAATAAAAGAGTTACGAGGAACACAACACTTATCAACTAGTCCGCTTTAAAAAATTAGACTGTGGCCTTGGGATTTGTAGAAATGAATGCTCTTACAAATCATAATCACCCAAATATGAGACTATATTACACGCATTTAAACTAAACGAACTTAAACTCCTATTCATATTTGCATTATTTTAACACTGAATCTTTAGATAGGACCTTTATCAGGCAGGGCCTATAGTTTTGACACAAGTTTGGGAGTTAACAGTTCATCACTTTCTGTCTACTTTGTCGCGCACGCCTAGGGTCTCAAGTAAAGCGGTCGCGAAAAAAAGCACCTTGCAGCCATTCAGGCGCTCCGGTGAGGTTCCAGCCAGATTCCAATAAGGTTCCACCCACGTTCAGGCTAAGTTCTGTAATTCCGGCTAAAGTCTACCAATTGAAATATCCAAAATGGCCTGCAACCAGCCTAAACTAGCCCTAAAAAAGTCTAAAATCTCTAAAATATGTATGTTTATGCTATGCACCTTGCTTATCTCAGTCACTCGCTTTTTAAGCGCCTTGCGCCTAAGCCCATGGCTCACCTTTGCGCGTTGGACGGACAACTATGCTTTCTATGCCTCTTCCTCTTTGTTTTTTCATCTCTACTTCAATACTTAATGTCTAAAATAACAAGTAATAACTTAGATATGTTAGTAGAATTATTGAATACATATATCAAATGTACACCTTTTAAATACCTAACCTCCAGAAGTAACAAAATTGAGTCCCAACACACATGACCAAATCAACCTTTTCAACACCGGATCAAATTAACCTAATCATTCCCCAAACCCTAACTCAAAGCCGCAACAAGCATTCCTGAACTCAATTCGAAACCTAAACCCTAAATTCAAACAAATTACACACCAAAACCAACACAAATCGTATAAAATCACAACAAGATGAACACAAAGTGATTCAATCATATCAAAAGCTCAATTCGAAACCCTAAACCCTAATTCCAGCCAAATTACACATCAAATCCAACACAAATCGTACAAAACACAACAAAATAAACACAAGGCGATTCAATCGTATCAAAAACTCAAAAAAAAAACGCATGATAATCAAAGCGAAATGAGATTTTTTATTGAAATTACTCGATTTGGTCGTCATCGGACGATTGGTGGCCGTTTTCAACCTCTTCGATCTCCAATTCCTCTGAATCTAGCTGTCTAATTTGCTCGATTTGATACAGTTCTCGCTCTAGAAGCCTCTGCTGACGATTATCTTCCATTGATGATTTGATTCACTCTTTTTGTTCTCGTGTTATGTAGCGTTATTACTCATATATGTATGTATAGATATATGATACCCGCCAAATTATTACAAAATAAATAAATATTGTAGCAAATGAATGTATTTTGAAGGAGTAAAGTACAATTTACGTCCCTCAGGTTTACCCTCGTTTACACGTTCAGTTATTAATTTCAAAAATTCAATACTCCGGTCTCTGTGGTTGTTGATTGCTCGCAATCAGGTCTTTATTGGTTAACACCGTTAGTTGACTGTAAAAAACTCAATCATTGACGAGGGTAAATTGGTAAATTTACTAAAACTAATAGCAATCTTCACCATATCACTCCTTTATCTTCCTCAATCCTTCTCCCCCAAAACACCTCCGACGCCCAAGTACATTCTCTGATCACCCACAAAGACAGTTGTTCAAGTCCGATCAAGGTCAAAATGTTGTCTTATTCTGTGATCATGCGATCCGAGCAAGTAACAGGTACGGTATTTGATTAATTTCACTTAACAAGTAGGTATCAACTTAATACAGTTACATGAACATGTTAATCTGTGAGTCGGCTTAAGGTTCAAAGCTCCAACGGTCGAGTAAGGATCCAACTCCGAGTGATTGTTTGGGTGTGGGGAGTGTTAGTGTCGAAGTTGTGGTGAACAGGGGTCGTGTCAGAATCAGGATCAGGCGTGTGTGGTATTAAAGTTTTGGGGTTCTTTAGGGTCACCAAAACCTCGTATTTATGATGCATAGCTAGAAACTACGCTTAACACTCATAGTAGGTTTTTTAGTTTGATCGTTTTTGGGGTTTTGGTATTTAACGATCAAAATCAACCCATTAAGGAATCATGTGATTAATATGTAAGTTTAGAATGATTTGAAAGTACTAACAAACTTTGATTATGTAACTTTTTGACTGTATATAAGCAAGTAAGTTAATGCAGGTTCTTGATTGCTATTGTAGTTATGCACAATATCATGGTAATTGTAATTATGCACAATATGATTTAGTTGTAATGTAGGTTTTGCACAATAATGATTCTTGATTGTTGTGGTAGTTCACATATTATACAATTTGGCTAACTTGATCAGGCATTAACTTGATCAGGAATTTGTAAGATTCTTGATTCTTTATCAAGGCCTTAACTTGATCAGGAATTTCTTGGATTTAGGAGAGTTATAAACACTTGTGAGTTAGTTATACTAAGGGTTGTGTGGTAGGGATTGGTTATAACTTGAACATGGATTTGACCAGGGAAAAGTCAAGGCTGTTATAATAAAGGTCTTAACTTGATCAGGGATTTGTAGGATTTAGGAAAGTTAGAAACAGGTGTGATACCTTACGCCTTTTTTACTCTCTGATCAAGGTTCTCGGCATTGAAAAATCTTCGTAAACTAAATAACACGTGTATATGTTGACATTTAAGAGATATACAGTCAAGAAAATCAAGAGCAATGGTGATATATATGTGGATTAGACACCAAAAAATAAACACTCAAAAAATGGCAAACGATTTAAGAAATGTGTTTAGTGACGTCATCAGATTCCTAATTGATGGAGAAAGGTCTGGTGGCAAGAAAAGTTGCTTCCAGGAGGTTTTCAAGTGTTTTCGCTCGACGATTTCATTCTTGGGTGGTTGGTTTGGCACTTGTTCCTGTAACTCGAATCCAATCCCGGTATAGCCCATTTTAGTTTTACCCCATTGTGAACCTTACGCCTTTTTTACTCTCTAATCGACGTTCTCGGCATTGAAAAATCTTCGAAAACTAAATCACACTTGTATATGTTGACATTTAAGAGATATACAGTCAAGAAAATCAAGAGCAATGGTGATATATATGCGGATTAGACACCAAAAAATAAACACTTAAAAAATAGCTACAATTTAAGGTATGTGTTTAGTGACGGCATCAGATTCCTAATTGATGGAGGAAGGTCTGGGGGCAAGAAAAGCTGCTTCCCGGAGGTTGTCAAGTGCTTTCGCTCGACGATTCCATTCTTAGGGGGTTTGTTTGGCCCTTGTTCATGTAACTTGAATCCTAGCCCGGTATATCCCATTTTAGTTTTACACCATTGTGAACCTTACGCCTTTTTTACTCTCTGATCGAGGTTCTAGGCATTGAAAAATCTTCGTAAACTAAATCACACGTGTATATGTTGACATTTAAGAGATATACAATAAAGAAAATCAAGAGCAATGGTGATATATATGCGGATTAGACACCAAAAAATAAACACTCAAAAAATGGCTACAATTTAAGGAATGTGTTTAGTGACGGCATCAGATTCCTAATTGATGGAAAAAGGTCTGGTGGCAAGAAAAACTGCTTCCAGGAGGTTGTCAAGTGTTTTCGCTCGACGATTCCATCCTTGGGTGGTTGGTTTGGCCCTTGTTCCTGTAACTCGAATCCTAGCCCGGTTATCCCATTTTAGTTTTACACCATTGTGAATGTTACGCCTTTTTTACTCTCTGATCGAGGTTCTCGGCATTGAAAAATCTTCATAAACTAAATCACACGTGTATATGTTGACATTTAAGAGATATACAGTCAAGAAAATCAAGAGCAATGGTGATATATATATATATGCGAATTAGACACCAAAAAATAAACACTCAAAAAATGGCTACAATTTAAGGAATGTGTTTAGTGACGGCATCAGATTCCTAATTGATGGAGAAAGGTCTGGTGGCAAGAAAAGCTGCTTCCAGGAGGTTATCAAGTGTTTTCGCTCGATGATTCCATTCTTGGGTGGTTGGTTTGTCCCTTGTTCCTGTTACTCGAGTCCAAGCCCGGTATATCCCATATTAGTTTTACACCATTGTAACCCTTACGCCTTTTTTAATCTCTGATCGAGGTTCTCGGCATTGAAAAATCTTCGTAAACTAAATCACACGTGTATATGTTGACATTTAAGAGATACACAGTCAAGAAAATCAAGAGCAATGGTGATATATATGCGGATTAGACACCAATAAATAAACACTCAAAAAATGGCTACAATTTAAGGAATGTGTTTAGTGACGGCATCAGATTCCTAATTGACGGAGAAAGGTCTGGTGGCAAGAAAAGTTGCTTCCAGGAGATTGTCAAGTGTTTTCGCTCGACGATTCCATTCTTGGGTGGTTGGTTTTACCCTTGTTCAGGTAACTCGAGTCCTAGCCCGGTATATTCCATTTTAGTTTTACACCATTGTGAACCTTACACCTTTTTTACTCTCTGGTCGAAGTTCTCGGCATTGAAAAATCTTCGTAAACTAAATCACACGTGTATATGTTGACATTTAAGAGATAGACATTCAAGAAAATCAAGAGCAATTGTGATATATATGCGGATTAGACACCAAAAAAATATCACTAAAAAAATGGCTACAATTTAAGGAATGTGTTTAGTGACGGCATCAGATTCCTAATTGATGGGGAAAGGTCTGGAGGCAAGAAAAGCTGCTTCCAGGAGATTGTCAAGTGGTTTCGCTCGACGATTCCATTCTTGGTTGGTTGGTTTGGCACTTGTTCCTGTAACTCGAATCCTAGCCTGGTATATCCCATTTTAGTTTTACACCATTGTGAACCTTACGCCTTTTTTACTCTCTGATCGAGTTTCTCGGCATTGAAAAATCTTCGTAAACTAAATCACACATGTATATGTTGACATTTAAGAGATATATAGTCAAGAAAATAAAGAACAATGGTGATATATATGTGGATTAGACACCAAAAAATAAACACTCAAAAAATGGCAAACGATTTAGGGAATGTGTTTAGTGACGACATCAGATTCCTAATTGATGGAGAAAGGTCTGGTGGCAAGAAAAGTTGCTTCCAGGAGGTTGTAAAGTGTTTTCGCTCGACAATTCCATTCTTGGGTGGTTGGTTTTTCCCTTGTTCATTGTAACACCTCGTAAAATCGTGTCTAACGATGTGTTGACACGTGTAGTAAACCGTAATAAAGTCAAACGTTGGCTATGAGGGACTAATTTCGTCAAAAAACGAAAACTATGAATATAGAGCGACTAAAAGGGTCAACATGCCAAACTTGTGCCTCTGAATGACCACACACGATGAATTTATTCTTGAATTAGTAAATATGTTGACGTAAGAAGCTATTTGTGAAAGTAATCGAAAGATTACAAAATAGAGGGGTTAAACGTGTCAACATGTTAATTCTTACCTCTGAGTGACCTTTTAATTAACCCGAGGCTTCGTAATGTTCGATTATACTCTCAAGAATAAGTGATAAAAATATCACGAGGTTTCGATATCGTTATGTGTTATTTACGCAAATTCCCAAGAATAAGGATTAAAAGCATCAACGAGACAAAACTAGTATTTTCGGTGATCGTTTAACGAACCCGAAGCTTAACGGTGTTTGTTATACTTCCACGAATACCTAAAACCTAATTTGATGGGCCAAATGTGCTAAAAACGAAAGTTATTTCAAGTTGTGAGGTTAAGGGCCAAAAGTGTCAAGTTTTTAAACTTGAAAGCTGAAACATCAGGGGGTCGCGCTGCGCGACGCCCCTCCTCCCTTTCGGTCGCGCGACACGACGGCATACCAGAGACATAAACATTTGACAGCTGCCCTTCTTCTTCCTTGCAGCCCAATATACCACTTCTACTCACATAAATCAATTCTAGGGACTATTAAATGGTTTTTAACATCTGGTATTACACTTGGAATGATCTTGAAAGTCCCTAGACACATGGAATGATCCTAGGATGTCTTCAAACACTATAAATAGAGCTCCTTGTTGATCATTTTCATTGCACCATTCCTTGAATTCTTTTTATCACTCTAAATTGGGAGCTCCTGAGCATTAGGAGCAAACTATTGAGTCCTCTTCAGTCCTTAGGACACTTGTAAGTGTCCCTTTCATGGCTAGTTATTTTATTTGGCTCTTAAAGCCGAAAAGTCAAGCGTTTACGATAAACAGTTTGACTTTTAGTTAGACCGTAAACGGTCAAGCCATTGTTCGCAACAAACATGGCTACGTGATCGTAAGTAGGTAGGTGTTTATCCCTTAAAAGGGCACCTCCTAAGAATAACGTTTGCTGGGTCAATTGACGAGTCAATGTAATATTTTCTTAAAAAGTCAACGGGTCAGTTTTGGAAATAATTGCGATATGAGTTTAGAAATATTCTAAAATACTTTTTTATCACTTAAACAACTTGGTAATAATTATTAGAACATGTGTAAACATGTTCGGCTCGTCAATTCCAGTTTTAGGGTCGGTTCGCAACCGAAAGTCGCGAAGTTTGACTTCTGCGTTGACTTTCGATTATGAACCGAATTAGATTAGTTTGCTACTGATTTTAGGTTCCGTTATGATCATAATATAATTCAGCATAACCCTATAAGGTTATATTACACCATCATACTAGAAATCGGAGTTAATTGCTTGTTTCCGTTATTTGCTTAAATTTGACTATTATGCCCTTATAATGTAAAAACGAGATTTTTGGATATATGAGTATACAAATAGCTTTGTTACTGATATATAAGCATGTCAAATTAATGTGACATCATTTTCTGGTCTCAAACTAAAGTTATGCACGATATCGTAAAACTTAACTTTTTATTAATTAAATTACGCTTTTAAGCATAAATCATATTTAAACCCAAATTTTGGCACCAAACTCATTACCTACTGTTATGATAATATTTTTAGTGATTTTTGGAATATTGGGTCAGATTATAAACTGACCATATCATTGAGTTCTTGTATAAAATCGATAAATGACAATAATGCCCTTTTTGTAATAAAATGAGATTTACATATCATTAACATGCCAAACCTTTTCCTACTGATTTTAAATGAAAAATAAAATATTTTAAACACTCAAGGATGGTCAAAATCTTAGAATTTTATAAACATCGCAAATATCGTCAATTGGCGACTTTTACGCTAATTGGGTGCATAGTATGGTTTAAAACCATATTTAGCACCCAAGACTTGTTACCTACTGAATTTATAAATAAATTTTAATAATTTTATAGTAGGTATAAGTCATGAACTCAGACTTCCAATTTTATCATTAAAAACATATGTGAAATGACCAAAATGCCCCTACGGTGCATAGTTTGGCCATAAATGGTAAACCACACATATGTATGATATCCTACCGTTATAACACTATAAAATAAATATTTTTATAGAATGTTTTAGACCAGAACCTCAGTTTACGTTTAAACCTCTTTTATAAATCTTAAAATGACCAAAATGCCCTTACGGGACTTAAATTGGTTTAAAAATCTTTTTGGGCATAATTATTGATATCCTACTGATATCATAACATATCTAAAGCATAATAACTTATGGAACTTGTACATGACTTATCCGGTTACCCGTTATGCATATACGTGTTCGGTACGGTTTATGTAACTAGTTTGCATAAATTGGCCGAAAATGGTCAAACCTTATCATTTTTACTTCAAAATCCAGAATGTATTTAGTTTACCCATATTATACAAGTCTTCATACTTGTTGGGTCTAAATTACATTCCATTCAGGTCATCGCTTAATCTAGCGTATCATACCGTTTTCATATTTAAAAACTAGCTGGTCTAAGTCTATGACTTAATTAAGACCCGTTAGCATTCTAACTGGTTATTTATACCATCATTCCAGACTAGAGCCTTCCGGTAAATTGTACCTACGCTTACTTAATTGAATACGGCTGAGTTATTATAAATCTTGCTATTTAAGACATGAGTTAGCTCAGGTAAATACTTTTAACTTATTTTCCCTTATACGGGCTTGGGATACGGTGAATTATTACCGCTTGGTCGGGTGTAGAAACCTTTTTAATCGGATATGGTTAAATTGTATAATCCCGTTTTAATCAATATTGCTTGATAACATATAACATTGGGGGTTAACGACTGTGTCCTGGATATCCTTGGCTCATTTAAAAAATGTAAATGGCGATGACCTAAGCACGGGGTGTAGGCATACACCTGTCCGTTGCGTATGTAAGAGATATACTCATTTGCTGGGGTGACCCGCCATGAGTTTATATTTGTGGTGTGTTGTTTAATCTTGTTCGGTTTATTTATACTGGCCCTAAATGTTGGACAAACATGTAAATCTGATACAAGATTGTTATTAATATAATTGTCCCAAGTTATAAAAACATTTGTGCCTTGTGCATTTAAATCAAATTTCATAAATACTTTCAAAAGAGTCGGTTAATTGTATTTACCAGTGAAAACTGACGTATTTTCAAAACTCTAAGTGACAAGTACAAATACGTAAATAGGCTGGAAGCTGCTCAGGATTGTTAGACGAGGAACTTGCAACTCCTTCACTTAAGCCATTAGTCTGATAAACTTCTTTTGTTAATGATCCGCCTGTGGATTATTACAAGCTTGTCTGTACTTAATACTTTTATATTTTCAGACATTTGAGTTTGTAATAATATTTTATATTCCAAGACTTCCGCTATGGTATTCTGTGTATGTTTGACCATGACAATACCAATCTTACGTCACGATACTCCCCACCGGGCCCACCGGGCTGAGCTGTAAATATCGGGGTGTGACAAGTTGGTATCAGAGCCAACATTTGAGTAAATTAAACACTTGCCTTTAGTTTTTAATCTCAAATGACACAATAGCATATTCCTTAGACCTTCTGAGTCTAGACTTAACACAGGAATGCTCTCATCCCTATTAAGTAAACAGTGTTTTCGATTTTATGTGTTTTAAATATGCCGCCAAGCAAAGAAGTCATTGATGGAGATTCTTCCCGTCCGAAGCCAAGAAATGCTAAGCTTCATAGCACGGCTAGGATAAGCGTGCGACCGGTTGAAGGAAAGACCTTTTTGGACCTATTCCCAAAACCAAACCCATTGAATTTTTAAACAGACTATGGAGTCCATACCAGAGGTCCCTGAGGCTCAAATCTCAAAATCTGTACCAATGGAGTCCATACCAGGAGATCCCTTAGGCTCCCATATTGAAGATGATACATGTGGATGCTATTAATCCCTATTTCTTACCTCCAAGTTTTGGGAATTCCAGACTTGGACTATACCGATCAAAACCTAATCCGTGATCCATGTCATTTCTTTAAACCATTGAATCCCTGGATTCTACTTCTGTAATGGATCCTGATTTGAAATACTTACTTTATTCACTGATGTGTTCAGTATCCCTACGATATACGGTAAACAAAGAAGAGAAACAATCGAAATGAAGCAAGAAAGGCATTAGAGAATCCTTCTTCCATAATATTCATTATCCTTTAAGTCCCTATAAGGACCTATCTCTTCTATATAGTCCCTGTGTGGACATACCTTTTGACTTAAGACCCTGTATGGGCATTTACTATTTAGTCCTTTCATGGACATTATATTTCAATATAGTCCCTTTGTGGACATTATAATTCAATAAAGTCCCTCGGTGGGCATGCTATTTCAATATAGTCCTTTCATGGACAAGTGATTTTATTAAAATCCCTTTTGTGGATACACTATTTAAATAGTCCCTTTGTGGACTTGGTATTTCAATATAGTCCTTCCATGGATAACATACTTCAAAATAGTCCTTTCATGGACATTATACTTCATTATAGTCCTTTCACTGGCATAATAATTCATCATAGTCCTTTCGAGGACATATCGTTTCACTATTGTCCCAATGTTGACATGTCTTATAGTCCCTAAACGGACTTATATTTTCCCTTTCGTCCCCGTTTAGACAGGTATTGCTTCAAAGTCCCTATAAGGACCTATCTCTTCTATATAGTCCTAGTATGGACATTTGTTTATTATAATCCTTATATGAACATATCTTTCGATTTGAGTCCCTGTGAGGACATCTGTTCAGCAAAGCCCATTAGTGCGCACACTCTATCAATATAGTCCTTTTATGGACATGTTATTTTATTAAAATCCCTTTTGGGATATACTATTTCGAAATAGTCCCTTGTGGACATGAGATTTCACTATAGTTCCTTAGCGGACACGAGATTTCACTATAGTCCCTATACAGACTTATAATATTTTGAAGTCCCTATACAGACGTATAATATTTTAATAGTCCCCATACGGACTTATAATATTTTAACAGTCCCCATAAGGACTTATAATCTTTTAATAGTCCCCAAACGGACTTATAATTTTCTTTTAGTCCTCTGTGAACAAATAAGATACTAAAAGTCCTGATTAAGGCACTGTTGTAAATTTCCTAATGATTTATGGGAAGCTTTGAAAATTTATATAGGTATTCATTTCGTCCTTTATCAAACAATAGTATCAATTTTATTCGAACTTTATCGATCTGCTAAATATTTTCAAAAGATCTTCTTAAGGGTATAACCTAGCCAATATGTCAATACAGACATGCTATGATGGTAAAACCCTCTTAAGAACATGTTAACACTCCAGGCAGTGTGACATGAGAAACCACACCAGCCGTCAAGGTATTTGGACTACGTCCAAGCCTTAAAGCTTATATGATCGAATTAGATCATGGCAAGTATCATCATTGTGATGATCATAATATAAACATCCATTAGTGATGAAGTGCCTACGGGCTAAACTTGTTGTCCAAAAAGACAACGGCAGTTGTGGTCTACGACCCCCTGTTTAAAGATATTGGACTATGTCCAAGCAAAATAGTCTATTTGATCAATGCGATCATGCCTAATATCATCTGATACGATGATCATATTATTTAACATCCTTAATGATGTTTTGCCTACGGGCTATAACATATTGTCCATTTGAGACATTGACATTGTGATCATTATGATCCCTTGTCCAAGGTAGTGAGTTATGCTCAAGCCTAATAGTCTATATATGATCAATGCAATCATGACTAATATCATCTGATACGATGATCATATTATTTAACATCCTTTAGTGATGTTTCGCCTATGGGCTATATACTATATTGCCCATTAGTGACATTGACAAATGTGACCGTTATGGTTCACCGTTAAAGGTGATGGGCAATGCCCAAGCCTTATAGTCTATAAGATCATGACTAATATCCTCAATTACGATAATTATATATACATATATGTATAAACATCCATTAGTGATGTCCGTTGATTGGCCTTGTGGCAAAATAAATTGTCTTTTAAGCAATGACAGATGTAGTCTATGACTCTCTGCCCAAAGGCGAAGAACTATGTTCAAACCTTAAAACCCCTGATCAAATAAGATTGCGGCTTATATATTAATGTCCTCTATGACAGGCCTTTTGTGCCAAATCCTATATGTCCTTTGCGACAAGGCCTTCGTGCCTTATGGCTATTAATGTCCCCCATGACAAGCCTATGTACTACATTTATATGTCCTTCATGACGAAATTATGTTTCATAATTTAAAAGTCCTTGTGGCAAGCTTTTGAGCTATCCAAAATCGTCAATATGACAAAGACAGTTGTGACATTTTGATTCCCTGTCAAAAAGGTAATGGACTCGGTCCAAACCCTAAATGCCATTGATGGTCCTCTTGTGATCTAGGCTAAATGTAATTGATAAACATACAAATAACATTCATTAGGAATGTTCATAACCTATTAGCCTATATGGTTTAATGATACCATGGCTAATGTATGTTAGGTCGTCAGGACGATGACTAGCTATTGTAATGCAATTAAGCAATTGTTTAATTTGATGTTTAATACCAAGCTTCGAGTATGGTAAACTCGGATCAGACAAACAACAGTCGCGATACTAAAGATGCGACAAATGCTAATGATGCTACAAATGTGAACCTCAATATTAACGGAGTTAATATCCAAGCTGTGATTGACGCAGCTGTTAGAAAGGCTATGAGAAAGGTCATGAAAGGGTTCAAAGAGCCGAATGCTACTTGCCCTAAAACACATTCCTCTGCTCATGAAAAGAGCTTTATTCATACTTCAAATGCGAAGAATAAACCAAATAAGATGATATATAGCAAGGAGCCCCGTTCCTCTAAAGGACGTACTTAAAAGTACTTTGTCTCTTGCAAGTCAAGAAACTACAATGGCGAAAAGGGGCCATTGATTGCATGAAATTGTTGGATGAAATAGAAACCATTATGTGTATCAGCGGTTATGCTGGAAAGGACATTGTGAGTTATGTATCACAGTCATTCAATGGCGATACCCTTAATTGGTAAGGTCATTAATAAAGTCCACAAGAAATATACCCTCATACAATATGGGATGGTCCAAGTTTACGGACCTTATCAGAAAAACCTATTGTCCGCAACACGAAATGGAAAAGGTGGAATCAGAATTTTCTGACTATCACCGTAAAAGTTCTAGACTGTCGACAGTATGTTACAGACTTTAATTTATTGTCTGGGATAGTGCCCTATTCGGTTAACCCAGAAGCTAAGCATAATGCACTATATATTGGTGGTTTAACATCAGAAATTAGAGGGCATAGTAAGGCTTCAAAGCCTGCTTCTTATAAATCCACTATGGATCTATCTCAGCCACCTACATTAAATGGGTTAGGAAGTAAATCGGTCAAAGCTGAGACTGCCGGAAAAAGGAAAAGGGAGAAGGATAACTCCCAGAAATCTAAGAAGCCTGTATGCAAGACCTGCAACAAAAGGCACCGGGACAGTGTCTAACAGACCAAAGGTCAAAGCAGTGAGGCATCTGTAAGTTCCCTAGATGTAGAAACATAAAGAATGCAGTCTGTTTTGGTTGTGGCGTTAAGGGCCACATCAGAACTAACTGCCTTAAAACCTTCAAAGAAGGTATAGTTAAGTATAGAAGGACTAAGAGTGGAGGCGGCTAAACCCTCCTGATAAATGTCAGAGGCAGTTCATATCAATAAATGACACCAGGTATATCCCTTATCGTGAATCAATTGCTAAGAATTTTGTTTTGATTCAGGAACTACTAAGTCTTCCATATATCATAAGCTTAGCAAACTTTTAGAATTTTTCCCATAAGAACACCAGATATTATTTATACGGTAAAACTTACCGACGAAAATCTTAGGAACCATTTCTTCTATTCTTGTCGGAAATCTTCATTCATAAGATCTGGAGTACTCTATCTTCAGATAGAGTGCGACAATATATGTTATTTTATTTTGTTATCTCATTGATTTCTATCAACTGCGAATGCTAGACTATGCTTGATAAATGCACCATATGAGGATTGGCGTATCCTAGTGCGTCCCATAGATTACTTCCATGCCTGATCAGTATGGAGGTTTAATCCATGGAACCACTGAGATATCCCAATGGTCATATTGTACTAAAGTCAGCTAATGGTATTCAAAGAAGATATCCAGTATAGAAATATCTAAGTAAGTATCACTAATTAAGGCATCTATGCATTCGTAAGGAAAATGTGCCATTTATATGGCACCGGTAACGATAGATAAACTGAAGCCTGAGATTGGGAATATCTCTGTCATCTTTGAGTATCTCGATTGTCTTCTCCATAGAACTACCTTGTTACCTTCTGAGAGGCAAGTAGAGTTAAGATTAACATCCCGCTTAGGGCTGCTTTATTGTAAAAAGCTCCATATCTGTTAGTACCAACAGTAATAGAAGGATTGAAACCCTAACCAAATGAGTTTTAAGATAAAGGTTCATAAAGCCTAATTCAAAATTTTGGGAGCTCTGGTATTATTAACTAAGAAAGACGGTTTATTATGCTGATGCATTGATTACCGCAACCCTATTTAGGCAACAATTAAGAATCGCCACCAGCTGCCCAGGATCGTCGATTTGTTCGACTAACCGTGAGGTTAGCTATTCTTTAAAGATTGGATTAAGCAGTAGTTGGAATGATTACCTCGCCTTAAATAAGCTTTCCTATAACTAATAGTTAGTATATAAGCATCAAGGATGCTCCTTTGGAGACCTTGTAGAGATGGAATGTCAAACGTCCGTTTGATGGACAGAAGTTTAGTAAGTCCAATTACCCAGATCTGAAATTACTCTGGAGGCAACAGATAGGATCATACGAATCTGTGATCGTCTGAAAGCTGCCAGTAATCGGCAAAAAACCAATGTTGATGAAGAGTCGCAAACCTCTTGAGTTCTCTATAAGGAACAAGATTCAACAGAAAGTACCACCCTTGAAAGGTGTGCTTCATTTTGATATAATGAACAAGTTAAACTCTAAATATATTGGACCCTTCGAAAAAATCAAATATGTCAAGATCGGTAGCCTATAAGCTAAAAATTACCTAAGGAGCTTGATGGTAATCACAATGTGTTTCACACTGATGATTTAAGGATATGTCTCGCCGATAAGTCAATAGCATTATCATATAATGTTATGCAAATTAATGAAAACTTATGGTTTGATGAGAAATTGGTATCGATCAAAGAACCAGTAAGGATCAAGAAGCTCTGATGAAAACATATACCTATTATTAAGGTTAAACGGGATGCCGTAGAGGCCCCGATTATACATGGGAGATCATGTTCACTACGTGACAGAAGTATTCCTATCTTTTTGAGCAAATCTCGAGGTTGAGATTTCTTTTAAGGGGGTGAGGATGTAACACCTCGTAAACTCGTGTCTAACGATGTGTTGACACGTGTAATAAACCCTAATAAAGTCAAACGTTGACTATGAGGGACTAATTTCATCAAAAAACTAAAACTATGAATTTAGAGGGACTAAAAGGGTTAACACACCAAACTTGTGCCTCTGAATGACCACACATGATGAATATATTCTTGAATGAGTAAATATGTGGACGTAAGAAGCTATTTATGAAAGTAATCGAAAGATTACAAAACAGAGGGGTTAAACGTGTCAACATGTTAATTCTTACCTCTGAGTGACCTTTTAACGAACCCGGGGCTTCGTAATGTTCGATTATACTCTCAAGAATAAGTGATAAAAATATCACGAGGTTTCGATATCGTTATGTGTTATTTACGTAAATTCCCAAGAATAAGGATTAAAAGTGTCAATGAGACGAAACTAGTGTTTTCGGTGATCGTTTAATGAAACCGAAGCTTAACATTGTTTGTTATACTTCCACGAATACCTAAAACCTAACTTGAAGGGCCAAATCTGCTAAAAACGAAGGTTATTTCAAGTTGTGAGGTTAAGGGCCAAAAGTGTCAAGTTTTAAAACTTGAAAGCTGAAACATCAGGGGGTCGCGCTGAGTGACGCCCCTCCTCCCTTTCGGTCGTGCGACGCGACGGCATTCCAGAGACAGAAACATTTGACAGCTGCCCTTCTTCTTCCTTGCAGCCCAACATACCACTTCTACTCACATAAATCGATTCTAGGGACTATTAAATGGTTTTTAACATCTGGTATTACACTTGGAATGATCTTGGAAGTCCCTAGACACATGGAATGATCCTAGGATGTCTTCAAACACTATAAATAGAGCTCCTTGTTGATCATTTTCATTGCACCATTCCTTGAATTCTTTTTATCACTCTAATTGGGAGCTCCTGAGCATTAGGAGCAAACTATTGAGTCCTCTTCAGTCCTTAGGACACTTGTAAGTGTTCCTTTCATGGCTAGTTATTTTATTTGGCTCTTAAAGCCGAAAAGTCAATCGTTTACGATAAACGGTTTAACTTTTAGTTAGACCGTAAACGGTCAAGCCATTGTTCGCAACAAACATGGCTACATGATCGTAATTAGGTAGGTGTTAATCCCTTAAAAGGGCACCTCCTAAGAATCACGTTTACTGGGTCAATTGACGAGTCAATGTAATATTTTCTTAAAAAGTCAACGGGTCAGTTTTTGAAATAATTGCGATATGAGTTTAGAAATATTCTATGTCACACCCCGACCGCGTAAAACAACAGACCGCGGCGGAAACGTCGGGCAGTGTCGGAATATAATCATTGTTTCACAACACATGGATTGAAGTTTCGTTTTATTGATTTAAGTTTATTACATTGTATTGAAATCAAAAGCATAATATGAACAAATTGTCTTTCATTGTTATTGAGTCACTAAGGCCTCGTCCATTCCTATGTGAGCATGCATCATAATCATCGTTAAATATCATCAAACTATGGTACCTGAAGCATATGTGAAAATACGTCAGCATAAAAATGCCGGTGAGTACATAGGTTTTGTGAGAGTATCGGATTCATGGCTTGTTTACATGTTGCAATACCTCGTTAAACTACAAAAGTTGATAGTTGAAAACCTTGTTTGAAAAGTGTTTGGTATTGCAATATGATTTAACCAACTCAAACAAGTTGGTTATAGTTTATAAAATCTCGTTGCCATGAATCTTAACCCAAAACATTTGTTTATGTAACCCAAATCGTAAATCGTTTTTGTAATAAAACTCGTATGGTTTATATCGTTAAGAAAACCTTGTAGTGTAACTTCATTTTGAAAACATTCGACCAAGTGATCTTGATAACGCAACGATATGTAATGTGTTAAAAGCACTTATATATAGGAAGTACCAGCGGTGTATCCACCATGCTTTTTATCACATTACACCCGCCCCCGTTACCTAATCACTTACCATAACCCAATTGTTCAATAATTCAAATAGCTCCAGTCTGTCAAATAGTTCAAATAGTTCACATAGATCAAATAGTTCCAATGGTTCAAATAGTTCACATAGATCAAATAGTTCCAATGGTTCAAATAGTTCAAATAGTTCACATAAATCAATTAGTTCCAATGGTTCACATAGTTCCAGTGGTTCAGATAGTTCTAGTGGTTCAGATAGTTCCAGTGGTTCAGATAGTTCAATTGGTTCTCATAGTTCAATAGTTCCAGTGGTTTGTGTTTAAATCGTTGTGTTTAATATAAACCATAGCATTTGTTTAGAAAGCTTGAAATCGTTTAGCACATATGAATCACCCCAAAACAGTCGAAAAATGGTAAAAGATGGGAACTATGTACTCACATTGAAGTTCAAAGATATCCTCGACTAATTTGAACTTAACAAAGCTCGGGCAAACCAAGGAAATCAGATAGCACCTAGTAATCGGATTGCTAAGTAAATAAATCGACACCTAAATCAAAAGATCGGGTAGAATGAGGTCTCGTAAACCAAATGAGTATTGGAACTCATGTGATATGGTTTAACAAAGCCTACATTCTAAATCGAAACCTATCCTAAGTGCTTTCGACCCGTTACGACCCATTAAGGTAGCTTACGCTACTTTAACGCGTCGTTCGCGCAAAAGCGCGTTTGAGACGCCTAACTAGTCCTATGACAAGTATTATATGCCCTAACATGTTTAAATATGTTGCATAATCAGTTTAAGTGACAAAAGTTAAGTTACATACGCTTAAAATCCAATTATGCATGAAAAGGGCATTTTGGTCATTTTCCTAAGGCATACATATCATACAACTAATTAAACTAAGTGACCATAAGGTATAACCTCGGAAGGTTATTCCCTATACAATTATGGTCACTAAATGTGCTGGGTCAGATTCTAATGATCGACCAAAGGGGTCGAGTTCGAAAGTATTAGCGGTTGTTAAGACCGCTTATCTTACGACCCTATACAAGCACTAGACTAAAAGTGACGAGTTAAACATGTTAAAACATGTTTAACTAAGTTAGAAAACAGGTTTTGATATCAAAATAAAAGGTTTTGATATCCGAAAATAGTTTCATCTCAGAATGCGCATAAACGGCATTTTGACCGAAACTTTGACTCCTCACTTCGACTAATCAACGTGGTAATCAGTAGGTATAGTCACAAGGGACTATAACCATCGTGATTACGCTCATGTTACAAAGTTCAAACGAACTTTGTGTTGACCAAAGACAGGTCAAAGCAGAAAGTCAAACACTGTTTGACTTTCATGCTTAAAAAGCAATAAAAGCATGAAAGAAGCTTACAAAAGGTCCAAGCAATGAAGAATTTGATCTAAAATACTGAGGTATGATCAACTTAGAGCAGATTAGAGAAAATGTGTGAGAAAAGTGAATGAATTCAAGTGGGTATTTATAGATTTTCCAGAACCGTTAGGATCGTTTCTTGAAAATTGAGCTTCAATCTGGATCGTACAAGTAAGGCACACTGATTTGGGATACTAGGGGTGTCCAAAACCAGCATACGGTATTGAGAAAGTCACACAAAAGACCCTGGAAATCAAGCTGGTTGTCAAAAATGGAGTTTCTGGCCAGATTGAGTCATCGCGTGCCGCCACAGCAAAGCCCTTAGGCTGTGGCGCGACGCCACCCCTTCCCAGTTCCAAAAACTTTCAATTGTTGGCAGTTTTGGTCCCTGCAGCATGTTTAAGCCGTTTTCGACGTGTTTAAACTCCGTTAAGCCATTTTCAAGGCTCTACAAGGATGTTAAAGCATAGGGGACTTAAAACATGCTTGAAAATATGTTGGATGTCAGTTTGTTTGGTCGTACGGTTGCGTTGTTCGGTTAATTACGACGAAACTCGAACTGACGCGAAAAACGATCCAAATTACACGACGAATGAAATTTTTTGCATTGCAATCATTAAAATAAAATATTTTAATGATTACAAAAATTTTTGGATGTCCGGATATGTTCAGAACGTAAGATATGCGCGTAAATGCAAACTTATGCACTTTTTGACGCTTTTAGTCCCTATTGATCAATTAAGCATATTTTCGCATAACGAACCCCTCAAAGCTTATTTCTAAGCTATGTAAAGGATATTTAGGGTACGTTTAGCTTTTGATCAAGTTCTGGAATGTTCGTTACAGTATGAATCAGAAGACTTTCGCAGTTTGACGCAAATAGTCCCTGTAATCGAATAAACTTGTTTTCGACACACCAACCCATCCAAAACTTATTTCTAAGTTATGTAATGGTTATTCACGGTATGTTAAGCCTATGTCACTATTCTGGAGTGTTTGTCATGTTAAACTGATTACGTTTACGCGTCAGTTCGCGTATAACTTTCTAGAAAGCGATTTAAAGGCTCGAAATTGAACAAGAATTGATATGTGCAAATGATACACATGTTTTTACAAATCCCAAGTATGAAACACAATATTTCATTGGTTTTGTATTCGTTTGATGGTCGTGGAGGCACAGATGTCACATTCTAAAATACGTTTTATCACTTAAACAACTTGGTAATAATTATTAGAACAGGTGAAAACATGTTCGGCTCGTCAATTCCAGTTTTAGGGTCGGTTCGCAACTGAAAGTCGCGAAGTTTGACTTATGCGTTGACTTTCGATTATGAACCGAATTAGATTAGTTTGCTACTGATTTTAGGTTCCGTTATGATTGTAAATGGCCACGACTTAAGCACGAGGTGTAGGCATACACATATCCGTTGCGTATGTAAAAGATATATTCATTTGTTGGGTTGACCCACCGTGAGTTTATATTTGTGGTGTGTTGTTTAATATTGTTGGGTTTATTTATACCGGGCCTAAATGTTGGACTAACATGTGAATCTGATACAAGATTGCTATTAATATAATTGTCCCAAGTTATAAAAACAATTGTGCCTTGTGCATTTAAATCAATTTTCATAAATACTTTAAAAAGAGTCGGTTAATTGTATTTACCAGTGAAAACTAATGTATTTTCAAAAGTCTAAGTGACAGGTACAAATACGTAAATAGGCTGGAAGCTGCTCAGGATTGTTAGACGACGAACTTGCAACTCCTTCGCTTAAGCCATTAGTCTAATAAACTTCTTTTGTTAATGATCCACCTGTGGATTATTACAAGCTTATCTGTACTTAATACTTTTATATTTTCAGAAATTTGAGTTTGTAATAATATTTTATATTCCAAGACTTTCGCTGTGCTATTTTGTGTATGTTTGACCATGACAATACCAATCTTACGTCATGATACTCCCCACCGGGCTGAGCTGTAAATATCGGGGTGTGACATTCATGTAACTCGAATCCTAGCCCGGTATATCCCATTTTAGTTTTACACCATTGTGAACCTTACGCCTTTTTTACTCTCTGATTGAGGTTCTCAGCATTGAAAAATCTTCGTAAACAAAATCACACGTGGATATGTTGACATTTAAGAGACATACATTCAAGAAAATCAAGAGCAATGGTGATATATATGCGAATTAGACACCAAAAATAAACACTCAAAAAATGACAACAATTTAAGGAATGTGTTTAGTGACGGCATCAGATTCCTAATTGATGGAGAAAGGTCCGGTGGCAAGAAAACAGCTTCCAGGAGGTTGTCAAGTGTTTTCACTCGACGATTCCATTCTTGGGTGGTTGGTTTGGTCCTTGTTCTTGTAACTCGAATCCTAGCCCGGTATATACCATTTTAGTTTTACACCGTTGTGAACCTTACGCCTTTTTTACTCTCTGATCGAGGTTCTTGGCATTGAAAAATCTTTGTAAACTAAATCACACGTGTATATGTTGATATTTAAGAGATATACAATCAAGAAAATCAAGAGCAATGGTGATATATATGTGGATTAGACACCAAAAAATAAACATTCAAAAAATGGCTACAATTTAAGGAATGTGTTTAGTGACAACATCAGATTCCTAATTGATGGAGAAAGGTCCGGTGGCAAGAAAAGATGCTTCAAGGAGGTTGTCAAGAAAATGGGTTATACCGGGCTAGGTTTCGGCGTAAGGTTCACAATGGTGTAAAACTAAAATGGCCAAACCAACCACCCAAGAATGGAATCGTCAAGCGAAAACACTTGACAACCTCCTAGAAGCAGTTTTTCTTGCCACCAGACCTTTCTCCATCAATTAGGAATCTGATTCCGTCACTAAACACATTCCTTAAATTGTAGCCATTTGTTGAGTGTTTTTTTTGTTTCTAATCTGCATATATATCACCATTGCCCTTGATTTTCTTGACTGTATATCTCTTAAATGTCAACATATACACGCGCGATTTAGTTTATGAAGATTTTTCAATGCCGAGAACCTCATCAGAGAGTAAAAAAGGCGTAAGGTTCACAATGGTGTAAAATTAAAATGGGATATACCGGGCTAGGATTCGAGTTACATGAACAAGGGCCAAACCAACCACCCTAGAATTGAATCGTCGAGCGAAAACACTTGACAACCTCCTAGAAGCAGCTTTTCTTGCCACCAGACCTTTCTCCATCTATTAGGAATCTGATGCCGTTACTAAACACATTCCTTAAATTGAAGCCATTTGTTGAGTGTTTTTGTTTCTTGTGTCTAATCCGCATATATATCACCATTGCCCTTGATTTTCTTGACTGTATATCTCTTAAATGTCAACATATACACGTGTGATTTAGTTTACGAAGATTTTTCAATGCCGAGAACCTCGATCAGAGAGTAAAAAAGGTGTAAGGTTCACAATGGTGTAAAATTAAATTGGGATATACCGGGCTAGGATTCGAGTTACAAGAACAAGGGCCAAACCAACCACCCAAGATTGGAACCCATATTCGCCCGTTCAATCTTAGAATTCCATCCTTGCCATTTGATAACTGCTCAGCAGTTACTCCCAACTTTTCATTTGGATAGTTAGCTTCTAATACAGCTTCCTTCTGAGCGGCTAACAACCTTTCATTTAAACTGTTCTTCAATTCAATGCTCTTGGCATTGATTCTAATAGGCTTAACCCTTTCCTTTCTGCTCAAGGCATCAGCGACTACATTCACCTTGCTTGGATGTATCGGATTTCACAATCATAATCATTCAGTGTCTCCATCCATCGATGCTGTCTCATGTTCAGATCCTTCTGGTTAAACAGATGCTGAAGGCTCTTATGATCAGAATCGATCACACACTTGGTACCATATAAATAATTCCTCCAAAGTTTTAGTGTAAACACAACGACACCCAATTCCAAATCGTGGGTGGTGTAATTCCAAACCTTGCCTCTTTGCATAAGTACGCAACCCATTCCAGTCAGGGGCGTACCCACCTTATGAGGCGGGTGGGCGGGTGCACCCCATGAAAAAAAAAATTAGTGGTATTTTTCGCAAAAAATCCCGACCGCACCCCTTGAAAAGTTTCTTCCGCACCCCTTGAAAAATTCTGACCGCACCCCTTGGAAAATTCAGACTGCACCCTTTGAAAAATTTCTCCGCACCCCTTAGAAAAATATGTCAGGAATTTATATAAAAAATTGTGAACACGGATTGAAACCCGATCAAATTATGTACACAAGTTAGCCCATTAACCCCTTTATTAAAACTTAAATTCAATCCATCAAGCCCAATAACTTAATACCCATTCAAGCCTAATCCAACTACTAATTTTGTTAAATAACATCAGTCGACATAATAAAAAAACCCAAATCGCTGCCACTAGCCAGCGACTCCCGTCATCCCTCTGCTTCACTTCAGCGCCGAGCGACAACATAATTCCGTTTGGCGACTGCAAAATTCCGGCTGCAAACTGGATAATTCAGGCCGCCCCAGACAGGTACATGTTTTTTTTTGTTATTTTGATGTTTATACGATTTTGTTCAAGAGTCATGAGATAATAGGATTTTCGGATAGGTTAAAAAAGTTTAAACTTTTATATGTTTTGAGGTAATTTGGGGTTGTTCTAGTCTTTATAGGATGGGCTTGTTGTTTCTTAATCTCTTATTGATTATATGATTCTAGAAACAGATATATATGTTAAAAAAGTTTAAAATTTTATATGTTTTTTTGGGTTGTTCTAGTCTTTAGTTGGGTGATTTTGTTGATTATATGATTGTTGGTTGGTAAATAACAATTACTAGGGCTTGAAATTCAAAATTTTAAATTGAAAATTAAGGAACATGGGCTATGGTTGAACACTTGAAGATCCTTGTTTTTTTGTATGTGATAGGATTAGGAAGGAACAATGAGTAGGGAAGTTGTGCTGCGATTTCTCAAGAGGAAAGGGGTTGAACCACTTTTTTCGCCGGATTCTTCTAATTTAAGATCAAGATTTGTTTTAGATAAGTTTTTTTGTTCTCTTATTTAATGATTAAGAGAAATAGAAGTAGGGATGGTTTGAACTTTGATGCTTTTTTGTTTGTTAATGTGATCAGAAGTTAGGAACTAGGGTTTGATTGTTTGAAAATTGAAATGGACCCGACCTGATCTGATTTGACTGGCTATGAAACTTTGTTTGTTTGTGTTTACTTGTTTTACATGACCCGACCCGACCCGCTATGAACCGATTTTTTTATATAGCTAGGGGTCTAAAATCTTTAAAAAATTTCCGCACCCCCAGGAAAAAAATCTTGGGTCCGCTACTGATTCCAGTGTGTGACGCGTCGCAGTATACCACAAATTCTTCAATTCCTTCAGGCAATATCAACACAGGTGCATTGCTTAACTTCTGTTTAAGAATATCAAAGGATTCTTGCTGCTTAGGACCCCAATCAAACTTGATATTCTTATGAGTTAATGAAGTTAGGGGTGCTGCAATCCTTGAGAAATTCTCAATAAAACGCCTGTAATATCCTGCCAGACCCAAGAAGCTCCGAATCTCTGTGGGCGTCTTCGGCTCTTGCCAATTCATGATAGCTTCAATCTTAGCGGGATCCACCTGGATACCACGCTCACTAACCACATGTCCAAGAAATTGGACTTCACGAAGCCAAAACTCACATTTTGAAAACTTGGCATAGAGCTTCTCTTGCTGAAGAAGTTTAAGAATACAATGAAGGTGTCTTTCATGATCAGCCTGGTTCTTCGAATAAATAAGAATGTCATCAATGAAGACGATGCAAACTTGTCCAAGTAGGGTTTACAAACACGATTCATGAGATCCATGAATGGTGCCGGTGCATTAGTGAGCCCGAAAGGCATCACCAAGAACTCGTAGTGACCATATCGAGTCCTGAATGCAGTCTTATGAACATCTTCATCTCTGACCTTCAGCTGATGGTAGCCTGAACTTAAATCAATCTTGGAGAAGTAACTTGCCCCTTGCAATTGATCAAACAGATCGTCGATCCTGGGCAATGGATATCTGTTCTTGATTGTAACCTTGTTCAACTCTCGATAATCAATGCATAAACGCATTGATCCATCCTTTTTCTTCACAAACAGAATTGGTTCTCCCTAAGGAGATGAGCTAGGTCGAATAAAACCTTTGGCCAACAAATCATCCAGTTGAGTCCTTAACTCTTTCATCTCAGTCGGTGCTAACCTGTAAGGTGCTCTTGCAACTGGCGCTGCTCCAGGAATAATGTCAATTCTGAACTCTACTTGCCTATCTGGAGGTAAACCAGGTAGTTCTTCGGGGAATACTTCTGGATAATCAGAGATAACAGGGATGTCTTCAACCTTGGGCTTTGGTTCATTAATGGTTACCTGTGCCATGTAAATGACACAACCCTTTTTCAAACACCTTGACGCCTTAAGCATAGACACTTGCTTAGGCAACCCATACTGAGTATCTCCTTGTATGGTAAGTGGCTCACCATACGGAGTCCTGATAACCACTTGTTTCTTGTCACAAACAATCTGGGCTTGGTTATGAGATAACCAATCCATGCCTATCACTATGTCGAAACCAGCTAGTTTCAAAGGAAGCAAAGATAACAGAAAAGAGTGGTTCCTAATGGATATAAAACATCCATCTAACACAGTTGAAGCAGTTTCTATGGTACCATCGGCCAATTCTACTTCATATTTTATGCTTAGGGTTTTAACAGGCAGATTTAATAACTTACAAAATTTATCATCCACAAACGAATTATCCGCACCCGAATCAAATAATACCCTTGCATAAACATCATTGATAAGAAAGGTACCTATTATCACGTTGTCATTCTGGATTGCTTCTTGATCATTCATCTGAAAGACCCGAGCATTGGTCTTTTTACCTTCTTCAGGTTTCTTGGCATACTTTGGGCAGTTAGACTTGATATGCCCTTTCTCGTTACAGTTGTAACAACTCGCATCCTTTATCTTCTTACAGTCCAATGTCTTATGCTCACTAGATTTACAGATCCCACAAGCCCTAGGCTGCGATTGGGATTTTGATTCATACCTGCACTTTCCCAGATGACGCTTCTTGCAGGTCTTGCATTTGGGCTTCTCACCCGACTGTTGGTCATCCTTTTTAAATCCCGAACTCTTCTTGTAATCCGAGTTCCCTTTACGTTTCTTATCTGAACGGTGTGAGTTATCATCCTCACGTTTCCTCTTTCCCTCATCTGAATTCCTAAGCGATCTCTGCCTGACCGCATCAAGGGTAAGAGATAATGACAAATCAGCTACAGACCTAAAGGTAGTAGGTCGAGATGCTTTCACACTAACTTTGATCTCCGGGGCTAAACCCCCAATGAAACAGGCTATACATTTTGGTTCCGGTGTCACCAAGTAAGGAACCAATCGAGACATGGTGTTAAAACTTGTGAGATATGCCTGACAGTCTAAGTTCTTCATAACCAATGTCAGGAAGTAAGTCTCGATCTTCTCAACTTCATGTTAAGGACAGAAATTCTCTTTGATCAAAGCAACAAACCGAGCCCATGTTAAGTTGTATAACGGAATCTTTCCAGTAGTTTGGATTAAGGACCTCCACCAAGCTAGAGCTTCTCCCTTGAACGATTGTGAAACATACTTCACAATATCTTGCTCCGCACATCCACTAATATCAACCACCGTATCCATCTCATCTAGCCACGTCATGCAATCAATGGCTCCTTTTCCCCCAGTGAAATCCCTGGGCTTGCAGGAGACGAAATACTTATATGAACAGGTCTTTGCACGTGGTTCTTGATTGAATACAATCTTCTTAGATGGAACACTATGCTGATTTGAGGAGTGTTGGGCATCATCCATCTTCGACTCATGAGTTTTAGAAGGTGGCTAACTGTGAGCCACAGAGTGAGTCTTAGGGTGTGATTTGGAATGAGGTACAGACAGGGTCTTGCTATGTGTACCACTTGATTCTCTAAACTGCCTGTCCACGTCTTTAGAAACAGCATTGTCAATCAATGCTCGAAGTTCCTCACCAGTTATGTTGATCCTGGTAGTATCATGATTCTGTAGAGGGTGACTGTTGACTTCTTCAGACTCTACCATGTAGCTTGGTTGCTACATAAAATAATGACAATGATTTATTCAGAAGTCTATAACAGTATTGTTATTCTTGATGATTCATTAACCATGGTATTAATAAACCACATTGGTTAATTTGTTAAGCATATTCATTCAGGATTTTTCATTATGATTATCCTCAGTTATAATTCATTAAAATATTATAATGGCACAAAAGGCCTAGTAACAAGGACAAATTTAAATTATAAGCCATGATCATATAGGATCGAGACATTAAGGCTTGAACATAGTTCATTACCTTTTCTTGACAGAGAGTCATAGACTACAACTATCTTTTAGTCTCAAAGGACAATAATTATGGCCCGTAGGCACTTCATCACTAATGGATGATTAAATAATAATGGAGAAAAGAAATTGGAAGAATCCAATATAAGGATGACTTATGTGATTTTATCGAATCACATTTGCCAGGAGTGTTAACATGTTTTCAGATGTTAACAAGGATTTGAATCTTTTAAATAGGTTTTACCATCATGGCCCTGTCTAAAATGACATATAAGCTAGGTCATACCTCTAAGATTCCATTCAATATATAATGGCAGATCAATTACAAAAAGTAATGATATTTTGATTTATTTCATATATTATATTCATAGATAAGGATAAAATGAAATTTAAACAAAACATTCCAATAAATTTTTAAAAAGGAGTACATAATTGCCCTAAACGGGACTTGAATGAAAAAACATTGTCCATGAAGGGACTAAAATATAAATATGTCCTTATAGGGACTACTAAAGAAATGAATTTCAACAAAAGGAGTTTCTTCTTCATTCTATTTCTGAAAGTCTCCTCCTTGGTTCACTTTGTGTGCTATGGGTACTAAAGGTTTTGGCGGGTACTCAAATTCTTCCACATTAGGAACCTTAGTCGAAGTGGAATCCAAGGATTCTATGGTTAACAAATAATATGGATCACGGATAGGGTCAGGACAGTTATAATCCAAGTTTGGAATTCCAAGACTTGGAGGTAAGAAATATGGGTCATTTGGGTCCATATGTATCATCTTTGGAGTGGGAGCCTCAAGGACTGCTGATATGGACTCCTCCGATGTTGGCTTCTCATTCAAAATTTCAAAAGTCTTAGGTATAGAATCTGGAATATGATTAATGGTTTCAACGGGTTTGATTTTCGAAATGGGTCCAAAAAGATCCTTCCTCCATACTGGTCGTACGCTTATTCGAGCTGTGGTACGAAGCTTAACATTCTTAAACTTCGGGTTTGGAGAGCTTCCACCAATGGCAGCTTTACTTGGCGACATGCTCCTGAAATACACAAATATCAAAAACAATGTATACTTATTAGGGATGAGATTATTCCTAGTTCATGTCTAGACACGGAAATCAAGGAATGTGCAACTGTGTCATTGAGATTAAACACAAAAGGATAGTGTTTAATTCACTCAATGTTGGCTCTGATACCAACCTGTCACACCCCGATATTTCCACGTATTACCGGTGGGCCCGGTGGGGAGTATAGTGACGTAGTTGATATCATCATAGTCAATTTATCACAGTTCAATGCACAGCGGAAGTCTAAAAGTAATAATATTACAAACCGAATGAAAGTAGCATAAGTATTACAACGGAATGTAGAAGGATCCGCAGGCGGATCAAAATGAAGGAAAATAGTGTTCAACATATTTTAAAGTGATAAAGCTTGCAAGACTTCTTTATTTATTCACTCAGGAGTAGCCAGCCTATTTCGTATAGTACCTGCACTTAATCTTTTGGAAAATACGTCAGTTTACACTGGTAAATACAATTAACTGACACTTTTGAAAATGTTTTAAGAAAATTGATTTAAATGCACAAGGCACAAATGATCTTTTATAACTTGGGATAATTATTTAAAAATAAACTTGTAAATGAATTGTATGTTCGTTATACGTTCAGTAGCCCGGGCTGAAAACCGGGTTAAAGATTAATAGACACACCAAATAATATATCCCACGACGAGTTATTCTCGAACAGGCGGGTATATTATTTTACATACGCACCGGCAGGTGTATGCCTACACCCCGTGCTTAAGTCGTGGCCGTTTCAATGAATGAGCCGAGGATATCCAGGACATGGTCATTAACCCCCAAAGGCTTAAAACAAGCAAAACAGATTAAGCAGGTTATCTCAATGATCTAACCTTCATATAATTAAAAATTCGATACCCGACCAAGCGGTATTTTATATACCGTACCCCAAGCCCGTATAAGGGAAAATAAGTTAAAAGTATTTTACCTGAGCAAAATATTCAAATTTATCTCAGCTGTATACAATCAGCAAGTGCAAATATCTTTTACTGGGCTCCAAATCTGGAACGAAGGTTTTAATAACCTGTTAGATTCCTAACGGGTCTTACTTATGTTTAAACTTAGACCGATTAGTTTTAAAGAAAGATATATGGTTCAAAATGCAAGATTAAGCGAAGACTAGATTAGAATGTGATTTAGACCCGACAAGTATGAAGACTTGTATAATATGGGTAAACTAAATACATTCTGAATTTTGAGGTAAAAATGATAAGGTTTGACCAGTTTCGGTCAATTTATGCAAACTAGTCACATAAACCGTACCGAACGCGAAAAATGCATAACGGGTAACCAATTGAGTCATGTACTGGTACCCTAAGTTAATATGCTTAAAATGTGTTATGATATCAGTAGGATACCTTCCATTATGCCCAAAACGGATTTAAAATCAATTTATGCCCCGTAGGGGTATTTTGGTCATTTTAAAGGTTATAAAAGAGATTAAATATTAATATGAGGTTCTGGTCTAAAATGATCATTAAAAATATTTATTTTTGCAAGTCATATCAGTAGGGTATTGCATATATGTGAAATTTATCATTTACAACCAAACTATGTGCCGTAGGGGCATTTTGGTCATTTCACATAAGCTTTAAAGGTTAAATTTGGAAATCTGAGTTCAAAACTTTTACTTACTGTTAAAGTATAAAAATTTACTTAAAACATCAGTAGGTATTAAGTCTTATATGTCATAAACAGCTTTAATCCATACTATGCGTTTATAACGCGTAAAGAGTCGGTTTTAGGCGATTTTCAGGTTATATAAGGAAAGCTGAGATTTTTATCACTCCAGAAGGCTTAAAATATTTTATTTAACATATAAAATCAGTAGCAAAAGGTTTGGTATCAAAATGTTATGTAAAACTCATTTTATTAGCAAAAAGGGTATAACCGTCAATTACCGAATCAAAGCAAGAACCCCATGTTATGATCAGTTTAAAAATTAATAAAAATCTCCAAAAATCCCAAAATATTATATTACATCAGTGGGTAAAAAGTTTGGCATCGAAATTTGGGTTTAAGTAGGCTTTATGCTAAAAATGTCGTTTAATTAATAAAAAGCTTTCAAATTTACGATATTGAGCATAACTCCTAATTTAGACCTCAAACTGATGTCAAATTTTTAGGACATGTTTATAAATTAGTAATAAAGGTTTTTGTCCTCTCACATTTCCAAAACTCTCTTTTTAATATCAAAAGGGCATAATGGTCAACAATTAAGCAATTAACGGAGACATGCATATGAATCAGCTTTAATAAGAACCATTTAGTATAATCTCGGAGGGTTATACTATCATGTAACATGGTCCTAATGGAACCCTAAGGCATACCTAAACCAAGCCAAATCGGGTCAAAAACTGAAAGTCAAAGCAAAAGTCTACTTTTGCTACTTTCGGTTCCGAACCGAGCCTAAACTCAGAATTGTCGGGTTGAACATGTTTAGACATGTTCTTACATTATTTACCAAGTTATTTTAGTGTTAAAAAATGTTCCATAACCTCTACATTGTCAGTTATGAGTTTATTTGCAAAAATAGCTTTCTGTTGACTTTTTAATATTAAGTTTGACCCGACAATTGACCAAGTTAGAGTGGAAATCAGTAAGTGCCCTTTTAAGGGTTTATTACCTACATAATTACCAACTCATAGCCATTTTCAATTCGAATAATGGCTAGACCATTAGTGATTAATCACTAAGTCAAAGGAGAATTACGTCAACTTTGACTTTCGGTCATTACACTAACAAAAGCTTAATTACAGAGGCTAAGTACACTTACAAGAGTCCTTAGCACGAAGTTTAAGACTAATAGAGCTTCCTTCCTAAGTAGGATGCTCCAGAGAATGGGTTTGAAAGCCCCAAAGCTTGAGAGCAAGCTTGAAAGTATGAAAATTTATGATGTGCAAGTTACGAGCTCCAAATCTGCCCCTTTATATAGGGTTTTGGATGGATCTTGGATTGATACAAGTGTCCCCAAGTTTAATCTGAAGCATACATGTGTTTAGGAGGTTTTACAATACCATTAACAGCCCATAGAATCGATCAAAACCATGCAAAGGTGAAGAACTTGCAGAACCTGCACCTATGCATGACTTTCTGCCCAGATCAGGCCGTCGCGTCGCGCGACGGCAGAGGGTGATGGTGGTGGCGTGACGCCACCATAGGGATAACCTGATCAACAAGTTTCAAACATGACATTTTCACCCCTAGACCTTCTAAAGCGTAAAATCTTTCATTTTAGGCACATTTAACCCACATAATTTATATTTCTATGATCCATGAGATATAACCAAACATCATTAGGTCCGGTTTCGTTAAACAAAAACCGAAAACTCAAGTTTTGCCTTGTTGACGCTTTTAACCCCTTAATTACGAAAGTTAACGTATTTTCCTCATACGATATCGAAACCTTGTGAAATTTTTAACACTTATTCTTGAGAGTATAATTAATCGTTACAAGGCTCCGGGTTCGTTAAAAGGTCACTCAGAGGTATTATTTAAACATGTTGACACATTTAACCCTTGTATCTCGTAAACTTTCACTTTCTTCCACAAACGGTTTCATACGATTCATGATTTATTCGTTTAAGGGTATAAACATCGAGTAGGGTTGTTGAAAGGCAAAATTTTCATATGTTGATACTTTGGATCCTTTTACACACATACTTTCTTTGTTTGTCACCCTTAGTCCCTCGTAATCCATCCGTTACACGTTTAAAGTCCATGACACGTGTCGATATTATATTGGACATCATTTTGCAAGGTGTTACAAGGAACAAGGGCCAAACCAACCACCCAAGAATGGAATCGTCAAGCGAAAACACTTGACAACCTCCTAGAAGCAGCTTTTCTTGCCACCAGACCTTTCTCCATCAATTAGGAATCTGATGCCGTCACTAAACACATTCCTTAAATTGTAGCCATTTGTTGAGTGTTTTTTTTGGTGTCTAATCCGCATATATATCACCATTGCACTTGATTTTCATGACTGTATATCTTTTAAATGTCAACATATACACGTGTGATTTAGTTTACGAAGATTTTTCAATGCCGAGAACCTCGATCAGAGAGTTAAAAAGGCGTAAGGTTCACAATGGTGTAAAATTAAAATGGGATATACCGGGCTAGGATTCGAGTTACAGGTACAAGGACCAAACCAACCACCCAAGAATGGAATCGTCGAGCGAAAATACTTGACAACCTCCTAGAAGCAGCTTTTCCTGCAGCCAGACCTTTCTCCATCAATTAGGAATCTGATGCCGTCACTAAACACATTCCTTAAATTGTAGCCATTTGTTGAGTGTTTTTTTTGTGTCTAATCCGCATATATGTCACCATTGCCTTGATTTTCTTGATTGTATATCTCTTAAATATCAACATACACACATGTGATTTAGTTTACGAAGATTTTTCAATGCCGAGAACCTCGACCAGAGAGTAAAAAAGGCGTAAGGTTCACAATGGTGTAAAATTAAAATGGGCTATACCGGGTTAGGATTCGAATTACAGGAACAAGGGCCAAACCAACCACCCAAGAATGGAATCGTCAAGCGAAAACACTTGACAACTTCCTAGAAGCAGCTTTTTTTTGCCACCAGACCTTTCTCCATCAATTAGGAATCAGATGCCGTCGCTAAACACATTCCTTAAATTGTAGCCATTTGTGGAGTTTTTTTTTTGCGTCTAATCCGCATATATGTCACCATTGCCTTGATTTTCTAGATTGTATATCTCTTAAATATCAACATATACACATGTGATTTAGTTTACGAAGATTTTTCAATGCCGAGAACCTCGATCAGAGAGTAAAAAAGACGTAAGGTTCACAATGGTGTAAAATTAAAATGGGCTATACCGGGCTAGGATTCGAATTACAGGAACAAGGGCCAAACCAACCACCCAAGAATGGAATCGTCAAGCGAAAACACTTGACAACCTCCTAGAAGCAGCTTTTCTTGCCACCAGACCTTTCTCCATCAATTAGGAATCTGATGCCGTCACTAAACACATTCCTTAAATTGTAGCCATTTGTTGAGTGTTTTTTTTTATGTCTAATCCGCATATATATCACCATTGCCCTTGATTTTATTGACTGTATATCTCTTAAATGTCAACATATATACGTGTGATTTAGTTTACGAAAATTTTTCAATGCCGGGAACCTCGATCAGAGAGTAAAAAAGACGTAAGGTTCACAATGGTGTAAAATTAAAATGGGATATACCGGGCTAGGATTCGAGTTACAGGAACAAGGGCCAAACCAACCACCCAAGAATGAAATCGTCGAGAGAAAACACTTGACAACCTCCTAGAAGCAGCTTTTCTTGCCACCAGACCTTTCTCCATCAATTAGGAATCTGATGCCATCAATAAACACATTCCTTAAATTGTTGCCATTTGTTGAGTGTTTTTTTTTGTGTCTAATCCACATATATGTCACCATTGCCCTTGATTTTCTTGACTGTATATCTCTTAAGTGTCAACATATACACGTGTGATTTAGTTTACGAAGACTTTTCAATGCCGAGAACCTCGATTAGAGAGTAAAAAAGGCGTAAGGTTCACAATGGTGTAAAATTATAATGGGATATAACGGGTTAGGATTCGAGTTACAGGAAGAAGGGCCAAACCAACCACCCAAGAATGGAATCGTCGAGCGAAAACACTTGACAACTTCCTAGAAGCAGTTTTTCTTGCCACCAGACCTTTCTCCATCAATTAGGAATCTGATGCCGTCACTAAACACATTCCTTAAATTGTAGCCATTTGTTAAGTGTTTTTTTTGGTGTCTAATCCGCATATATATCACCATTGCCCTTGATTTTCTTGACTGTATATCTCTTAAATGTCAACATATACACGTGTGATTTAGTTTACGAAGATTTTTCAATGCCGAGAACCTCGATCAGAGAGTGAAAAAGGCGTAAGGTTCACAATGGTGTAAAATTAAAATGGGATATACCGGGATAGGATTCGTGTTACAGGAACATTGGCCAAACCAACCACCCAAGAGTGGAATAGTCGAGTGAAAACACTTGACAAACTCCTAGAAGCAGCTTTTCTTGCCACCAGACCTTTCTTCATCAATTAAGAATCTGATGCCGTCACTAAACACATTCCTTAAATTGTAGCCATTTGTTGAGTGTTTTTTTAGGTGTCTAATCCGCATATATATCACCATTGCCCTTGATTTTCTTGACTGTATATCTCTTAAATGACAACATATACACGCGTGATTTAGTTTCGAAGATTTTTCAATACCGAGAACCTCGTTCAGAGAGTAAAAAAGGCGCAAGGTTCACAATGGTGTAAAATTAAAATGGGATATAACGGGCTAGGATTCGAGTTACAGGAACAAAGGCCAAAGCAACCACCCAAGAATGGAATCGTCGAGCGAAAAAACTTGACAACCTCCTAGAAGCGGCTTTTCTTGCCACCAGACATTTCTCCATCAATTAAGAATCTGATGCCGTCAATAAACACATTCCGTAAATTGTAGCAATTTTTTGAGTGTTTTTTTTGGTGCCTAATCCGCATATATATCATCATTGTCCTAGATTTTCTTGACTGTATATCTCTTAAATGTCAACATATACATGTGTGATTTAGTTTACCAAGAATTTTCAATGCCGAGAACCTCGATCAGAGAGTAAAAAAGGCGTAAGGTTCACAATGGTGTAAAATTAAAATGGGATATAACGGGCTAGGATTCGAGTTATAGGAACAAGGGCCAAACCAACCACCCAAGAATGGAATCGTCGAGCGAAAACACTTGACAACTTCCTAGAAACAGCTTTTCTTACCACCAGACCTTTCTCCATCAATTAGGAATCTGATGCCGTCACTAAACACTATCCTTAAATTGTAGCCATTTGTTGAGTGTTTTTTTGGTGTCTAATCCGCATATATATCACCATTGCCCTTGATTTTCTTGACTGTATATCTCTTAAATGACAACATATACACGTGTGATTTAGTTTACGAAGATTTTTCAATGCCGAGAACCTCGATCAGAGAGTAAAAAAGGCGTAAGGTTCACAATGGTGTAAAATTAAAATGGGATATAACGGGCTAGGATTCGAGTTACTGGAACAAGGGCCAAACCAACCACCCAAGAATGGAATCATCAAGAGAAAACACTTGACAACCTCCTAGAAGCAGATTTTCTTGCCACCAGACCTTTCTCCATCAATTAGGAATCTGATGCCGTCACTAAACACATTCCTTAAATTGTTGCCATTTGTTGAGTGTTTTTTTTGGTGTCTAATCCGCATATATATCACCATTGCCTTTGATTTTCTTGACAGTATATCTCTTAAATGTCAACATATACACGTGTGATTTAGTTTACGAAGATTTTTCAATGCCGAGAACCTCATCAGAGAGTAAAAAAGGCGTAAGGTTCACAATGGTGTAAAATTAAAATGGGATATACCGGGCTAGGATTCGAGTTACAGGAACAAGGGCCAAACCAACCACCCAAGAATGGAATCATCGAGCAAAAACACTTGACAACCTCCTAGAAGCAGCTTTTCTTGCCACCAGACCTTTCTTCATCAATTAGGAATCTGATGCTGTCACTAAACACATTCCTTAAGTTGTAGCCATTTGTTGAGTGTGTTTTTTGGTGTCTAATCCGCATATATATCACTATTGCCCTTGATTTTCTTTACTTTATATCTCTTAAATGGGTGTGATTTGGTTTACAAAGATTTTTCAATGCCGAGAACCTCGATCAGAGAGTAAAAAAGGCGTAAGGTTCACAATGGTGTAAAATTAAAATGAGATATAATGGGCTAGCATTCGAGTTACAGGAACAAGTGCCAAACCATCCAACCAAGAATGGAATCGTCGAGCGAAAACACTTGATAACCTCCTAGAAGCAGCTTTTCTTGCCACCATACCTTTCTCCATCAACTAGGAATCTGATGTCGTCACTAAACACATTCCTTAAATTGTAGCCATTTGTTGAGTTTTTTTTGGTGTCTAATCCGCATATATATCACCATTGCCCGTGATTTGCTTGACTGTATATCTCTTAAATGTCAACATATACACGTGTGATTTAGTTTACGAAGATTTTTCAAAGCCGAGAACCTCGATCAGAGAGTAAAAAAGGCGTATGTTTCACAATGGTGTAAAATTAAAATGGGATATACCGGGCTAGTATTTGAGTTACAGGAACAAGGGCCAAATGAACCACCCAAGAATGGAATCGTCGAGCGAAAACACTTGACAACCTCCTAGAAGCAGCTTTTCTTGCCACCAGCCCTTTCTCCATCAATTAGGAATCTGACGCCGTCATTAAACACATTCTTTAAATTGTGGCCATTTGTTGAGTGTTTTTTTTTGGTGTCTAATCCGCATATATATGACCATTGCCCTTGATTTTCTTCACTGTATATCTCTTAAATGTCAACATATACACGTGTGATTTAGTTTACGAAAATTTTTCAATGCCGAGAACCTCGATCAGAGAGTAAATAAGGCGTAAGGTTCACAATGGTGTAAAATTAAATTGGGATATACCGGGCTAGGATTCGAGTTACAGGAACAAGGGCCAAACCAACCACCCTTGTAGCCATTTGTTGAGTGTTTTTTTTGGTCTCTAATCCGCATATATATCACCATTGCCCTTGATTTTCCTGATTGTAAATCTCTTAAATGTCAACATATACACGTGTTATTTAGTTCTTGAAGATTTTTCAATGCCGAGAACCTCGATCAGAGAGTAAAAAAGGCGTAAGGTTCACAATGGTGTAAAATTAAAATGGGATATACCTGGATAGGATTCGAGTTACAGGAACAAGGGCCAAACCAACCACCCAAGAACGGAATCGGGGAGCGAAAACACTTGACAACCTCCTAGAAGCAGCTTTTCTTGCCACCAGACCTTTCTCCATCAATTAGGAATCTGATGCCGTCACTAAACACATTCCTTAAATTGTAGGCATTTGTTGAGTGTTTTTTTGGTGTCTAATCCGCATATATATAACAATTTCACTTGATTTTCTTGGCTGTATATCACTTAAATGTCAACATATACACGTGTGATTTAGTTTACGAAGATTTTTCAATGCCGAGAACCTCGATCAGTGGGTAAAAAGGCGTAAGGTTCACAATGGTTTAAAATTAAAATGGGATATAGCGCGCTAGGATTCGAGTTACAGGAACAAGGGCCAAACCAACTACAAAAGAATGGAATCGTAGAGCGAAAACACTTGACAACCTCCTAGACGCAACTTTTCTTGCCACCAGACCTTTCTCCATCAATTAGGAATCTGATGCCGTCACTAAACACATTCCTTAAATTGTAGCCATTTGTTGAGTGTTTTTTTTGTCTAATTCGCATATATATCACCATTGCCCTTGATTTTGTTTACTGTATATCTCTTAAATGTCAACATATACACGTGTGATTTAGTTTACGAAGATTTTTCAATGCCGAGAACCTCGATCAGAGGGTAAAAAGGCGTAAGGTTAACAATGGTGTAAAATTAAAATGGGATATACCGGGCTAGGATTCGAGTTACAGGAACAAGGACCAAACCAACCAACCAAGAATGGAATCGTCGAGCGAAAACACTTGACAACCTCCTAGAAGCAGCTTTTCTTGCCACCAGATCTTTCTCCATCAATTAGGAATCTGATGCCATCAATAAACACATTCCTTAAATTGTAGCCATTTGTTGAGTGTTTTTTTTGGTGTCTAATCCGCATATATATCACCATTACCCTTGCTTTTCTTGACTGTATATCTCTTAAATGTCAACATATACACGTGTGATTTAGTTTACGAAGATTTTTCAATGTCGAGAACCTCGATCAGAGAGTAAAAAAGGCGTAAGGTTCACAATGGTGTAAAATTAAAATGGGATATAACAGGCTAGGATTCGAGTTACAAGGAGAAGGGCCAAACCAACCACCCAAGAATGGAATCGTCGAGCGAAAACACATGACAACTTCCTAGAAGCAGCTTTTCTTGCCACCAGACCTTTCTCCATCAATTAGGAATCTGATGCCGTCACTAAACACATTCCTTAAATTGTAGCCCTTTGTTGAGTGTTTTTTTGGTGTCTAATCCGCATATATATCACCATTGCCCTTGATTTTCTTGACTGTATATCTCTTAAATGTCAACATATACACGTGTGATTTAGTTTACGAAGATTTTTCAATGCCGAGAACCTCTATTAGAGAGTAAAAAAGGTGTAAGGTTCACAATGGTGTAAAATTAAAATGGGATATACCGGGCTAGGATTCGAGTTACAGGAACATTGGCCTAACCAACCACCCAAGAATGGAATAGTCGAGCGAAAACACTTGACAACCTCCTAGAAGCAGCTTTTCTTGCCACCAGACCTTTCTCCATCAATTAAGAATCTGATGCCGTCGCTAAACACATTCCTTAAATTGTAGCCATTTGTTGAGTGTTTTTTTAGGTGTCTAATCCGCATATATATCACCATTTCCCTTGATTTTCTTGATTGTATATCTCTTAAATGACAACATATACACGTGTGATTTAGTTTACGAAGATTTTTCAATGCCGAGAACCTCGATCAGAGAGTAAAAAAGGCGTAAGGTTCACAATGGTGTAAAATTAAAATGGGATATAACAGGCTAGGATTCGAGTTACAGGAACAAGGGCCAAACCAACCACCCAAGAATGGAATCATCGAATGAAAACACTTGACAACCTCCTAGAAGCAGCTTTTCTTGCCACCAGACCTTTCTCCATCAATTAAGAATCTGATGCCGTCAATAAACACATTCCTTAAATTGTAGCCATTTTTTGAGTGTTTTTTTTTTGTGTCTAATCCGCATATATATCACCATTGCCCTTGATTTTCTTGACTGTATATCTCTTAAATGTCAACGTATACATGTGTGATTTAGTTTACGAAAATATTTCAATGCCGAGAACCTCTTTCAGAGAGTAAAAAAGGCGTAAGGTTCACAATGGTGTAAAATTAAAATGGGATATAATGGGCTAGGATTCGAGTTAAAGGAACAAGTGCCAAACCATCCACCCAAGAATGGAATCATCGGGCGAAAACACTTGACAACCTCCTAGAAGCAGGTTTTCTTGCCACCATACCTTTCTCCATCAATTAGGAATCTGATGTCGTCACTAAACACATTCCTTAAATTGTAGCCATTTGTTGAGTTTTTTTTGGTGTCTAATCCGCATATATATCATGATTGCCCGTGATTTTCTTGACTGTATATCTCTTAAATGTCAACTTATACACGTGTGATTTAGTTTACGAAGATTTTTCAATGCCGAGAACCTCGATTAGAGAGTAAAAAAGGCGTAAGGTTCACAATGGTGTAAAATTAAAATGGGATATACCGGGCTAGGATTTGAGGTACAGGAACAAGGGCCAAACCAAGCCCCCAAGAATGGAATCGTCGAGCGAAAACACTTGACAACCTCCTAGAAGCAGCTTTTCTTGCCACCAGACCTTTCTCCATCAATTAGGAATCTGACGCCGTCACCAAACACATTCCTTAAATTGTAGCCATTTGTTGAGTGTTTTTTTTGGTGTCTAATCCGCATATATATCACAATTGCCCTTGATTTTCTTGACTGTATATCTCTTAAATGTCAACATATACACCTGTGATTTAGTTTACAAAGATTTTTCAATGCCGAGAACCTCGATCAGAGGGTAAAAAGGCGTAAGGTTCACAATAGTGTAAAATTAAAATGCGATATACCGGGCTAGGATTCGAGTTACAGGAACAAGGGCCAAACCAACCACAAAAGAATGGAATCGTCGAGCGAAAACACTTGACAACCTCCTAGTAGCAGCTTTTCTTGCCACCAGACCTTTCTCCATCAATTAGGAATCTGATGCCGTCACTAAACACATTCCTTAAATTGTTGCCATTTGTTGAGTGTTTTTTTTTTGTGTTGATGGAGTGTGTGAAAACCGTGTGCTAATGTGGTTATAATACGCGTTTTATTGTGTTCTAAGCGATTAGGTGTGTTGAATGTAGGAACTACGAGAGTTTATAATTTTATAGGTTAATCGTCCTAATTCGGCAAAGTTAGAGCGTTCAAGGATGATGAACAAAGTGATTCGTGATGATCGGGAGTCGTTTCGGTTCAAAAGTTAGCTTGGAAATATAAGATATATGAGAGAATAAAGTATAGGGGTTTGTGAGTAATTAAGTGAAAGTAATTTTTATACTTCACAAGTATGGATGTTTGGGGTAACTTGCGGTTGGGAAAGAAAAGAAACAAACAAAATGTTTGTTTCGTAACCTACGGATTGAACCGTAGGCTACGACATAAAGATGTGAGTGCATAGGTTGTTTTGTGAGGGATTTAATAGAAAAAAAAGAACCTAATTCGAGAGGTAGGGTGGCAGCTAACATTGGTGAAGGAAATTCCACTAACAGATCACATGCACATGAAAGTGTTAGTCAACAACATCTCTTATATCATCATCACATCTTTAATGGAGAAGAAAATATAGGTGGAGGATTTATTATCACAACAATAGATATACATCCACACATAGTCAATCACGTGAAAGGCAGCACAAGTCAACAAGCAGCATCAAATCATCATCATCATCATCATCATCACTATTATAGAAAGGAAGTCACGTGGGGGGGTTGGTTTTGGCGGCACATCTAAGGAAGAAGAGTCAGGGAACATGTGAGTATGTGAGGCACAAGAATAGTGGCAGCGACATCATCATCATCATCATACATCATCATAATTGTAGGCTTGATTGAATGGCACGTGAGATTGGGCTTTGTTTTTAAGACATCACAACATTAAACATCATCATTATCTCTTGGGCCGACATATTGGATTTCTTGGATTGGGCCGATAACAATAACAATATCATTGGGCTTCAGATTTGGTGGCAGCTCCTAGTCACGTGAAGGGTGTACGAGGTTTTAAAGGGAGGACATCACATCAACTCAAGATTATCATCTCGACGGCAGAGGGTTTTTCAACCGGGTATCAAGCCAGTGAAGATCATTCAACCGAGATGAGCGGCTAAATCTCTCGTGGACACTTCGGGTGAATGATTCTTGTGAGACACTTTTAATTCTAGTTTCTGTTTTTATTGAGATTTGGATTTGTAGTCGGGTGACAGCCGACTATTTGCATGATTATATAACTTGTGTGACAGACAAATCCTGAGTGACAGTCAGAGTTATAATTATGTTTTGAATCCAAATATGCTTTTGTTGATTGAGTGATTCCTATGAATGTTTGTTTTAATATTTCTCTGATCAATTAATATTAAGATTTTGAACTGCATAGGTAATTGGTAGATGTGACAGATTTACTATTCAATTATTAGCATCCAATAAAATCAGAACTAGGTTATTACTCCCTCCGTCCCATTTTAAATGTCCAAATTTCCACTTTTTGTTGTCCCAATTTAATTGTCATTTCCAAATAATTTCCAGTTTTGCCCTTACCATTACAAACTTCCATTTTTTGTTGTCCCAATTTAATTGTCATTTCTAAGGACATTATTGTCATTTTACAACCCAAAAAATAAAATACTCAAATATTTCTTAAATTGTGTGAATGTGGGTCCGATGACATCTAAATAGGGACGGAGGGAGTATTAATTACAGAATCTGAATCCCGGAGTGATCATCTTTTCTCATCATTGTTTATTACAACTCAATCTTTTTCTTAATTTTTATTCGTTAATTTAGACATTTCTTATAATCAATCACATCGATTTTCCAATTCAGTAGTAATTAATTAATACTTTTCATTCAACACTTTCCACAATCCTCCACTGGTTCGATATCCGACTTACTCTAGCTACTAGTTTATTTCGGTTTTTGCATGTCCATAAGCTTATCTCCTGAAGACCTGATATCTCGTGAAGTGGATTAGCGAAACCCGCATGTGCTTTCTAAACATGCCAATTATACTGACAAGCTTATGGAGATGGCATGTAAATTTCTGGGCATTCGTTGGAAATGTTTTGGGTAAGTGTGCATTGAGACCACCGTAGCGGATATCAGGTACGGTCTGGCTAAAGACCTTTAAACTTAGCGCTCTCGAGAGGCAGCCCGAGGATGTAGAGTTTGTACTTTGTTTTGGTTTCATTTCGTTTGGTGTGTTGTGTTTTGACAGGTTTATACAATTCTATCTTCACGGATGCAATGATTCAAGTGTGGGGATGTTTTGCAACATCCCCGGTGAGATATCAGAGAATCCCTGGATGCGTATTCTCCGGTTTTGAGCGCAACAGTTACACCGCTACAGACACTCACTTGTTTTCTGATCAGGTGCATGTGTTTATCTATCTTATGTTTTCTTTGTTTTCGTGTATTGGCGGTGTGAAATTTTTGTGTTGGGAATGGTGTTATTTGTCGAGTCAATTAGTTATTAACCGTTCATGGTTTGCGGGTGGTATCTCTCGAGTTTAGACTATAAATTGCACCATACATTGGGGACAATGTATTCCAAGTGTGGGGATGCGGTAACTCGAGAGAGGGTTGGTAGGATTGATGATCTTAAATGCTTGAATTGGTTGAAATTGGTAAAAATTGAAAAATTTTGAAAATTTTTGTTTCTCAAGTATGCTTGAACTACATGAAAACCAACATTTTCAATCACTAAATAGTTCCTACTGATATTAAACTAACTTAGATTCCTAGTCATGGTTGTCCCTTTAAGTTTCATGAGAGTATTTCCTGACATGTTTTTAGAGAATAGTTGAGAAGAGATGCCTAACTAGGGGTAACATGCTTTAGGAATTACACATGCTATATGTCGGTAACCCATATTCCTTTTATTCGGTGAGATATTTGAGCCTACTTAGTGATAGTTGAATTACAATAAATTTTCATTTGCTAAGAGTAGGCCATATGTTACTTTGGTTAGAACTTGTGTGGTTTGATACGTGCCGAGACTGTGGTTTAGCGTATGCATATAAATGATAAAGGCATTAGGATCCCTTCCATTGTGTTATTTGTTGATTGTTTATCCACCCACCTTAGTTAACCATGTTGAGCCTTTCACCTTTCGTTTGTTACACCTCGTTTGACCCGTTTGACTACCAACCATGAATGACAATTATGTGTTAGATATTTGTTGAAAAAAAAGAAAAAGAAAAAAAAAGAAAAAAAAAAGAGAAAAAAAAGAAAGAAAAACAAAAACAAAAATCATTATTATGTTCGTGTTAAATAAATGGGTCGAAAATAACCCAAAGTGTAGTATCATTGTGAATAAGTTGTCATGGTTTGGTATGTTCATTTGTGCTCGCCATATAAACATAAAAAACCAAAATATTTCCCTACCTTTACCTTTAACCCAAAACCCGAAAAGTCCTTTTGATATGTGTTACGTTATTTGATACGGTGAAGGTATGATTGCTATACAAGCTTATGATTACAAAGTCGCGTATTTGGTTTTGAGTAAATTACATACTAGCACATTACACGCTAGTCTTGATAAAACCGAGAGGAACGATTATTGTGAGAGGCGTGTGGCAAGTGTGTAGTAATATAAGCATGTTAGTTTTAGTTAGGCAAGTCTTAAGTTGTTTTAAATGCGTATCACTTATTTTTCAGATTGTCAATCTCGATTGTGTCAGTCTATGGGACGGGTATGACTTAGGACCTTAAATTGCTAATTCGGTAAGGGATTTAATGGTGATTTGTTAATAAGGTGAGTAATGTTTGTAATGGTTGCTTGAGGACAATCAACGTTAAGTGTGGGGATGTGATGGAGAGTGTGAAAACCGTGTGCTAATGTGGTTATAATACGCGTTTTATTGTGTTCTAAGCGATTAGGTGCGTTGAATGTAGTAACTACGAGAGTTTATAATTTTACAGGTTAATCGTCCTAATTCGGCAAAGTTAGAGAGTTCAAGGATGATGAACAAAGTGATTCGTGATGATCGGGAGTCGTTTCGGTTCAAAAGTTAGCTTGGAAACACAAGATATATGAGAGAATAAAGTATAGGGGCTTGTGAGTAATTAAGTGAAAGTAATTTTTATACTTCACAAGTTAGTAGGAAGTATTAGACATAGCGTATGGATGTTTGGGGTAACTTGCAGCTGGGAAAGAAAAGAAACAAACAGAATGTTTGTTTCGTAACCTACAGATTGAACCATAGGCTACGACATAAAGATGTGAGTGCATAGGTTGTTTTGTGAGGGATTTAATAGAAAAAAAGAACCTAATTCGAGAGGTAGGGTGGCAGCTAACATTGGTGAAGGAAATTCCATTAACAGATCACATGCACATGAAAGTGTTAGTCAACAACATCTCTTATATCATCATCACATCTTTAATGGAGAAGAAAATATAGGTGGAGGATTTATTATCACAACAATAGATATACATCCACACATAGTCAATCACGTGAAAGGCAGCACAAGTCAACAAGCAGCATCAAATAATCATCATCATCAATATTATAGAAAGGAAGTCACGTGGGGAGTTGGTTTTGGCGGCACATCTAAGGAAGAAGAGTCAGGGAACGTGTGAGTATGTGAGGCACAAGAATAGTGGCAGCGACATCATCATCATCATACATCATCATCATTGTAGGCTTGATTGAAAGGCACGTGAGATTGGGCTTTGTTTTAAAAACATCACAACATTAAACATCATCATTATCTCATGGGCCGACATATTGGATTTCTTGGATTGGGCCGATAACAATAACAATATCATTGGGCTTCAGATTTGGCAGCAGCTCCTAGTCACGTGAAGGGGGTACGAGGTTTTAAAGGGAGGACATCACATCAACTCAAGATTATCATCTCGACGGCAGAGGGTTTTTCAACCGGGTATCAAGCCAGTGAAGATCATTCAACCGAGATAAGCGGCTAAATCTCTCGTGGACACTTCGGGTGAATGATTCTTTTGAGACACTTTTAATTCTAGTTTCTGTTTTTATTGAAATTTGGATTTGTAGTCGGGTGACAACCGACTATTTGCGTGATTATATAATTTGTGTGACAGACAAATCCTGAGTGACAGTCAGAGTTATAATTATGTTTTGAATCCAATTATGCTTTTGTTGATTGAATGATTCCTATGAATGTTTGTTTTAATATTTCTATGATCAATTAATATTAAGATTTTGAACTGCATAGGTAATTGGTAAATGTGACAGATTTACTATTCAATTAATAGCATCCAATAAAATCAGAACTAGGTTATTAGTAATTACAGAATCTGAATCCCTGAGTGATCACCTTTTCTCATCATTGTTTATTACAACTCAATCTTTTTCTTAATTTTTATTCGTTAATTTAGATATTTCTTATAATCAATCACACCGATTTTCCAATTCAGTAGTAATTAATTAATACTTTTCATTCACCACTTTCCACAATCCTCCTCTGGTTCGATATCCGACTTACTCTAGCTACTAGTTTATTTCGGTTTTTGAATGTCCATAACGACAGACATCAGGTGTCTAATCCGCATATATATCACCATTGCCCTTGATTTTCTTGACTGTGTATCTCTTAAATGTCAACATATACACGTGTGATTTAGTTTACGAATATTTTTCAATGCCGAGAACCTCGATCAGAGAGTAAAAAAGGTGTAAGGTTCACAATTGTGTAAAATTAAAATGGGATATACCGGGCTAGTATTCGAGTTACAGGAACAAGGGCCAAACCAACCACCCAAGAATGGAATCGTCGAGCGAAAACACTTGACAACCTCCTAGAAGCCGCTTTTCTTGCCACCAGACCTTTCTCCATCAATTAGGAATCTGACGCCGTCACTAAACACATTCCTCAAATTGTAGCCATTTGTTGAGTGTTTTTTTTGGTGTCTAATCCGCATATATATATCACCATTGCCCTTGATTTTTTGATTGTATATCTCTTAAATGTCAACATATAGACGTGTGATTTAGTTTACGAAAATTTTTCAATGCTGAGAACCTCGATCAGAGAGTAAAAAAGGCGTAAGGTTCACAATGGTGTAAAATTAAAATGGGGTATACCGGGCTAGGATTCGAGTTACAGGAACAAGGGCCAAACCAACCACCCAAGAATGAAATCGTCGAGCGAAAACACCTGACAACCTCCTAGAAGAAGCTTTTTTTGCCACCAGACCTTTCTCCATCAATTAGGAATCGAGTTACAGGAACAAGGGCCAAACCAACCACCCAAGAATGAAATCGTCGAGCGAAAACACCTGACAACCTCCTAGAAGAAGCTTTTTTTGCCACCAGAACTTTCTCCATCAATTAGGAATCTGATGCCGTCACTAAACACATTCCTTAAATTGTAGCCATTTGTTGAGTGTTTTTTTTGGTGCTAATCCACAAATATATCACCATTGCCTTTGATTTTATTGACTGTGTATCTCTTAAATGTCAACATATACACGTGTGATTTAGTTTACGAAGATTTTTCAATGTCGAAAACCTCGATCAGAGAGTAAAAAAGGCGTAAGGTTCACAATGGTGTAAAATTAAAATGGGATATACCGGGCTAGTATTCGAGTTACAGGAACAAGGGCCAAACCAACCACCCAAGAATGGAATCGTCGAGCGAAAACACTTGACAACCTCCTAGAAGCCGCTTTTCTTGCCACCAGACCTTTCTCCATCAATTAGGAATCTGATACCGTCACTAAACATATTTCTTAAATTGTAGCCAAGTGTTGAGTGTTTTTTTTGGTGTCTAATCCGCATATCTATCACCAATGCCCTTGATTTTCTTGACTGTATATCTCTTAAATGTTAACATATACACGTGTGATTTAGTTTACGAAGATTTTTCAATGTTGAGAACCTCGATCAGAGAGTAAAAAAGGCGTAAGTTTCACAATGGTGTAAAATTAATTGGGATATACCGGGCTAAGATTCGTGTTACAGGAACAAGGGCCAAACCAACCACCCAAGAATGGATTCATCGAGCGAAAACACTTGACAACCTCCTAGAAGCAGCTTTTCTTGCCACCAGACCTTTCTCCATCAATTAGTAATCTGATGTCGTCACTAAACACATTCCTTAAATTGTAGTCATTTGTTGAGTTTTTTTGGTTTCTAATCCGCATATATATCACCATTGCCCTTGATTTTCTTAACTGTATATCTCTAAAATGTCAACATATACACGTGTGATTTAGTTTACGAAAATTTTTCAATGCCGAGAACCTCGATCAGAGAGTAAAAAAGGCGTAAGGTTCACAATGATGTAAAATTAAAATGGGATATATCGGGATAGGATTTGAGTTACAGGAACAAGGGCCAAACCATCCACCCAAGAAAGGAATCGTCGAGCGAAAACACTTGACAACCTCCTAGAAATAGCTTTTCTTGCCACCAGACCTTTCTCCATCAATTAGGAATCTGATGCCGTCACCAAACACATTCCTTAAATTGTAGCCATTTGTTGAGTGTTTTTTTTTGTGTCTAATCCGCATATCTATCAACATTGCCCTTGATTTTCTTGACTGTAAATCTCTTAAATGTCAACATATACACGTGTGATTTAGTTTATAAAGATTTTTCAATGCCGAGAACCTCGATCAAAGAGTAAAAAAGGCGTAAGGTTCACAATGGTGTAAAATTAAAATGGGATATACCGGGCAAGGATTCGAGTTACAGGAACAAGGGCCAAACCAACCACCCAAGAATGGAATCGTCAAGCGAAAACACTTGACAACCTCCTAGAAGCGGCTTTTCTTGCCACCAGACCTTTCTCCATCAATTAGGAATCTGATTCCGTCACTAAACACATTCCTTAAATTGTAGCCATTTGTTGAGTGTTTTTTTTGGTGTCTAATCCGCATATCTATCACCATTGCCCTTGATTTTCTTGACTGTAAATCTCTTAAATGTCAACATATACACGTGTGATTTAGTTTATAAAGATTTTTCAATGCCGAGAACCTCGATCAAAGAGTAAAAAAGGCGTAAGGTTCACAATGGTGTAAAATTAAAATGGGATATACCGGGCAAGGATTCGAGTTACAGGAACAAGGGCCAAACCAACCACCCAAGAATGGAATCGTCAAGCGAAAACACTTGACAACCTCCTAGAAGCGGCTTTTCTTGCCACCAGACCTTTCTCCATCAATTAGGAATCTGATTCCGTCACTAAACACATTCCTTAAATTGTAGCCATTTGTTGAGTGTTTTTTTTGGTGTCTAATCCGCATATCTATCACCATTGCCCTTGATTTTCTTGACTGTAAATCTCTTAAATGTCAACATATACACGTGTGATTTAGTTTATAAAGATTTTTCAATGCCGAGAACCTCGATCAAAGAGTAAAAAAGGCGTAAGGTTCACAATGGTGTAAAATTAAAATGGGATATACCGGGCTAGGATTCGAGTTACAGGAACAAGGGCCAAACCAACCACCCAAGAATGGAATCGTTGAGCGAAAACACTTGACAACCTCCTAGAAGCCGCTTTTCTTGCCACCAGACCTTTCTCCATCAATTAGGAATCTGATGCCGTCACTAAACACATTCCTTAAATTGTAGCCATTTGTTGAGTGTTTTTTTTGGTGTCTAATCCGCATATCTATCACCATTGCCCTTGATTTTCTTGACTGTATATCTCTTAAATATCAACATATACACGTGTGATTTAGTTGACGAAAATTTTTCAATGCTGAGAACCCCGATCAGAGAGTAAAAAAGGCGTAAGGTTCACAATGGTGTAAAATTAAAATGGGATAAACCGGGCTTGGATTCGAGTTACAGTAACAAGGGCCAAACCAACCACCAAGAATGGATTCGTCGAGCGAAAACACTTGACAACCTCCTTGAAGCAGCTTTTCTTGCCACCAGACCTTCTCCATCATTTTGTAATCTGATGTCGTCACTAAGCACATTCCTTAAATTGTAGCCATTTGTTGAGTGTTTTTTGGTGTCTAATCCGCATATATATCACCATTGCCCTTTATTTTTTAACTGTATATCTCTTAATTTTCAACATATACACGTACGATTTAGTTTACGAAAAATTTTCAATGCCGAGAACCTCGATCAGAGAGTAAAAAAGGCGTAAGGTTCACAATGGTGTAATATTAAAATGGGTTATATCGGGCTAGCATTCGAGTTACAGGAACAAGGGCCAAACCATCCACCCAAGAAAGGAATCGTCGAGCGAAAACACTTGACAACCTCCTAGAACCAGCTTTCCTTCCCACCAGACCTTTCTCCATCAATTAGGAATCTGATGCCGTTACTAAACACATTCGTTAAATTGTAGCCATTTGTTGAGTGTTTTTTTTGGTGCTAATCCACAAATATATCACCATTGCCTTTGATTTTATTGACTGTGTATCTTTTAAATGTCAACATATACACGTGTGATTTAGTTTACGAAGATTTTTCAATGTCGAAAACCTCAATCAGAGAGTAAAAAAGGCGTAAGGTTCACAATGGTGTAAAATTAAAATGGGATCTACTGGGCTAGTATTCGAGTTACAGGAACAAGGGCCAAACCAACCACCCAAGAATGGAATCGTCGAGCAAAAATACTTGACAACCTCCTAGAAGTAGCTTCTCTTGCCACCAGACTTTTCTCCATCAATTAGGAATCTGACGCCGTCACTAAACACATTCCTTAAATTGTAGCCATTTGTTGAGTGTTTTTTTTGGTGTCTAATCCGCATATATATCACCATTGCCCTTGATTTTTTGATTGTATATCTCTTAAATGTCAACATATACACGTGTGATTTAGTTTACGAAAATTTTTCAATGCTGAGAACCTCGATCAGAGAGTAAAAAAGGCGTAAGGTTCACAATGGTGTAAAATTAAAATGGGGTATACCGGGCTAGGATTCGAGTTACAGGAACAAGGGCCAAACCAACCACCCAAGAATGAAATCGTCGAGCGAAAACACCTGAGACCCTCCTAGAAGCAGCTTTTTTTTGCCACTAGAGCTCTCCATCAATTAGGAATCTGATGCCGTCACTAAACACATTCCTTAAATTGTAGCCATTTGTTGAGTGTTTTGTTTGGTGCTAATCCAAAAATATATCACCATTGCCTTTGATTTTATTGACTGTGTATCTCTTAAATGTCAACATATACACGTGTGATTTAGTTTACGAAGATTTTTCAATGTTGAGAACCTCGATCAGAGAGTAAAAAAGGCGTAAGGTTCACAATGGTGTAAAATTAAATGGGATATACTGGGCTAGTATTCGAGTTACAGGAACAAGGGCCAAACCAACCACCCAAGAATGGATTCATCGAGCGAAAACACTTGACAACCTCCTAGAAGCAGCTTTTCTTGCCACCAGACCTTTCTCCATCAATTAGTAATCTGATGTCGTCACTAAACACATTCCTTAAATTGTAGTCATTTGTTAAGTTTTTTTTTGGTTTCTAATCCGCATATATATCACCATTGCCCTTGATTTTCTTAACTGTATATCTCTAAAATGTCAACATATACACGTGTGATTTAGTTTACGAAAATTTTTCAATGCCGAGAACCTCGATCAGACAGTAAAAAAGGCGTAAGGTTCACAATGATGTAAAATTAAAATGGGATATATCGGGATAGGATTTGAGTTACAGGAACAAGGGCCAAACCATCCACCCAAGAAAGGAATCGTCGAGCGAAAACACTTGACAACCTCCTAGAAATAGCTTTTCTTGCCACCAGACCTTTCTCCATAAATTAGGAATCTGATGCCGTCACCAAACACATTCCTTAAATTGTAGCCATTTGTTGAGTGTTTTTTTTTGGTGTCTAATCCGCATATCTATCACCATTGCCCTTGATTTTCTTGACTGTAAATCTCTTAAATGTCAACATATACACGTGTGATTTAGTTTTTAAAGATTTTTCAATGCCGAGAACCACGATCAAAGAGTAAAAAAGGCGTAAGGTTCACAATGGTGTAAAATTAAAATGGGATATACCGGGCTAGGATTCGAGTTACAGGAACAAGGGCCAAACCAACCACCCAAGAATGGAATCGTGGAGCGAAAACACTTGACAACCTCCTAGAAGCCGCTTTTCTTGCCACCAGACCTTTCTCCATCAATTAGGAATCTGATGCCGTCACTAAACACATTCCTTAAATTGTAGCCATTTGTTGAGTGTTTTTTTTTGTGTCTAATCCGCATATCTATCACCATTGCCCTTGATTTTCTTGATTGTATATCTCTTAAATATCAACATATACACGTGTGATTTAGTTGACGAAAATTTTTCAATGCTGAGAACCTCGATCAGAGAGTAAAAAAGGCGTAAGGTTCACAATGGTGTAAAATTAAAACGGGATAAACCGGGGCTAGGATTCGAGTTACAGTAACAAGGGCCAAACCAACCACCAAGAATGGATTCGTTGAGCGAAAACACTTGACAACCTCCTTGAAGCAGCTTTTCTTGCCCCCAGACCTTCTCCATCAATTAGTAATCTGATGTCGTCACTAAGCACATTCCTTAAATTGTAGCCATTTGTTGAGTGTTTTTTGCTGTCTAATCCGCATATATATCACCATTGCCCTTTATTTTTTAATTGTATATCTCTTAATTTTCAACATATACACGTACGATTTAGTTTACAAAAATTTTTCAATGCCGAGAACCTCGATTAGAGAGTAAAAAAGGCGTAAGGTTCACAATGGTGTAATATTAAAATGGGTTATATCGGGCTAGCGTTCGAGTTACAGGAACAAGGGCCAAACCATCCACCCAAGAAAGGAATCGTCGAGCGAAAACACTTGACAACCTCCTAGAACGAGCTTTTCTTGCCACCAGACCTTTCTCCATCAATTAGGAATCTGATGCCGTCACTAAACACATTCCTTAAATTGTAGCCATTTGTTGAGTGTTTTTTTGGTGCTCATCCACAAATATATCACCATTGCCTTTGATTTTATTGAGTGTGTATCTTTTAAATGTCAACATATACACGTGTGATTTAGTTTACGAAGATTTTTCAATGTCGAAAACCTCGATCAGAGAGTAAAAAAGGCGTAAGGTTCACAATGGTGTAAAATTAAAAGGGGATATACAGGGCTAGTATTCGAGTTACAGGAACAAGGGCCAAACCAACCACCAAGAATGGAATCGTCGAGCGAAAACACTTGACAACCTCCTAGAAGCAGCTTTTTTTGCCAACAGACCTTTCTCCATCAATTAGGAATCTGATGCCGTCACTAAAACACATTCCTTAAATTGTAGCCATTTGTTGAGTGTTTTTTTTGTGCTAATCCACAAATATATCACCATTGCCTTTGATTTTATCGACTGTGTATCTCTTAAATGTCAACATATACACGTGTGATTTAGTTTACGAAGATTTTTCAATGTCGAAAACCTCGATCAGAGAGTAAAAAAGGCGTAAGGTTCACAATGGTGTAAAATTAAAATGGGATATACCAGGCTAGTATTCGAGTTACAGGAACAAGGGCCAAACCAACCACCCAATAATGGAATCGTCTAGCGAAAACACTTGACAACCTCCTAGAAGCCGCTTTTCTTGCCACCAGGCCTTTCTCCATCAATTAGGAATCTGATGCCGTCACTAAACACATTCCTTAAATTGTAGCCAAGTGTTGAGTGTTTTTTTGGAGTCTAATCCGCATATCTATCACCAATGCCCTTGATTTTCTTGACTGTATATCTCTTAAATGTTAACATATACACGTGTGATTTAGTTTACGAAGATTTTTCAATGTTGAGAACCTGGATCAGAGAGTAAAAAAGGCGTAAGGTTCACAATGGTGTAAAATTAAAATGGGATATATCGGGTTAGGATTCGAGTTACAGGAACAAGGGCCAAACCAACCACCCAAGAATGGAATCGTGGAGCGAAAAGACTTGACAACCTCCTAGAAGCAGCTTTTCTTGCCACAAGACCTTTCTCCATCAATTAGGAATCTGATGCCGTTACTAAACACAATCCTTAAATTGTAGCCATTTGTTGAGTGTTTTTTTTGGTGTCTAATCCGCAAATATATTACCATTGCCCTTGATTTTCTTGACTGTATATCTCTTAAATGTCAGCATATACACGTGTGATTTAGTTTACGAAGATTTTTCAATGCCGAGAACCTAGATCAGAGAGTAAAAAAGGAGTAAGGTCCACAATGGTGTAAAATTAAAATGGGATATACCGGGCTAGTATTTAAGTTACAGGAACAAGGGCCAAACCCACCACACAAGAATGGAATCGTCGAGCGAAAACACTTGACAACCTCCTAGAAGTAGCTTTTCTTGCCACCAGACCTTTCTCCATCAATTTGGAATCTGATGCCGTCACTAAACACATTCCTTAAATTGTAGCCATTTTTTGAGTGTTTTTTTTGGTGTCTAATCCGCATATATATCACTATTGCCCTTGATTTTCTTGATTCTATATCTCTTAAATGTCAACATATACACGTGTGATTTAGTTTACGGAGATTTTTCAATGCCGAGAACCTCGATCAAAGAGTAAAAAAGGAGTAAGGTTCACAATGGTGTAAAATTAAAATGGGATATACCGGGCTAGGATTCGAGTTTCAGGAACAAGGGCCAAACCAACCAACCAAGAATGGAATCGTCGAGCGAAAACACTTGACAACCTCTTAGAAGCAGCTTTTCTTGCCACCAGACCTTTCTCCATCAATTAGGAATCTGATGCCGTCACTAAACCTATTCCTTAAATTGTAGCCATTGTTGAGTGTTTTTTTTTGGTGTCTAATCCACATATATATCACCATTGTCCTTGATTTTCTTGACTGTATATCTCTTTAATGTCAACATATACACGTGTTATTTAATTTACGAAGATTTTTCAATGCCGAGAACCTCGATCAGAGAGTAAAAAAGGCGTAAGGTTCACAATGGTGTAAAATTAAAATGGGATACACCGGGCAAGGATTCGAGTTACAGGAACAAGGGCCAAACCAACCCCCCAAGAATGGAATCGTCGAGCAAAAACATTTGACAACCTCCTAGAAGCAGCTTTTCTTGCCATCAGACCTTTCTCCATCAGTTAGGAATCTGATGCCGTCACTAAACACATTACTTAAATTCTAGCCATTTGTTGAGTGCTTTTTTTCGTGTCTAATACGCATATCTATCACCATTGCCCTTGATTTTCTTGACTATATATCTCTTAAATGTCAACATATACACGTGTGATTTAGTTTACGAAGATTTTTCAATGCCGAGAACCTCGATCAGAGAGTAAAAAAGGCGTAAGGTTCACAATGGTGTAAAATTAAAATGGGATATACCGGGCTAGGATTCGAGTTACAGGAACAAGGGCCAAACTAACCACCAAAGAATGGAATCGTCGAGCGAAAACACTTGACAACCTCCTAGAAGCAGCTTTTCTTGCCACCAGACCTTTCTCCATCTATTAGCAATCTGATGCCGTCACTAAACACATTCCTTAAATTGCAGCCATTTGTTGAGTGTTTTTTTTGGTGCCTAATCCGCGTATATATCACCATTGCCCTTGATTTTCTTGACTGTATATCTCCTAAATGTCAACATATACACGTGTGATTTAGTTTACGAAGATTTTTCAATGCCGAGAACCTCGATCAGAGAGTAAAAAAGGCGTAAGGTTCACAATGGTGTAAAATTAAAATTGGATATACCGGGCTAGGATTCGAGTTACTGGAACAAGGTCCAAACTAAGCACCCAAGAATGGAATCGTCGAGTGAAAATACTTGACAACCTCCTAGAAACAGCTTTTTTTGCCACCAGACCTTTCTCAATCAATTAGGAATCTGATGCCGTGACTAAACAAATTCCTTAAATTGTAGCCATTTGTTGAGTTTTTTTTTTTGGTGTCTAATCCGCATATATATCACTTTTGCCCTTGATTTTATTGACTGTATATCTCTTAAATGTCAACAGATACACATGTGATCTAGTCTACGAAGATTTTTCAATGCCGAGAACCTCGAGCAGAGAGTAAAAAAGGTGTAAGGTTCACAATGGTGTAAAATTAAAATAGGATATAACGGGCTAGGATTCGAGTTACAGGAACAAGGGCCAAACCAACCACCCAAGAATGGAATCGTCGAGCGAAAACACTTGACAACCTCAGAGAAGCAGCTTTTCTTGCCACTAGAAGTTTCTCCATCAATTAGGAATCTGATGCCGTCATTAAACACATTTCTTAAATTGTAGCCATTTGTTGAGTGTTTTTTTTGGTGTCTAATCCGCATATATATCACCATTGCCCTTGATTTTCTTGACTGTATATCTCTTAAATGTCAACATATACACATGTGATTTAGTTTACGAAGATTTTTCATTGCCGAGAACCTCGATCAGAGAGTAAAAAAGACGTAAGGTTCACAATGGTGTAAAATTAAAATGGGATATATCGGGCTAGAATTCGAGTTACAAGAACAAGGGCCAAACCAACCACCCAAGAATAGAACCGTCGAGCGAAAACACTTGGCAACCTCCTAGAAGCATCTTTTCTTGCCACCAGACATTTCTCCATCAATTAGGAATTTTATGCCGTCACGAAACACATTCCTTAAATTGTAGTCATTTGTTGAGTGTTTTTTTTTTGGTATCTAATCCGCATATATATCTCCATTGCCCTTGATTTTCTTGACTGTATATTTCTTAAATGTCAACATATACACGTATGATTTAGTTTACGAAGATTTTTCAATGACGAGAACCTCGATCAGAGAGAAAAAAAGGCGTAAGGTTCACAATGGTGTAAAATTAAAATGGGATATACCGGGCTAGGATTCGAGTTACAGGAACAATGGCCAAACCAACCACCCAAGAATGGAATCGTCAAGCGAAAACACTTGACAACTATCTTAGAAGCAGCTTTTCTTGCCACCAGACCATTCTCCATCAATTTGGAATCTGATGCCGTCACTAAACACATTCCTTAAATTATAGTCATTTGTTGAGTTTTTTTTTGGTGTCTAATCCGCATATATATCACCATTGCCCTTGATTTTCTTGACTGTATATCTCTTAAATGTTAACATATACACGTGTGATTTAGTTTACGAAGATTTTTCAATGCCGAGAACCTCGATCAGAGAGTAAAAAAGGCTTAAGGTTCACAATGGTGTAGAATTAAAATGGGATATAACGGGCTAGGATTCGAGTTACGGGAACAAGGGCCAAACCAACTACCCAAGAATAGAATCGTCGAGCGAAAACACTTGACAACCTCAGAGAAGCAGCTTTTCTTGCCACTAGACCTTTCTCCATCAATTAAGAATCTGATGTCGTCTCTAAACACATTTCTTAAATTGTAGCCATTTGTTGAGTGTTTTTTTTGGTGTCTAATCCGCATATATATCACCATTGCCCTTGATTTTCTTGACTGTATATCTCTTAAATGTCAACATATACACGTGTGATTTAGTTTACGAAGATTTTTCAATGCCGAGAACCTCGACCAGAGAGTAAAAAGGCGTAAGGATCACAATGGTGTAAAATTAAAATGGGATATACCGGGCTAGGATTCGATTTACAGGAATAAGGGCCAAACCAACCACCCAAGAATGTAATCGTCGAGCGAAAACACTTGACAACCTTATAGAAGCAGCTTTTCTTGCCACCAGACCTTTCTCCATCAATTAGGAATCTAATGCCGTCACTAAACACATTCCTTAAATTGTAGCCATTTGTTGAGTTTCTTTTTTTGGTGTCTAATCTGCATATATATCACCATTGCCCTTGATTTTGTTGACTGTATATCTCTTAAATGTCAGCATATACACGTGTGATTTAGTTTACGAAGATTTTTCAATGCCGAGAACCTCGATCAGAGTGTAAAAAAGGCGTAAGGTTCACAATGGTGCAAAATTAAATCGGGATATACCGGGATGGGATTCGAGTTACAGGAACAAGGGCCAAACCAATCACCCAAGAATGGAATCGTCGAGCGAAAACACTTGACAACCTCCTAGAAGCAGCTTTTCTTGCCACCAGACCTTTCTCCATCAATTAGGAATCTGATGCCGTCACTAAACACATTCCTTAAATTGTAGCCATATGTTGAGTGTTTTTTTTGGTGTCTAATCCGCATATATATCACCATTGCCCTTGATTTTCTTGACTGTGTATCTCTTAAATGTCAACATATACACGTGTGATTTAGTTTTCGAAGATTTTTCAATGCCGAGAACCTCCACAGGGAGTAAAAAAGATGTAAGGTTCACAATGGTGTAAAATTAAAATGGGATATACCGGGCTTTGATTCGAGTTACAGGAACAATGGCCAAACCAACCACCCAAGAATGGAATCGACGAGTGAAAACACTTGACAACCTCTAAGAAGCAGCTTTTCTTGCCACCAGACCATTCTCCATCAATTAGGAATCTGATGCCGTCACTAAACACATTCCTTAAATTGTAGTCATTTGTTAAGTGTTTTTTTTGTGTCTAATCCGTATATATATATCCATTGCCCTTGATTTTCTTGACTGTATATCTTTTAAATGTCAACAATACACGTGTGATTTAGTTTACCAAGATTTTTCAATGCCGAGAACCTCGATCCGGGAGTAAAAAAGGCGTAAGGTTCACAATGGTGTAAAATTAAAATGGGATATACCGGGCTAGGATTCAAGTTACAGGAACAAGGGCCAAACCAACAACCCAAGAATGGAATCGTCGAACGAAAACCCTTGACAACCTCCTAGAAGCAGCTTTTCTTGCCACCAGACCTTTCTCCATTAATTAGGAATCTGATGCCGTCACTAAACACATTCCTTAAATTGTAGCCATTTGTTTAGTTTTTTTTTTGGTGTCAAATCCCTATATATATCACCATTGTCCTTGATTTTCTTGACTTTATATCTCTTAAATGTCAACATATACACGTGTGATTTAGTTTACGAAGATTTTTCAATGCCGAGAACCTAGATCAGAGAGTAAAAAAGGCGTAAGGTTCACAATGGTGTAAAATTAAAATGTGATATACCGGGCTAGGATTCGAGTTATAGGAACAAAGGCCAAACCAACCACCCAAGAATGGAATCGTCGAGCGAAAACACTTGACAACCTCCTAGAAGCAGCTTTTCTTGACACCAGACCTTTCTCCATCGATTAGGAATCTGATGCCGTCACTAAACACATTCCTTGAATTGTAGCCATTTGTTGAGTGTTTTATTTGGTGTCTAATCCGCGTATATATCACCATTGTCCTTGATTTTATTGACTGTATATCTCTTAAATGTCAACAGATACACGTGTGATTTAGTTTACGAAGATTTTTCAATGCCGAGAAACTCGATCAGAGAGTAAAAAAGGCGTAAGGTTCACAATGGTGTTAAATTAAAATGGGATATAACGGGATAGGATTCGAGTTACAGGAACAAGGGCCAAACCAACCACCCAAGAATGGAATCGTCGAGCGAAAACACATGACAACCTCAGACAAGCAGCTTTTCTTGCCACTAGACCTTTCTCCATCAATTAGGAATCTGATGTCGTCACAAAACACATTTCTTAAATTGTAGCCATTTGTTGAGTGTTTTTTTGGTGTCTAATCCGCATATATATAACAATTGCCCTTGATTTTCTTGACTGTATATCTCTTAAATGTCAACATATACACGTGTGATTTAGTTTACGAAGATTTTTCAATGCCGAGAACCTCGACCAGAGAGTAAAAAAGGCATAAGGTTCACAATGGTGTAAAATTAAAATGGGATATACCGGGCTAGGATTCGAGTTACAGGAACAAGGGCCAAACCAACCACCCAAGAATGGAATCGTCGAGCGAAAACACTTGACAACCTCATAGAAGCAGCTTTTCTTGCCACAGACCTTTCTCCATCAATTACGAATCTGATGCTGTCACTAAACACATTCATTAAATTGTAGCCATTTGTTGAGTTTTTTTTGGTGTCTAATCCGCATATATATCACCATTACCCTTGATTTTGTTGACAGTCCATCTCTTAAATGTCAACATATACAGGTGTGATTCAGTTTACGAAGATTTTTCAATGCCGAGAACCTCGATCAGAGTGTAAAAAAGGCGTAAGGTTCACAATGGTGTAAAATTAAAATGGGATATACCAGGCTGGTATTCGAGTTACAGGAACAAGGGCGAAACCAATCACCCAAGAATGGAATCGTCGAGCGAAAACAATTGACAACCTCCTAGAAGCAGCTTTTCTTGACACCAGACCTTTCTCCATCAATTATGAATTTGATGCCGTCACTAAACACAATCCTTAAATTGTAGCCATTTGTTGAGTTATTTTTTGGTGTCTAATCCGCATATATATCAACATTGCCCTTGATTTTCTTAGCTGTATATCTCTTAAATGTCAACATATACACGTGTGATTTAGTTTACGAAGATTTTTCAATGACGAGAACCTCGATCCGGGAGTAAAAAATGCGTAAGGTTCACAATGGTGTAAAATTAAAATAGGATATACGGGCTAGGATTCGAGTTACAGGAACAAGGGCCAAACCAACCACCCAAGAATGGAATCGTCGAGCGAAAACACTTGACAACCTCCTAGAAGCAGCTTTTCTTGCCACTTGACATTTCTCCATCAATTAGGTATCTGATTCCTTCACTAAACACATTTCTTAAATTGTAGCCATTTGTTGAGTGTTTTTTTTGTGTTTAATTCGCATATATATATCACCATTCTCCTTGATTTTCTTGACTGTATATCTCTTAAATGTCAACATATACACGTGGGATATACCGGGCTAGGATTCAAGTTACCAGAACAAGGGCCAAACCAACCACCCAAGAATGGAATAGTCGAGCGAAAACACTTGACAACCTCCTAGAAGCAGCTTTTCTTGCCACTAGACCTTTCTCCATCAATTAGGAATCTGATGCCGTCACTAAACACATTCCTTAAATTGTAGCCATTTGTTGAGTTTTTTTTGGTGTCTAATCCGCATATATATCACCATTGCCCTTGATTTTATTGACTGTATATCTCTTAAATGTCAAAAAATACACGTGTGATTTAGTTTACGAAGATTTTTCAATTTCGAGAACCTCGATCAGAGAGTAAAAAAGGCGTAAGGTGCACAATGGTGTAAAATTAAAATGGGATATAACGGGCTAGGATTCGAGTTACAGGAACAAGGGCCAAACCAACCACCTAAGAATGGAATCGTCGAGCGAAAACACTTGACAACCTAAGAGAAGCAGCTTTTCTTGCCACTAGACCTTTCTCCATCAATTAGGAATCTGATGCCGTCACTAAACACATATCTTAAATTATAGCCATTTGTTGAGTGTTTTTTTGGTGTCTAATCCGCATATATATCACCATTGCCCTTGATTTTCTTGACTGTATATCTCTTAAATGTCAACATATACACGTGTGATTTAGTTTACGAAGATTTTTCAATGCCGAGAACCTCGATCAGAGAGTAAAAAAGGCATAAGGTTCACAATTGTAACACCCCGAGAATATAAATCCTTATATTAAAATTTAAAGGAAATAACAAACAAGAATTTACCAACTAGGAACTTAACCTAGTTAAATTCAAGTCTCGAAATAATTCATAATATGGTTAAAACACTTAAACTTAAGGGAAAATAATAGTTAAGGGTTTAAACTTGTCAAAAGTGAAAAATAGTTACTAATTGTAACAAAAACCAAACCAAACACACCAAAATTGGTGTGTCTGGTCGATCAAGAGAAGAGGGGCGAACAGGGGATCTTTCCAAACCCTAGCTTCACACCAAAATCTACTAAATTGAAGCCTCAAATCCGTTTCAAATCAAATTCTAAACACAAATTAGTGATCACCTCGTCATAGGGATCAAAAGGTATGTATAATCTTGATATTTTGATTCACCACGAATTCTAGGTTAATGGTGAATAACTGAAATTGAACGTAGATATGTCATGCATGAATGAATCTTGAAGTAATATGTTGTTTAGAGTTAAACCCTAGATGATTATTTGTGAAAATCATTGCATGATACTTGAAGAAATTACAATCACCATTGTAAGTAATTTATGATATTGTAAAGACTAGACAAGCACTAGGATTATGAATTTTTAATCTAGTGAAAAGCTGAATTGTATGAGGAAATTCCGTAATTTGAATGTTTAAATGTGTACAATTTGCTTAATTAAAGTGAAATTAGATGTTAAATTGCAAGTCATGAACTTTGTAATGATTGTAGAAAAATCTGACTCGTTAGGTGTTCGTTGAAATGCTTAAGTGAGGATTTAAATGTTAGAATAAGAGGAAAACGCAGATTTAGTCATGGCTCATAATGATGTGATTATGGTCATGAAAAGAGTTCTAAACAAGTTGTAAAACTGAATTTTCTAGGCAAAGAGTCCAGATCATCAAGCGGACAAGCCGGAGGGAATTCACGGGGGAAAGGCGTGCTCTAGAGGTACGGAATTTATCATTTCGTTATATTATGCATAATTGTTAGTTTTATATAGACATTTTGAACATGATAATCAAGATTACTAATATTTCACGAATATGACTAGTATCTTGAACAAGTGATAAACATGGTTTCTTGCATACCTTGAATGGTGCTTAATTCAGCACTCAAACGGGTCAAAACAAGCTTGTAGACTATTCCGTAGTTATTCTCTTGAGAGAATAGTTAAGTATTATCATAAGTAAAATGTTGGATATGGGTAATTAACTTAGTCATTTAATAATTTTGTGTGAAATTAAGCTGTTTCGACATAAGAAAAGAATCAGCCAAACTGAAATCAGAACAAGAAAAACTGGTTCAGCGTGCACCGTAAATTACGGTGATACCGTAATTTACGGTGGCCAGTAATTTGTTACGATGGGATTCTACTGTGTTACGGTAGGTCTCAATTGTCCATAAGCCACCGTAACTTACGGTGTCACCGTAAGTTACGGTGGAGCCCAGTTTGATATGATTTTAATTAATTTTTAAAATTTGATTTTCTTGAATACGTTTTCGGACATGGTTTGAACACGTAAATTCCAAGAATCATTATACTAATGTTTGTCTAAAATGTTCAGTTTTTCAGGTATTCAAGTAGAAGGATGATGATCAAGCATAAGTATCCGAACCGAACACTCCAACCAACGCTTCCGCACTTGATCTTTTGTTTTAAAACTATGTAAAAAATTGTAGTTTCTGTCTTGATTATGGTTTCGTAGAATCAATATGTGAATGTTGTGTCTAGTTAAAACTTTCTAGTCTTGTAAGTCTTTTTGTAAACTCCAAATTTTGGCATGAAATGCAAGGTCTTATGTTATTAAATTTAGTAGTATAACAAGGGTCTTACAAGTTGGTAATCAGAGCTCAAGGTTGTCATGAAGTGTTCGGTTCAAGCTTGATCATGCATCCGGTAAGAGTTAATCGTTTAAGTAGAAATTAGAGAATATAGAAATAAATCATGAACAAATATGCATGAAAAGAGTGTGTAAGCTCACTCAAATACAAGAAATACATGAAACAAGAACGATCAAATCAAGTTGTGAACTGGATTGAATCAAAACAAGAACGATTGAATCAAGATATGAATTTGATTGAATCAAAACAAGAACGATTAAATCAAGTTGTGAACTTGATTGAATCAAAACAAGAACGATTGAATCAAGATATGAATTTGATTGAATCAAAACAAGAACGATTGGATCAAGATACGAACTTGATTGAATCAAAACAAGTAAAGCATGTGTTATAAATGGAATGTTTAACAACCTATGTAAACATTTCAGAAATAGAGATGGCTGATGGAGGCAATGATAATGCGGTGCCAAGAGTCACCGAACAAGTGAGGGAAGTGATTGCCGAAGAGGTTGGAAAGGCGATCGAAAACAGTTTGTCGGGCTTTATTGATAAAATTCAAAACACAGTTTTATCAATAGTAGAAGAGAGAATCAAGAAATTGGAAGATGATTCAAATTCAGCAAAGGAAAAGCATGGTGGACGAAAGCCTTGTTCATACAAGGAATTCATGGCCTGTAAACCACCAATATATAATGGGGAGGTTGACCCAATAGTGTGCCAACGATGGCTAAGTGATATCAGAGGGGTATTCGAGAGGACCCATTGTGACGAAGATGACTACGTAGCCTATGGTACGGGTCAACTAAGGAGTCAAGCGAAGGATTGGTGGGATAACAAAAAGAGAGAGATTGGTATAGAAGCTGCTAAGGTCATGACTTGGGAAGAATTCAAGACGCCATTTCTTAAGCATCATAGCCCCAAAGCGGTTATGAATAAAATCAAGGAGGAGTTCATGCAACTTAGGCACAAGAATGAGACCATAGACAAGATTACGGCAACGTTCATGGATAAGATGAAGTTTTGCGATGATCTAGTGACGAATGAAGAACAAAAGGTATACTACTACCATAACATGTTGAGTGCTGAGTATAAGGAATTTATCACCCCTTCCAAATACGAGACTCTTACCGAGATCATAAATGCTGCTCGGGAAAGGGAGATCGAACTGAAAAAGAGCATTGAAAGGGGTGAACGGAAAGCACAAGATGTAAACCCAAGCCCTACTAAGAAGGCACGAACAAACGAAAGCACAAAGAAATCTGATACGAAAGGAGGGTCGCCAAGTTGCAGAATCTGCGGGAAGGGTCATAAAGGCGAATGCCGTTACAAGGATAAGCCTTGTCCCATATGCAAGAAAACGGGACATATGGCTATATCGTGCCCGGAGAAAGTGACGGTTTGTTACAATTGTTATCGAACGGGTCACGAGAAGTCGGAATGCCCGGAACTGGTTGGAAAGAAGGATGGGCAGGAACTGAAAGGTGAAGCCCCGAAAGCAAAGGCAAGATCTTTTCAACTAACCGCCGCAGAAGCAATGGTTGAACCTGGCGTGGTCTCAGGTATATTTGCTGTAAATTCAATTCCTGCACACGTGTTATTTAATACGGGTGCGAATAAATCCTTTGTTTCATATGGATTTATTCGACATCCTTCATTTGTTCTAACAAAATTACCTGTGCCCTTAGAAGTAGAGATAGGTAATAACAAGAGCTTTATTGTTTGTGATGTATGTAAAAACTGTAAACTGAGCATTGACGACGAAGAATATTTGATAAACCTAATCCCGATGTCAATGGGAGAATTTCAAGTAGTCGTTGGGATGGATTGGCTATCTCAACACCATGCAAAGATCGTGTGTTTTCGTAAAGAGATAAAACTAACATCTCCGAGCGGGAAACACGTCACCATTTATGGCGAAAAAGGAGGCAACCCTATAGTATGCTCAATGTTGAAAGCTCACAAGCTTATGAAGCGAGGATGCAAGGCATTCATAATATACGCTAATGAGCCCGAAAAAGAATCACGAAAGATTGGAGAGGTACCGGTAGTACGAGATTATGAAGATGTGTTTCCGGAGGATTTACCGGGGATACCGCCTGAACGGGAAGTAGAGTTCGGGATCGAATTGATTCCGGGCGCAAAACCCGTAGCAAAAGCCCCGTACCGACTCGCACCGTCGGAATTACAAGAGCTGATGTCCCAAATTCAAGACCTGCTTGACAAGGGATTCATAAGGCCGAGTGTGTCTCCTTGGGGCACTCCGGTATTGTTCGTGAGAAAGAAAGACGGGAGCATGCGCATGTGTATCGATTACCGGGAATTAAACAAACTCACAGTAAAGAACCGATACCCGCTCCCGAGGATAGATGATTTATTCGACCAACTACAAGGTGCGAACTGGTTTTCAAAAATTGACCTTAGATCGGGGTATCACCAACTAAAGGTCAAAGAAGAAGATGTGCCGAAGACGGCTTTCTGCACGAGATACGGACATTACGAATTCCTCGTGATGTCATTTGGACTAACAAACGCACCCGCGGCCTTCATGGACCTCGTGAACCGGGTTTGCAAGCCAATGTTGGATAAGTCGGTCATCGTGTTTATCGATGATATCTTCGTGTATTCGAAAAGTGAAGCTGAACACGCACACCACTTACAAGAAGTGTTAGAGACACTTAGACGAGAGAAGTTGTATGCAAAATTCTCTAAATGTGCCTTTTGGTTACGAGAGGTGCAATTTCTTGGCCACGTCATAAGTGCCGACGGAGTATTGGTGGATCCGTCAAAGATAGAGGCTGTGTCAAAATGGAATCTTCCGAAGAACCCTTCGGAAATTAGAAGCTTTTTGGGGCTTGCGGGATATTATAGGAGATTCATTCAAGATTTCTCCAAGATTGCGTCACCGCTAACAAAGCTAACACGGAAGAAAGAAAAGTTCATTTGGGGTGCTGATCAAGAGAAAGCATTTCAAACGCTAAAAGAAAAGTTAACTCAAGCTCCGGTATTGACATTGCCAGACGGAGTCGAAGACATGGTGGTTTATTCGGATGCTTCATTATCAGGGCTCGGTTGCGTGTTGATGCAACGGGGCAAGGTAATAGCCTATGCCTCGAGACAGTTGAAGATACACAAGAAGAAATATCCCACGCACGATCTCGAGTTGGCAGCGGTGGTATTTGCATTAAAAATATGGAGGCATTACTTGTATGGGGTAAAGTGCACCATATTCACCGACCACAAGAGCTTGAAATACTTCTTTGATCAGAAGGAGTTAAATATGCGACAAAGGCGATGGCTGGAAACGGTGAAAGACTACGATTGTGAGATACATTATCACCCCGGAAAGGCGAATGTGGTAGCGGACGCTCTGAGCAGAAAAGCGGACTACGTCCCAATACGAGTGAGGTCGATGCAACTCGTGGTGACCTCAGGTATACTTGAACGTATTCGAGAGGCGCAGTTAGAAGCAGTAAAATAAGAGAATTGGAAGAAAGAAAGAATAATCGGTCAATTGAAAGATTTATCGGAAGGGAATCACGGGTTGAAGACTCGATCCGGAAGGATATGGGTCCCACATACTTGTGGAGTGAAGGCGCTTCTACTTAATGAAGCTCATAAATCCCGTTATTCAATTCATCCGGGTGCGACCAAAATGTACAATGATTTGAAACAAAATTATTGGTGGCCCGGAATGAAGAGGGACGTGGCGAAGTATGTGGAAAAATGCTTGACATGTTTACAAGTCAAGGCGGAGCACCAGAAACCATACGGCAAACTCCAACCGTTAGAAATTCCGGTTTGGAAATGGGAACATATTACAATGGACCTGTTAACCAAGTTGCCTAAGACAAATCGTGGTTTTGATGCCATATGGGTAGTGGTGGATAGATTGACGAAAAGTGCTCACTTCATTCCGATTCGTGAGACTTATACGTCAGAAAAGATGTCAGAAGTTTATACCAATGAAATCATAGCACGTCATGGGGTGCCGGTGTCCATCGTGTCTGATAGGGATACCCGGTTTACTTCAAATTTCTGGCGAGATTTCCAAGAGAAAATGGGGACCAAATTGTTCATTAGCACTGCGTACCATCCTCAAACGGATGGACAAAGTGAAAGAACGATACAAACATTGGGGGACATGCTACGGGCATGTATAATCGACTTCGGAGGCAGTTGGGATGTTCACCTACCGTTAGTCGAGTTTTCGTATAACAACAGTTACCAATCTAGTATTAAGATGGCACCGTACGAAATGCTTTATGGTAGGAAGTGTCGAACCCCGGTATGTTGGGGTGAAGTGGGTCCACGTGAACTCGCCCACCAAGATATAGTACGAGCCACAAATGAAAAGATCGATATAGTTCGGGCACACTTGAAAGCGGTTCAAGACAGGCAGAAGGCGTATGCTGATAAGAGGAATAGGCCAATTGAATTCCAGGTTGGTGACATGGTTATGCTAAAAGTTTCCCCATGGAAGGGCGTTATTAGATTCAGAAAAAGGGGGAAGCTAAGCCCGAGGTTTATTGGGCCATTTAAAATTATCGGGAGAGTTGGCAAGGTAGCTTACCGTCTTGAATTACCGGAGGAGCTAAGTGGAATACATAGCACGTTCCACGTATCACAATTAAGAAAGTGCCTAGCAGACGAAACAACCTATATCCATTACGATGATATCGAAGTGGATAATAGTCTAAATTATGCGGTGAGACCGGTGGAGATTTTAGATCGAAAGGTCAAACATTTACGAAATAAAAAAATTGACCAAGTCAAAGTCAAATGGGAGCATAGGAAAGGTTCGGACACTACGTGGGAGTCTGAAGAAGAGATGCGACGTCTTCACCCAGCTTTATTTGGTACGTAATTCGGTTTCGGGGACGAAACCCTTTTAAGGGGGGTGGACTTGTAACACCCCGAGAATATAAATCCTTATATTAAAATTTAAAGGAAATAACAAACAAGAATTTACCAACTAGGAACTTAACCTAGTTAAATTCAAGTCTCGAAATAATTCATAATATGGTTAAAACACTTAAACTTAAGGGAAAATAATAGTTAAGGGTTTAAACTTGTCAAAAGTGAAAAATAGTTACTAATTGTAACAAAAACCAAACCAAACACACCAAAATTGGTGTGTCTGGTCGATCAAGAGAAGAGGGGCGAACAGGGGATCTTTCCAAACCCTAGCTTCACACCAAAATCTACTAAATTGAAGCCTCAAATCCGTTTCAAATCAAATTCTAAACACAAATTAGTGATCACCTCGTCATAGGGATCAAAAGGTATGTATAATCTTGATATTTTGATTCACCATGAATTCTAGGTTAATGGTGAATAACTGAAATTGAACCTAGATATGTCATGCATGAATGAATCTTGAAGTAATATGTTGTTTAGAGTTAAACCCTAGATGATTATTTGTGAAAATCATTGCATGATACTTGAAGAAATTACAATCACCATTGTAAGTAATTTATGATATTGTAAAGACTAGACAAGCACTAGGATTATGAATTTTTAATCTAGTGAAAAGCTGAATTGTATGAGGAAATTCAGTAATTTGAATGTTTAAATGTGTACAATTTGCTTAATTAAAGTGAAATTAGATGTTAAATTGCAAGTCAAGAACTTAGTAATGATTGTAGAAAAATCTGACTCGTTAGGTGTTCGTTGAAATGCTTAAGTGAGGATTTAAATGTTAGAATAAGAGGAAAACACAGATTTAGTCATGGCTCATAATGATGTGATTATGGTCATGAAAAGAGTTCTAAACAAGTTGTAAAACTGAATTTTCTAGGCAAAGATTCCGGATCATCAAGCGGACAAGCCGGAGGGAATTCACGGGGGAAAGGCGTGCTCTAGAGGTACGGAATTTATCATTTCGTTATATTATGCATAATTGTTAGTTTTATATAGACATTTTGAACATGATAATCAAGATTACTAATATGTCACGAATATGACTAGTATCTTGAACAAGTGATAAACATGGTTTCTTGCATACCTTGAATGGTGCTTAATTCAGCACTCAAACGGGCCAAAACAAGCTTGTAGACTATTCCGTAGTTATTCTCTTGAGAGAATAGTCAAGTATTATCATAAGTAAAATGTTGGATATGGGTAATTAACTTAGTCATTTAATAATTTTGTGTGAAATTAAGCTGTTTCGACATAAGAAAAGAATCAGCCAAACTGAAATCAGAACAAGAAAAACTGGTTCAGCGTGCACCGTAAATTACGGTGATACCGTAATTTACGGTGGCCAGTAATTTGTTACGATGGGATTCTACTGTGTTACGGTAGGTCTCAATTGTCCATAAGCCACCGTAACTTACGGTGTCACCGTAAGTTACGGTGGAGCCCAGTTTGATATGATTTTAATTAATTTTTAAAATTTGATTTTCTTGAATACGTTTTCGGACATGGTTTGAACACGTAAATTCCAAGAATCATTATACTAATGTTTGTCTAAAATGTTCAGTTTTTCAGGTATTCAAGTAGAATGATGATGATCAAGCATAAGTATCCGAACCGAACACTCCAACCAACGCTTCCGCACTTGATCTTTTGTTTTAAAACTATGTAAACAATTGTAGTTTCTGTCTTGATTATGGTTTCGTAGAATCAATATGTGAATGTTGTGTCTAGTTAAAACTTTCTAGCCTAGTAAGTCTTTTTGTAAACTCCAAATTTTGGCATGAAATGCAAGGTCTTATGTTATTAAATCTAGTAGTATAACAAGGGTCTTACAACAATGGTGTAAAATTAAAATAGGATATACCGGGCAAGGATATGAGTTACAGGAAGAATGGCCAAACCAACCACCCAAGAATGGAACCGTCGAGCGAAAACACTTGACAACCTCGTAGAAGCAGCTTTTCTTGCCACCAGACCTTTCTCCATCAATTAGGAATCTGATGCCGTCACTAAACACATTCCTTAAATTGTAGCCATTTGTTGAGTGTTTTTTTGGTGTCTAATCCGCATATATATCACCATTGCCCTTGATTTTCTTGAGTATATCTCTTAAATGTCAATATATACACGTGTGATTTAGTTTACGAAGATTTTTCAATGCCGAGAACCTTGATCAGAGTGTAAAAAAGGCGTAAGGTTCACAATGGTGTAAAATTAAAATAGGATATACCGGGCTAGGATACGAGTTACAGGAACAATGGCCAAACCAACCACCCAAGAATGGAGCCGTCGAGCGAAAACACTTGACAACCTCGTAGAAGCAGCTTTTCTTGCCACCAGACCTTTCTCCATCAATTAGGAATCGGATGCCGTCACTAAACACATTCCTTAAATTGTAGCCATTTGTTGAGTGTTTTTTTGGTGTCTAATCCGCATATATATCACCATTGCCCTTGATTTTCTTGAGTATATCTCTTAAATGTCAACATATACACGTGTGATTTAGTTTACGAAGATTTTTCAATGCCCAGAACCTAGATCAGAGAGTAAAAAAGGCGTAAGGTTCACAATGGTGTAAAATTAAAATGGGATATACCGGGCTAGGATTCGAGTTACAGGAACAAAGGCCAAACCAACCACCCAAGAATGCAATCGTCGAGCGAAAACACATGACAACCTCCTAGAAGCAGCTTTTCTTGCCACTAGACCTTTCTCCATCAATTAGGAATCTGATGCCGTCACTAAACACATTCCTTAAATTGTAGCCATTTGTTGAGTTTTTTTTTGTGTCTAATCGGCATATCTATCACCATTGCCCTTGATTTTATTGACTGAATATCTCTTAAATGTCAACAAATACACGTGTGATTTAGTTTACGAAGATTTTTCAATGCCGAGAACCTCGATCAGAGAGTAAAAAAGGCGTAAGGTTCACAATGGTGTAAAATTAAAATGGGATATAACGGGCTAGGATTTGAGTTACAGGAACAAGGGCCAAACGAACCACCCAAGAATGGAATCGTCGAGCGAAAACACTTGACAACCTAAGAGAAGCAGCTTTTCTTGCCACTAGACCTTTCTCCATCAATTAGGAATCTGATGCCGTCACTAAACACATTTGTTAAATTGTAGCCATTTGTTGAGTGCTTTTTTTGGTGTCTAATCCGCATATATATCACCATTGCCCTTGATTTTCTTGACTGTATATCTCTTAAATGTCAACATATACACGTGTGATTTAGTTTACGAAGATTTTTCAATGCCGAGAACCTCGATCAGAGAGTAAAAAAGGCATAAGGTTCACAATGGTGTAAAATTAAAATGGGATATACCGGGCAAGGATTCGAGTTACAGGAACAAGGGCCAAAACCAACCACCCAAGAATGGAATCGTCGAGCGAAAACACTTGACAACCTCCTAGAAGCAGCTTTTCTTGCCACCAAACCTTTCTCCATCAATTAGGAATCTGATGCCGTCACTAAACACATTCCTTAAATTGTAGCCATTTGTTGAGTGTTTTTTTGGTGTCTAATCCGCATATATATCACCATTGCCCTTGATTTTCTTGAGTATACCTCTTAAATGTCAACATATACACGTGTGATTTAGTTTACGAAGATTTTTCAATGCCGAGAACCTCGATCAGAGAGTAAAAAAGGCGTAAGGTTCACAATGGTGTAAAATAAAAATGGGATATACCGGGCTAGAATTCGAGTTATAGGAATAAGGGCCAAACCAACCACCCAAGAATGGAATCGTCGAGCGAAAACACTTGACAACCTCCTAGAAGCATCTTTTCTTGCCACCAGACATTTCTCCATCAATTAGGAATCTGATGCCGTCACTAAACACATTCCTTAAATTGTAGGCATTTGTTGAGTGTTTTTTTTTGTATCTAATCCGCATATATATCACCATTGCCCTTGATTTTCTTGACTGTATATCTCTTAAATGTCAACATATACACGTGTGATTTAGTTTGCGAAGATTTTTCAATGACGAGAACCTCTATCAGAGAGTAAAAAAGGCGTAAGGTTCACAAGGGTGTAAAATTAAAATGGGATATACCGGGCTAGGATTCGAGTTACAGGAATAATGGCCAAACCAACCACCCAAGAATGGAATCTTCGAATGAATACACTTGACAACTATCTTAGAAGCAGCTTTTCTTGCCACCAGACCATTCTCCATCAATTAGGAATCTGATGCCGTCACTAAACACATTCCTTAAACTGTAGCCATTTGTTGAGTGTTTTTTTTGGTTTCTAATCCGCATATATATCACCAATGCCCTTTTTTTCTTGATTGTATATCTCTTAAATGTCAACATATACACGTGTGATTTAGTTTACGAAGATTTTTCAATGCCAAGAACCTCGATCAGAGTGTAAAAAAGGCGTAAGGTTTACAATGGTGTAAAATTAAAATGGGATATAACGGGCTAGGATTCGAGTTACAGGAACAAGGGCCAAACCAACCACCCGAGAATGGAATCGTCGAGCGAAAACACTTGACAACCTCCTAGAAGCAGCTTTTCTTGCCACCAGACCTTTCTCCATCAATTAGGAATCTGATGCCGTCACTAAACACATTCCTTAAATTGTAGCCATTTGTTGAGTGTTTTTTTGGGTGTCTAATCCGCATATATATCACCATTGCCCATGATTTTCTTGACTGTATATCTCTTTAATGTCAACGTATACACGTGTGATTTAGTTTACGAAGATTTTTCAATGCCGAGAACCTCGATCAGAGAGTAAAAAAGGCATAAGGTTCACAATGGTGTAAAATTAAAATGGGATATACCGGGCAAGGATTCGAGTTATAGGAACAAGGGCCAAACCAACCACCCAAGAATGGAATCGTCGAGCGAAAACACTTGACAACCTCCTAGAAGCAGCTTTTCTTGCCACCAGACCTTTCTCCATCAATTAGGAATCTGATGCCGTCACTAAACACATTCCTTAAATTGTAGCCATTTGTTGAGTTTTTTTGGTGTCTAATCCGCATATATATCACCATTGCCCTTGATTTTCTTGACTGTATATCTCTTAAATGTCAACATATACACGTGTGATTTAGTTTACGAAGATTTTTCGTTGCCGAGAACCTCGATCAGAGAGTAAAAAAGGCGTAAGGTTTACAATGGTGAAAAATTAAAATGGGATATACCGGGCTAGGTTTCGAGTTACAGGAACAAGGGCCAAACCAACCACCTAAGAATGGAATCGTGGAGCGAAAACACTTGACAAACTCCTTGAAGCAGCTTTTCTTGCCACCAGACTTTTTTCCATCAATTAGGAATCTGAAGCCGTCACTAAACACATTCCTTAAATTGTAGCCATTTGTTGAGTGTTTTTGTTTGGTGTCTAATCCGCATATATATCACCATCGTCCTTGATTTTATTGACTGTATATCTCTTAAATGTCAACATATACACGTGTGATTTAGTTTACGAAGATTTTTCTATGCCGAGCACCTTGACCAGAGAGTAAGAAAGGCGTAAGGTTCAAAATGGTGTAAAATTAAAATGGGATATACCGGGCTAGGATTCGAGTTGCAGGAACAAGGGCCAAACCAACCACCCAAGAAGGGAATCGTCGTGCGAAAACACCTGACAACCTCCAAGAAGCAGCTTTTCTTGCCACCAGACCTATCTCCATCAATTAAGAATCTGATGCTGTCACTAAACACATTCCTTAAATTGTAGCCATTTGTTGAGTGGTATTTTTGGTGTCTAATCCGCATATATATCACCAAATATCCTTGATTTTATTGACTGTATATCTCTTAAATGTCAACATATACACGTGTGATTTAGTTTACGAAGATTTTTCTATGCCGAGAACCTTGACCAGAGAGTAAAAAAGGCGTAAGGTTCACAATGGTGTAAAATTAAAATGGGATATACCGGCCTAGGATTCGAGTTACAGGAACAAGGGCCAAACCAACCACCCAAGAATGGAATCGTCGAGCGAAAACACTTGACAACCTCCTAGAAGCAGCTTTTCTTGCCACCAGACCTTTCTCCATCAATTAGGAATCTGATGCCGTCACTAAACACATTCCTTAAATTGTAGCCATTTGTTGAGTGTTTTTTTTTGGTGTCTAATCTGCATGTATATCACCATTGCCCTTGATTTTCTTGACTGTATATCTCTTAAATGTCAACAGATACACGTGTGATTTAGTTTACGAAGATTTTTCAATGCCCAGAACCTAGATCAGAGAGTAAAAAAGGCATAAGGTTCACAATGGTGTAAAATTAAAATGGGATATACGGGGCTAGGATTCGAGTGACAGGATCAAGGGCCAAACCAACCACCCAAGAATGGAATTGTCGAGCGAAAACACTTGACAACCTCCTAGTAGCAGCTTTTCATGCCACCAAACCTTTCTCCATCAATTCGGAATCTGATGCCGTCACTAAACACATTCCTTAAATTGTAGCCATTTGTTGAATGTTTTTTTGGTGTTAAATCCGCATATATATCACCATTGCCCTTAATTTTCTATAATGTATATCTCTTAAACGTCAACATATACACGTGTGATTTAGTTTACGAAGATTTTTCTATGCGGAGAACCTTGACCAGAGAGTAAAAAAGGCGTAAGGTTCACAATGGTGTAAAATTAAAATGGGATATACCGGCCTAGGATTCGAGTTACAGGAACAAGGGCCAAACCAACCACCCAAGAATGGAATCGTCGAGCGAAAACACTTGACAAACTCCTTTAAGCAGCTTTTCTTGCCACCAGACCTTTCTCCATCAATTCGGAATCTGATGCCGTCACTAAACACATTCCTTAAATTATAGCCATTTGTTGAGTGTTTTTTTTTGTGTCAAATCCGCATGTATATATCACCATTGCCCTTGATTTTCTTGACTGTATATCTCTTAAATGTCAACATATACACGTGTGATTTAGTTTACGAAGATTTTTCAATGCCGAGAACCTTGATCAGAGTGTAAAAAAGGCGTAAGGTTCACAATGGTGTAAAATTAAAATGGGATATACGGGGCTAGGATTCGAGTGACAGGATCAAGGGCCAAACCAACCACCCAAGAATGGAATCGTCGAGCGAAAACACTTGACAACCTCCTAGAAGCAGCTTTTCTTGCCACCAGACCTTTCTCCATCAATTAGGAATCTGATGCCGTCACTAAACACATACCTTAAATTGTTGCCATTTGTTGAGTGTTTTTTTTTGGTGTCTAATCTGCATGTATATCACCATTGCCCTTGATTTTCTTGACTGTATATCTCTTAAATGTCAACAGATACACGTGTGATTTAGTTTACGAAGATTTTTCACTGCCGAGAACCTCGATCAGAGAGTAAAAAAGGCGTAAGGTTCACAAAGGTGTGAAATTAAAATGGGATATACCGGGCTAGGATTCGAGTTACAGGAACAAGGGCCAAACCAACCACCCAAGAAGGGAATTGTCATGCGAAAACACTTGACAACCTCCTAGAAGCAGCTTTTCTTGCCAGCAGACCTATCTCCATCAATTAAGAATCTGATGCCGTCACTAAACACATTCCTTAAATTGTAGCCATTTGTTGATTGTTTTGTTTGGTGTCTAATCCGCATATATATCACCATTGTCCTTGATTTTATTGACTGTATATCTCTTAAATGTCAACATATACACGTGTGATTTAGTTTTCGAAGATTTTTCTATGCCGAGAACCTTGACCAGAGTGTAAAAAAGGCGTAAGGTTCACAACGGTGTAAAATTAAAATGGGATATACCAGGCTAGGATTCGAGTTACAGGAACAAGGGCCAAACCAACCCCCCAAGAATGGAATCATCGAGCGAAAACACTTGACAACCTCCTAGAAGCAGCTTTTCTTGCCACCAGACATTTATCCATCAATTAGGAATCTGCTGCCGTCACTGAACACATTCTTTAAATTGTAGCCATTTGTTGAGTGTTTTTTTGGTGTCAAATCCGCATATATATCACCATTGCCCTTGGTTTTCCTGACTGTATATCTCTTGAATGTCAACATATACACGTGTGATTTAATTTACGAAGATTTTTCAATGCCGAGAACCTCGATCAGAGAGTAAAAAAGGCGTAAGGTTCACAATGGTGTAAATTAACATGGGATATACCGGGCTAGGATTCGAGTTACAAGACCAAGGGCCAAACCAACCACCCAAGAATGGAATCGTCGACGAAAACACTTGACAACCTCCTAGAAGCAGCTTTTCTTGCCACCAAACATTTCTCCATCAATTAGGAATCTGATCCCGTCACTAAACACATTCCTTAAATTGTAGCCATTTGTTGAGTGTTTTTTTGGTATCTAATCCGCATATATATCACCATTGCCCTTAATTTTCTTGACTATATATCTCTTAAATGTCAACATATACACGTGTGATTTAGTTTACGAAGATTTTTCAATGCCCAGAACCTAGATCAGAGAGTAAAAAAGGCGTAAGGTTCACAATGGTGTAAAATTAAAATGGGATATACCGGGCTAGGATTCGAGTTACAAGAACATGGGCCAAACCAACCACCCAAGAATGGAATCGTCGAGCGAAAACACTTGAAAACCTCCTAGAAGCAGCTTTTCTTGCCACCAGACCTTTTTCCATCAATTAGGAAACTGATGCCGTCACTAAACACATTCCTTAAATTGTAGCCATTTGTTGAGTGTTTTTTTTGGTGTCAAATCCGCATATATATCACCATTGCACTTGATTTTCTTGACCGTATATCTCTTAAATGTCAACATATACACGTGTGATTTACTTTACGAAGATTTTTCAATGCCGAGAACCTCGATCAGAGAGTAAAAAAGCGTAAGGTTCATAATGGTGTAAAATTAAAATGGGATATACCGGGCTAGGATTCGAGTTACAGGACAAGAATGGAATCGTCGAGCGAAAACACTTGACAACCTCCTAGAAGCAGCTTTTCTTGCCACCAGACATTTCTCCATCAACTAGGAATCTGATGTCGTCAGTAAACATATTCCTTAAATTGTAGCCATTTGTTGAGTGTTTTTTTTTGTGTATAATCCGCATATATATCACCATTGCCCTAGATTTTCTTGACTTTATATCTCTTAAATGTCAACATATACACGTGTGATTTAGTTTACGAAGATTTTTCAATGCCGAGAACCTCGATTAGAGAGTAAAAAATGCGTAAGGTTCACAATGGTGTAAAATTAAAATGGGATATACCGGGCTAGGATTCGAGTTACAGGAACAAGGGCCAAACCAACCACCCAAGAGTGGAATTGTCGAGCGAAAACACTTGACAACCTCCTAGAAACAGCTTTTCTTGCCACCAGACCTTTCTCAATCAATTAGGAATCTGATGCCGTAACTAAACACATTCCTTAAATTGTAACCATTTGTTGAGTGTTTTTTTGGTGTCTAATCTGCATATATTTCACCATTGCCCTTGATTTTCCTGACTGTATATCTCTTAAATGACAACATATACACGTGTGATTTAGTTTACGAAGATTTTTCAATGCCGAGAACCTCGATCAGAGAGTAAAAAAGGCGTAAGGTTCACAATGGTGTAAAATTAAAATGGGATATACCGGGCTAGGATTCGAGTTACAGGAACAAGGGCCAAACCAACCACCCAAGAACGGAATCGTCGAGCGAAATAATTGACAACCTCCTTGAAGCAGCTTTTCTTGCCAACAGACCTTTCTCCATCAATTATGAATCTGATGCCGTCACTAAACACATTCCTTAAATTATAGCCAATTGTTGAGTGTTTTTTTTGTGTCAAATCCGCATGTATATATCACCATTGCCCTTGATTTTCTTGACTGTATATCTCTTAAATGTCAACATATACACGTGTGATTTAGTTTACGAAGATTTTTCAATGCCGAGAACCTTGATCAGAGTGTAAAAAAGGCGTAAGGTTCACAATGGTGTAAAATTAAAATGGGATATACCGGGCTAGGATTCGAGTTACAGGAACAAGGGCCAAACCAACCACCCAAGAACGGAATCGTCGAGCGAAATAATTGACAACCTCCTTGAAGCAGCTTTTCTTGCCACCAGACCTTTCTCCATCAATTAGGAATCTGATGCCGTCACTAAACACATTCCTTAAATTGTAGCCATTTGTTGAGTGTTTTTTTTTGTGTCAAATCCGCATGTATATATCACCATTGCCCTTGATTTTCTTGACTGTATATCTCTTAAATGTCAACATATACACGTGTGATTTAGTTTACGAAGATTTTTCAATGCCGAGAACCTCGATCAGAGAGTAAAAAATGCGTAAGGTTCACAATGGTGTAAAATTAAAATGGGATATACCGGGCTAGGATTCGAGTTACAGGAACAAGGGCCAAACCAACCACCCAAGAGTGGAATAGTCGAGCAAAAACACTTGACAACCTCCTAGAAACAGCTTTTCTTGCCACCAGACCTTTCTCAATCAATTAGGAATCTGATGCCGTAACTAAACACATTCCTTAAATTGTAACCATTTGTTGAGTGTTTTTTTGGTGTCTAATCTGCATATATTTCACCATTGCCCTTGATTTTCCTGACTGCATATCTCTTAAATGACAACATATACACGTGTGATTTAGTTTACGAAGATTTTTCAATGCCGAGAACCTCGATCAGAGAGTAAAAAAGGCGTAAGGTTCACAATGGTGTAAAATTAAAATGGGATATACCGGGCTAGGATTCGAGTTACAGGAACAAGGGCCAAACCAACCACCCAAGAACGGAATCGTCGAGCGAAATAATTGACAACCTCCTTGAAGCAGCTTTTCTTGCCACCAGACCTTTCTCCATCAATTAGGAATCTGATGCCGTCACTAAACACATTCCTTAAATTGTAGCCATTTGTTGAGTGTTTTTTTTTGTGTCAAATCCGCATGTATATATCACCATTGCCCTTGATTTTCTTGACTGTATATCTCTTAAATGTCAACATATACACGTGTGATTTAGTTTACGAAGATTTTTCAATGCCGAGAACCTTGATCAGAGTGTTAAAAAGGCGTAAGGTTCACAATGGTGTAAAATTAAAATGGGATATACCGGGCTAGGATTCGAGTTACAGGAACAAGGGCCAAACCAACCACACAAGAACGGAATCGTCGAGCGAAATAATTGACAACCTCCTTGAAGCAGCTTTTCTTGCCACCAGACCTTTCTCCATCAATTAGGAATCTGATGCCGTCACTAAACACATTCCTTAAATTGTAGCCATTTGTTGAGTGTTTTTTTTTGTGTCAAATCCGCATGTATATATCACCATTGCCCTTGATTTTCTTGACTGTATATCTCTTAAATGTCAACATATACACGTGTGATTTAGTTTACGAAGATTTTTCAATGCCGAGAACCTCGATCAGAGAGTAAAAAATGCGTAAGGTTCACAATGGTGTAAAATTAAAATGGGATATACCGGGCTAGGATTCGAGTTACAGGAACAAGGGCCAAACCAACCACCCAAGAGTGGAATTGTCGAGCGAAAACACTTGACAACCTCCTAGAAACAGCTTTTCTTGCCACCAGACCTTTCTCAATCAATTAGGAATCTGATGCCGTAACTAAACACATTCCTTAAATTGTAACCATTTGTTGAGTGTTTTTTTGGTGTCTAATCTGCATATATTTCACCATTGCCCTTGATTTTCCTGACTGTATATCTCTTAAATGACAACATATACACGTGTGATTTAGTTTACGAAGATTTTTCAATGCCGAGAACCTCGATCAGAGAGTAAAAAAGGCGTAAGGTTCACAATGGTGTAAAATTAAAATGGGATATACCGGGCTAGGATTCGAGTTACAGGAACAAGGGCCAAACCAACCACCCAAGAACGGAATCGTCGAGCGAAATAATTGACAACCTCCTTGAAGCAGCTTTTCTTGCCAACAGACCTTTCTCCATCAATTATGAATCTGATGCCGTCACTAAACACATTCCTTAAATTATAGCCAATTGTTGAGTGTTTTTTTTGTGTCAAATCCGCATGTATATATCACCATTGCCCTTGATTTTCTTGACTGTATATCTCTTAAATGTCAACATATACACGTGTGATTTAGTTTACGAAGATTTTTCAATGCCGAGAACCTTGATCAGAGTGTAAAAAAGGCGTAAGGTTCACAATGGTGTAAAATTAAAATGGGATATACCGGGCTAGGATTCGAGTTACAGGAACAAGGGCCAAACCAACCACCCAAGAACGGAATCGTCGAGCGAAATAATTGACAACCTCCTTGAAGCAGCTTTTCTTGCCACCAGACCTTTCTCCATCAATTAGGAATCTGATGCCGTCACTAAACACATTCCTTAAATTGTAGCCATTTGTTGAGTGTTTTTTTTTGTGTCAAATCCGCATGTATATATCACCATTGCCCTTGATTTTCTTGACTGTATATCTCTTAAATGTCAACATATACACGTGTGATTTAGTTTACGAAGATTTTTCAATGCCGAGAACCTCGATCAGAGAGTAAAAAATGCGTAAGGTTCACAATGGTGTAAAATTAAAATGGGATATACCGGGCTAGGATTCGAGTTACAGGAACAAGGGCCAAACCAACCACCCAAGAGTGGAATAGTCGAGCAAAAACACTTGACAACCTCCTAGAAACAGCTTTTCTTGCCACCAGACCTTTCTCAATCAATTAGGAATCTGATGCCGTAACTAAACACATTCCTTAAATTGTAACCATTTGTTGAGTGTTTTTTTGGTGTCTAATCTGCATATATTTCACCATTGCCCTTGATTTTCCTGACTGCATATCTCTTAAATGACAACATATACACGTGTGATTTAGTTTACGAAGATTTTTCAATGCCGAGAACCTCGATCAGAGAGTAAAAAAGGCGTAAGGTTCACAATGGTGTAAAATTAAAATGGGATATACCGGGCTAGGATTCGAGTTACAGGAACAAGGGCCAAACCAACCACCCAAGAACGGAATCGTCGAGCGAAATAATTGACAACCTCCTTGAAGCAGCTTTTCTTGCCACCAGACCTTTCTCCATCAATTAGGAATCTGATGCCGTCACTAAACACATTCCTTAAATTGTAGCCATTTGTTGAGTGTTTTTTTTTGTGTCAAATCCGCATGTATATATCACCATTGCCCTTGATTTTCTTGACTGTATATCTCTTAAATGTCAACATATACACGTGTGATTTAGTTTACGAAGATTTTTCAATGCCGAGAACCTTGATCAGAGTGTTAAAAAGGCGTAAGGTTCACAATGGTGTAAAATTAAAATGGGATATACCGGGCTAGGATTCGAGTTACAGGAACAAGGGCCAAACCAACCACACAAGAACGGAATCGTCGAGCGAAATAATTGACAACCTCCTTGAAGCAGCTTTTCTTGCCACCAGACCTTTCTCCATCAATTAGGAATCTGATGCCGTCACTAAACACATTCCTTAAATTGTAGCCATTTGTTGAGTGTTTTTTTTTTGTGTCAAATCCGCATGTATATATCACCATTGCCCTTGATTTTCTTGACTGTATATCTCTTAAATGTCAACATATACACGTGTGATTTAGTTTACGAAGATTTTTCAATGCCGAGAACCTCGATCAGAGAGTAAAAAATGCGTAAGGTTCACAATGGTGTAAAATTAAAATGGGATATACCGGGCTAGGATTCGAGTTACAGGAACAAGGGCCAAACCAACCACCCAAGAGTGGAATTGTCGAGCGAAAACACTTGACAACCTCCTAGAAACAGCTTTTCTTGCCACCAGACCTTTCTCAATCAATTAGGAATCTGATGCCGTAACTAAACACATTCCTTAAATTGTAACCATTTGTTGAGTGTTTTTTTGGTGTCTAATCTGCATATATTTCACCATTGCCCTTGATTTTCCTGACTGTATATCTCTTAAATGTCAACATATACACGTGTGATTTAGTTTACGAAGATTTTTCAATGCCGAGAACCTCGATCAGAGAGTAAAAAAGGCGTAAGGTTCACAATGGTGTAAAATTAAAATGGGATATACCGGGCTAGGATTCGAGTTACTGGAACAAGGGCCAAACCAACCACCCAAGAACGGAATCGTCGAGCGAAATAATTGACAACCTCCTTGAAGCAGCTTTTCTTGCCACCAGACCTTTCTCCATCAATTAGGAATCTGATGCCGTCACTAAACACATTCCTTAAATTGTAGCCATTTGTTGAGTGTTTTTTTTTGTGTCAAATCCGCATGTATATATCACCATTGCCCTTGATTTTCTAGACTGTATATCTCTTAAATGTCAACATATACACGTGTGATTTAGTTTACGAAGATTTTTCAATGCCGAGAACCTTGATCAGAGTGTAAAAAAGGCGTAAGGTTCACAATGGTGTAAAATTTAAATAGGATATACCGGGCTAGGATACGAGTTACAGGAACAATGGCCAAACCAACCACCCAAGAATGGAACCGTCGAGCGAAAACACTTGACAACCTCGTAGAAGCAACTTTTTTTGCCACCAGACCTTTCTCCATCAATTAGGAATCTGATGCCGTCACTAAACACATTCCTTAAATTGTAGCCATTTGTTGAGTGTTTTTTTGGTGTCTAATCCGCATATATATCACCATTGCCCTTGATTTTCTTGAGTATATCTCTTAAATGTCAACATATACACGTGTGATTTAGTTTACGAAGATTTTTCAATGCCGAGAACCTCGATCAGAGTGTAAAAAAGGCGTAAGGTTCACAATGGTGTAAAATTAAAATTTGATATACCGGGCTAGGATTCGAGTTACAGAAACAATGGCCAAACCAACCACCTAAGAATGGAATCGTGGAGCGAAAACACTTGACAACCTCCTAGAAGCAGCTTTTCTTGCCACCAGACATTTCTCCATCAATTAGGAATCTGATGCCGTCACTAAACACATTCCTTAAATGGTAGCCATTTGTTGAGTTTTTTTTGGTGTCTAATCCGCATATATATCACCATTGCCCTTGATTTTATTGACTGTATATCTCTTAAATGTCAACATATACACGTGTGATTTAGTTTACGAAGATTTTTCAATGCCGAGAACCTCGATCAGAGAGTAAAAAAGGCGTAAGGTTCACAATGGTGTAAAATTAAAATGGGATATACCAGGCTAGGATTCGAGTTACAGGAACAAGGGCCAAACCAACCACCCAAGAATGGAATCATCGAGCGAAAACACTTGACAACCTCCTAGAAGCAGCTTTTCTTGCCACCAGACCTTTCTCCATCAATTAGGAATCTGATGCCGTCACTAAACACATTCCTTAAATTGTAGCCATTTGTTGAGTGTTTTTTTTGGTGCCAAATCCGCATATATATCACCATTACCCTTGATTTTGTTGACAGTATATCTCTTAAATGTCAACATATACACGTATGATTCAGTTTACGAAGATTTTTCAATGCCGAGAACCTCGATCAGAGTGTAAAAAAGGCGTAAGGTTCACAATGGTGTAAAATTAAAATGGGATATACCGGACTAGGATTCGAGTTACAGGAACAAGGGCCAAACCAACCACCCAAGAATGGAATCGACGAGCGAAAACACTTGACAACCTCCTAGAAGCAGCTTTTCTTGCCACCAGACCTTTCTCCATCAATTAGGAATCTGATGCCGTCACTAAACACATTCCTTAAATTGTAGCCATTTGTTGAGTGTTTTTTTTTTTTGTGTCTAATCCGCATATATATCACCATTGTCGTTGATTTTCTTGACTATATATATCTTAAATGTCAACATATACACGTGTGATTTAGTTTACGAAGATTTTTCAATGCCGAGAACCTCGATCAGAGAGTAAAAAGGGCGTAAGGTTCACAATGGTGTAGAATTAAAATGGGATATACCGGGCTAGGATTCGAGTCACAGGAACAAGGGCCAAACCAACCACCCAAGAATGGAATCGTGGAGCGAAAACACTTGACAACCTCCTAGAAGCAGCTTTTCTTGCCACCAGACATTTCTCCATCAATTAGGAATCTGATGCCGTCACTAAACACATTCCTTAAATGGTAGCCATTTGTTGAGTTTTTTTGGTGTCTAATCCGCATATATATCACAATTGCCCTTGATTTTATTGACTGTATATCTCTTAAATGTCAACATATACACGTGTGATTTAGTTTACGAAGATTTTTCAATGCCGAGAACCTCGATCAGAGAGTAAAAAAGGCGTAAGGTTCACAATGGCGTAAAATTAAAATGGGATATACCAGGCTAGGATTCGAGTTACAGGAACAAGGGCCAAACCAACCACCCAAGAATGGAATCATTGAGCGAAAACACTTGACAACCTCCTAGAAGCAGCTTTTCTTGCCACCAGACCTTTCTCCATCAATTAGGAATCTGATGCCGTCACTAAACACATTCCTTAAGTTGTAGCCATTTGTTGAGTGTTTTTTTTGGAGCCAAATCCGCATATATATCACCATTACCCTTGATTTTGTTGACAGTATATCTCTTAAATGTCAACATATACACGTATGATTCAGTTTACGAAGATTTTTCAAAGCCGAGAACCTCGATCAGAGTGTAAAAAAGGCGTAAGGTTCACAATGGTGTAAAATTAAAATGGGATATACCGGACTAGGATTCGAGTTACAGGAACAAGGGCCAAACCAACCACCCAAGAATGGAATCGACGAGCGAAAACACTTGACAACCTCCTAGAAGCAGCTTTTCTTGCCACCAGACCTTTCTCCATCAATTAGGAATCTGATGCCGTCACAAAACGTATTCCTTAAATTGTAGCCATTTGTTGAGTGTTTTTTTTTGTGTCTAATCCGCATATATATCACCATTGTCGTTGATTTTCTTGACTGTATATATCTTAAATGTCAACATATACACGTGTGATTTAGTTTACGAAGATTTTTCAATGCCGAGAACCTCGATCAGAGAGTAAAAAGGGCGTAAGGTTCACAATGGTGTAGAATTAAAATGGGATATACCGGGCTAGGATTCGAGTTACAGGAACAAGGGCCAAACCAACCACCCAAGAAGGGAATTGTCATGCGAAAACACTTGACAACCTCCTAGAAGCAGCTTTTCTTGCCAGCAGACCTATCTCCATCAATTAAGAATCTGATGCCATCACTAAACACATTCCTTAAATTGTAGCCATTTGTTGAGTGTTTTTTTTGTTGTCTAATCCGCATATATATCACCATTGTCCTTGATTTTATTGACTGTATATCTCTTAAATGTCAACATATACACGTGTGATTTAGTTTTCGAAGATTTTTCTATGCCGAGAACGTTGACCAGAGTGTAAAAAAGGCGTAAGGTTCACAATGGTGTAAAATTAAAATGGGATATACCAGGCTAGGATTCGAGTTACAGGAACAAGGGCCAAACCAACCACCTAAGAATGGAATCATCGAGCGAAAACACTTGACAACCTCCAAGAAGCAGCTTTTCTTGCCACCAGACCTTTCTCCATCAATTAGGAATCTGATGCCGTCACTAAACACATTCCTTAAATTGTAGCCATTTGTTGAGTGTTTTTTTTTTGTGCCAAATCCGCATATATATCACCATTACCCTTGATTTTGTTGACAGTATATCTCTTAAATGTCAACATATACACGTATGATTCAGTTTACGAAGATTTTTCAATGCCGAGAACCTCGATCAGAGTGTAAAAAAGGCGTAAGGTTCACAATGGTGTAAAATTAAAATGGGATATACCGGACTAGGATTCGAGTTACAGGAACAAGGGCCAAACCAACCACCCAAGAATGGAATCGACGAGCGAAAACACTTGACAACCTCCTAGAAGCAGCTTTTCTTGCCACCAGACCTTTCTCCATCAATTAGGAATCTGATGCCGTCACAAAACGTATTCCTTAAATTGTAGCCATTTGTTGAGTGTTTTTTTTGTGTCTAATCCGCATATATATCACCATTGTCGTTGATTTTCTTGACTATATATATCTTAAATGTCAACATATACACGTGTGATTTAGTTTACGAAGATTTTTCAATGCCGAGAACCTCGATCAGAGAGTAAAAAGGGCGTAAGGTTCACAATGGTGTAGAATTAAAATGGGATATACCGGGCTAGGATTCGAGTTACAGGAACAAGGGCCAAACCAACCACCCAAGAATGGAATCGTCGAGCGTAAACACTTGACAACCTCCTAGAAGCAGCTTTTCATGCCACCAGACCATTCTCCATCAATTAGGAATCTGATGCCGTCACTAAACACATTCCTTAAATTGTAGCCATTTGTTGAGTGTTTTTTTTGGTGTCTAATCCGCATATATATCACCATTGCCCTTGATTGTCTAGACTGTATATCTCTTAAATGTCAACATATACACCTGTGATTTAGTTTACGAAGATTTTTCAATGCCGAGAACCTAGATCAGAGAGTAAAAAAAGCGTAAGGTTCACAAAGGTGTAAAATTAAAATGGGATATACCGGGCTAAGATTCGAGTTACAGGAACAAGGGCCAAACCAACCACCCAAGAATGGAATCGTCGAGCAAAAACACTTGACAACCTCCTAGAAGCAACTTTTCTTGCCACCAGACCTTTCTCCATCAATTAAGAATCTGATGCCGTCACTAAACACATTCCTTAAATTGTAGCCATTTGTTGAGTGTTTTTTTTGTTGTCTAATCCGCATATATATTACCATTGTCGTTGATTTTCTTGACTGTATATATCTTAAATGTCAAGAAATACACGTGTGATTTAGTTTACGAAGATTTTTCAATGCCGAGAACCTCGATCAGAGAGTAAAAAAGGCGTAAGGTTCACAATGGTGTAAAATTAAAATGGGAAATACCGGGCTAGTATTTGAGTTACAGGAACAAGGGCCAAACCAACCACCCAAGAATGGAATCGTCGAGCGAAAACACCTGACAACCTCGTAGAAGCAGCTTTTCATGCCACCAGACCTTTCTCCATCAATTAGGAATCTGATGCCGTCACTAAACACATTCCTTAAATTGTAGCCATTTGTTGAGTGTTTTTTTTGGTGTCTAATCTGCATATATATCACCATTTCCCTTGATTGTCTTGACTGTATATCTCTTAAATGTCAACATATACACCTGTGCTTTAGTTTACGAAGATTTTTCAATGCCGAGAACCTCGATTAGAGAGTAAAAAAGGCGTAAGGTTCACAATGGTGTAAAATTAAAATGGGATATAGCGGGATAGGATTCGAGTTACAGGAACAAGGGCCAAACCAACCACCCAAGAACGGAATCGTCGAGCGAAAACAATTGATAACCTCCTAGAAGCAGCTTTTCTTGCCACCAGACCTTTCTCCATCAATTAGGAATCCGATGCCGTCACTAAACACATTCCTTAAATTGTAGTCATTCGTAGAGTGTTTTTTTTTGGTGTCAAATCAGCATATATATCACCATTGCCCCTGATTTTCTTGACTGTATATCTCTTAAATGTCAACATATACACGTGTGATTTAGTTTACGAAGATTTTTCAATGCTGAGAACCTCGATCAGATAGTAAAAAAGGCGTAAGGTTCACAATGGTGTAAAATTAAAATGGGATATACCGGGCTAGGATTCGAGTTACAGGAACAAGGGCCAAACCAACCTCCCAAAAATGGAATCGACTAGCGAAAACACTAGACAACCTCCTAGAAGCAACTTTTCTTGCCACCAGATATTTCTCCATCAATTAGGAATCTGATGTCGTCACTAAACACATTCCTTAAATTGTAGCCATTTGTTGAGTGTTTTTTTTTTGTGTCTAATCCGCATATATATCACCATTGCCTTTTATTTTCTTGACTGTATATCTCTTAAATGTCAACATATACACGTGTGATTTAGTTTACGAAGATTTTTCAATGCCGAGAACCTTGTGTTGGTGCACTTGTGTCTGTACTTTGTCTGTATTTTGTAATGATATAAAACGATGTCTTTTGTAGTCGTGTTACGTCTTAGATGTGTTTATGTGTGTGCTTAATGTAAGTTTGACCAGTCAACCATCCTCCTGGTTTGACTTGGTCAAACAGTTAGAAAAGGGTTTGTAAGTTGTATGGGTCGAAGGATGAGTCATCGAAGGATTGTTTATATCCTTCGATGAGCTCGAAAGATAACCTTCGATGGATATAGATGGACCTCGAAGGATGCCAATCCTTCGAGGTATATGTGGATCCTTCGTTAGGCTGTATCTCGATAGATGATCTTTCGATCAGTCTAATTGATCCTTCGACCAGACGAGCTGTGAAGGTTATATATACTGTTGTAATGTGTTCACTTCAGTGTGTGAGTGAACCTAGTCTTGTAGAGAGCGTATTTTCAGTTTGGTCAAGGGCTGTAACCGTGTCCACTGAAATACAAGAGAAAACTTTGATATCTTGTGTGTCTACCTTTCTCTTTGTAGCTTGTGTTCTCATTATAAACTACCGGTTTGCATTCTAGCTTGGATTCCGCACTTGCTAGTGTGTTAAACTTAACAAGGATAAGGTTTAACCTCAACCTCCGAGGGACCTACAAGTGGTATCAGAGCCGTGGCTCTTTTCCTTGTTAAAAACCGAGTTTATACAAGACTTTGGAGTGTTTTGGACAAAAACTCACTTGGTTTAGCACCCGTTTTTTTGTTGTTTCTCGCTTTTCTGGTCATAAAAACGTGTTCTAAACTAACCGGATGTGTTAAAGGACGGGTTGGGTAACTTAAAAACTTGTTTTTAAGAAGTTTGGTAATTTCCGGCCAAATTCCGGCTTACTCCGGTAACCAGTTTCTGGATAAGAACCTTCTTTTTAGGCAATATTTTATTGGTCAAATCTGGGTTGACAGAAAGTATGGTCTGAACATACCTTCTGCCGAAAGCTTTCTACCAACCAATCACCTTTTCACCAACCTGTCAACTTTTGTCAACTGTGTCAGTGCAGATCGAAGGATATCCTTCGAAGTCGAAAGATCATCTTTCGATCAAAGGAGGTTCGATAGATAATCATCTTTCGAATATCCTTCGAAGTTTGTGACTTATCTTTCGATCCAAGGAATCTTTTCGAAGGATATATCTGTCGATCTACAGGTCTTATTCGAAAGACAAGGATCCTTCGATTGGAGAGTCTTTCGAAGTCATTGTTCGAAACTCAACAGTGATCTTTCGAACACTGTTGATCTTTCGAACAGTTCTGTTCCTTCGAGCCTAATCTGTTTAAGTTTAACAAGTTTGTGTTTTTCAGGTCTTTCGATCAAAGATCCTTCGGCTGTTTGTTATCCTTCGAGATTTTAACATAGTTTGTGAAAATTATATTTTAAAAAAAAGGAAAACTTGTTTTTCAAATTTTAAATAAATTTTCACTTAATATATTAATTGTCTTTACAAAATGGGAACAAACGGTCAGTGGGATCCAACTGCGTGGACTCAAACAACTTTGACTCCACAATCATCAGCTACGCAATCTCAGTCAGATTTCAACAAAAATGCATGGATGCAGGCTATTGCCCCACCTCAAGCTGCAATGATAACTGCAAATCAATGGGCATTGGTCACAAATCAAAGCAGCAGCATTCAAGCTATGATGCAGAACGACAGTGAAACTGGTACAAGCACAAAACCGCCAAAGCTAAATCATATCAATGATTGGGGATGGTGGAAAGAAAGGCCGAGAACTTATGTTCAGGGGCAAGGTCAAGATCTATGGATGTGCTTCTTCACCGCATTTGACAATGATTTGGAAGTTGCAGGATCTAATCCAGAAACTTACAGCACTATGTCTGATGATGATAAGAAGAAATTTGAGTTAGAAAAGAAGGCATTCATGATTCTCACACAAGCACTGCACAAAGACATTTACCACCAGTTTGTTTACTGCACGACTACTAAAAGCTTGTGGGATATGCTCACGTTACGATGTGAAGGAAATGCTCAATCTAGAAAGATCAAGCAAGAATTACTGAAGAAAGAGTTTGAAGGATTCACGTGTATGGAGAATGAGACTTTGGCAGATTTATCTACAAGGTTCCATCACTTGTTGAGCGAGATGTTTGCTTTCAGAGTCACTGCCACTCCACAAGAAATGGTGAAGAGATTCGCTGATAGCTTACCAGCAAAGTGGAGCAGTTATCTTGAAATTCTCAAAGAAAATGGTGTTCTAGACACGATCACCGTTTATGAGTTAATTCAAAGATTGGAGAACAAGGATGTAGAAGAAAAGCTTAAGGCAAAAAGAACACTAACTCCTCAAAATCCAGAGATGTACTATGGGATCGCAGGAGGTATCAGTGGAGAAAAACCAGCCTCTCAACATGCGAAGCTTCAAACAGCTTTCATCTCAAACACCGGACCTTCCACAACAAATCAGTTTGATCCTTCAGCATACACGATGATGTATTCAAGACCAGATTCTTCTTCTCTACAACAGAATGTGCAACCGACAGCTCAGCAATTCACACCACCGCCTTTCTTAGACCCAAGCAGAGCACAGCAGCAACAACCGCAACAGCAAGGGTTTTATGGAAGCTCATCAAACTTTCAAGCCATTTCCAATCCGAACACAGTCAGATTAGACACTTCCAACTTCTCCAAAGTCAGTGTCGAAATAGCCAAGGAGCATATGGAGATGTTGAACACCTTGGTTAGTGCTTATTGTGGATTGGTCGCAGGTCAGATTGGGAATATCAATCTTACCAATGAAGATTACCAGCAAGTGGATAGAGAAGAGTTTGAAATGATGGATATCAAATGGGCTCTTGCTAGTGCAATTCGAAGAGCAAAGGAGTTTATGGAAAGGACGGGGAGAACCAACTTGAATAGCAACAACAACACCAAGTATGGTTTTGATAAGAATGTTGTCACTTGCTTCAATTGTGGTGAAAAGGGTCACTTCAAGCGGGAGTGTCAGAAGCCACCTAAGCAAGGAAATCAGAATCCCTTCAGGAATCAAGGACAGCCACAACAGCAACCGAACAACAATTCTGACAGATCAATAGTTCCCGTTGGAGGAAATGCTTCTGGATCCACAAACACTAATCCCCACAGAGGATTGGTTGTTCAAGCTGATGAAATCTGCAATTGGAACCTTCAGCTTGGAGAAGGAGGAAATGGTGGAACAGCATGTTATGCTAAAGTGATTGAGAAGGTCGTAGAACCCGTGTCTGCTGGTGAATCTTCAGAAGATGAAGATAGTTCGGGTTATAGTGGGAGCATGGATGGGGAATCACTTGATGCTGGTAATTTATCAAGTGATGCTTTAGATTTGGAAGTTGATGAGCTTTTGGCTGAAGCTGAAGCATTATGCAAGAGGAGATCTATTCTTTGCCAGAAATCTGCTGGAACTTCCGAGAAGCTTGCTCAGTTCTTCTCTGAAGATGGATCTTTTTCTTTCCATTCAGCCTTTATGGCTAATGTCGACAGTTCATCAAGTCAGGTATGTGTCGATGAACCCACTGTAGTTAGTTGTGAAAATTGTGATAGCTTAAATGTTAAATATGCTGAAAAGGAAAGTCAGTTTGAAATCACATACAAACACAATCAAGAATTGATTGTAGATCTTTCTAAAGCAACTGAAGCTAACTTGTTTTTAACCAGAAATGAAAAGGAATTTAAAGCAACAATTGCGTCATTAAAACATGATGTTTCAGAATTACAAAAGGCTGTTTTGCGAAAACAACATGCTAACAATAATCTTATTGACACAATTGAAAAGCAAATGGTAGAGTTGGCAACAGCTCGATGTGAATGTGAAACAATTAAGCAGAAACTTGAAAGCTATTCCAATTCCCGATTTGTATTGGATCACATCATTGACGTTCAAAAGAGAAAGAAAAAGGGGGATAAAACATGTATTGGATTCAAATCATGTCCTCCCCCAATGAATCACAATTACTCCAAATTGCCTGATGACGAGGATATGCCCCGTTTTGAACCTACTGTGCCACTCGATCTAGATGACTTTGCAGCAGGCCTCGGGTTCACAACTGGTGCATCATCCTCGGGTCAATCAGAATCTGAGAGTGTGACAGATTCATCGTGCGTTAAGGAACAGAGTCCTCCCATTGTTGAGGATGCTGATTCTTCGGATGATGAATCTGAAGAAATTGTGAAACAACAGTCTAACTCGGTTACAATAGATATTCCAATTGAGAATCACATCCTGTGTGATCCACCAGTGAAACCGAGTAAGACTGAAACGTCAAAAGCAATGGAGTCCCTTGTATCTAGCAGTGAAGGGAATAACTTGTTGTACACGCTCAAAGGAGATAGCAAAATCTACTCTAACAAAGATTTTCCAATTAAAAATGTAAATCAAGATTTAATTGAGCAAATTTTTGAAGGATGCACTGATAAGTTTTTGGGGAACAAAAGTGGCAAAGTTACCGTCACTCAATGTGATCCAATTCCGTGTGAACAAATTAGAAAACAATACGGAAACCAAAAACTACCAATTGAGCGAAAACAACAAGTCAACTCCGGAAAGGGTAAGGTACAGGGAAAGAAGGCTCAGAACAAGAATGTTCAAGCACCTAAAGTTCAACCGCCTAAGACTGAACAACCAAAGGTTCAACAACCTAAAGTTGAACAGTCTAAGGCTACTCAACCTAAGGCTGCACAACCTAAAATTCAACAATCAAGGGTTGAGCAACCTAAGGTTCAACAACAAAAGGTGCAAAACAAAAGAGCTCCTGTTAAGAAGCGAGGACCGAAAATGAACTTTGTTGGATCCACGGGTTCAGACAAACTTGAAACATTTCAGGATAAATCTAACCTTGAGTTTATACAACAGTTTAGAATTTTAAAACGAAATGATCAAAATAATTACACCCAACACACCAACGGATGTGATTTAGGCCCAAGCACGTCTAGATCACAAAGTTCATTGTCTGGTTCTCCGTCTGGTCATCAACATGTTTCTCCGAAGTTTGTAGAGCGGAGAACATGTTTTGAATGTGGGACAGTTGGGCATATTGTAAGATATTGCCCACACGTACAAAAGCTGAAGTCAACAACGAGTGCTCCCCAAGAAATCGATTACCGAAAACGATCAGTTTCCCCGAAACAAGACCCACGTGTCTTGAAAGAAAGGGAAAAGAAGTTAAAGCAAAAGAATCAAAAGGTAATTGAAAAGGCCCTAAAATCAGAGGTCAAGGAAGAAAAACCTGTACAAGCAAAATCTGAAACTGTAAAACCAGTAAATGCTAAAACAATAAATTCAAATACTGGTAAAGGACAAACAACTTGGAAGCAAAAACAGGTAATTCAATCAGGGGGAGCACCACAGGTTCTTTTTCCTAATCATCAAGTGATTGAAATCACTTTCCTTGATGATCAAGGACGACCCAAGTCCACAAAGGCTTGGGTCCCCCTCTCAAACTGATAAGTTAACTGTATGTGCAGGCGGCTCCAGGAGGAACTATTAATAGTCATTGGATTGTTGATAGTGGGGCTTCCAGGCACATGACGGGCGACTACCGTCTTCTTTTCGATGTGCGTAGTATAAGAGGAGGATATGTTGCGTTTGCTGGAGACAAAGGAGGGTATATCACCGGCGAGGGAATGATCTCAAATGGAGTTGTGAGTTTCGACAAAATCAATTATGTGCAACAGTTGGATCACAATCTCCTAAGTGTTTCTCAGATCTGCGACAAGAAGTTCACCGTGCATTTTGATGATGCCGGTTGTTATGTGCTGAAGCCAGGATTCAAGATTCCCGAAGAATGGATTCTCTTATCAGCACCAAGAGTTAATGATTTGTATGTCCTCGATATGAGCCAAGCAATAACCAAGTCCAAACAAGTTACTTGTTTTATTTCAAAAGCCACTGAAAAGGAGACGATCTCTTGGCACAGACGGATGGGTCATATTCACCTCAGAAAAATGAATCACCTTGTCAAAAACAATCTGGTGAGAGGTGTCAATGTGAAGAATTTTCAACTTCAAGATGTCTGTGTGCCGTGTCAGAAAGGGAAGCAGATCAAGAAATCACATCCATTGAAGAAGGTTAACACTGTAAACATGCCACTCGAACGTCTGCATATGGACCTTTTCGGCCCAGTCAAACACAAGAGTGTGCACGGGGAAGTTTTCTGCTTGGTAGTCACTGATGACTATTCAAGATTTTCATGGGTTGATTTCATGGTCCACAAGAGCGAGACTCCAGAAATTCTAAAGAATTTGATCACCTTGTTGGAAAATCTTTATAATCTAAAGGTGAGGCGAATTCGAAGCGACAACGGAACCGAGTTCAAAAACAGGGTTATGGATGAATTTTGCACTGCAAAAGGAATCCTTCATGAATACAGCTCTCGGTACACGCCACAACAAAACGGAGTCGCTGAAAGAAAGAACAGAACCTTAATTGAGACTGCAAGAACCATGTTGGTTGAGTCTCAGCTTCCAGTTCGATTCTGGACTGAAGCTGTTGCCTCGGCTTGCTACACGTTAAACAGGGTTCTCACAGTGAAAAGACATGGTAAAACGTGCTTCGAACTCCTACACAAGAAGACTCCTGACTTGGAATGTCTAGAACCTTTTGGTGCACCATGTACCATGATTGAGCCTGACGGGAAGTTTGGTGCCAAAGCTATCGAAGGTTACTTCCTTGGGTATGCTACTCCTAATCTGCGAGTATGGAACCTAACTACCAAGAAGATTGAAGAATGGGGTGAAGTAAGAGTTCAAAGATATTCTAATCCACCGAAGCCTTCTGGAGATCCATGGATGTTCGATTATGATGGTCTTTTCAACTCATTCAATCTGCCGACATTTGATGATGACAATGCAATTGCTCAGATGTTGTCTGAAAGCGAGAATGCGACTGGCTCTCAGTTAGCTCGCCCAATGATTGTTGACTCACAAGCATCTTCTTCTGTCAACAATCTCGCTTCAAATGAGGTGTTTAATGATGCTGTCGACTACAATTTGTCATCGGAAGATGAGGAGTATGTTGATGCAAATGATGGTGAAGCACGGGGTCCGGTTCAAGGTACTTCAGAAGCAACGGATCCAGTGTCTGCGCCAATTGTCCAAGAAGAAAATGCATCATCTTCTACAACTCAACAGCTTCAGAATGATATCGGGAATTTGAATATCAATAACTTGAGGAACAATGTTGAAATTCCTCTAGTTCCTGAAACCCGAATTCATAACATTCATCCTCAGCAGAATATTATAGGTGATGTTCTCAGTGGTGTTAGGATAAGAAATTAAATCAGAAATAACGAAAATGCTGGCTTGTATGCTGAGATACGAGAATCGGGACAACAAAATGATTGGTCTTTCGCCTGCTATGTTAGCCAAGAAGAGCCTAGATCTTGGAAGGAGGCATTGAAAGATGATTCCTGGGTGGAAGCCATGCAAGAAGAACTTCAGCAGTTCGAGAAGTTGGGCGTATGGAAATTGGTTGATAGGCCCGACAACTACAAGAAGATCGGAACTCGTTGGGTGTTTAAGTGCAAGAAGGACGACCGTGGAATTGTTGTCCGAAACAAAGCAAGGTTAGTTGTTCAAGGCTTCAGTCAGATAGAAGGTATTGACTACAATGAAGTGTATGCTCCTGTTGCACGTCTGGAGGCTATTAGAATCTTTCTAGCCTACGCATCCTTCAAGAAATTCAAGGTGTACCAGATGGATGTTAAGAGTGCATTTCTACACGGAGTAGTCGAAGAGGAAGTATATGTCGAGCAACCACCGGGGTTTGAAGATCCACTACATCCTGACAGAGTTTTACTACTTAACAAAGCATTATATGGTCTTCATCAAGCACCTCGAGCCTGGTATGAGACACTGTCTACCTACCTGCTGAACAACGGGTTTAGACGGGGTTTGATCGATTGTACCCTCTTCATCAAAGAAACAGGTGAAGATCTTCTGTTGGTACAGGTATATGTCGATGACATTATCTTTGGTTCTACCGATGATAATTTATGCAAGGAATTTGAGAAGGTGATGCAAGATCGATTCGAGATGAGTGTGATGGGTGAAATGACGTTCTTCTTGGGTTTGCAAGTTAATCAGTCCGAATCTGGAATTTTTATTCATCAAACCAAGTACGTCGGAGACATCTTGAGCCGGTTCCAGATGTCCGATTCGAAGCCAATTTCTACTCCTCTTCCGCAGAATCACGGGATTACTCCGGATGACAAAGGGGAAGCCGTGGACTCTTCACTTTATCGTGCTATGATTGGATCTTTAATGTATCTCACCGCATCAAGACCCGACATTATGTATCCAACGTGCCTTCTCGCCAGATATCAAGCAAATCTGAAGGTCTCTCACTATGCTGCTGTCAAAAGGATTTTTCGTTATCTGAAGGGTTGCCCTGACACCGGGTTATGGTACCCTAAGGATGATAACTTCGATCTCAAGGCTTACAGTGATTCTGATTTCGGCGGCTGCAAGAAAGATGGAAAATCAACTACAGCAGGATGTCAGTTCTTAGGCAATCGCCTAGTCACTTGGCAGTGCAAGAAGCAGACATGTGTGGCTACGTCTACATGTGAAGCGGAATACATTGCTGCGTCTAGTTGCTGCTCCCAGGTTCTATGGATCCAACAACAGATGCGGGACTACGGTTTTGAATTCCTAACTACTCCTATTTATGTTGATAATGAAGCTGCTTTACAGATCACTAGAAATCCTGTATAGCACTAAAAAACGAAGCACATCGATATTAAATATCACTTCATACGTGATTGCTTTGAAAAGAGACTTATCGATGTGGTTCATATTCATACCGATCACCAACGTGCCGACCTTTTTACCAAAGCATTTGATAAATCAAGATTCGATTATTTACTTTTGGTAAACGGCATAAAGGTGAAGCAAGAGTAACCGACATCGGAAAATCGTTTTTGTAAATATTTTTCTTAAAAAAAAAAAAAAAAAAAAAATGTGTCTTTATTTTCTTTGTTTTTAAATTTTAGGGGGAGAAAAATTCAGAAAAACACAAAAACAATAGAAAAACAAAAATGAGTTTCTTGGCAAGATAAGAGAAAATGATATTACATCAGAGGTCGGTCAAAACATGTTTCTAGAAATCAAAAGAAAAGAAAAAGATAAGTAGCTCTACTAATGATGTACCGGTAGACTCACGATCATTTTAAAGTGTGCAGGAGATATAAACATAACAAACTGAAAACCGCGTGGGAACCGCTCATTGGCATATGGTCTTGGTACCGAAATTTCGTTTGATAGATTGCCGAGGTTCTGAGATATTTGGGGTTTATGCTGTTTATCATCTGGGTATCATGGTTGTATCTTTTACCGAAAAATAACGGGGACGCAAGTCTAGATCTTCCATGATACCATACATACGTGTACATATTGCATTCGACCTCAATAAGTGATAAACAATCACATGTCCAAACAAATAAGTGATAAAATATCACATTTATCCGGGAGTCAAGTTCGTCTCTCTGCTGTACGAAAGTACTGACCTGTTCACGGACTTGCTCCTGTGCCCTCATGCATATGAAAATCAAGTTCCTCATCAATAAGTGATTCTATCACATAGGGCTTGTTTTCAAATCAAATAAGTGACTTGTTCACATTGTATATACGTTAAAAACGGATGATAAATGGTATACTCCCCAGTAAGATGAACTCTCGTGCATACCTTGATACGGGAATGTGTCGTGAGTGGATGAACACCGGTCGGTAAGTATAAATCATACCTTAATGTATCTCAATGCATTATGATTACACTTGATCGTTGAGTTTAAGTGGATAACAATATCGGTAATTGTGGTAGAATACTTATTCTCTTCTGTAAAAGAATATTAAAAGGAAATGTGTTTTGACAAAAGACCGCAAACTGATATGATTCTCTTCGCCAGAAACTCGCAAAAATATTGTTGTGTTTGTACATATTTATTTACTGCTTAACTTTAGTGATTAACTTTTATTGTCTTTTTAAACAGTTTTTGTCGTTTGGTGCATATCAGCACGACATTAGCGGTGATGTCGTTTGATAACATTCAAAGGATTCTAAAATTGTTGTCTTTTATTGTTGTCTTTTATTTTATCAAAATCCAAAAAGATTTTCAATTTAATCTTATTTTTTGATTAACCGATGTTGGTACTCGATCAGATATCTGACAAGCCGAAATACTTCATAAAACTGACCTTTGCAGAACTTCATAACGGACAATTTTTCAAAACGGTCATTTCTGAAAGCTTTTAAGAATTTGAAGGGCTTAAATTGAAAATTCCCAAAAATCCAAAGTGTTGGTGGAAATCTGATCCTTCGAGGAAGCAATGGCCCTCGAAAGATCAGAAAGTCAATGAAAGTCAATCATCTCAGTCGAAAGATGAATTGGTCAACAGACCTTTATGAAAGATGGATAAGGTCGAAAGATATCCTTCGAGGATTCCCCACAAATATCTAGTATCTTTCGATCCAGATAGGGATCCTTCGACCCAAAGCTGATCTTTTGAAACACCTTTTCATCTTTCGAAAGGTCATCTATCCTTCGAGGCGGTTCGACTTTCGAGGTCAGAGTATAAAAGGGTGTCTTCTTCTTCACTTCATCATAACTGTTCAACTTCACTATTTCAAAATCGTCTGATCCTACCGAAACTCTGCCAAAATTTGAATCAAAAAGTTAGTGTATCAGGATTCCATCTACAATCTCGGTAGGATAATCCGAATGCACGTTTCAAACAACAACATAAACACTTCATCTGATCATGTGTTCTTATGCAATGTGAATATGTTTGTTGTAGGTTTTTGATGTTTATAATGTTATATCTTGACTGATGTTTTATGTTTCAGAGTCTTTGGTTTGAATTTTAATGGTCTGAAAGCCTTTGTGTGTTCTTGGTTGATTGGGTCATGTAAATGGCACCGAAAGAAAAGAAAGAACGGGCAAAACCAACCAAGAAAGAAAAATCGGAAGTTGAATCTATGTCGGAGCCACGACACAACATGGCCGCGTATTTGCAACCGGAAGACAAAATCAGTCCGGAATTCACGGGAATAATGGAGTATCTTCATCGCACTCGTATCAACTATGCAATCACTACACAGCACACTGCTTATCAGTCTCATATCAAGGAGTTCTGGAATTCGGCTGTGGTTGAAACAGTGGATAACAAGGAAGTGATTAGTGGATCAGTTGCTGAGAAACCCGTGGTGATTACAGAAAACACTATCAGAGCACGTCTGCAACTAGGAGATCAACCAGAAGATTCTACTTCTATTGATTTACAATGTCAGCGGGGCTTGCTGATGAGGTTACGGTACAGCGATAACGTTCTTGCAAATCAGATCAACAAAAAGTTTATGCCGCTTCGATACAAGTTCTTATTGCATATCCTTATTCACTGCCTGAGCAACAAACGATCTGGATATGATCTGTCGCCGATTGATTTAACGGGATTGTTTACGGCTTTGATTCTGAACAAGCCGTTCAACATATCACGCTATATTTTCGACAATCTGAAAGAAAATGCTCGAAGGCCACTCCCGTCAGCAACTCAACGAACATCTACCAAGTTTTGGCTATATCCTAGATTCCTGCAGATGATGATTGATGATCAGATTCCTGATCTTCCTAAAGCTGAAGCAGATGTTCTACCTGTCAATCCGATGAATGAGCGTACACTGCTGATTTTCAAATCCATGTCCAACTATAAGGAATCGGATCCAATTAGAAAGCTTATTGGTCATCTCGATGTTCCGGCCTACGAGGCACCGCAGAACAACAAATGGCGTCGAGATGCGAGTGATTCTGATGATGAAGAGCCAAGGTTAATCGCTTTGGCTACCACGCAGCTCGGGGCTAAGCATGGTATTAAAGCATCGAGCAGGAAGTCTGCTGGCAGTTCAAGTGTTGCAGCACATGTTGAAGTCGATGTGAATGTTGCTGCAGAAGAAGTTCAGGGAGTGTTTGTCGATCCTGATGCTCGTGTTAGTGCAGGTGGAGCTGGTGATCCTGCTAGTCAGTCAGGTAATGTTGCGGCTGACAGAGGTAAAAGTAAGGTGGACGAGCCGAGGAGGTTGGCCGATGAAAGCAGTTCGTCTTCTGATGCTGAAGGAGGTGCTGGTAATGATGATTCATCTTCTGAGGATGATAATCCTCCTCCTCCAGGGATGCGTAAGGCTTATGATCAGCGAGGGAATTTTCGTGGTTTTGAACGTATTGAGAAACCGGTGAATGTCGCAGAATCTGATAAAGATGATGATTATATTCCTGCTGCTCCTGGATTACTCAGAAGGAAGAGACAAGCAAGAAGAGAGGGTACTCGTACTTCTAAGAGATCAAGGGGCGGATCAAAGCCAACAGGTGAAACGGCTGGTGATGTCACTACACCTGATCTGATTCAGCATTCAACGCCTCCGGAGCAACAGCTGCCTCCTATCAGTGAACAATTAACTACATCAGAGATGCTGGATCTGATCTCTTCTCCACAGACGTCTTCTGGGGCACGCACGGCGCCTGTTGATCAACAGCCGCCTGCAACCCCCGTCTCAGGTACACATCCACGTCCTCCTCTTGTTATTCCTGGTCCAACAGGTACTTCTGGTCCATCTGGCCAGACTGGTTTCTCAGGTCCTGAGCCTTCACGGCCTACTCTAGCAGAAACATTATCTGTGTTGTCTGATGCTGAGAAAATTCAATTCCTGATTGAACAAGTCAGTGAACTGGGTACCTTAGTCGGTCGGAATACAAGAAAGATTGAAGAATACCGTATACAGCGAACACATGATGCTGAGGCACACAACAAGCTGGTCTCACTTGTTAGTGCTCAGAATGTCAAGATAAGAGAACAGGCTCAAGAGATAGAAAGACTGAAAGAAGCTAATAAGGCTCGTGATAGAGAGGTTGAGATAATGAAGAAGCATAGTACTGTGCTAGAACGTGAGGCAACAACGTTAAAACAGAAGCATGAAGAGCTGTCCGATCGCTATAAGAATCGTGATGATAGATTAATGGAAGCCTTCAAGCCTGTTCAAGCGAACTTTAAGAGATTTGATCACAAAGTTGTTACACTTTGGAATGAACGGTGCAAAGCTTTGGGCATCGCTCCTTCAAGGCGTAGCGATGATAAGGATGATGATGCAGCAAATCCTGATCAACCATCTGCCACAGGTTCCGGTGCAACTGCATCTGGTGCTGCAGGTGGGTCTAGTACATCTCAAGATGCTCCTTCTGCTCCTCCAACAGCTACTGGTCCTTCTGAGCAAACTGAAACATTGGAAGCTTCAGCAGTTTTTGAACATATTAGTCTTGAGCCGGAAGCGTTCACCGATCTCCCTGAATCCTCAACTGTTCAACAGTATCATCCAGTCACGGGTGAACTATTAGAAGAGGGAGAACATGTTACTGAGATGTCTGATGAATGTGTGTTAGCTCTAACAGCAATGGATGAAGTTGATGTGACCACGATCGATGCTACTCCGTTGGTTCCGGACGAAACCGATTTCTCTACGATTGAAGAAATCTTCATCGGTTCGGATCCGGAACGTCCCGTTTATGTTAGTCAAGATAATGTGGAGCTTAATTCGCTTGATGATGATTTTGTGGAAGCAAAGACAGCAGAATCTTCTAATCCTTCTTCAGATTCTCCTTCAGTTCAAGAAAATCGTGAGAAGACAGTGAAAGAATGGCGAGCGGATTTCCTAGCTAGGAATCCTCCTCCGCTCCCTCCGTTGGATCAGGCCAACTACATGATTCTGGAAAGAAATCAGGCTAGGGGTCGTATTATCAGCTGGATGTTCATCAAGGAGCTTCATTGCATGGTTGTGAAGCGAGAATGCGGCCTTCAGTACTTCAGGACTCTTCTCAGCATTCTCTCACTTCCTTATTATGATGTTGCGGTTTTGGCTCAGATGGAGGTTATTAATCGAGTCAAAGACAAGATGGTGGATTTGTTTGCGAAGAAGATCAGATTGGAACGAAGAAGAGGTTGGGAGGATCCGCTATACAAGCCGCAGTTTCCTCGATACGAGCAAATCAGGTTCACGCTCGATCCAGAGACAAATACTGCTCGTTATCGATTGGTTTATGATCCTCCAAAGTTGATGAAGAAGATACCTTTGTTGAAAATGAAGACAGACTTTCTGGGAAACTTTCGTTGCTGGGTTTATGATGCAGATACTGGAGAAGCCGTGATCTTATTCCGAGATAGTCAGGAGAACTTTCGAATGATAGATCCGATGTGGATTACTAACATGTCCAGGTCGGATGTTATTGTCCTTAAGGATCACGAGATCAATTACTTGGTTAGAGATCGTGAACAAGCAATGAAGTTTCAGAAGATGGCCCGGTATTGCTTCAACCTACTGGTGAATGCGGGAAGTGCATGGTCTACGCATCACTTAACGGTTGAAAGGACGTCAGAGACTTGAAGACACAAAGATCGAGACAAAGCTACAGCCAGGGGGGAGTTTGTTGGTGCACTTGTGTCTGTACTTTGTCTGTATTTTGTAATGATATAAAACGATGTCTTTTGTAGTCGTGTTACGTCTTAGATGTGTTTATGTGTGTGCTTAATGTAAGTTTGACCAGTCAACCATCCTCCTGGTTTGACTTGGTCAAACAGTTAGAAAAGGGTTTGTAAGTTGTATGGGTCGAAGGATGAGTCATCGAAGGATTGTTTATATCCTTCGATGAGCTCGAAAGATAACCTTCGATGGATATAGATGGACCTCGAAGGATGCCAATCCTTCGAGGTATATGTGGATCCTTCGATAGGCTGTATCTCGATAGATGATCTTTCGATCAGTCTAATTGATCCTTCGACCAGACGAGCTGTGAAGGTTATATATACTGTTGTAATGTGTTCACTTCAGTGTGTGAGTGAACCTAGTCTTGTAGAGAGCGTATTTTCAGTTTGGTCAAGGGCTGTAACCGTGTCCACTGAAATACAAGAGAAAACTTTGATATCTTGTGTGTCTACCTTTCTCTTTGTAGCTTGTGTTCTCATTATAAACTACCGGTTTGCATTCTAGCTTGGATTCCGCACTTGCTAGTGTGTTAAACTTAACAAGGATAAGGTTTAACCTCAACCTCCGAGGGACCTACACCTTGATCAGAGAGTAAAAAAGGCATAAGGTTCACAAAGGTGTAAAATTAAAATGGGATATACCGGGCTAGGATTCGAGTTACAGGAACAAGGGTCAAACCAACCATCCAAGAAGGGAATCGTCATGCGAAAACACTTGACAACCTCCTAGAAGCAGCTTTTCTTGCCACCCGACCTATCTCCATCAATTAAGAATCTGATGACGTCACTAAACACATTCCTTAAATTGTAGCCATTTGTTGAGTGTTTTTTTTGGTGTCTAATCCGCATATATATCACCATTGCCGTTGATTTTCTTGACTGCATATATCTTAAATGTCAACATAGACACGTGTGATTTATTTTACGAAGATTTTTCAATGCCGAGAACCTCGATCAGAGAGTAAAAAAGGCGTAAGATTCATAATGGTGTAAAATTAAAATGAGATATACCGGGCTAGGATTCGAATTACAGGAACAAGGGCCAAACCAACCTCCCAAGAACGGAATCGTCGAGCGAAAACACTTGACAACCTCCTAGAAGCAGCTTTTCATGCCACCAGACCTTTCTCCATCAATTAGGAATCTGATGCCGTCACTAAACACATTCTTTAAATTGTAGCCATTTGTTGAGTGTTTTTTTGGTGTCTAATCCGCATATATATCACCATTTCCCTTGATTTTCTTGACTGTATATCTCTTAAATGTCAACATATACACGTGTGATTTAGTTTATGAAGATTTTTCAATGCCGAGAACCTCGATCAGAGAGTAAAAAAGGCGTAAGGTTCACAATGGTGTAAAATTAAAATGGGATATACCGGGCTAGGATTCAAGTTAAAGGAACAAGGGCCAAACCAACCACCCAAGAATGGAATCGTTGAGCAAAACACTTGACAACCTCCTAGAAGCAACTTTTCTTGCCACCAGACCTTTCTCCATCAATTCGGAATCTGATGCCGTCACTAAACACATTCCTTAAATTGTAGCCATTTGTTGAGTGTTTTTTTTGGTGTCTAATCCGCATATATATCACCATTGCCCTTGATTGTCTTGACTGTATATCTCTTAAATGTCAACATATACACCTGTGATTTAGTTTACGAAGATTTTTCAATGCCGAGAACCTCGATCAGGGAGTTAAAAAGGCGTAAGGTTCACAATGGTGTAAAATTAAAATGGGATATACCGGGCTAGGATTCGAGCTACAGGAACAAGGGCCAAACCAACCACCCAAGAATGGAATCGTCGAGCGAAAACAATTGACAACCTCCTAGAAGCAGCTTTTCTTGCCACCAGACTTTTCTCCATCAATTAGGAATCTGATGCCGTCACTAAACACATTCCTTAAATTGTAGCCATTTGTTGAGTGTTTTTTTTTGGTGTCTAATCCGCATATATATATCACCATTGCCCTTCATTGTCTTGACTGTATATCTCTTAAATGTCAACAAATACACCTATGATTTAGTTTACGAATATTTTTCAATGCCGAGAACCTCGATCAGAGAGTAAAAAAGGCGTAAGGTTCACAATGGTGTAAAATTAAAATGAGATATACCGGGCTAGGATTCGAGTTACAGGAACAAGGGCCAAACCAACCACCCAAGAATGGAATCGTCGAGCAAAAACACTTGACAACCTCCAAGAAGCAGCTTTTCTTGCCACCAGACCTTTCTCCATCAATTAGGAATCTGATGCCGTCTCTAAACATTCCTTAAATTGTAGCCATTTGTTGAGTGTTTTTTTTGGTGTCAAATCCGCATATATATCACCATTGCCCTTGATTTTCTTGACTGTATATCTCTTAAATGTCAACATATACACGTGTGGTTTAGTTTATGAAGATTTTTAAATGCCGAGAACTTCGATCAGAGAGTAAAAAAGGCGTAAGGTTCACAATGGTGTAAAATTAAAATGGGATATACCGGGCTAGGGTTCGAGTTACAGAAACCAGGGTCAAACCAACAACCCAAGAATGGAATCGTCTAGCGAAAACACTTGACAACCTCATAGAAGGAGCTTTTCTTGCCACCAGACCTTTCTCCATCAATTAGGAATCTGATGCCGTCACTAAACACACTCCTTAAATTGTAGCCATTTGTTAAGTGTTTTTTTTGGTGTCTAATCCGCATATATATCACCATTGCCCTTGATTATCTTGACTCTCTATCTCTTAAAATGTCAACATATACACGTGTGATTTAGTTTACGAAGATTTTTCAATGCCAAGAACCTCGACCAGAGAGTAAAAAAAGCATAAGGTTCACAATGGTGTAAAATTAAAATGATATATACCGGGCTAGGATTCGAGTTACAGGAACAAGGGCCAAACCAACCACCCAAGAATGGAATCGTCGAGCGAAAACACTTGACAACCCCATAGAAGCACCTTTTCTTGCCATCAGACCTTTCTCCATCAATTAGGAATCTGATGCCGTCACTAAACACATTCTTTAAATTGTAGCCATTTGTTGAGTGTTTTTTTTTTGGTGTCTAATCCGCGTATAAATCACCATGTCCCTTGATTTTCTTGACTATATATCTCTTAAATGTCAACATATACACGCGTGATTTAGTTTACGAAGATTTTTCAATGCCGAGAACCTCGATCAGAGAGTAAAAAAGGCGTTAGGTTCACAATGGTGTAAAAGTAAAATGGGATATACCGGGCTAAGATTCGAGTTACAGGAACAAGGGCCAAACCAACCACCCAAGAATGGAATCGTCGAGCGAAAAGACATGACAACTGCCTAGAAGCAGCTTTTCTTGCCACCAGACCTTTCTCCATCAATTAGGAATCTGATGCCGTCACTAAACACATTCCTTAAATTGTAGCCATTTGTTGAGTGTTATTTTTTGTTGTCTAATCCGCATATATATGACCATTGCCCTTTATGTCTTAACTGTATATCTCTTAAATGTCAACATATACACGTGTGATTTAGTTTACGAAGATTTTTCAATGACGAGAACCTCGATCAGAGAGTAAAAAAGGCGTACAGTTCACAATGGTGTAAAATTAAAAAGGGTTATACCGGGCTATGATTTGAGTTACAGGAACCAGGGCCAAACCAACCACCCAAGAATGGAATCATCGAGCGAAAACACTTGACAACCTCGTAGAAGCAGGTTTTCTTGCCACCAGACCTTTCTCCATCAATTAGGAATCTGATGCCGTCACTAAACACATTTCTTAAATTGTAGCCATTTGTTGAGTGTTTTTTTTTTGGTGTCTTATCCGCATATATATCACCATTGCCCTTGATTTTCTTGACTGTATATCTCTTAAATGTTAACATATAAACATGTGGTTTAGTTTACGAAGATTTTTCAATGCCCAGAACCTCGATCAGAGAGTAAAAAAGGCGTAAGGTTCACAATGGTGTAATATTAAAATGGGATATACCAGGCTAGGATTCGAGTTACAGGAACAAGGGCCAAACCAACCACTCAAGAATGGAATCGTCGAGCGAAAATCCTTGACAACCTCCTATAAGAAGCTTTTCTTACCACCAGACCTTTCTCCATCAATTAGGAATCTGATGCCGTCACTAAACACATTCCTTAAATTGTAGCCATTTGTTGAGTGTTTTTTCTGGTGTCTAATCCGCATATATATCACCATTGCCCTTGATTTTATTGACTGTATATCTCTTAAATGTCAACATATACACGTGTGATTCAGTTTACGAAGATTTTTCAATGCCGAGAACCTCGATCAGAGAGTAAAAAAGACACCAGAAAAAACACTCAACAAATGGCTACAATTTAAGGAATGTGTTTAGTGACGGCATCAGATTCCTAATTGATGGAGAAAGGTCTGGTGGTAAGAAAAGCTTCTTATAGGAGGTTGTCAAGGATTTTCGCTGTATATGTTACGAAGATTTTTGTTGTCTAATCCGCATATATATGACCATTGCCCTTTATTTCTTAACTGTATATCTCTTAAATGTCAACATATACACGTGTGATTTAGTTTACGAAGATTTTTCAAAGCCGAGAACCTCGATCAGAGAGTAAAAAAGGCGTACGGTTCACAAGGGTGTAAAATTAAAATGGGTTATACCGGGCTAGGATTTGAGTTACAGGAACCAGGGCCAAACCAACCACCCAAGAATGGAATCATCGAGCGAAAACACTTGACAACCTCCTAGAAGCAGCTTTTCTTGCCACCAGACCTTTCTCCATCAATTAGGAATTTGATGCCGTCACTAAACACATTTCTTAAATTGTAGCCATTTGTTGAGTGTTTTTTTTGGTGTCTTATCCGCATATATATCACCACTGCCCTTGATTTTCTTGACTGTATATCTCTTAAATGTTAACATATAAACGTGTGATTTAGTTTACGAAGATTTTTCAATGCCCAGAACCTCGATCAGAGAGTAAAAAAGGCGTAAGGTTCACAATGGTGTAATATTAAAATGGGATATTCCGGGCTAGGATTCGAGTTACAGGAACAAGGGCCAAACCAACCACTCAAGAGTGGAATCGTCAACGAAAACCCTTGACAACCTCCTATAAGAAGCTTTTCTTACCACCCGACCTTTCTCCATCAATTTGGAATTTGATGCCGTCACTAAACACATTCCTTAAATTGTAGCCATTTGTTGAGTGTTTTTTTCGGTGTCTAATCCGCATATATATCACCATTGCCCTTGATTTTCTTGACTGTATATCTCTTAAATGTCAACATATACACGTGTGATATAGTTTACGAAGATTTTTCAATTTCGAGAACCTCGATCAGAGAGTAAAAAGGGGTAAGGTTAACAATGGTGTAAAATTAAAATGGGATATACCGGGCTAGGATTCGAGTTATATGAACAATGGCCAAACCAACCATCCAAGAATGGAATCGTCGAGCGAAAACACTTGACAACCTCCTAGAATCAGCTTTTCTTGCCACCAGTCCTTTCCCCATCAATTAGGAATCTGATGCCATCACTAAACACATTCGTTAAATTGTAGCCATTTGTTGAGTGTTTTTTTTTGTTGTCTAATCCGCATATATATGACCATTGCCCATTATTGTCTTGACTGTATATCTATTAAATGTCAACATATACACGTGTGATTTAGTTTATGAAGATTTTCCAATGCCAAGAACCTCGATCAGAGAGTAAAAAAAGCGTAAGGTTCACAATGGTGTAAAATTAAAATGAGATATACCGGGCTAGGATTCGAGTTACAGGAACCATGGTCAAACCAACAACCCAAGAATATAACCGTCGAGCGAAAACACTTGACAACCTCATAGAAGGAGCTTTTCTTGCCACCAGACCTTTCTCCATTAATTAGGAATCTGATGCCGTCACTAAACACACTCCTTAAATTGTAGCCATTTGTTAAGTGTTTTTTTTGTTGTCTAATCCGCATATATATCACCATTGCCCTTGATTTTCTTGACTGTATATCTCTTAAATGTTAACATATAAACGTGTGATTTAGTTTACGAAGATTTTTCAATGCCCAGAACCTCGATCAGAGAGTAAAAAAGGCGTAAGATTCACAATGGTGTAAAATTAAAATGATATATACCGGGCTAGGATTCGAGTTACAGGAACAAGGGCAAAACCAACCACTCAAGAATGGAATCGTCAAGCGAAAACCCGTGACAATCTCCTATAAGAAGCTTTTCTTACCACCAGACCTTTCTCCATCAATTTGGAATTTGATGCCGTCACTAAACACATTCCTTAAATTGTAGCCATTTGTTGAGTGTTTTTTTCGGTGTCTAATCCGCATATATATCACCATTGCCCTTGATTTTCTTGACTGTATATCTCTTAAATGTCAACATATACACGTGTGATTTAGTTTACGAAGATTTTTCAATGCCGAGAACCTCGATCAGAGAGTAAAAAGGGGTAAGGTTCACAATGGTGTAAAATTAAAATGGGATATACCGGGCTAGGATTCGAGTTATAGGAACAATGGCCAAACCAACCATCCAAGAATGGAATCGTCGAGCGAAAACACTTGACAACCTCCTAGAAGCAGCTTTTCTTGCCACCAGTCCTTTCCCCATCAATTAGGAATCTGATGCCATCACTAAACACATTCGTTAAATTGTAGCCATTTGTTGAGTGTTTTTTTTTGTTGTCTAATCCGCATATATATGACCATTGCCCTTTATTGTCTTGACTGTATATCTATTAAATGTCAACATATACACGTGTGATTTAGTTTACGAAGATTTTCCAATGCCAAGAACCTCGATCAGAGAGTAAAAAAAGCGTAAGGTTCACAATGGTGTAAAATTAAAATGAGATATACCGGGCTAGGATTCGAGTTACAGGAACCAGGGTCAAACCAACAACCCAAGAATATAACCGTCGAGCGAAAACGCTTGACAACCTCATAGAAGGAGCTTTTCTTGCCGCCAGACCTTTCTCCATTAATTAGGAATCTGATGCCGTCACTAAACACACTCCTTAAATTGTAGCCATTTGTTAAGTGTTTTTTTTGTTGTCTAATCCGCATATATATCACCATTGCCCTTGATTATCTTGACTGTATATCTCTTAAATGTCAACATATACACGTGTGATTTAGTTTACGAAGATTTTTCAATGCCAAGAACCTCGACCAGAGAGTAAAAAAACGTAAGGTTCACAATGGTGTAAAATTAAAATGATATATACCGGGCTAGGATTCGAGTTACAGGAACAAGGGCCAAACCAACCACCCAAGAATGGAATCCTCGAGCGAAAACACTTGACAACCCCATAGAAGCACCTTTTCTTGCCATCAGACCTTTCTCCATCAATTAGGAATCTGATGTCGTCACTAAACACATTCCTTAAATTGTAGCCATTTGTTGAGTGTTTTTTTTTGGTGTCTAATCTGCGTATAAATCACCATGTCCCTTGATTTTCTTGACAATATATCTCTTAAATGTCAACATATACACGTGTGATTTAGTTTACGAAGATTTTTCAATGCCGAGAACCTCGATCAGAGAGTAAAAAAGGCGTTAGGTTCACAATGGTGTAAAAGTAAAATGGGATATACCGGGCTAGGATTCGAGTTACAGGAACAAGAGCCAAACCAACCACCCAAGAATGGAATCGTCGAGCGAAAAGACATGACAACTGCCTAGAAGCAGCTTTTCTTACAACCAGACCTTTCTCCATCAATTAGGAATCTTATGCCGCCACTAAACAAATTCCTTAATTTGTAGCCATTTGTTGAGTGTTTTTTTTCAGTGTCTAATCCGCATATATATCACCATTGACCTTGATTTTATTCACTGTATATCTCTTAAATGTCAACATATACACGTGTGATTTAGTTTACGAAGATTTTTCAATGCCGAGAACCTCGATCAGAGAGTAAAAAGGGGTAAGGTTCACATTGGTGTAAAATAAAAAGGGGATATACCGGGCTAGGATTCGACTTACAGGAACAAGAGCCAAACCAACCACCCAAGAATGGAATCGTCGAGCGAAAAGACATGACAACTGCCTAGAAGCAGCTTTTCTTTCCACCAGACCTTTCTACATCAATTTGGAATCTGATGCCGTCACTAAACACATTCCTTAAATTGTAGCCATTTGTTGAGTGTTTTTTTTGGCGTCTAATTCGCATATTTATAAATCGCCATTGCCCTTAATTTTCTTGACTGTATATCTTTTAAATGTCAACATATACACGTGTGATTTAGTTTACGAAGATTTTTCAATGCCGAGAACCACGATCAGAGAGTAAAAAAGGCGTAAGGTTCACAATGGTGTAAAATTAAAATGGGATATACCGGGCTAGGATTCGAGTTACAGGAACCAGGGTCAAACCAACAACCCAAGAATGGAATCGTCGAGCGAAAACACTTGACAACCGCATAGAAGGAGCTTTTCTTGCCACCAGACCTTTCTCCATCAATTAGGAATCTGATGTCGTCACTAAACACACTCCTTAAATTGTAGCCATTTGTTAAGTGTTTTTTTGGTGTCTAATCCGCATATATATCACCATTGCCCTTGATTATCTTGACTGTATATCTCCTAAATGTCAACATATACATGTGTGATTTAGTTTACGAAGATTTTTCAATGCCAAGAACCTCGACCAGAGAGTAAAAAAAGCGTAAGGTTCACAATGGTGTAAAATTAAAATGATATATACCGGGCTAGGATTCGAGTTACAGGAACCAGGGCCAAACCAACCACCCAAGAATGGAATCGTCGAGCGAAAACACTTGACAACCTCCTAGAAGCAGCTTTTCTTGCCACCAGACCTTTCTCCATCAATTCGGAATCTGATGCCGTCACTAAACACATTCCTTAAATTGTAGCCATTTGTTTGGTGTTTTTTTTGGTGTCTAATCCGCATATATATCACCATTACCCTTGATTGTCTTGATTGTATATATCTCTTAAATGTCAATATATACATGTGTGATTTAGTTTACAAAGATTTTTCAATGCCGAGAACCTCGATCAGAGAGTAAAAAAGGCGTAAGGTTCACAATGGTGTAAAATTAAAAAGTGATATACCAGGCTAGGATTCGAGTTACAGGAACAAGGGCCAAACCAACCACCGAATAATGGAATCGTCGAGCGAAAACACTTGACAACCTCCTAGAAGCAGCTTTTCTTGCCACCAGACCTTTCTCCATCAATTAGGAATCTGATGCCGTCACTAAACACATTCCTTAAATTGTAGCCATTTGTTGAGTGTTTTTTTTGGTGTCAAATCCGCATATATATCACCATTGCCCTGGATTTTCTTGACTATATATCTCTTAAATGTCAACATATACACGTGCGATTTAGTTTATGAAGATTGTTCAATGCCGAGAACCTCTGTCAGAGAGTAAAAAAGGCGTAATGTTCACAATGGTGTAAAATTAAAATGGGATATACCGGGCTAGGATTCGAGTTAGAGGAACAAGGGCCAAACCAACCACCCAAGAATAGAATCGTCGAGCGAAAACACTTGACAACCTCCTAGAAGCAGCTTTTCTTGCCACCAGACCATTCTCCATAAATTAGGAATCTGATGCCGTCACTAAACAAATTCCTTAATTTGTAGCCATTTGTTGAGTGTTTTTTTTGTGTCTAATCTGCATATATATCACCATTGCCCTTGATTTTCTTGACTGTATATCTCTTAAATGTCAACATATACACGTGTGATTTAGTTTAGGAAGATTTTTCAATGCCGAGAATCTCGATCAGATAGTAAAAAGGGGTAAGGTTCAAAATAGTGTAAAATTAAAATGGGATATACGGTCTAGGATTCGAGTTACAGAAACAAGGGCCAAACCAACCACCCAAGAATAGAATCGTCGAGCGAAAACACTTGACAACCTCCTAGAAGCAGCTTTTCTTACCACCAAACCTTTCTCCATCAATAAGGAATCTAATGCCGTCACTAAACACAATCCTTAAATTGTAGCCATTTGTTGAGTGTTTTTTTTTGGTGTCTAATCCGCATATATATCACCATTGCCCTTGATTTTCTTGACTGTATATCTCTTAAATGTCAACATATACACGTGCGATTTAGTTTACGAAGATTTTTAAATGCCGAGAACCTCTATCAGAGTGTAAAAAAGGGGTAATGTTCACAATGGTGTAAAATTAAAATGGGATATACCGGGCTAGAATTCGAGTTAGAGGAACAAGGGCCAAACCAACCACCAAAGAATAGAATCGTCGAACGAAAACACTTGACAACCTCCTAGAAGCAGCTTTTCTTGCCACCAAACCTTTCTCCATAAATTAGGAATCTGATGCCGTCACTAAACAAATTCCTTAAATTGTAGCCATTTGTTGAGTGTGTTTTTTTGGTGTCTAATCCGCATATATATCACCATTGCCCTTGATTTTCTTGACTGTATATCTCTTAAATGTCAACATATACACGTGTGATTTAGTTTACGAAGATTTTTCAATGCCGAAAATCTCGATCAGATAGTAAAAAGGGGTAAGGTTCAAAATGGTGTAAAATTAAAATGGGATATACCGGTCTAGGATTCGAGTTACAGGAACAAGGGCCAAACCAACCACCCAAGAATAGAATCGTCGAGCGAAAACACGTGAAAACCTCCTAGAAGCAGCTTTTCTTGCCACCAAACCTTTCTCCATCAATTAGGAATCTAATGCCATCACAAAACAAATTCCTTAAATTGTAGCCATTTGTTGAGTGCTTTTTTTTGGTGTCTAGTCTGCATATATATCACCATTGCCCTTGATTTTCTTGACTGTTTATCTCTTAAATGACAACATATACACGTGTGGATTTAGTTTACGAAGATTTTTCAATGCCGAGAACCTCGACCGGATAGTAAAAAGGGGTAAGGTTCAAAATGGTGTAAAATTAAAATGGGATATACTGTTCTAGTATTCGAGTTACAGGAACAAGGGCCAAACCAACCACCCAAGAATAGAATCGTCGAGCAAAAACACTTGACAACCTCCTAGAAGCAGCTTTTCTTGCCACCAGACCTTTCTCCATCAATAAGGAATCTAATGCCGTCACTAAACACATTTCTTAAATTGTAGCCATTTGTTGAGTGTTTTTTTTTGTGTCTAATCCGCATATATATCACCATTGCCCTTGATTTTCTTGACTGCATATATCTTAAATATCAACATATACACGTGCGATTTAGTTTACGAAGATTTTTCAATGCCGAGAACCTCTATCAGAGAGTAAAAAAGGCGTAAGGTTCACAACGGTGTAAAATTAAAAAGTGATATACCGGGCTAGGATTCGAGTTACAGGAACAAGGGCCAAACCAACCACCCAAGAATGGAATCGTCGAGCGAAAACACTTGATAACCTCCTAGAAGCAGCAATTCTTGCCAACAGACCTTTCTCCATCAATTAGGAATCCTATGCCGTCACTAAACACATTCCTTAAATTGTAGCCATTTGTTGAGTGTTTTTTTTGTGTCTAATCTGCATATATATCACCATTGCCCTTGATTTTCTTGACTGTAAATCTCTTAAATGTCAACATATACACGTGTGATTTAGTTTACGAAGATTTTTCAATGCCGAGAATCTCGATCAGATAGTAAAAAGGGGTAAGGTTCAAAATGGTGTAAAATTAAAATGGGATATACGGTCTAGGATTCGAGTTACAGAAACAAGGGCCAAACCAACCATCCAAGAATAGAATCGTCGAGCGAAAACACTTGACAACCTCCTAGAAGCAGCTTTTCTTACCACCAAACCTTTCTCTATCAATAAGGAATCTAATGCCGTCACTAAACACAATCCTTAAATTGTAGCCATTTGTTGAGTGTTTTTTTTTTTGGTGTCTAATCCGCATATATATCACCATTGCCCTTGATTTTCTTGACTGTATATCTCTTAAATGTCAACATATACACGTGCGATTAAGTTTACGAAGATTTTTAAATGCCGAGAACCTCTATCAGAGTGTAAAAAAGGGGTAATGTTCACAATGGTGTAAAATTAAAATGGGATATACCGGGCTAGAATTCGAGTTAGAAGAACAAGGGCCAAACCAACCACCCAAGAATAGAATCGTCGAGCGAAAACACTTGACAACCTCCTAGAAGCAGCTTTTCTTGCCACCAAACCTTTCTCCATAAATTAGGAATCTGATGCCGTCACTAAACAAATTCCTTAAATTGTAGCCATTTGTTGAGTGTGTTTTTTTGGTGTCTAATCCGCATATATATCACCATTGCCCTTGATTTTCTTGACTGTATATCTCTTAAATGTCAACATATACACGTGTGATTTAGTTTACGAAGATTTTTCAATGCCGAAAATCTCGATCAGATAGTAAAAAGGGGTAAGGTTCAAAATGGTGTAAAATTAAAATGGGATATACCGGTCTAGGATTCGAGTTACAGGAACAAGGGCCAAACCAACCACCCAAGAATAGAATCGTCGAGCGAAAACACGTGAAAACCTCCTAGAAGCAGCTTTTCTTGCCACCAAACCTTTCTCCATCAATTAGGAATCTAATGCCGTCACAAAACAAATTCCTTAAATTGTAGCCATTTGTTGAGTGCTTTTTTTTGGTGTCTAGTCTGCATATATATCACCATTGCCCTTGATTTTCTTGACTGTTTATCACTTAAATGACAACATATACACGTGTGATTTAGTTTACGAAGATTTTTCAATGCCGAGAACCTCGACCGGATAGTAAAAAGGGGTAAGGTTCAAAATGGTGTAAAATTAAAATGGGATATACTGTTCTAGTATTCGAGTTACAGGAACAAGGGCCAAACCAACCACCCAAGAATAGAATCGTCGAGCGAAAACACTTGACAACCTCCTAGAAGCAGCTTTTCTTGCCACCAGACCTTTCTCCATCAATAAGGAATCTAATGCCGTCACTAAACACATTTCTTAAATTGTAGCCATTTGTTGAGTGTTTTTTTTTTGTGTCTAATCCGCATATATATCACCATTGCCCTTGATTTTCTTGACTGCATATATCTTAAATGTCAACATATACACGTGCGATTTAGTTTACGAAGATTTTTCAATGCCGAGAACCTCTATCAGAGAGTAAAAAAGGCGTAAGGTTCACAACGGTGTAAAATTAAAAAGTGATATACCGGGCTAGGATTCGAGTTACAGGAACAAGGGCCAAACCAACCACCCAAGAATGGAATCGTCGATAGAAAACACTTGATAACCTCCTAGAAGCAGCATTTCTTGCCACCAGACCTTTCTCCAACAATTAGGAATCTGATGCCGTCACTAAACACATTCCTTAAATTGTAGCCATTTGTTGAGTGTTTTTTTTGGTGTCAAATCCGCATATATATCATCATTCCCCTTGATTTTCTTTACTGTATATCTCTTAAATGTCAACATAAACACCTGTGATTTAGTTTACGAAGATTTTTCAATGCCGAGAACCTCGATCAGAGAGTAAAAAAGGCGTAAGGTTCACAATGGTGTAAAATTAAAATGGGATATACCGGGCCAGGATTCGAGTTACAGGAACAAGGGCCAAACCAACCACCCAAGAATGGAATCGTTGAGCGAAAACACTTGACAACCTCCTAGAAGCAACTTTTCTTGCCACCAAATCTTTCTCCATAAATTAGGAATCTGATGTCGTCACTAAACATATTCCTTAAATTGTAGCCATTTGTTGAGTGTTTTTTTTTTTGTGTCTAATCCGCATATATATCACCATTGCCCTTGATTTTCTTGACTGTATATCTCTTAAATGTCAACATATACACGTGCGATTTAGTTTACGAAGATTTTTAAATGCCGAGAACCTCTATCAGAGTGTAAAAAAGGGGTAATGTTCACAATGGTGTAAAATTAAAATGGGATATACCGGGCTAGAATTCGAGTTAGAGGAACAAGGGCCAAACCAACCACCCATGAATAGAATCGTCGAGCGAAAACACTTGACAACCTCCTAGAAGCAGCTTTCCTTGCCACCAAACCTTTCTCCATAAATTAGGAATCTGATGCCGTCACTAAACAAATTCCTTAAATTGTAGCCATTTGTTGAGTGTGTTTTTTTGGTGTCTAATCCGCATATATATCACCATTGCCCTTGATTTTCTTGACTGTATATCTCTTAAATGTCAACATATACACGTGTGATTTAGTTTACGAAGATTTTTCAATGCCGAAAATCTCGATCAGATAGTAAAAGGGGTAAGGTTCAAAATGGTGTAAAATTAAAATGGGATATATCGGTCTAGGATTCGAGTTACAGGAACAAGGGCCAAACCAACCACCCAAGAATAGAATCGTCGAGCGAAAACACGTGAAAACCTCCTAGAAGCAGCTTTTCTTGCCACCAAACCTTTCTCCATCAATTAGGAATCTAATGCCGTCACAAAACAAATTCCTTAAATTGTAGCCATTTGTTGAGTGCTTTTTTTTGGTGTCTAGTCTGCATATATATCACCATTGCCCTTGATTTTCTTGACTGTTTATCACTTAAATGACAACATATACACGTGTGATTTAGTTTACGAAGATTTTTCAATGCCGAGAACCTCGACCGGATAGTAAAAAGGGGTAAGGTTCAAAATGGTGTAAAATTAAAATGGGATATACTGTTCTAGTATTCGAGTTACAGGAACAAGGGCCAAACCAACCACCCAAGAATAGAATCGTCGAGCGAAAACACTTGACAACCTCCTAGAAGCAGCTTTTCTTGCCACCAGACCTTTCTCCATCAATAAGGAATCTAATGCCGTCACTAAACACATTTCTTAAATTGTAGCCATTTGTTGAGTGTTTTTTTTTGTGTCTAATCCGCATATATATCACCATTGCCCTTGATTTTCTTGACTGTATATATCTTAAATGTCAACATATACACGTGCGATTTAGTTTACGAAGATTTTTCAATGCCGAGAACCTCTATCAGAGAGTAAAAAAGGCGTAAGGTTCACAACGGTGTAAAATTAAAAAGTGATATACCGGGCTAGGATTCGAGTTACAGGAACAAGGGCCAAACCAACCACCCAAGAATGGAATCGTCGAGAGAAAACACTTGATAACCTCCTAGAAGCAGCATTTCTTGCCACCAGACCTTTCTCCATCAATTAGGAATCTGATGCCGTCACTAAACACATTCCTTAAATTGTAGCCATTTGTTGAGTGTTTTTTTTGGTGTCAAATCCGCATATATATCATCATTCCCCTTGATTTTCTTTACTGTATATCTCTTAAATGTCAACATAAACACCTGTGATTTAGTTTACGAAGATTTTTCAATGCCGAGAACCTCGATCAGAGAGTAAAAAAGGCGTAAGGTTCACAATGGTGTAAAATTAAAATGGGATATACCGGGCCAGGATTCGAGTTACAGGAACAAGGGCCAAACCAACCACCCAAGAATGGAATCGTTGAGCGAAAACACTTGACAACCTCCTAGAAGCAACTTTTCTTGCCACCAAACCTTTCTCCATAAATTAGGAATCTGATGTCGTCACTAAACATATTCCTTAAATTGTAGCCATTTGTTGAGTGTTTTTTTTTTTGTGTCTAATCCGCATATATATCACCATTGCCCTTGATTTTCTTGACTGTATATCTCTTAAATGTCAACATATACACGTGCGATTTAGTTTACGAAGATTTTTAAATGCCGAGAACCTCTATCAGAGTGTAAAAAAGGGGTAATGTTCACAATGGTGTAAAATTAAAATGGGATATACCGGGCTAGAATTTGAGTTAGAGGAACAAGGGCCAAACCAACCACCCAAGAATAGAATCGTCGAGCGAAAACACTTGACAACCTCCTAGAAGCAGCTTTTCTTGCCACCAAACCTTTCTCCATAAATTAGGAATCTGATGCTGTCACTAAACAAATTCCTTAAATTGTAGCCATTTGTTGAGTGTGTTTTTTTGGTGTCTAATCCGCATATATATCACCATTGCCCTTGATTTTCTTGACTGTATATCTCTTAAATGTCAACATATACACGTGTGATTTAGTTTACGAAGATTTTTCAATGCCGAAAATCTCGATCAGATAGTAAAAAGGGGTAAGGTTCAAAATGGTGTAAAATTAAAATGGGATATACCGGTCTAGGATTCGAGTTACAGGAACAAGGGCCAAACCAACCACCCAAGAATAGAATCGTCGAGCGAAAACACGTGAAAACCTCCTAGAAGCAGCTTTTCTTGCCACCAAACCTTTCTCCATCAATTAGGAATCTAATGCCGTCACAAAACAAATTCCTTAAATTGTAGCCATTTGTTGAGTGCTTTTTTTTGGTGTCTAGTCTGCATATATATCACCATTGCCCTTGATTTTCTTGACTGTTTATCTCTTAAATGACAACATATACATGTGTGATTTAGTTTACGAAGATTTTTCAATGCCGAGAACCTCGACCGGATAGTAAAAAGGGGTAAGGTTCAAAATGGTGTAAAATTAAAATGGGATATACTGTTCTAGTATTCGAGTTACAGGAACAAGGGCCAAACGAACCACCCAAGAATAGAATCGTCGAGCGAAAGCACTTGACAACCTCCTAGAAGCAGCTTTTCTTGCCACCAGACCTTTCTCCATCAATAAGGAATCTAATGCCGTCACTAAACACATTTCTTAAATTGTAGCCATTTGTTGAGTGTTTTTTTTTTTGTGTCTAATCCGCATATATATCACCATTGCCCTTGATTTTCTTGACTGTATATATCTTAAATGTCAACATATACACGTGCGATTTAGTTTACGAAGATTTTTCAATGCCGAGAACCTCTATCAGAGAGTAAAAAAGGCGTAAGGTTCACAACGGTGTGAAATTAAAAAGTGATATACCGGGCTAGGATTCGAGTTACAGGAACAAGGGCCAAACCAACCACCCAAGAATGGAATCGTCGAGAGAAAACACTTGATAACCTCCTAGAAGCAGCATTTCTTGCCACCAGACCTTTCTCCATCAATTAGGAATCTGATGCCGTCACTAAACACATTCCTTAAATTGTAGCCATTTGTTGAGTGTTTTTTTTGGTGTCAAATCCGCATATATATCATCATTCCCCTTGATTTTCTTTACTGTATATCTCTTAAATGTCAACATAAACACCTGTGATTTAGTTTACGAAGATTTTTCAATGCCGAGAACCTCGATCAGAGAGTAAAAAAGGCGTAAGGTTCACAATGGTGTAAAATTAAAATGGGATATACCGGGCCAGGATTCGAGTTACAGGAACAAGGGCCAAACCAACCACCCAAGAATGGAATCGTTGAGCGAAAACACTTGACAACCTCCTAGAAGCAACTTTTCTTGCCACCAAACCTTTCTCCATAAATTCGGAATCTGATGTCGTCACTAAACACATTTCTTAAATTGTAGCCATTTGTTGAGTGTTTTTTTTTTTGTGTCTAATCCGCATATATATCACCATTGCCCTTGATTTTCTTGACTGTATATCTCTTAAATGTCAACATATACACGTGCGATTTAGTTTACGAAGATTTTTAAATGCCGAGAACCTCTATCAGAGTGTAAAAAAGGGGTAATGTTCACAATGGTGTAAAATTAAAATGGGATATACCGGGCTAGAATTCGAGTTAGAGGAACAAGGGCCAAACCAACCACCCAAGAATAGAATCGTCGAGCGAAAACACTTGACAACCTCCTAGAAGCAGCTTTTCTTGCCACCAAACCTTTCGCCATAAATTAGGAATCTGATGCCGTCACTAAACAAATTCCTTAAATTGTAGCCATTTGTTGAGTGTGTTTTTTTGGTGTCTAATCCGCATATATATCACCATTGCCCTTGATTTTCTTGACTGTATATCTCTTAAATGTCAACATATACACGTGTGATTTAGTTTACGAAGATTTTTCAATGCCGAAAATCTCGATCAGATAGCAAAAAGGGGTAAGGTTCAAAATGGTGTAAAATTTAAATGGGATATACCGGTCTAGGATTCGAGTTACAGGAACAAGGGCCAAACCAACCACCCAAGAATAGAATCGTCGAGCGAAAACACGTGAAAACCTCCTAGAAGCAGCTTTTCTTGCCACCAAACCTTTCTCCATCAATTAGGAATCTAATGCCGTCACAAAACAAATTCCTTAAATTGTAGCCATTTGTTGAGTGCTTTTTTTTGGTGTCTAGTCTGCATATATATCACCATTGCCCTTGATTTTCTTGACTATTTATCTCTTAAATGACAACATATACACGTGTGATTTAGTTTACGAAGATTTTTCAATGCCGAGAACCTCGACCGGATATTAAAAAGGGGTAAGGTTCAAAATGGTGTAAAATTAAAATGGGATATACTGTTCTAGTATTCGAGTTACAGGAACAAGGGCCAAACCAACCACCCAAGAATAGAATCGTCGAGCGAAAGCACTTGACAACCTCCTAGAAGCAGCTTTTCTTGCCACCAGACCTTTCTCCATCAATAAGGAATCTAATGCCGTCACTAAACACATTTCTTAAATTGTAGCCATTTGTTGAGTGTTTTTTTTTTGTGTCTAATCCGCATATATATCACCATTGCCCTTGATTTTCTTGACTGTATATATCTTAAATGTCAACATATACACGTGTGATTTAGTTTACGAAGATTTTTCAATGCCGAGAACCTCTATCAGAGAGTAAAAAAGGCGTAAGGTTCACAACGGTGTAAAATTAAAAAGTGATATACCGGGCTAGGATTCGAGTTACAGGAACAAGGGCCAAACCAACCACCCAAGAATGGAATCGTCGAGAGAAAACACTTGATAACCTCCTAGAAGCAGCATTTCTTGCCACCAGACCTTTCTCCATCAATTAGGAATCTGATGCCGTCACTAAACACATTCCTTAAATTGTAGCCATTTGTTGAGTGTTTTTTTTGGTGTCAAATCCGCATATATATCATTATTCCCCTTGATTTTATTTACTGTATATCTCTTAAATGTCAACATAAACACCTGTGATTTAGTTTACGAAGATTTTTCAATGCCGAGAACCTCGATCAGAGAGTAAAAAAGGCGTAAGGTTCACAATGGTGTAAAATTAAAATGGGATATACCGGGCCAGGATTCGAGTTACAGGAACAAGGGCCAAACCAACCACCCAAGAATGGAATCGTTGAGCGAAAACACTTGACAACCTCCTAGAAGCAACTTTTCTTGCCACCAAACCTTTCTCCATAAATTAGGAATCTGATGTCGTCACTAAACACATTTCTTAAATTGTAGCCATTTGTTGAGTGTTTTTTTTTGTGTCTAATCCGCATATATATCACCATTGCCCTTGATTTTCTTGACTGTATATCTCTTAAATGTCAACATATACACGTGCGATTTAGTTTACGAAGTTTTTTAAATGCCGAGAACCTCTATCAGAGTGTAAAAAAGGGGTAATGTTCACAATGGTGTAAAATTAAAATGGGATATACCGGGCTAGAATTCGAGTTAGAGGAACAAGGGCCAAACCAACCACCCAAGAATAGAATCGTCGAGCGAAAACACTTGACAACCTCCTAGAATCAGCTTTTCTTGCCACCAAACCTTTCGCCATAAATTAGGAATCTGATGCCGTCACTAAACAAATTCCTTAAATTGTAGCCATTTGTTTAGTGTGTTTTTTTGGTGTCTAATCCGCATATATATCACCATTGCCCTTGATTTTCTTGACTGTATATCGCTTAAATGTCAACATATACACGTGTGATTTAGTTTACGAAGATTTTTCAATGCCGAAAATCTCGATCAGATAGTAAAAAGGGGTAAGGTTCAAAATGGTGTAAAATTAAAATGGGATATACCGGTCTAGGATTCGAGTTACAGGAACAAGGGCCAAACCAACCACCCAAGAATAGAATCGTCGAGCGAAAACACGTGAAAACCTCCTAGAAGCAGCTTTTCTTGCCACCAAACCTTTCTCCATCAATTAGGAATCTAATGCCGTCACAAAACAAATTCCTTAAATTGTAGCCATTTGTTGAGTGCTTTTTTTTGGTGTCTAGTTTGCATATATATCACCATTGCCCTTGATTTTCTTGACTGTTTATCTCTTAAATGACAACATATACACGTGTGATTTAGTTTACGAAGATTTTTCAATGCCGAGAACCTCGACCGGATAGTAAAAAGGGGTAAGGTTCAAAATGGTGTAAAATTAAAATGGGATATACTGTTCTAGTATTCGAGTTACAGGAACAAGGGCCAAACCAACCCCCCAAGAATAGAATCGTCGAGCGAAAACACTTGACAACCTCCTAGAAGCAGCTTTTCTTGCCACCAGACCTTTCTCCATCAATAAGGAATCTAATGCCGTCACTAAACACATTTCTTAAATTGTAGCCATTTGTTGAGTGTTTTTTTTTTGTGTCTAATCCGCATATATATCACCATTGCCCTTGATTTTCTTGACTGTATATATCTTAAATGTCAACATATACACGTGCGATTTAGTTTACGAAGATTTTTCAATGCCGAGAACCTCTATCAGAGAGTAAAAAAGCGTAAGGTTCACAACGGTGTAAAATTAAAAAGTGATATACCGGGCTAGGATTCGAGTTACAGGAACAAGGGCCAAACCAACCACCCAAGAATGGAATCGTCGAGCGAAAACACTTGATAACCTCCTAGAAGCAGCATTTCTTGCCACCAGACATTTCTCCATCAATTAGGAATCTGATGCCGTCACTAAACACATTCCTTAAATTGTAGCCATTTGTTGAGTGTTTTTTTTGGTGTCAAATCCGCATATATATCATCATTCCCCTTGATTTTCTTTACTGTATATCTCTTAAATGTGAACATAAACACCTGTGATTTAGTTTACGAAGATTTTTCAATGCCGAGAACCTCGATCAGAGAGTAAAAAAGGCGTAAGGTTCACAATGGTGTAAAATTAAAATGGGATATACCGGGCCAGGATTCGAGTTACAGGAACAAGGGCCAAACCAACCACCCAAGAATGGAATCGTTGAGCGAAAACACTTGACAACCTCCTAGAAGCAACTTTTCTTGCCACCAAACCTTTCTCCATAAATTAGGAATCTGATGCCGTCACTAAACAAATTCCTTAAATTGTAGCCATTTGTTGAGTGTTTTTTTTTTTGTGTCTAATCCGCATATATATCACCATTGCCCTTGATTTTCTTGCTGTATATCTCTTAAATGTCAACATATACACGTGCGATTTAGTTTACGAAGATTTTTAAATGCCGAGAACCTCTATCAGAGTGTAAAAAAGGGGTAATGTTCACAATGGTGTAAAATTAAAATGAGATATACCGGGCTAGAATTCGAGTTAGAGGAACAAGGGCCAAACCAACCACCCAAGAATAGAATCGTCGAGCGAAAACACTTGACAACCTCCTAGAGGCAGCTTTTCTTGCCACCAAACCTTTCTCCATAAATTAGGAATCTGATGCCGTCACTAAACAAATTCCTTAAATTGTAGCCATTTGTTGAGTGTGTTTTTTTGGTGTCTAATCCGCATATATATCACCATTGCCCTTGATTTTCTTGACTGTATATCTCTTAAATGTCAACATATACACGTGTGATTTAGTTTACGAAGATTTTTCAATGCCGAAAATCTCGATCAGATAGTAAAAAGGGGTAAGGTTCAAAATGGTTTAAAATTAAAATGGGATATACCGGTCTAGGATTCGAGTTACAGGAACAAGGGCCAAACCAACCACCAAAGAATAGAATCGTCGAGCGAAAACACGTGAAAACCTCCTACAAGCAGTTTTTCTTGCCACCAAACCTTTCTCCATCAATTAGGAATCTAATGCCGTCACAAAACAAATTCCTTAAATTGTAGCCATTTGTTGAGTGCTTTTTTTTGGTGTCTAGTTTGCATATATATCACCATTGCCCTTGATTTTCTTAACTGTTTATCTCTTAAATGACAACATATACACGTGTGATTTAGTTTACGAAGATTTTTCAATGCCGAGAACCTCGACCGGATAGTAAAAAGGGGTAAGGTTCAAAATGGTGTAAAATTAAAATGGGATATACTGTTCTAGTATTCGAGTTACAGGAACAAGGGCCAAACCAACCCCCCAAGAATAGAATCGTCGAGCGAAAACACTTGACAACCTCCTAGAAGCAGCTTTTCTTGCCACCAGACCTTTCTCCATCAATAAGGAATCTAATGCCGTCACTAAACACATTTCTTAAATTGTAGCCATTTGTTGAGTGTTTTTTTTTTGTGTCTAATCCGCATATATATCACCATTGCCCTTGATTTTCTTGACTGTATATATCTTAAATGTCAACATATACACGTGCGATTTAGTTTACGAAGATTTTTCAATGCCGAGAACCTCTATCAGAGAGTAAAAAAGCGTAAGGTTCACAACGGTGTAAAATTAAAAAGTGATATACCGGGCTAGGATTCGAGTTACAGGAACAAGGGCCAAACCAACCACCCAAGAATGGAATCGTCGAGCGAAAACACTTGATAACCTCCTAGAAGCAGCATTTCTTGCCACCAGACATTTCTCCATCAATTAGGAATCTGATGCCGTCACTAAACACATTCCTTAAATTGTAGCCATTTGTTGAGTGTTTTTTTTGGTGTCAAATCCGCATATATATCATCATTCCCCTTGATTTTCTTTACTGTATATCTCTTAAATGTCAACATAAACACCTGTGATTTAGTTTACGAAGATTTTTCAATGCCGAGAACCTCGATCAGAGAGTAAAAAAGGCGTAAGGTTCACAATGGTGTAAAATTAAAATGGGATATACCGGGCCAGGATTCGAGTTACAGGAACAAGGGCCAAACCAACCACCCAAGAATGGAATCGTTGAGCGAAAACACTTGACAACCTCCTAGAAGCAACTTTTCTTGCCACCAAACCTTTCTCCATAAATTAGGAATCTGATGCCGTCACTAAACAAATTCCTTAAATTGTAGCCATTTGTTGAGTGTTTTTTTTTGTGTCTAATCCGCATATATATCACCATTGCCCTTGATTTTCTTGCTGTATATCTCTTAAATGTCAACATATACACGTGCGATTTAGTTTACGAAGATTTTTAAATGCCGAGAACCTCTATCAGAGTGTAAAAAAGGGGTAATGTTCACAATGGTGTAAAATTAAAATGAGATATACCGGGCTAGAATTCGAGTTAGAGGAACAAGGGCCAAACCAACCACCCAAGAATAGAATCGTCGAGCGAAAACACTTGACAACCTCCTAGAGGCAGCTTTTCTTGCCACCAAACCTTTCTCCATAAATTAGGAATCTGATGCCGTCACTAAACAAATTCCTTAAATTGTAGCCATTTGTTGAGTGTGTTTTTTTGGTGTCTAATCCGCATATATATCACCATTGCCCTTGATTTTCTTGACTGTATATCTCTTAAATGTCAACATATACACGTGTGATTTAGTTTACGAAGATTTTTCAATGCCGAAAATCTCGATCAGATAGTAAAAAGGGGTAAGGTTCAAAATGGTTTAAAATTAAAATGGGATATACCGGTCTAGGATTCGAGTTACAGGAACAAGGGCCAAACCAACCACCAAAGAATAGAATCGTCGAGCGAAAACACGTGAAAACCTCCTACAAGCAGTTTTTCTTGCCACCAAACCTTTCTCCATCAATTAGGAATCTAATGCCGTCACAAAACAAATTCCTTAAATTGTAGCCATTTGTTGAGTGCTTTTTTTTGGTGTCTAGTCTTCATATATATCACCATTGCCCTTGATTTTCTTAACTGTTTATCTCTTAAATGACAACATATACACGTGTGATTTAGTTTACGAAGATTTTTCAATGCCGAGAACCTCGACCGGATAGTAAAAAGGGGTAAGGTTCAAAATGGTGTAAAATTAAAATGGGATATATTGTTCTAGGATTCGAGTTACAGGAACAAGGGCCAAACCAACCACCCAAGAATAGAATCGTCGAGCGAAAACACTTGACAACCTCCTAGAAGCAGCTTTTCTTGCCACCAGACCTTTCTCCATCAATAAGGAATCTAATGCCGTCACTAAACACATTTCTTAAATTGTAGCCATTTGTTGAGTGTTTTTTTTTGTGTCTAATCCGCATATATATCACCATTGCCCTTGATTTTCTTGACTGTATATATCTTAAATGTCAACATATACTTGTGCGATTTAGTTTACGAAGATTTTTCAATGCCGAGAACCTCTATCAGAGAGTAAAAAAGGCGTAAGGTTCACAATGGTGTAAAATTAAAAAGTGATATACCGGACTAGGATTCGAGTTACAGGAACAAGGGCCAAACCAACCACCCAAGAATGGAATCGTCGAGCGAAAACACTTGATAACCTCCTAGAAGCAGCATTTCTTGCCACCAGAGCTTTCTCCATCAATTAGAAATCTGATGCCGTCACTAAACACATTCCTTAAATTGTAGCCATTTGTTGAGTGTTTTTTTTGGTGTCAAATCCGCATATATATCATCATTCCCCTTGTTTTTCTTTACTGTATATCTCTTAAATGTCAACATAAACACCTGTGATTTAGTTTACGAAGATTTTTCAATGCCGAGAACCTCGATCAGAGAGTAAAAAAGGCGTAAGGTTCACAATGGTGTAAAATTAAAATGGGATATACCGGGCCAGGATTCGAGTTACAGGAACAAGGGCCAAACCAACCACCCAAGAATGGAATCGTTGAGCGAAAACACTTGACAACCTCCTAGAAGCAACTTTTCTTGCCACCAGACCTTTCTCCATCAATAAGGAATCTAATGCCTTCACTAAACACATTCCTTAAATTGTAGCCATTTGTTGGGTGTTTTTTTTGGTGTCAAATCCGCATATATATCACCATTGCCCTTGATTTTCTTGACTGTATATCTCTTAAATGTCAACATATACACGTGCGATTTAGTTTATGAAGATTTTTCAATGCCGAGAACCTCTATCAGAGAGTAAAAAAGGCGTAATGTTCACAATGGTGTAAAATTAAAATGGGATATACCGGGCTAGGATTCGAGTTAGAGGAACAAGGGCCAAACCAACCACCCAAGAATAGAATCGTCGAGCGAAAACACTTGATAACCTCCTAGAAGCAGCATTTCTAGCCACCAGACCTTTCTCCATCAATTAGGAATCTGATGCCGTCACTAAACACATTCCTTAAATTGTAGCCATTTGTTGAGTGTTTTTTTTGGTGTCAAATCCGCATATATATCATCTTTGCCCTTGATTTTCTTTACTGTATATCTCTTAAATGTCAACATAAACACATGTGATTTAGTTTACGAAGATTTTTCAATGCCGAGAACCTCAATCAGAGAGTAAAAAAGGCGTAATGTTCACAATGATGTAAAATTAAAATGGGATATGCCGGGCTAGGATTCGAGTTAGAGGAACAAGGGCCAAACCAACCACCCAATAATGGAATCGTCGAGCGAAAACACTTGACAACCTCCTAGAAGCAGCTTTTCTTGCCACCAGACCTTTCTCCATCAATTAGGAATCTGATGCCGTCACTAAACACATCCCTTAAATTGTAGCCATTTGTTGAGTGTTTTTTTTGGTGTCAGATCCGCATATATATCACCATTGCCCTTGATTTTCTTGACTGTATATCTCTTAAATGTCAACATATACACGTGCGATTTAGTTTATGAAGATTTTTCAATGCCGAGAACCTCTATCAGAGAGTAAAAAAGGCGTAATGTTCACAATGGTGTAAAATTAAAATGGGATATACCGGGCTAGGATTCGAGTTACAGGAACAAGGGCCAAACCAACCACCCAAGAATAGAATCGTCGAGCGAAAACACTTGATAACCTCCTAGAAGCAGCATTTCTAGCCACCAGACTTTTCTCCATCAATTAGGAATCTGATGCCGTCACTAAACACATTCCTTAAATTGTAGCCATTTGTGAGTGTTTTTTTTTGGTGTCAAATCCGCATATATATCATCATTGCCCTTGATTTTCTTTACTGTATATCTCTTAAATGTCAACATAAACACATGTGATTTAGTTTACGAAGATTTTTCAATGCCGAGAACCTCGATCAGAGAGTAAAAAGGCGTAAGGTTCACAATGGTGTAAAATTAAAATGGGATATACCGGGCTAGGATTCGAGTTACAGTAACAAGGGCCAAACCAACCACCCAAGAATGGAATCGTCGAACGAAAACACTTGACAACCTCCGAGAAGCAACTTTTCTTGCCACCAGACCTTTCTCCATCAATAAGGAATCTAATGCCGTCACTAAACACATTCCTTAAATTGTAGCCATTTATTGAGTGTTTTTCTTTGTGTCTAATCCGCATATATATATATATATATATCACCATTGCCCTTGATTTTGTTGACTGTATATACCTTAAATGTCAACATATACACGTGCTATTTAGTTTACGAAGATTTTTCAATGCCGAGAACCTCTATCAGAGAGTAAAAAAGGCGTAATGTTCACAATGATGTAAAATTAAAATGGGATATGCCGGGCTAGGATTCGAGTTAGAGGAACAAGGGCCAAACCAACCACCCAATAATGGAATCGTCGAGCGAAAACACTTGACAACCTCCTAGAAGCAGCTTTTCTTTCCACCAGACCTTTCTCCATCAATTAGGAATCTGATGCCGTCACTAAACACATCCCTTAAATTGTAGCCATTTGTTGAGTGTATTTTTTGGTGTCAAATCCGCATGTATATCACCATTGCCCTTGATTTTCTTGACTGTATATCTCTTAAATGTCAACATATACACGTGCGATTTAGTTTATGAAGATTTTTCAATGCCGAGAACCTCTATCAGAGAGTAAAAAAGGAGTAATGTTCACAATGGTGTAAAATTAAAATGGGATATACCGGGCTAGGATTCGAGTTAGAGGAACAAGGGCCAAACCAACCACCCAAGAATAGAATCGTCAAGCGAAAACACTTGACAACCTCCTAGAAGCAGCTTTTCTTGCCACCAGACCTTTCTCCATAAATTAGGAATCTGATGCCGTCACTAAACAAATTCCTTAAATTGTAGCCATTTGTTGAGTGTTTTTTTTTTGTGTCTAATCTGCATATATATCACCATTGCCCTTGATTTTCTTGACTGTATATCTCTTAAATGTCAACATATACACGTGTGATTTAGTTTACGAATATTTTTCAATGCCGAGAATCTCGATCAGATAGTAAAATGGGGTAAGGTTCAAAATGGTGTAAAATTAAAATGGGATATACGGTCTAGGATTCGAGTTACAGAAACAAGGGCCAAACCAACCACCCAAGAATAGAATCGTCGAGCGAAAACACTTGACAACCTTCTAGAAGCAGCTTTTCTTACCACCAAACCTTTCTCCTTCAATAAGGAATCTAATGCCGTCACTAAACACAATCCTTATATTGTAGCCATTTGTTGAGTGTTTTTTTGTGTCTAATACGCATATATATCACCATTGTCCTTGATTTTCTTGACTGTATATATCTTAAATGTCAACATATACACGTGCGATTTAGTTTACGAAGATTTTTAAATGCCAAGAACCTCTATCAGAGAGTAAAAAAGGGGTAATGTTCACAATGGTGTAAACTTAAAATGGGATATACCGGGCTAGAATTCGAGTTAGAGGAACAAGGGCCAAACCAACCACCCAAGAATAGAATCGTCGAGCGAAAATACTTGACAACCTCCTAGAAGCAGCTTTTCTTGCCACCAAACCTTTCTCCATAAATTAGGAATCTGATGCCGTCACTAAACAAATTCCTTAAATTGTAGCCATTTGTGGAGTGTTTTTTTTTGTGTCTAATCCGCATATATATCACCATTGCCCTTGATTTTCTTGACTGTATATCTCTTAAATGTCAACATATACACGTGTGATTTAGTTTACAAAGATTTTTCAATGCCGAAAATCTCGATCAGATAGCAAAAAGGGGTTAGGTTCAAAATGATGTAAAATTAAAATGGGAAATACCGGTCTAGGATTCGAGTTACAGGAACAAGGGCCAAACCAACCACCCAAGAATAGAATCGTCAAGCGAAAACACTTGAAAACCTCCTAGAAGCAGCTTTTCTTGCCACCAAACATTTCTCCATCAATTAGGAATCTGATGCCGTCACAAAACAAATTCGTTAAATTGTAGCCATTTGTTGAGTGCTTTTTTTGGTGTCTAATCCGCATATATATCACCATTGCCCTTGATTTTCTTGACTGTTTATCTCTTAAATGTCAACATATACACGTGTGATATAGTTTACGAAGATTTTTCAATGCCGAGAACCTGGATCGGATAGTAAAAAGGGGTAAGGTTCAAAATGGTGTAAAATTAAAATGGGATATACTGGTCTAGAATTCGAGTTACAGGAACAAGGGCCAAACCAACAACCCAAGAATAGAATCGTCGAGCGAAAAAACTTGACAACCTCTGAGAAGCAGCTTTTCTTGCCACCAGACCTTTCTCCATAAATAAGGAATCTGATGCCGTCACTAAACAAATTCCTTAAATTGTAGCCATTTGTTGAGTGTTTTTTTTTGGTCTAATCTGCATATATATCACCATTGCCCTTGATTTTCTTGACTGTATATCTCTTAAATGTCAACATATACACGTGTGATTTAGTTTACGAATATTTTTCAATGCCGAGAATCTCGATCAGATAGTAAAAAGGGGTAAGGTTCAAAATGGGGTAAAATTAAAATGGGATATACGGTCTAGGATTCGAGTTACAGAAACAAGGGCCAAACCAACCACCCAAGAATAGAATCGTCGAGCGAAAACACTTGACAACCTTCTAGAAGCAGCTTTTCTTACCACCAAACCTTTCTCCTTCAATAAGGAATCTAATGCCGTCACTAAACACAATCCTTATATTGTAGCCATTAGTTGAGTGTTTTTTTGTGTCTAATACGCATATATATCACCATTGTTCTTGATTTTCTTGACTGTATATATCTGAAATGTCAACATATACACGTGCGATTTAGTTTACGAAGATTTTTAAATGCCAAGAACCTCTATCAGAGAGTAAAAAAGGGGTAATGTTCACAATGGTGTAAAATTAAAATGGGATATAACGGGCTAGAATTCGAGTTAGAGGAACAAGGGCCAAACCAACCACCCAAGAATAGAATCGTCGAGCGAAAATACTTGACAACCTCCTAGAAGCAGCTTTTCTTGCCACCAAACCTTTCTCCATAAATTAGGAATCTGATGCCGTCACTAAACAAATTCCTTAAATTGTAGCCATTTGTTGAGTGTTTTTTTTGGTGTCTAATCCGCATATATATCACCATTGCCCTTCATTTTCTTGACTGTATATCTCTTAAATGTCAACATATACACGTGTGATTTAGTTTACGAAGATTTTTCAATGCCGAAAATCTCGATCAGATAGCAAAAAGGGGTTAGGTTCAAAATGGTGTAAAATTAAAATGGGATATACCGGTCTAGGATTCGAGTTACAGGAACAAGGGACAAACCAACCACCCAAGAATAGAATCGTCAAGCGAAAACACTTGAAACCCTCCTAGAAGCAGCTTTTCTTGCCACCAAACCTTTCTCCATCAATTAGGAATCTGATGCCGTCACAAAACAAATTCCTTAAATTGTAGCCATTTGTTGAGTGCTTTTTTTTGGTGTCTAATCCGCATATATATCACCATTGCCCTTGATTTTCTTTACTGTTTATCTCTTAAATGTCAACATATACACGTGTGATTTAGTTTACGAAGATTTTTCAATGCCGAGAACCTCGATCGGATAGTAAAAAGGGGTAAGGTTCAAAATGGTGTAAAATTAAAATGGGATATACTGGTCTAGAATTAGAGTTACAGGAACAAGGGCCAAACCAACCACCCAAGAATAGAATCGTCGAGCGAAAATACTTGACAACCTCTGAGAAGCAGCTTTTCTTGCCACCAGACCTTTCTCCATAAATAAGGAATCTGATGCCGTCACTAAACAAATTCCTTAAATTGTAGCCATTTGTTGAGTGTTTTTTTTTGTGTCTAATCTGCATATATATCACCATTGCGCTTGATTTTCTTGACTGTATATCTCTTAAAAGTCAACATATACACGTGTGATTTAGTTTACGAATATTTTTCAATGCCGAGAATCTCGATCAGATAGTAAAAAGGGGTAAGGTTCAAAATGGTGTAAAATTAAAATGGGATATACGGTCTAGGATTCGAGTTACAGAAACAAGGGCCAAACCAACCACCCAAGAATAGAATCATCGAGCGAAAACACTTGACAACCTCCTAGAAGCAGCTTTTCTTACCACCAAACCTTTCTCCATCAATAAGGAATCTAATGCCGTCACTAAACACAATCCTTAAATTGTAGCCATTTGTTGAGTGGTTTTTTGTGTCTAATACGCATATATATCACCATTGCCCTTGATTTTCTTGACTGTATATATCTTAAATGTCAACATATACACGTGCGATTTAGTTTACGAAGATTTTTAAATGCCGAGAACCTCTATCAGAGAGTAAAAAAGGGGTAATGTTCACAATGGTGTAAAATTAAAATGGGATATACCGGGCTAGAATTCGAGTTAGAGGAACAAGGGCCAAACCAACCACCCAAGAATAGAATCGTCGAGCGAAAACACTTGACAACCTCCTAGAAGCAGCTTTTCTTGCCACCACACCTTTCTCCATAAATTAGGAATCTGATGCCGTCACAAAACAAATTCCTTAAATTGTAGCCATGTTGAGTGTTTTTTTGGTGTCTAATCCGCATATATATCACCATTGCCCTTGATTTTCTTGACTGTATATCTCTTAAATGTCAACATATACACGTGTGATTTAGTTTACGAAGATTTTTCAATGCCGAAAATCTCGATCAGATAGCAAAAAGGGGTAAGGTTCAAAATGGTGTAAAATTAAAATGGGATATACCGGTCTAGGATTCGAGTTACAGAAACAAGGGCCAAACCAACCACCCAAGAATAGAATCGTCAAGAGAAAACACTTGACAACCTCCTAGAAGCAGCTTTTCTTGCCACCAGACCTTTCTCCATCAATTAGGAATCTGATGCCGCCACTAAACAAATTCCTTAACTTGTAGCCATTTGTTGAGTGTTTTTTTTGTTGTCTAATCCGCATATATATCACCATTGCCCTTGATTTTCTTGACTGTATATATCTTAAATGTCAACATATACACGTGCGATTTAGTTTACGAAGATTTTTCAATGCCGAGAACCTCTATCAGAGAGTAAAAAAGGCGTAAAGTTCACAATGGTGTAAAACTAAAAAGTGATATACCGGGCTAGGATTCGAGTTACAGGAACAAGGGCCAAACCAACCACCCAAGAATAGAATCGTCGAGCGAAAACACTTGACAACCTCCTAGAAGCAGCTTTTCTTGCCACCAGACCTTTCTCCATCAATAAGGAATCTAATGCCGTCACTAAACACATTCCTTAAATTGTAGCCATTTGTTGAGTGTTTTTTTTTTGTGTCTAATCCGCATATATATCACCATTGCCCTTGATTTTCTTGACTGTATATATCTTAAATGTCAACATATACGCGTGCGATTTAGTTTACGAAGATTTTTCAATGCCGAGAACCTCTATCAGAGAGTAAAAAAGGCGTAAGGTTCACAATGGTGTAAAACTAAAAAGTGATATACCAGGCTAGGATTCGAGTTACAGGAACAAGGGCCAAACAAACCACCCAAGAATGTAATCGTCGAGCGAAAACACTTGATAACCTCCTAGAAGCAGCTTTTCTAGCCACCAGACCTTTCTCCATCAATTAGGAATCTGATGCCGTTACTAAACACATTCCTTAAATTGTAGCCATTTGTTGAGTGTTTTTTTTGGTGTCAAATCCGCATATATATCATCATTGCCCTAGATTTTCTTTACTGTATATCTCTTAAATGTCAACAAAAACACATGTGATTTAGTTTACGAAGATTTTTCAATGCCGAGAACCACGATCAGAGAGTAAAAAAGGCGTAAGGTTCACAATGGTGTAAAATTAAAATGGGATATACCGGGCCAGGATTCGAGTTACAGGAACAAGGGCCAAACCAACCACCCAAGAATGGAATCGTCGAGCGAAAACACTTGACAACCTCCTAGAAGCAACTTTTCTTGCCACCAGTCCTTTCTCCATCAATAAGGAATCTAATGCCGTCACTAAACACATTCCTTAAATTGTAGCCTTTTATTGAGTGTTTTTCTTTGTGTCTAATCCGCATATATATCACTATTGCCCTTGATTTTCACTACAAGAAAATGAAGCTATTGCAACCCCACTAAAAAGTTGCCTTAGGCATTGAAAAGGTTGCATTAGGCCTGATGCAACCTTTTATCTAGAGCTGCATTAGGTGAAGTTGCATTAGACCTAATGCAACCTTTTTGTTAGATAATGCAACATTTTTTAAAGGGTTGCATTTACTTTTCAAATGCAACTTTTTTAAGATGCAACCTTTTTAAATGCTAATGCAACCTTTTTTACATGTTAATGCAACTTTTCTAACAATCAATTGCAACCTTTGTTAGACTAAAATGCAACCTTTTTAACAATTGAATGCAACTCTTTATAGCATTATTGTTTGTAGCACTAGATTTTTTATTAATATACAATAGTATCTCAATTACAACAACACAATGAAAACATAAATATAATAGATAATATTATATTGTAATTTAACATATGTCAAAACTCAAAATAACAACGTAATCAAAATAAAGTTGTCAATTACAATGCTAAAAAAGTAATGAAAACCTCATACTCGTCTCTAACATCCTAAATATAGTACTCGATATGTAGCTTTTTCACAATATTGCGCATTGTAGCCTCAGGTTGGCTTGTTGGTTATCAAAATCTTTAGGCATATTTCAACTTTTTTCCTTTTATGGTCCTCTTCAATTTCTTTTTGCATATCAACTTCAAGTCTCGCTTTGAATAATTCCATAAGCCCAATCGAAGTCATGTATGGTTCTTCACCACCATCCGTCTTTTTCAGATCTTTTTAGTAACAACTATGTCATAAAGTCAAAGGTAGCCATCGTGCTCCTTGTTCATTACAAGCATAAAAGGATCAATCAAAGCACGTCTATCTTCTAGAGTTTTGTGGTTCTTCATTCGTTCCTTCAAATCAGAATTAAAAAATATTAAAAAGAAATAGCAGCCAATAAACAAGTAATACATGTTACTTATTGAAAGTCAACATAAAAAACAAGAATAAGCAAAAGACCACCATACTCACTTCAGATTAAGAGGTTTAAGCTTATGATTCTCTACCAAATCAAGTGACAAGTTTTTGTTTGCTCTTATAATTCTTATAAGGCATTGGTTAAAATTCTAGTTAAAGAAAATGGTGAGTTTATTGGGTGTAAAATCATTTTTATTGTTATTAGATTTTCAACCACTAAAAGATGACTCAATAAAAGTTGTAAATGTATCAAGAGGCTTCTATTAGCACACTACGTACTAAACACTACACCCTACCATAATCACTTTTTAGATTTATCCAACTAAAACAAAATCAAATGTTGTGCATAAAACCTACTGTGATGACAAAAAATCCGTAAATCTAAAAAGGTATTAATTACCTAAACAACAAATTCATATTCACATATTCAAGTATTTAACAAAAGACAAGAGAAATAGATTCAAAGAAATAAGGAGTTTACCTCAAATAAATTGATTCAAAGATATTGATATTATTGATTGTTCACATCATCTAATTCGCGAAAGCCAAAGGGGAGAAAGCTCGTCATCTGCAAACTGAAAGACCTACACACTTCACATATTATATACACATACATAGACTGATATCAATTATCAAATATGTAACTAACTCACTGTAAAATGTGCTAGCTAACTAAATCCTAAATATCCCCCACCATAGCCCAATTGGTTAGGCAGGCTTCTTCCCTTTGGGATGTCGCCGGTTCGACTCCAACTTGTGGCTTATGGTGCGGGACGTCTCAATGATGGATCGTTACCTACCGAGGCATGGTGCGGTCCTGAGGGGCAACCCGGTTTTCATCCAGCTTTTACCCCAACGAGTCTCTCGTGTGGGGGCAGTATGGTTTCCGGGCGAAGGTCAGCTAGAGCGCCGTATTACATAGAAGCTCTATTAAATATTCGAAACTCAGTGGGTTCCGGTGAACCCGTACCACACTATGTAGTTCGGCCCCTGTCTTGACAATCATCTCCATATCGTTAACTTTCTTTATCTCATTTAGTTTCAACTAGTTAGAAAAATAACAATCAAAGTACTGTTTTGATTCAGTTACTTGAAGAGGCATGTGTTTTGAAATTGAATTCAGTTTAATATTGAATCCAAGCATATACTAATGCTTTGAACCCCAATCCAATTACCGATTAAACCGCTGACAACTGAACCCCGATAATTAATTGGATCAATTTTCGTTTTAATATACATCATACAAAAACCACCCAAAACCCAGTTAAATAACCCAATTAACACCGCTAGATGTTAGATTTTTTTCGAATTATCAATTAAAAGCATGATCGCAGCAAAAATATGGACGAACATTTAGTTAAAAAGTTAATGAAAATCCTTACAAATCAAAAGATACCCTGTCTACAGTACAAAAGATTCTAAGAGAAAGAACCTTACTTGCTATCAGCTTTTATGCGTCGATTTGGCAACTATCATTGTTGGATAATGAAATCAACAAATAGATCTATCAAAATTAACAGAGAAATCGTGTAAAACATGAAAAATATAATGACATACTAAACAGGACAAGGACAACGAAGCAAACGTACCAAGTAAGATCAATAATTAGGGTTCACATCGCATTTCCACAGAAATGATGAAGCGAAAATAGGGCAGGAAGCGGGCTGAAACAGAGATCGATGTTCATGAGAATAAAGTGATTAAAAGTATAAATCAGTTTTTAGGATGTGAAAGAGATGAAGGGGGTGAGCGGTAGATTAGGTTATGGAGGGATTTGAATTTTGGATTTAAATTTGGGGCTTGTTTAGATCCCGGGGAAACCATGGGAGGGAAGTTCTAAATAATAATCCTAAAAAAATTTCAAAAACTTAAATTTGTAAAAAAAAAATTAAAAGGTAAAAATAATTGTTTAAAAGGTAAAAAAAATCTAGTTCTTTAACATTTTTTATAAACTAATTTCTTTGTTATAAGTATATCGTATTTTAATAAAATATATTATAATTTGTTAATATAAATTTTTGTTTGGTAATGACTTGCTAAAAAAAACTCGGCTTGATTTGTAAACGAGCCGAGCTCGACCTAGGCCTGGCTCGGCTTGTGAGATCGTGAGCCGGCTCAAATTATTTTATTTTATATATTTTAATTTGATTTTAAATGTGTGGAAAATAAAAATAGATTAAAGGGGGTTAAAGAATTTACATTTTAAATTTAATAAATTAAATAACATACAAAAACATCTAAAGAAACAAGCACCACCAGTGGCGAAGCTTTATTGGGGTCGGGGGTGCCCCGACTCTCACCGTATTTTCGCTCGTAGTATTGTTTTTACTGAAAATTTCTGAATTTTTAATATTATAGTGTAAAATATTTGATTTTTAAGAGCTTGGTCCCCGCCGATTTAGTTTTTGAGAGTCCAGCCCCCACTGAGTTCGTTCAAGCTTAGCCACTGATCGTAACCAACATCCACCATGGCACCATCATAGTTGTAACCGCATATCCAAGGTGAGGTCCGATTGGAATTTGATGTTTGACTGTTTTCTCTTGGATGCTTAAGCATATCTTTTTTGCCACTCGACACTCGTTAAAACTTGTGATGAGGTTGACAATCTACAATTACAGTTTAGTTTTATTTTCTTGACGTTCTTAACCCAATTTGTTTTCTTATACGATTTAGTTTTTTCTTCCTTAAGTTTTTAACCCATTTTGTTTAAAAACAGACCATTGTTGTATAAATAAAGACAATTTTGAAACTTTAGGTAATCTTAAATTGAAGATATGTATGCTTCATGACATAAAAATGACTGATATGAACTTATGTAGTTTAGAACTTTGCAATGAGAGAGATGGTGATAATGGTTTATTACTTGGCTATTTAATAATCAAACCTTTCTAAGAAAAGTTGCAAATTTTATTGAAATTTGCAACCCTTCAAGAAAAAGGTCGCAATTTTTAGTTAGATTTTGTTGGTGCATATTTGTGACAACAGCTTAGATTTGGTCTTTGGATATCTTGTAATTAGTAAAACGATAAACAGTTAGCAGGTTTAGCTTTGTAAGAGTTAATTAAGAGTGATTGGGCCAAACCAAACCCACATATGGGGATGGTAGGCGAAATGGGCCTAGCCCAAGACCTAGCCCATGTGCAAAGCTTTGTCCTATATAAACAAAGCTTGGCATTAGGGTTTAGGTTGATCTGCTAATCATCTAATCACTCTTGGAGAGAATTCGTGAAAGATAAAGGCTTGGACGAATTAGGATCTTGATTGATTGTAATCGTTTGAAGATAATCAATAAAGATCGGGTTTAAAGTGATTTCGGTGTTCTACTTATTTTCTGTGAAATCTAATTTAGAGGATTCCGCACTCTAGGTTGGATAGACGATTCAGTTACGATCCGCACGGCTCACGGGACCTACAATTGGTATCAGAGCCATTCGGCTCTTGTTTTGCTCGGTTCAGAATCGTTTCTGCAGAAAATCGGCGTTTTTGGACATGTTTTGACGGCTGTTCTAGGGTTTGCTGATGATTTCGGATCAAATAACAGCATTTCGGACCAGATCTGCTGCATTTCGGATTGATTTCGGACAGGAAATCAGTCATTACGGATAAACAGCATCAATTCCGGACAAGAAACAAGCATTACGGATCAGTTTGAGTTGATTTCGGACCAGATATACTTGATTCCGGATCAGTCAAAGGGATTACGGATCCATTTCGGGTTGATAACTTGCATTTCGGATCAATTGACTTGATTTCGGAATAGAACAAGCATTCCGGACTCGATTTCGGATCAAATTATCTCATTACGGATCATATTAGTCCATTTCGGACCAGTTTGACTTCATTTCGGACTGGAGTAGTGCATTTCGGACAAAAGGGTGTTCATTTCGGATAAACATAACCATTTCGGACCATTACGGATAACCATTAACCATTTCGAACCTTTTCTAACCATTTCGGAAAGGGTGGAATTTTTCTTGGCTCGCGTAAGAAAAATTTCATTGTTTCGTGTTTAGAAAATTATCCGTAACTCGTTACAGGAAACCGTTCGCACCGTTGGAATCGTTGGATTTTTAGGGAAAAAAAAAGACTCTGGAAAATCCCGAAAACGGTTTTCGACATTATACATCATTGGAATCGTAATCTCGAGACGAATCTAACGGTATAACTTGGTAAAAACAGATTTCGGACTAAAATTGTACGGTTTTACCAGTCTGCTTAAGTTAAAATGTCGAACATGTCTAAATTGAACGAACTCTTAAGGATGGAACATGAGGTAGGCACAACGAACAAACCACCTAAGATGATGAAGGTGGAGAACTACTTGACATGGAAGGATAGGTTTCAATCCTTTGTTGAGTACCAGGACACTCGTATGTGGATATGTATAGATGATGGGTATGTGAACCCAACTCATGAGTTTGAGGGAAGACAACGTTTAACTGCTTATGTTGATATGGAGGCCGAACAATAGAAAATGTATGAGGCTGAAAAGAGAGCCTTGGCTGCCATTAAAATGTCTTTACCTGATGGCATCAAACATACCTTTAAGAAGTACACTACTTCAAAGGAAATGTGGGATGCACTAGAGAAGAGATATGAGGGAAATCCTGATGTAAAGAAGAACAAAGTTGATCTATTGAAGAAGCAGTTTGTTGTGTTCAAATACATGAAAAATGAGTCACTTGAGGACGTCATCACTCGATACTACCATCTGATGTCAGAATTGGATAATTATGATATAGATTGCTATACTGACATAGAGAAAAATGACAAGCTGCTTGATGCCCTACCTGCTAAATGGGATATTTACACTCTCATGATAAAGGGAGAAGCTGATTATGAAACAAAAGAGCTGGAAGAAGTGGTTGGAAAGCTAAGAGCTTATGAGCTCAGCATGAAGAAGAAGGACACTGGATATGATCAGGTTCAAGATCCAGGGATTTACAATGGGCTTACATCTTCTTCATCTCACGATGCTTCTAGCGACTCTGCCACTGCTTTTCTCTCGCGTGAAAATGAGCAGGTCATAGTGAATGAAGATGGTGATGTGTGCTTTGTGGCTGCATCGGGAGGATCAACTGGAGCTAAGAGAACATCAACTGCTAAGCAAAGTAGTAGTTCAAAATCGATGCCAATGAGTGTGAAGTCTGCTGAAGAACATCTTGCTCTACTTGCTTCGTTTGTTGCTTCTTATGAAAACTACATTCAGGGGAAGATATCTGATCCTGCCGTTTTAGATGAAGATTACGATCAGATTGACCCTGATGATCTTGAAGATATGGATTTGCAATGGCAAATGGCCATGATTACCAGACGTGTGAAGAGGTTCATGAACAGAACTGGAAGGAAGTTTGTAGGGAAAACTGTTGGTTTTGACAAGACCAAAGTAAGGTGCTTTAACTGTCAAAGTTATGGACATTTCGCTAGAGAATGTCAAAAACAAAAGCAAGAGACGTTGAGTCAGAATTCAAACAACAGGAATGCTTCCAACAACTCTAACTCAAGGGCATTGATCTCTACTGCTCGAGAAGGTTCATATGACTGGAGTATTCATTTGGAAAATGATGAAAATGTCACTCAAGCATTCATGGCTGAGATTGTCCTCGTTGATGATGCTGAAGCTAACGTGGATGCTGAGGTTAAGAAGGAAAATGAAGCTGAGGAAAAGAAGGCTGATCAGACAACTGATGCTGAAAAAGAAAAGCCAAAGTCTGAGCATGAAAGGGAAGACGATGCTAAAGATGAGATCATCAAAAGAATGGAAGCTCAACTTGCTGCTCTTATGGCCAACTCAGACAAATCGACAGGAGAGGTAAGTAACTCTGCTACTTCTGTTTGTTTAAAGTGTCGTGAATTACAGGGTGAAGTTGACAGGTTGTCAACTCAAAACAAAAGTCTGGTGAGCGAAATATCTAACGTTAAAGAATCAAATTTCTTTGCTAAAAGAAACGAGTCATCATATTTGAAAAAGATAAAAGGCTATGAGGCTGAAATTGAAGTTTTAACCAGCAAACTAAACGAAAAACTTCAAGTCATAGACTTAGCTCATGACATGATGGCTGAGAAAACAAAAGAGATTTCTGAAAAATGCAAAGAGTTGTCAGATGCACAACTCAAAATTGTTGAACTTGAAAAGAAATTAGGTCAATTCAGGGATTCTACTTTTGTTATGAAACACATGATGGGTGGGTTAAAGAAGAGTAATGACAAGACCAGTGTGGGATTCAAGGGCTTCAATGAAGTCCCACCTCCTCTTAGTCATGACTATTCTTTCTTACCTGATGAAGATGAGTTCACAGACTTTCTGTCAACATCACCATGTAGTTTCACATCTAGTCAAGGTGATGTGTTTGAAGATAATGATGCTAAGAAGGAAAATAACAGCAAACCTGTTTTGAAAAAGAAAAACTCAAATCCTACGAATAAAAATCCAACTTTTGTTAAAAAGGTTAATTTTGTTCAAGGAAATGACATGAAAAACGAAACAGCTGTTATTGAAAACGAATCAAATTTAAAGTTTGCAAAAAATAAGACATAGAAAATCTTGAAACTAAGCAAACTGAACCAAATCCCTCTAAGGCATCATCATCACAACCAGAATCTAGTTCAAAGGCTTCAGCTGAGAAGTCTTCGAAAAAGAGATCGTGCTTCAAATGTCACACAAAGGGACATGTAGCGAGCTGCTGTCCTAATAAAAAGGTTGAAGCACAAGTTAGTGAGAAACAAAGAGGGAAATCACCTGAGAAGCAAGGTGATAATGAGGAGAAAGTCTCAAATTCTCCAAAGAAATCTGCTCTAAAGCAACAACCGGGTGTTGCTGGTGGTGTAGATAAGGCTGAAAAAGGAACTCCACAAGTTCCTCGTTTTCAAAGAAATCAACCAAGATTTCAGCCTGAATCTACATCAGGCAGATATGAAAGACCTAGAAGTAACTCACCAAGAATGAAAAATCAAAATTCAAATAATTTCAGAAGTCAAGGTCAATATCAAAATCGATACCAAAATCATGGTGGTAGAACTTTTTATAACAATGACTTTAGAAATTACAATCAAGGTTCTTGGAATCAAAATCAAAATTTTCAAAGGTCACATAGTCCAAACACAAATAGGTACCCTCAGGACCAGAGACCTTATGGAAATCATGCCCCATTTCCATTAACAGGCCCAAGATCCAAGACTCCAGCTAGGAGTGATGGATACTGGATGGATGTTCCTGTAGTTGATGAATCTGGAAGACCCAAGACCATTAAGGCTTGGGTCCCCCAATCTAACTAATTTTTGGTTGGTGTGTGCAGGAGCTGCTAAGGAGGATTATCAACTTATGGTATGTTGATAGTGGCTGCTCCAGGCACATGACGGGGGATGCGAGGTTGTTTTCTGAATTTGAAGAATATGATGGTGGACATGTAAATTTTGCTGGTGCTAAAGGTGGTAGGATTACTGGACGAGGAAAAGTGACGAATGGGAAGATCACATTGGACAAAGTGAACTATGTTGAGCAGCTTAAACACAATCTGATGAGCGTGTCTCAAGTCTGCGACAAGGGTCACTCGGTCTATTTTACCAAAACTGAGGCATTGGTGTTGAAACCGGGTTTGGTTATTCCGGACGATTGGATAGTAATGCGTGCACCAAGGAAAATGATACTTATGTCATGGACATGGGTGCCAAGGATCCAACTGCTGCGGTGGCGTGTTTACTGTCAAAAGCATCTGAAGCAGAATCTATGTTGTGGCACAGACGCATGGCCCATATTCACTACCGCAAAATGAATTACATTATTAAAAATGAGCTAGTGAAAGGGGTTCCATTGCTGAGGTTTCAAGTGGAAGATAAATGTCTTCCATGTCAAAAGGGAAAACAACACAAGAAACCTCATAAGTCTAAAACAGTAAATTCCATTAATGCCCCTTATGAATTACTTCACATGGATTTATTCGGTCCAGTGAACGTGAGGAGCATAGGTGGAAAGTACTACTGTCTGGTTGTCACTGATGATTACTCACGTTATTCATGGGTTTTCTTTTTAGGTACAAAAGATGAGACAGCGTAGATGCTGATAGATCTTTTTACGAAATTGGAAAACGTCCATGATGCAAGGATTAAGAGGATAAGGAGTGATAATGGCACGAAGTTCAAGAATCGGGTTCTGGATCTCTACTGTCTTCGAAAGGGAATAGAACATCAATATTCTGCTCCTTATACTCCTCAACAGAATGGAGTCGCTGAGAGGAAAAACAGGACGTTGATTGAAGCCGCTAGGACTATGCTTTCATATTCAAAGCTACCAGTTCTTTTCTGGGGAGAAGCTGTGAATACAGCTTGCTACGTCCTAAACAAAGTTTTAACCGTTAAACGTTTTAACAAAACATGTCATGAACTTATGTTTAACGAAAAACCAAACATAACAGGCTTTGAACCATTTGGATTACCCTGCACCATTGTGCGAAACAAAGATAAACAAAAATTCGGTGAGGTGGCTGACGAAGGCTACTTTCTAGGTTACATGCCTGGCACACCGAATAAAAGGGTTTTTAATCTCAAAACTGGTAAAATTGAGGTTGTTTTTAATGTGGAAATTACTTCCTACAAACCTCAACAATCAACGAGTGGTCCTGCTATATTATATGATTATGAAAGTGTGTTTAAATCATTTAATATTCCTGAGGTTTCTGATGCAGGTGATTCTCAGCTGATTCAAACAGTGATTGGTGAAGACGATGAAGGCGATTTTATGCCTAGATCGAATGTTGATATGTCAGATGCTCCGGAAACTTCCCAAGGTGCTGCTAATCCTGATTCAAGCGATAGTGACTCTGAACCTATTCAGGGGGAGGAGTTTGTAAATCCGTTTGCAAATCAGAATATTCAGGGGGAGGTTGGATCAAACCTGGGTGATAATCTTGAAGTTAATGCAGTTGCTTCTACACGAGCAAATAGAGATCATCCAGTTGACATGATACTTGGAGATCCTACTGCAGGTGTTCAGACGAGAAGAAGCATAGCAGCGAATTCAGGGTTATTTGTTTCGATTGAGAAGACTGGGATTGTGAATGAGTGCTTGTATAGTTGCTTTATTTCCCAAGAGGAGCCGAAGAACATTCATATGGCTCTTAAAGACAATTCATGGGTTGAAGCTATGCAAGAGGAATTGGCCCAGTTTGCGAAGTTGAAGGTATGGGAGTTAGTGGACCTTCCTAAAGGTGAGAGAGAGATTGGCACTAAATGGGTATTTAGATGCAAGAAGGATGAAAGAGGTATTGTCACGCGCAATAAGGCTCGGTTGGTTGTCAAAGGGTTCAATCAGGAAGAAGGGATAGATTACAATGAAGTGTTTGCACCAGTGGCAAGGTTGGAGGCAATTCGTTTGTTTCTAGCTTTTGCTTCATTCAAGGGCTTTAAAGTTTACCAACTAGACGTGAAGAGTGCATTTCTTTACGGGCAAGTCCAAGAAGTGGTGTATGTCTCACAACCAGATGGGTTCGTTGATCCAGACTATCCAGATCGAGTGTACAAACTTGATAAGGCTTTGTATGGGTTACATCAAGCTCCCAGGGCGTGGTACGAGACACTGTCTACACATCTGCTCAAGAATGGTTTTGAAAGGGGTCAGATAAACAGTACACTGTTCATAAAGAGGAAAAAGGAAGATTTTCTGCTGGTACAGGTATACGTGGATGACATCATCTTTGGGTCATCTGATGTGAACATGTGTAAAGAGTTTGAACAGGTGATGAAGAGCAAGTTTGAAATGAGCGCTATGGGTGAGCTGTCTTACTTTCTGGGATTACAAGTTGAACAGAAGGAGGATGGGATGTTTATTCATCAAACGAAGTATGTGTATGACATTTTGGATCGGTTCAAAATGAATGATTGCTCTACTTTCAACACACCTATTTGCGAAAATCACAATCTTGGCCCAGATCATGAAAGCACTGAAGATGTTGATCCTACTCAATACAGGGCGATGATTGGTTCTCTAATGTACTTGACTGCTTCAAGACCTGACATAATGTTTGCCGTATGCTTGTGTGCCAGATATCAAGCGAATCCAAAAGAGTCACACATGAAAGCAGTGAAGCGTATTCTTCGTTACTTGAAGGGGAAACCTAAACTTGGGTTGTGGTATCCAGCTGATAGTGATTTGAGGTTTGTTGCTTACACTGATTCAGACTTTGGAGGATGCAAATCAAACAGGAAGTCTACAACAGGTGGTTGTCAGTTCTTAGGAGGCAGGATCGTGTCTTGGCAATGCAAGAAGCAATCCTGTGTGTCTACATCTACGTGTGAAGCTGAATATATTGCTGCGGGTAGCTGTTGCTCTCAGGTCCTCTGGATTCAACAGCAGATGCGCGATTACGGTTTGGATTTCACTCGTACTCCTATTATGATAGATAATAATGCCACTATATCAATCACAAACAATCCCGTAAAGCACAGTAGAACTAAACATATTGACATACGGGATTGTGCTGAAAAACGACTAATTGAATTACATCGAGTCGACACAGAAGATAACCTTGCTGATCTTTACACTAAAGCTTTTGATCGAGCTCGCTTTGAACACTTAGTCGAACTCAACGGGATGAGGAATCCTGAATAACTGGTTTTTCATAAGAATTTTGTAAATAGTTTACTGCTTTCTTAAAAATCAAAAATACAAAAACATTGAAAAATCAAAAACATAAAAAAAATAGAAAATCATAAATGAGTTATCACTGTGTGAAAAAGAAGAAATGATAGTACATCAGCAAGTTAGACTGTCACACTCAAACTGAATTAACATGCTTAAGTGTGATAGCAGCTTCATCATATGATGTACCAGTAGGCAAAAGCATGAAATAATCAACTTACCAATGTGATATAAACCTAAATGTACTGAGTATGAGTGGGGAACACATCAGTGGTGTATGGTTTAATGACCTTAAATCTTGCGTTGATAGATTGCCAAAATCTGAAGTTTTGGGTCTTTATACTGTTATTTCATTTGGGGATATCATGGGTGTCCTTCTGCTGCATCCAGATACATGCTGACCTAGACACACCCAGGATATCTTAAAAGAGCTAAAAATGCCAAAACCCTGAAAATGAAGAAGCTCTCATAGTGAGTCATTCAAAATAAGTGCAAAATGCACAAAGCGTACCAAAAATGGTATCTGTCTTTGCCCTCGATAAGATATTTTGGTCTCTCTGCTGTACGGAAGTACTGACCTGTTCACCAATTATCTATCGTTGAAAAACAAAACGGATGAATTCAGTATACTCACCTACTACGATGAATCTTTGTGCATACCTTGATCGCGGGGGTATATCCTGAAGTGGGACACACTAGTATATCAGAAATAAAATTAACCTTAACGTATCATACGGTAATGGTACTTGAAATGTTCATGCATTTGTTTAAGTGGACAAACATACTGGTAATCATCTTGAACTGCTTTTCACGAAACATTAAATAAAGAATTATCTAATAGTGTGAAACAGTTTGATTGTGCTGATATGATCTTCTTACCGGTGATTCTCACAAAAATAGAGTGTTTATTGCTTTTCGTATTTATTTGCTTTCAGAAAAAACAAAAATACAAAAATAGTGTCTTTTTCTGTTAAAAATTCTTAATGTACGGGAAACTGTTATTCTTGGAGGAATTGTTACTGATAGGGGGAGACGGTGTTAGTAAGTGGGTTCAAAATTTTGAAATGATGCAGGTTATGGGGTGTTTGTTTAAAAATTGTGCGTGTTGGTGTTGAATTGAAAAGTGCTTAATCTGTTATACAGTTTAACTAATCTCTTGAATAATAATAATTTGTTTAACTTGTGTTGAAAAATTCTTATGGTTTCTCGAGATGTTTGTTTTATAGTATACAGATTGAAGCAGTGTGTTGCGAAGAAGTTGCTGTGTTAATGAGACGTTGCTGTGTTGCTGAATAGTTGTTGTGTTGCTGAGAAGTTGCTGTGAAGATGAGAGTTTGATTGGATGCATGGTAGATCCTCCTTTCTACATTGCGGACAAAGTTGCAGAATTGAAGAGTACTATACAAAAGCTGAACTGGAGTTTACTCAAACGCTAAAGTTTTGAAGATTTGGTGATTGGATGCATCAGCTTAGGGGGAGTCTGTTGCTGACAGAAGCTGTTGAAGCTGAAGCTATCCAAAGACCAAAAGACTTGAAGATTCTGAAGACTGAAGTTACCTTTGCAAGCTATTGTCAAGGGGGAGTTTGTTGGTGCATATTTGTGACAACAGCTTAGATTTGGTCTTTGGATATCTTGTAATTAGTAAAACGATAAACAGTTAGCAGGTTTAGCTTTGTAAGAGTTAATTAAGAGTGATTGGGCCAAACCAAACCCACATATGGGGATGGTAGGCGAAATGGGCCTAGCCCAAGACCTAGCCCATGTGCAAAGCTTTGTCCTATATAAACAAAGCTTGGCATTAGGGTTTAGGTTGATCTGCTAATCATCTAATCACTCTTGGAGAGAATTCGTGAAAGATAAAGGCTTGGACGAATTAGGATCTTGATTGATTGTAATCGTTTGAAGATAATCAATAAAGATCGGGTTTAAAGTGATTTCGGTGTTCTACTTATTTTCTGTGAAATCTAATTTAGAGGATTCCGCACTCTAGGTTGGATAGACGATTCAGTTACGATCCGCACGGCTCACGGGACCTACAGATTTGCAACTTTTAAATAAAAAGGTTGCAGTTTCATTCAATTTTGCAACCTTTAACGAAAAAGGTTGCATTAGAAGATCTAATGCAACTTTTATCTTGAATGAAGTTGCATTAGAGTTAAATGCAACACAATTGAAAAAAGTTGCATCCAAAAAGTTGCATTAGCCTCATTTTCTAGTAGTGTTTGTTGACTGTATATACCTTAAATGTCAACATATACACGTGCTATTTAGTTTACGAAGATTTTTCAATGCTGAGAACCTATATCAGAGAGTAAAAAAGGCGTAATGTTCACAATGGTGTAAAATTAAAATGGGATATACCGGGCTAGGATTCGAGTTAGAGGAACAAGGGCCAAACCAACCACCCAAGCATAGAATCGTCGAGCGAAAACATTTGACAACCTCCTAGAAGCAGCTTTTCTTGCCACCAGACCTTTCTCCATCAATTAGGAATCTGATGCCCTCACTAAACACATTCCTTAAATTGTAGCCATTTATTGAGTGTTTTTTTTTGGTGTCTAATCCGCATATATATCATCATTACCCTTGATTGTCTAGACTGTATATCTTTTAAATGTCAACATATACACGTGTGATTTAGTTTACGGAGATTTTTCAATGCCGAGAACCTCGATCAGAGAGTAAAAAAGGCGTAAGGTTCACAATGGTGTAAAAGTAAAATGGGATATACCGGGCTAGGATTCGAGTTACAGGAACAAGGGCCAAACCAACCACCCAAGAATGGAAATGTCGAGCGAAAACACTTGACAACCTCCTAGAAGCAGCTTTTCTTGCCACCAGACCTTTCTCCATCAATTAGGAATCTGATGCCGCCACTAAACAAATTCCTTAACTTGTAGCCATTTGTTGAGTGTTTTTTTTGTTGTCTAATCCGCATATATATCACCATTGCCCTTGATTTTCTTGACTGTATATCTCTTAAATGTCAACATATACACGTGTGATTTAGTTTACGAAGATTTTTCAATGCCGAGAACCTCGATCAGAGAGTAAAAAAGGCGTAAGGTTCACAATGGTGTAAAATTAAAATGGGATATACCGGGCTAGGATTCGAGTTACAGGAACAAGGGCCAAACCAACCAGCCAAGATTTGAATCGTCGAGTGAAAACACTTGACAACCTCCTATAAGCAGCTTTTCATGCCACCAGACCTTTCTCCATCAATTAGGAATCTGATGCCGTCACTAAACAAATTCCTTAACTTGTAGACATTTGTTGAGTGTTTTTTTTGTTGTCTAATCCGCATATATATCACCATTGCCCTTGATTTTCTTGACTGTATATCTCTTAAATGTCAATATATACCCGTGTGATAGGGGCTGAGTTCGGGTTCTACGCGGCCCACGTAAAGGAACACAAGGGCCTACGCGGCCCGTGTCAATGTTGGTCATAGCTGTAGCTGATCCGGGTCATCGACTAGACTTGCCACGATGATGACACGTGTCATCACCGGGTGTTGCCCCGTCCTCGATTGCTCGCGGCCCGCGTAAGACGTAGCCCTGGGCTACGCGGCCCGCGACAAGGTAAAATTCTTTGTTTTTATTTTATTTTTATGTTAAATCCTAATTTGGGATCGGTTTTCACATACGGAGTATAATTTAAGACATATTGGGATAACTTAAAATATATTAGGGTGTCAAAAAATAATTCGAAGGTATCGGTTTTCTTTAGGGTTATTATATATATCACCATTGCCCTTGATTTTCTTGACTGTATATTTCTTAAATGTCAACATATACACGTGTGATTTAGTTTACGAAGATTTTTCAATGCCGAGAACCTCGATCAGAGAGTAAAAAAGGCGTAAGGTTCACAATGGTGTAAAATTAAAATGGGATATACCGTGCTAGGATTCGAGTTACAGCAACAAGGGCCAAACCAACCACCCAAGAATGGAATCGTCGAGCGAAAACACTTGACAACCTCCTAGAAGCAGCTTTTCTTGCCACCAGACCTTTCTCAATCAATTAGGAATCTGATGCCGTCACTAAAAACATTCCTTTAATTGTAGCCATTTGATGAGTGTTTTTTTTGGTGTGTAATCCGCATATATATCACCATTGCCCTTGATTTTCTTGACTGTATATCTCTTAAATGTCAACATATACACGTGTTATTTAGTTTACGAAGATTTTTCAATGCCGAGAACCTCGATCAGAGAGTAAAAAAGGCGTAAGGTTGACAATGGTATAAAATTAAAAAGGGATACACCGGGCTAGATTTCGAGTTACAGGAAAGAAGGGGCAAACCAACCACCCAAGAATGGAACCGTCGAGCGAAAACACTTGACAACCTCCTAGAAGCAGTTTTTCTTGCCACCAGACCTTTCTCCATCAATTAGGAATCTGATGTCGTCACTAAACACATTCCTTAAATTGTAGCCATTTGTTGAGTTTTTTTTTTGTGTCTAATCATCATATATATCCCCATTGCCCTTGATTTTCTTGACTGTATATCTCTTAAATGTCAAGATATACACGTGCGATTTAGTTTACGAAGATTTTTCAATGCCGAGAACCTCGATCAGAGAGTAAAAAAGGCGTTAGGTTCACAATGGTGTAAAATTAAAATGGGATATACCGGGATAGGATTCGAGTTACAGGAACAAGGGCCACACCAACCACCCAAGAATGGAATCGTCGAGCGAAAAAACTTGACAACCTCCTAGATGCAGCTTTTCTTGCCACCAGACCTTTCTCCATCAATTAGGAATCTGATGCCGTCACTAAACGCATTCCTTAAATTGTAGCCATTTGTTGAGTGCTTTTTTTGGTGTCTAATCCGCATATATATCACCATTACCCTTGATTTTCTTGACTGGATATCTCTTAAATGTGAACATGTACACGTGTGATTTAGTTTCCGAAGATTTTTCAATGCTGAGAACCTCGATCAGAGAGTAAAAAAGGCGTAAGGTTGACAATGGTATAAAATTAAAATGGGATACACCGGGCTAGTATTCGAGTTACAGGAAAGAAGGGGCAAACCAACCACCCAAGAATGGAACCGTCGAGCAAAAACACTTGACAACCTCCTAGAAGCAGCTTTTCTTGCCATCAGACCTTTCTCCATCAATTAGGAATCTGATGCCGTCACTAAACACATTCCTTAAATTGTAGCCATTTGTTGAGTTTTTTTTTTGGGTCTAATCCGCATATATATCCCCATTGCCCTTGATTTTCTTGACTGTATATCTCTTAAATGTCAACATATACACGTGTTATTTAGTTTACGAAGATTTTTCAATGCCGAGAACCTCGATCAGAGAGTAAAAAAGGCGTTAGGTTCACAATGGTGTAAAATTAAAATGGGATATACCGGATTAGGATTCGAGTTACAGGAACAAGGGCCAAACCAAACACCCAAGAATGGAATCGTCGAGCGAAAACACTTGACAACCTCCTAGAAGCAGCTTTTTCTTGCCACCAGACTTTTCTACATCAATTAGGAATCTGATGACGTCACTAAACACATTCCTTAAATTGTAGCCATTTGTGGAGTTTTTTTTTGTGTCTAATCCGCATATATATCCCCATTGCCCTTGATTTTCTTGACTGTATATCTCTTAAATGTCAAGATATACACGTGCGATTTAGTTTACGAAGATTTTTCAATGCCGAGAACCTCGATCAGAGAGTAAAAAAGGCGTTAGGTTCACAATGGTGTAAAATTAAAATGGGATATACCGGGATAGGATTCGAGTTACAGGAACAAGGGCCAAACCAACCACCCAAGAATGGAATCGTCGAGCGAAAAAACTTGACAACCTCCTAGATGCAGCTTTTCTTGCCACCAGACCTTTCTCCATCAATTAGGAATCTGATGCCGTCACTAAACACATTCCTTAAATTGTAGCCATTTGTTGAGTGCTTTTTTTGGTGTCTAATCCGCATATATATCACCATTACCCTTGATTTTCTTGACTGCATATCTCTTAAATGTGAACATGTACACGTGTGATTTAGTTTCCGAAGATTTTTCAATGCTGAGAACCTCGATCAGAGAGTAAAAAAGGCGTAAGTTTCACAATGGTGTAAAATTAAAATGGGATACACCGGGCTAGGATTCGAGTTACAGGAAGAAGGGGCAAACCAACCACCCAAGAATGGAATCGTCGAGCGAAAACACTTGACAACCTCCTAGAAGCAGCTTTTCTTGCCACCAGACCTTTCTCCATCAATAAGGAATCTGATGCAGTCACTAAACACATTCCTTAAACTGTAGCCATTTGTTGAGTGTTTTTTTCTGGTGTCTAATCCGCGTATATATCACCATTGCCCATGATTTTATTGACTGTATATCTCTTAAATATCAACATATACACGTGTGATTTAGTTTACGAAGATTTTTCAAGGCCGAGAACCACGATCAGAGCGTAAAAAAGGCGTAAGGTTCACAATGGTGTAAAATTAAAATGGGATATACCGGGCTAGGATTTGAGTTACAGGAACAAGCGCCAAACCAACCACCCAAGAATGGAATCGTCGAGCGAAAACACTTGACAACCTCCTAGAAGCAGCTTTTCTTGCCACCAGACCTTTCTCCATCAATTAGGAATCTGATGCCGTCACTAAAAACATTCCTTAGAACGATCCGTACTCTTGAAGACATGCTTCGTGCGTGTGTACTAGACTTCGGTGGTAATTGGGATAAACACCTGCCGTTAGTCGAATTCTCGTATAACAACAGCTACCAGGCTAGCATTCAGATGGCACCTTTCGAGGCTTTATATGGAAGAAGATGTCGATCGCCTATCGTGTGGCACGAGATCGGTCACTCGCAACTAACCGGTCCGGAGCTGCTACAAGAAACGACAGACAAAATTTTCCAAATTTGAGACAACCTAGCGAAAGCTCGGGATAGACAGAAAGTTTATGCCGATAAAAAGCGCAAGCCCCGTGAATTTGGCGTTGGTGACTACGTACTCCTAAAGGTATCACCTTGGAAGGGTGTAGTCCGATTCGGCAAAAAGGGAAAACTCGTGCCTCGATATGTTGGACCTTTTAAGGTTCTGGAAAGAATCGAAAAAGTCGCATATATATCACCATTGCCCTTGATTTTCTTGACTGTATATCTCTTAAATGTCAACATATACACGTGTTATTTAGTTTACGAAGATTTTTCAATGCCGAGAACCTCGATCAGAGAGTAAAAAAGGCGTAAGGTTGACAATGGTATAAAATTAAAATGGGATACACCGGGCTAGGATTCGAGTTACAGGAAGAAGGGGCAAACCAACCACCCAAGAATGGAATCGTTGAGCGAAAACACTTGACAACCTCCTAGAAGCAGCTTTTCTTGCCACCAGACCTTTCTCCATCAATTAGGAATCTGATGCAGTCACTAAACACATTCCTTAAATTGTAGCCATTTGTTGAGTGTTTTTTTGGTGTCTAATCCGCATATAATCACCATTGCCCCTGATTTTCTTGACTGTATATCTCTTAAATGTCAACATATACACGTGTGATTTAGTTTATGAAGATTTTTCAATGCCGAGAAGCAGGTTCAGAGAGTAAAAAAGGCGTAAGGTTCACAATGGTGTAAAATTAAAATGGGATATACCGGGCTAGGATTCGAGTTACAGGAACAAGGGCCAAACCAACCACCCAAGAACGGAATCGTCGAGCGAAAACACTTGACAACCTCCTAGAAGCAGCTTTTCTTGCCACCAGACCTTTCTCCATCAATTAGGAATATGATGCCGTCATTAAACACATTCCTTAAATTGTAGCCATTTATTGATTGTTTTTTTTGTGTCTAATCCGTGTGTATATCACCATTGCCCTGGATTTTCTTGATTGTATATCTCTTAAATGTCAACATATACACGTGTGATTTAGTTTATGAAGATTTTTCAATGCCGAGAACCTCAATCAGAGAGTAAAAAAGGCGTAAGGTTCACAATGGTGTAAAATTAAAATGGGATATACCGGGCTAGGATTCGAGTTACAGGAACAAGGGCCAAACCAACCACCCAAGAATGGAATCGTCGAGCGAAAACACTTGATAACCTCCTAGAAGCAGCTTTTCTTGCCACGAGACCTTTCTCAATCAATTAGGAATCTGATGCCGTCACTAAACACATTCCTTAAATTGTAGCCATTTGTTGAGTGTTTTTTTTGTGTCTAATCCACATATATATCACCATTGCCCTTGATTTTCTTGACTGTATATATCTTACATGTCAACATATACACGTGCGATTTAGTTTACGAAGATTTTTCAATGCCGAGAACCTCGATCAGAGAGTAAAAAAGGCGTAAGGTTCACAATGGTGTAAAATTAAAATGGGATATACCGGAATAGGATTCGAGTTACAGGAACAAGGGCCAAACCAACCACCCAAGAATGGAATCGTCGAGCGAAAACACTTGACAACCTCCTAGAACCAGCTTTTTCTTACCACCAGACCTTTCTCCATCAATTAGGAATCTGATGCCGTCACTAAACACATTCCTTAAATTGTAGCCATTTGTTGAGTGTTTTTTTTTGTGTCTAATCCGCATATATATCACCATTGCCCTTGATTTTCTTGACTGTATATCTTTTAAATGTCAATATATACACGTGTGATTTAGTTTACGAAGGTTTTTCAATGCGGAGAACCTCGATCAGAGAGTAAAAAAGGCGTAAGGTTCACAATGGTGTAAAATTAAAATGGGATATACCGGGATAGGATTCGAGTTACGGGAACAAGGGCCAAACCAACCACCCATGAATGGAATCGTCGAGCGAAAACACTTGACAACCTCCTAGATGCAGCTTTTCTTGCCACCAGACCTTTCTCCATCAATTAGGAATCTGATGCCGTCACTAAACACATTCCATAAATTGTAGCCATTTGTTGAGTGCTTTTTTTGGTGTCTAATCCGCATATATATCACCATTGCCCTTGATTTTCTTGACTGTATATCTCTTAAATGTCAACATATACACGTGTGATTTAGTTTACGAAGATTTTTCAATGCCGAGAACCTCGATCAGAGAGTAAAAAAGGCGTAAGGTTCACAATGGTGTAAAATTAAAGTGGGATATATAGGGCTAGGATTCGAGTTACAGGAACAAGGGCCAAACCAACCACCCAAGAATGGAATCGTCGAGCGAAAACACTTGACAACCTCCTAGAAGCAGCTTTTCTAACCACCAGACCTTTCTCCATCAATTAAGAATCTGATGCCGTCACTAAACACATTCCTTAAATTGGAGCAATTTGTTGAGTGTTTTTTTTGGTGTCTAATCCGCATATATATCACCATTGCCCTATATTTTCTTTACTGTATATCTCTTAAATGTCAACATAAACACGTGTGATTTAGTTTACGAAGATTTTTCAATGCCGAGAACCTCGATCAGAGAGTAAAAAAGGCGTAAGGTTCACAATGGTGTAAAATTAAAATGGGATATACCGGGCTAGGATTCTAGTTACAGGAAAAAGGGCCAAACCAACCACCCAATAATGGAATCGTCGAGCGAAAACACTTAACAACCACCTAGAAGCAGCTTTTCTTGCCACCAGAACTTTCTCCATCAATTAGGAATCTGATGCTGTCACTAAACACATTCCTTAAATTGTAGCCATTTGTTAAGTGTTTTTTTTGGTGTCTAATCCGCATATATATCTCCATTGCCCTTGATTTTCTTGACTGTATATCTCATAAATGTGAACATATACACGTGTGATTTAGTTTACGAAGATTTTTCAATGCCGAGAACCTCGATCTGAGAGTAAAAAAGGTGTAAGGTTCACAATGGTGTAAAATTAAAATGGGATATACCGGGCTAGGATTCGAGTTACAGAAACAAGGGCCAAACCAACCACCCAAGAATGGAATCGTCGAGCGAAAACACTTGACAACCTCCCAGAAGCAACTTTCCTTGCCACCAGACCTTTCTCCATCAATTAGGAATCTGATGCCGTTACTAAACACATTCCTTAAATTGTAGCCATTTGTTGAGTGTTTTTTTTGGTGTCTAATCCGCATATATATCACCATTGCCCTAGATTTTCTTGACTGTATATCTCTTAAATGTCAACATATACACGTGTGATTTAGTTTACGAAGATTTTTCAATGCCGAGAACCTCGATAAGAGAGTAAAAAAGGCGTAATGTTCACAATGGTGTAAAATTAAAACAGGATATACCGGGCTAGGATTCGAGTTATAGGAACAAGTGCCAAACCAACCACCCAAGAATGGAATCGTCGAGCGAAAACACTTGACAACCTCCTGGAAGCAGCTTTTCTTTCCGCTAGAACTTTCTCCATCAATTAGGAATCTGATGCCGTCACTAAACACATTCCTTAAATTGTAGCCATTTGTTAAGTGTTTTTTGGGTGTCTAATCCGCATATATATCACCATTGCCATTGATTTTCTAGACTGTATATCTCTTAAATGTCAACATATATACGTGTGATTTAGTTTACGAAGATTTTTCAATGCAGAGAACCTCGATCTGAGAGTAAAAAAGGCGTAAGGTTCACAATGGTGTAAAATTAAAATGGGATATACCGGGCTAGGCTTCGAGTTACAGGAACAAGGGCCAAACCAACCAACCAAGAATGGAATCGTCTAGCGAAAACACTTGACAACCTCCTAGAAGCAGCTTTTCTTTCCACCAGACCTTTCTCCATCAATTAGGAATCTGATGCCGTCACTAAACACATTCCTTAAATTGTAGCCATTTGTTGAGTGTTTTTTTTGGTGTCTAATCCGCATATATATCCCCATTGCCCATGATTTTCTTGACTGTATATCTCTTAAATGTCAACATATACACGTGTGATTTAGTTTACGAAAATTTTTCAATGCCGAGAACCTCGATCAGAGAGTAAAAAAGGCGTAATGTTCACAATGGTGTAAAATTAAAATGATATTTACCCAAGAATGGAATCATCGAGCGAAAACACCCAAGAATGGAACCTCGATCTGAGAGTAAAAAAGGCGTAAGGTTCACAATGGTGTAAAATTAAAATGGGATATACCGGGCTAGGCTTCGAGTTACAGGAACAAGGGCCAAGCCAACCACCCAAGAATGGAATCATCGAGCGAAAACACTTAACAACCGCCTAGAAGCAGCTCTTCTTGCCACCAGACATTTCTCCATCAATTAGGAATCTGATGCTGTCACTAAACACATTCCTTAAATTGTAGCCATTTGTTGAGTGTTTTTTTTGTGTCTAATCCGCATATATATCTCCATTGCCCTTGATTTTCTTGACTGTATATCTCTTAAATGTCAACATATACACGTGTGATTTAGTTTACGAAGAGTTTTCAATGCCGAGAACCTCGATCAGAGAGTAAAAAAGGCGTAAGGTTCACAATGGTGTAAAATTAAAATGGGATATACCGGGCTAGGATTCGAGTTACAGGAACAAGTGCCAAACCAACCACCCAAGAATGGAATCGTCGAGCGAAAACACTTGACAACCTCCTGGAAGCAGCTTTTCTTGCCGCCAGAACTTTCTCCATCAATTAGGAATCTGATGCCGTCACTAAACACATTCCTTAAATTGTAGCCATTTGTTAAGTATTTTTGGGTGTCTAATCCGCATATATATCACCATTGCCATTGATTTTCTAGACTGTATATTTCTTAAATGTCAACATATATACGTGTGATTTAGTTTACGAAGATTTTTCAATGCAGAAAACCTCGATCAGAGAGTAAAAAAGGCGTAAGGTTCACAATGGTGTAAAATTAAAATGGGATATACCGGGCTAGGATTCGAGTTACAGGAACAAGGGTCAAACCAACCAACCAAGAATGGAATCGTCGAGCGAAAACACTTGACAACCTCCTAGAAGCAGCTTTTCTTGCCAGCAGACCTTTCTCCATCAATTAGGAATCTGATGCCGTCACTAAACACATTCCTTAAATTGTAGCCATTTGTTGAGTGTTTTTTTTTGTGTCTAATCCACATATATATCACCATTGCCCATGATTTTCTTAACTGTATATCTCTTAAATGTCAACATATACATGTGTGAGTTAGTTTACGAAGATTTTTCAATGCCGAGAACCTCGATCAGAGAATAAAAAAGGTGTAAGGTTCACAAAGGTGTAAAATTAAATTGGGATATACCGGGCTAGGATTCGAGTTACAGAAACAAGGGCCAAACCAACCACCCAAGAATGGAATCCTCGAGCAAAAACACTTGACAACCTCCTAGAAGCAGCTTTTCTTGCCACCAGACCTTTCTCCATCAATTAGGAATCTGATGCCGTCACTAAAAACATTCCTTAAATTGTAGCCATTTGATGAGTGTTTTTTTGGGTGTGCAATCCGCATATATATCACCATTGCCCTTGATTTTCTTGACTGTATATCTCTTAAATGTCAACATATACACGTGTTATTTAGTTTACGAAGATTTTTCAATGCCGAGAACCTCGATCAGAGAGTAAAAAAGGCGTAAGGTTGACAATGGTATAAAATTAAAATGGGATACACCGGGCTAGGATTCGAGTTATAGGAAGAAGGGGCAAACCAACCACCCAAGAATGGAATCGTCGAGCGAAAACACTTGACCACCTCCTAGAAGCAGCTTTTCTTGCCACCAGACCTTTCTCCATCAATTAGGAATTTGATGCCGTCACTAAAAACATTCCTTAAATTGTAGCCATTTGATGAGTGCTTTTTTTGGTGTGCAATCCGGGTATATATCACCATTGCCCTTGATTTTCTTGACTGTATATCTCATAAATGTGAACATATACACGTGTGATTTAGTTTACGAAGATTTTTCAATGCCGAGAACCTCGATCTGAGAGTAAAAAAGGTGTAAGGTTCACAATGGTGTAAAATTAAATTGGGATATACCGGGCTAGGATTCGAGTTACAGAAACAAGGGCCAAACCAACCACCCAAGAATGGAATCGTCGAGCGAAAACACTTGACAACCTCCTAGAAGCAACTTTCCTTGCCACCAGACCTTTCTCCATCAATTAGGAATCTGATGCCGTTACTAAACACATTCCGTAAATTGTAGCCATTTGTTGAGTGTTTTTTTTGGTGTCTAATCCGCATATATATCATCATTGCCCTAGATTTTCTTGACTGTATATCTCTTAAATGTCAACATATACACGTGTGATTTAGTTTACGAAGATTTTTCAATGCCGAGAACCTCGATAAGAGAGTAAAAAAGGCGTAATGTTCACAATGGTGTAAAATTAAAACAGGATATACCGGGCTAGGATTCGAGTTACCGGAACAAGTGCCAAACCAACCACCCAAGAATGGAATCGTCGAGCGAAAACACTTGACAACCTCCTGGAAGCAGCTTTTCTTGCCGCCAGAACTTTCTCCATCAATTAGGAATCTGATGCCGTCACTAAACACATTCCTTAAATTGTAGCCATTTGTTGAGTGTTTTTTTTTTGTGTCTAATCCACATATATATCACCATTGCCCATGATTTTCTTAACTGTATATCTCTTAAATGTAAACATATACATGTGTGATTTAGTTTACGAAGATTTTTCAATGCCGAGAACCTCGATCAGAGAATAAAAAAGGTGTAAGGTTCACAAAGGTGTAAAATTAAATTGGGATATACCGGGCTAGGATTCGAGTTACAGAAACAAGGGCCAAACCAACCACCCAAGAATGGAATCGTCGAGCAAAAACACTTGACAACCTCCTAGAAGCAGCTTTTCTTGCCACCAGACCTTTCTCCATCAATTAGGAATCTGATGCCGTCACTAAAAACATTCCTTAAATTGTAGCCATTTGATGAGTGTTTTTTTGGGTGTGCAATACGCATATATATCACCATTGCCCTTGATTTTCTTAACTGTATATCTCTTAAATGTCAACATATACACGTGTTATTTAGTTTACGAAGATTTTTCAATGCCGAGAACCTCGATCAGAGAGTAAAAAAGGCGTAAGGTTGACAATGGTATAAAATTAAAATGGGATACACCGGGCTAGGATTCGAGTTACAGGAAGAAGGGGCAAACCAACCACCCAAGAATGGAATCGTCGAGCGAAAACACTTGACAACCTCCTAGAAGCAGCTTTTCTTGCCACCAGACCTTTCTCCATCAATTAGGAATCTGATGCCGTCACTAAAAACATTCCTTAAATTGTAGCCATTTGATGAGTGTTTTTTTTGGTGTGCAATCCGCGTATATATCACCATTGCCCTTGATTTTCTTGACTGTATATCTCATAAATGTGAACATATACACGTGTGATTTAGTTTACGAAGATTTTTCAATGCCGAGAACCTCGATCTGAGAGTAAAAAAGGTGTAAGGTTCACAATGGTGTAAAATTAAATTGGGATATACCGGGCTAGGATTCGAGTTACAGAAACAAGGGCCAAACCAACCACCCAAGAATGGAATCGTGGAGCGAAAACACTTGACAACCTCCTAGAAGCAACTTTCCTTGCCACCAGACCTTTCTCCATCAATTAGGAATCTGATGCCGTTACTAAACACATTCCTTAAATTGTAGCCATTTGTTGAGTGTTTTTTTTGGTGTCTAATCCGCATATATATCATCATTGCCCTAGATTTTCTTGACTGTATATCTCTTAAATGTCAACATATACACGTGTGATTTAGTTTACGAAGATTTTTCAATGCCGAGAACCTCGATAAGAGAGTAAAAAAGGCGTAATGTTCAGAATGGTGTAAAATTAAAACAGGATATACCGGGCTAGGATTCGAGTTACCGGAACAAGTGCCAAACCAACCACCCAAGAATGGAATCGTCGAGCGAAAACACTTGACAACCTCCTGGAAGTTGCTTTTCTTGCCGCCAGAACTTTCTCCATCAATTAGGAATCTGATGCCGTCACTAAACACATTCCTTAAATTGTAGCCATTTGTTAAGTATTTTTGGGTGTCTAATCCGCATATATATCACCATTGCCATTGATTTTCTAGACTGTATATTTCTTAAATGTCAACATATATACGTGTGATTTAGTTTACGAAGATTTTTCAATGCAGAAAACCTCGATCTGAGAGTAAAAAAGGCGTAAGGTTCACAATGGTGTAAAATTAAAATGGGATATATCGGGCTAGGCTTCGAGTTACAGGAACAAGGGCCAAACCAACCAACCAAGAATGGAATCGTCTAGCGAAAACACTTGACAACCACCTAGAAGCAGCTTTTCTTTCCACCAGACCTTTCTCCATCAATTAGGAATCTGATGCCGTCACTAAACACATTCCTTAAATTGTAACCATTTGTTGAGTGTTTTTTTGTGTGTCTAATACGCATATATATCCCCATTGCCCTTGATTTTCTTGACTGTATATCTCTTAAATGTCAACATATACACGTGTGATTTAGTTTACGAAGATTTTTCAATGCCGAGAACCTCGATCAGAGAGTAAAAAAGGCGTAATGTTCACAATGGTGTAAAATTAAAATGGGATATACCGGGCTAGGATTCGAGTTACAGGAACAAGGGCCAAGCCAACCAACCAAGAATGGAATCATCGAGCGAAAACACTTAACAACCGCCTAGAAGCAGCTCTTCTTGCCACCAGACATTTCTCCATCAATTAGGAATCTGATGCTGTCACTAAACACATTCCTTAAATTGTAGCCATTTGTTGAGTGTTTTTTTTTGTTTCTAATCCGCATATATATCTCCATTGCCCTTGATTTTCTTGACTGTATATCTCTTAAATGTCAACATATACACGTGTGATTTAGTTTACGAAGATTTTTCAATGCCGAGAACCTCGATTAGAGAGTAAAAAAGGTGTAAGGTTCACAATGGTGTAAAATTAAAATGGGATATACCGGGTTTGGATTCGAGTTACAGGAACAAGGAACAACCCAACCACCCAAGAATGGAATCGTTGAGCGAAAACACTTGACAACCTCCTAGAAGCAGCTTTTCTTGCCACCAGACCTTTCTCCATCAATTAGGAATCTGATGTCCTCACTAAACTCATTCCTTAAACTGTAGCCATTTGTTGAGTGTTTTTTTGGTGTCTAATCCGCCTATATATCACCATTGCCCTTGATTTTCTTGATTGTATATCTCTTAAATGTCAACATATACACGTGTGATTTAGTTTACGAATATTTTTCAATACCTAGAACCTCGATCAGAGAGTAAAAAAGGCGTAAGGTTCACAATGGTGTAAAATTAAAATGGGATATGCCGGGCTAGGATTCGAGTTACAGGAACAAGGGCCACACCAACCACCCAAGAATGGAATCGTCGAGCGAAAACACTTGACAACCTCCTAGAAGCAGCTTTTCTTGCACCAGACCTATCTCCATCAATTAGCTATCTGATGCCGTCACTAAACACATTCCTTAAATTGTAGCCATTTGTTGAGTGTTTTTTTGTGTGACTAATCCGCATATATATCACAATTGCCCTTGACTTTCTTGATTGTATATCTCTTAAATGTCAGCATATACACGTGTGATTTAGTTTATGAAGATTTTTCAATGCCGAGAACCTCGATCATAGAGTAAAAAAGGCGTAAGGTTCACAATGGTGTAAAATTAAAATTGGATATACCGGGCTAGGATTCGAGTTACAGGAACAAGGGCCAAACCAACCACCGAAGAATGAAATCGTCGAGCGAAAACACTTGACAACCTCCTAGAAGCAGCTTTTCTTGCCACCAGACCTTTCTCCATCAATTAGGAATCTGATGCCGTCACTAAACACATTCCTTAAATTGTAGCCATTTGTTGAGTGTTTTTTTTGGTGTCTAATCCGCATAGATATCACCAATGCCCTAGATTTTCTTGACTGTATATCTCTTAAATGTCAACATATACACGTGTGATTTAGTTTACGAAGATTTTTCGATGCCGAGAACCTCAATCAGAGTGTAAAAAAGGCGTAAGGTTGACAATGGTGTAAATTTAAAATGGGATATATCGGGCTAGGATTCGAGTTACAGGAACAAGGGCCAAACAAACCACCCAAGAATGGAATCGTCGAGCTAAAACACTTGACAACCTCCTAGAAGCAACTTTTCTTGCCACCAGACATTTCTCCATCAAATAGGAATCTGATGTCGTCACTAAACACATTCCTTAAACTGTATCCATTTGTTGAGTGTGTTTTTTGGTGTCTAATCCGCATATATATCACCATTGCCCTTGATTTTCTTGATTGTATATCTCTTAAATGTCAGCATATACATGTGTGATTTAGTTTACGAAGATTTTTCAATGCCGAGAACCTCGATCAGAGAGTAAAAAAGGTGTAAGGTTCACAATGGTGTAAAATTATAATGGAATATACCGGGCTAGGATTCGAGTTACAGGAACAAGGGTCAAACCATCCACCCAAGAATGGAATCTTCGAGCGAAAACACTTGACAACCTCCTAGCAGCAGCTTTTCTTGCCACGAGACTTTTCTCCATCAATTAGGAATCTGATGTCGTCACTAAGCACATTCCTTAAACTGTAGCCATTTGTTGAGTGTTTTTTTTGGTGTCTAATCCGCATATATATCACCATTTCCCATGATTTTCTTGATTGTATATCTCTTAAATGTCAACATATACACGTGTGATTTAGTTTACGAAGATTTTTCAATACCGAGAACCTCGATCAGAGATTAAAAAAGGCGTAACGTTCACAATGGTGTAAAATTAAAATGGGATATACCGGGCTAGGATTCGAGTTACAGGAACAAGGGCCAAACCAACCTCCCAAGAATAGAATCGTCGAGTGAAAACACTTGACAACCTCCTAGAAGCAGCTTTTCTTGCCACCAGACCTTTCTCCATCAATTAGGAATCTGATGCCGTCACTAAACACATTCCTTAAATTGTAGCCATTAGTTGAGTGTTTTTTTGGTGTCAAATCCGTATATATATCACAATTGCCCTTGATTTTCTTGACTGTATATCTCTTAAATGTCAACATATACACGTGTGATTTAGTTTACGAAGATTTTTCAATGCCGAGAACCTCGATCAGAGAGTAAAAAAGGCGTAAGGTTCACAATGGTGTAAAATTAAAATTGGATATACAGGGCTAGGATTCGAGTTACAGGAACAAGGGCCAAACCAACCACCCAATAATGGAATGTGGTGCGAAAACACTTGATAACCTCCTAGAAGCAGCTTTTCTTGCCAACAGACCTTTCTCCATCAATTAGGAATCTGAGGTCGTCACTAAACACATTCCTTAAACTGTAACCATTTGTTGAGTTTTTTTTGGAGTCTAATCCGCATATATATCACCATTGCCCTTGATTTTCTTGGTTGTATATCTCTTAAATGTCAGCATATACACGTGTGATTTAGTTTACGAAGATTTTTCAATGCTGAGAACCTCGATCAGAGAGTAAAAAAGGCGTAAGGTTCACAATGGTGTAAAATTATAATCGAATATACCGGGCTAGGATTCGAGTTACATGAACAAGGGCCAAACCAACCACCCAAGAATGGATTCTTCGAGCGAAAACACTTGACAACCTCCTAGAAGCAGCTTTTCTTGCCACCAGACCTTTCTCCATCAATTAGGAATCTGATGTCGTCACTAAACACATTCCTTAAACTGTAGCCATTTGTTGAGTGTTTTTTTTTGGTCTCTAATCTACATATATATCACCATTGCCCTTGATTTTCTTAATTGTATATCTCTTAAATGTCAGCATATACACGTGTGATTTAGTTTACGAAGATTTTTCAATACCGAGAACCTCGATCAGAGGGTAAAAAAGGCGTAACGTTCACAATGGTGTAAAATTAAAATGGGATATACCGGGCTATGATTCGAGTTGCAGGAACAAGGGCCAAACCAACCACCCAAGAATGGAATCGTCGAGCGAAAACACTTGACAAACTCCTAGAAGCAGCTTTTCTTGCACCAGACCTATCTCCATCAATTAGTTATCTGATGCCGTCACTAAACACATTCCTTAAATTGTAGCCATTTGTTGAGTGTTTTTTTTTGTGACTAATCCGCATAGATATCACCATTGCCCTTGATTTTCTTGACTGTATATCTCTTAAATGTCAGCATATACACGTGTGATTTAGTGTATGAAGATTTTTCAATGCCGAGAACCTCGATCAGTGAGTAAAAATGGCGTAAGGTTCACAATGGTGTAAAATTAAAATGAGATATACAGGGCTAGGATTCGAGTTACAGGAACAAGGGCCAAACCAACCACCCAAGAATGGAATCGTCGAGCGAAAACACTTAACAACCTCCTAGAAGTAGCTTTTCTTGCCACCAGACCTTTCTCCATCAATTAGGAATCTGATGCCGTCACTAAACACATTCCTTAAATTGTAGCCATTTGTTGAGTGTTTTTTTTGGTGTCTAATCCGCATAGATATCACCATTGCCCTTGATTTTCTTGACTGTATATCTCTTAAATGTCAACATATACACGTGTGATTTAGTTTACGAAGATTTTTCAATGCCGAGAACCTCGATCAGAGAGTAAAAAGGCGTAAGGTTCACAATGGTGTAAATTTAAAATGGGATATACCGGGCTAGGATTCAAGTTACAGGAACAAGGGCCAAACCAACCACCCAAGAATGGAATCTTCGAGCGAAAACACTTGACAACCTCGTAGAAGCAGCTTTTCTTGCCACCAGACCTTTCTCCATCAATTAGGAATCTGATGCCGTCATTAAACCCATTCCTTAAATTGTAGCCATTTGTAGAGTGTTTTTTTTGGTGTCTAATCCGCATAGATATCACCATTGTCCTTGATTTTCTTGACTGTATATCTCTTAAATGTCAACATATACACGTGTGATTTAGTTTACGAAGATTTTTCAATGCCGAGAACCTCAATCAGAGAGTAAAAAAGACGTAAGGTTCACAATGGTGTAAAATTAAAATGGGATATACCGGGCTAGGATTCGAGTTACAGGAACAAGGGCCAAACAAACCACCCAAGAATGGAATCGTCGAGCTAAAACACTTGACAACCTCTTAGAAGCAGCTTTTCTGGCCACCAGACCTTTCTCCATCAAATAGGAATCTGATGTCGTCACTAAACACATTCCTTAAACTGTATCCATTTGTTGAGTGTTTTTTTGGTGTCTAATCCGCATAGATATCACCATTGCCCTTGATTTTCTTGATTGTATATCTCTTAAATGTCAGCATATACACGTGTGATTTAGTTTACGAAGATTTTTCAATGCCGAGAACCTCGATCAAAGAGTAAAAAAGACGTAAGGTTCACAATGGTGTAAAATTATAAGGGAATATACCGGGATAGGATTCGAGTTACAGGAACAAGGGCCAAACCAACCACCCAAGAATGGAATCTTCCAGCGAAAACACTTGACAACCTCCTAGAAGCAGCTTTTCTTGCCACCAGACCTTTCTCCATCAATTAGGAATCTGATGTCGTCACTAAACACATTCCTTAAACTGTAGCCATTTGTTGAGTGTTTTTTTTTGGTGTCTAATCCGCATATATATCACCATTTCCCATGATTTTTCTTGATTGTATATCTCTTAAATGTCAACATATACACGTGTGATTTAGTTTACGAAGATTTTTCAATACCGAGAACCTCGATCAGAGATTAAAAAAGGCGTAACGTTCACAATGGTGTAAAATTAAAATGGGATATACCGGGCTAGGATTAGAGTTACAGGAACAAGGGCCAAACCAACCTCCCAAGAATGGAATCGTCGAGTGAAAACACTTGACAACCTCCTAGAAGCAGCTTTTCTTGCCACCAGACCTTTCTCCATCAATTAGGAATCTGATGCCGTCACTAAACACATTCCTTAAATTGTAGCCATTAGTTGAGTGTTTTTTTTGGTGTCAAATCTGTATATATATCACAATTGCCCTTGATTTTCTTGACTGTATATCTCTTAAATGTCAACATATACACGTGTGATTTAGTTTACGAAGATTTTTCAATGCCGAGAACCTCGATCAGAGAGTAAAAAGGCGTAAGGTTCACAATGGTGTAAAATTAAAATGGGATATACCGGGATAGGATTCAAGTTACAGGAACAAGGGCCAAACCAACCACCAAAGAATGGAATCTTCGAGCGAAAACACTTGACAACCTCGTAGAAGCAGCTTTTCTTGCCACCAGACCTTTCTCCATCAATTAGGAATCTGATGCCGTCATTAAACACATTCCTTAAATTGTAGCCATTTGTAGAGTATTTTTTTTGGTGTCTAATCCGCATAGATATCACCATTGCCCTTGATTTTCTTGACTGTATATCTCTTAAATGTCAACATATACACGTGTGATTTAGTTTACGAAGATTTTTCAATGCCGAGAACCTCGATCAGAGAGTAAAAAAGGCGTAATGTTCACAATGGTGTAAAATTAAAATGGGATATACAGGGCTAGGATTCGAGTTACAGGAACAAGGGCCAAACCAACCACCCAAGAATAGAATCGTCGAGCGAAAACACTTGACAACCTCCTAGAAGCAGCTTTTATTGCCACCAGACCTTTCTCCATCAATTAGGAATCTGATGCCGTCACTAAACACATTCCTTAAATTGTAACCATTTGTTGAGTGTTTTTTTGTGTCTAATCCGCATATATATCTCCATTGTCCTTGATTTTCTTGACTGTATATCTCTTAAAAGTCAACATATACACGTGTGATTTAGTTTACGAAGATTTTTCAATACCGAGAACCTCGATCAGAGAGTAAAAAAGGCGTAACGTTCACAATGGTGTAAAATTAAAATGGGATATACCGGGCAATGATTCGAGTTGCAGGAACAAGGGCCAAACCAACCACCCAAGAAGAGAATCGTCGAGCGAAAACACTTGACAAACTCCTAGAAGCAGCTTTTCTTGCACCAGACCTATCTCCATCAATTAGTTATCTGATGCCGTCACTAAACACATTCCTTAAATTGTAGCCATTTGTTGAGTGTTTTTTTTTGTGACTAATCCGCATATATATCACAATTTCCCTAGACTTTCTTGACTGTATATCTCTTAAATGTCAGCATATACACGTGTGATTTAGTGTATGAAGATTTTTCAATGCCGAGAACCTCGATCAGTGAGTAAAAATGGCGTAAGGTTCACAATGGTGTAAAATTAAAATGAGATATACAGGGCTAGGATTCGAGTTACAGGAACAAGGGCCAAACCAACCACTCAAGAATGGAATCGTCGAGCGAAAACACTTAACAACCTCCTAGAAGTAGCTTTTCTTGCCACCAGACCTTTCTCCATCAATTAGGAATCTGATGCCGTCACTAAACACATTCTTTAAATTGTAGCCATTTGTTGAGTGTTTTTTTTGGTGTCTAATCCGCATATATATCACCATTGCCCTTGATTTTCTTGACTGTATATCTCTTAAATGTCAACATATACACGTGTGATTTAGTTTACGAAGATTTTTCAATGCCGAGAACCTCGATCAGAGAGTAAAAAGGCGTAAGGTTCACAATGGTGTAAAATTAAAATGGGATATACCGGGATAGGATTCAAGTTACAGGAACAAGGGCCAAACCAACCACCAAAGAATGGAATCTTCGAGCGAAAACACTTGACAACCTCGTAGAAGCAGCTTTTCTTGCCACCAGACCTTTCTCCATCAATTAGGAATCTGATGCCGTCATTAAACACATTCCTTAAATTGTAGCCATTTGTAGAGTATTTTTTTTGGTGTCTAATCCGCATAGATATCACCATTGCCCTTGATTTTCTTGACTGTATATCTCTTAAATGTCAACATATACACGTGTGATTTAGTTTACGAAGATTTTTCAATGCCGAGAACCTCAATCAGAGAGTAAAAAAGACGTAAGGTTCACAATGGTGTAAAATTAAAATGGGATATACTGGGCTAGGATTCGAGTTACAGGAACAAGGGCCAAACAAACCACCCAAGAATGGAATCGTCGAGCTAAAACACTTGACAACCTCTTAGAAGCAGCTTTTCTTGCCACCAGACCTTTCTCCATCAAATAGGAATCTGATGTCGTCACTAAACACATTCCTTAAACTGTATCCATTTGTTGAGTGTTTTTTTTGGTGTCTAATCCGCATATATATCACCATTGCCCTTGATTTTCTTGATTGTATATCTCTTAAATGTCAGCATATACACGTGTGATTTAGTTTACGAAGATTTTTCAATGCCGAGAACCACGATCAAAGAGTAAAAAAGACGTAAGGTTCACAATGGTGTAAAATTATAAGGGAATATACCGGGCTAGGATTCGAGTTACAGGAACAAGGGCCAAACCAACCACCCAAGAATGGAATCTTCCAGCGAAAACACTTGACAACCTCCTAGAAGCAGCTTTTCTTGCCACCAGACCTTTCTCCATCAATTAGGAATCTGATGTCGTCACTAAACACATTCCTTAAACTGTAGCCATTTGTTGAGTGTTTTTTTTTGGTGTCTAATCCGCATATATATCACCATTGCTCTTGATTTTCTTGATTGTATATCTCTTAAATGTCAACATATAAACGTGTGATTTAGTTTACGAAGATTTTTCAATACCGAGAACCTTGATCAGAGAGTAAAAAAGGCGTAACGTTCACAATGGTGTAAAATTAAAATGGGATATACCGGGCTAGGATTCGAGTTACAGGAACAAGGGCTAAACCAACCACCCAAGAATGGAATCGTCGAGCGAAAACACTTGACAACCTCCTAGAAGCAGCTTTTCTTGCACCAGACCTATCTCCATCAATTAGTTATCTGATGCCGTCACTAAACACATTCCTTAAATTGTAGCCATTTGTTGAGTGTTTTTTTTTGTGACTAATCCGCATATATATCACAATTGCCCTTGACTTTCTTGACTGTATATCTCTTAAATGTCAGCATATACACGTGTGATTTAGTTTATGAAGATTTTTCAATGCCGAGATCCTCGATCAGTGAGTAAAAATTGCGTAAGGTTCACAATGGTGTAAAATTAAAATGAGATATACAGGGCTAGGATTGGAGTTATAGGAACAAGGGCCAAACCAACCACTCAAGAATGGAATCGTCGAGCGAAAACACCTAACAACCTCCTAGAAGTAGCTTTTCTTGCCACCAGACCTTTCTCCATCAATTAGGAATCTGATGCCGTCACTAAACACATTCCTTAAATTGTAGCCATTTGTTGAGTGTTTTTTTTTGTGACTAATCCGCATATATATCACAATTGCCCTAGACTTTCTTGACTGTATATCTCTTAAATGTCAGCATATACACGTGTGATTTAGTGTATGAAGATTTTTCAATGCCGAGAACCTCGATCAGTGAGTAAAAATGGCGTAAGGTTCACAATGGTGTAAAATTAAAATGAGATATACAGGGCTAGGATTCGAGTTACAGGAACAAGGTCCAAACCAACCACCCAAGAATGGAATCGTCGAGCGAAAACACTTAACAACCTCCTTGAAGTAGCTTTTCTTGCCACCAGACCTTTCTCCATCAATTAGGAATCTGATGCCGTCACTAAACACATTCCTTAAATTGTAGCCATTTGTTGAGTGTTTTTTTTGGTGTCTAATCCGCATAGATATCACCATTGCCCTTGATTTTCTTGACTGTATATCTCTTAAATGTCAACATATACACGTGTGATTTAGTTTACGAAGATTTTTCAATGCCGAGAACCTCGATCAGAGAGTAAAAAGGCGTAAGGTTCACAATGGTGTAAAATTAAAATGGGATATACCGGGATAGGATTCAAGTTACAGGAACAAGGGCCAAACCAACCACCAAAGAATGGAATCTTCGAGCGAAAACACTTGACAACCTCGTAGAAGCAGCTTTTCTTGCCACCAGACCTTTCTCCATCAATTAGGAATCTGATGCCGTCATTAAACACATTCCTTAAATTGTAGCCATTTGTAGAGTATTTTTTTTGGTGTCTAATCCGCATAGATATCACCATTGCCCTTGATTTTCTTGACTGTATATCTCTTAAATGTCAACATGTACACGTGTGATTTAGTTTACGAAGATTTTTCAATGCCGAGAACCTCAATCAGAGAGTAAAAAAGACGTAAGGTTCACAATGGTGTAAAATTAAAATGGGATATACCGGGCTAGGATTCGAGTTATAGGAACAAGGGCCAAACAAACCACCCAAGAATGGAATCGTCGAGCTAAAACACTTGACAACCTCTTAGAAGCAGCTTTTCTTGCCACCAGACCTTTCTCCATCAAATAGGAATCTGATGTCGTCACTAAACACATTCCTTAAACTGTATCCATTTGTTGAGTGGTTTTTTTGGTGTCTAATCCGCATATATATCACCATTGCCCATGATTTTCTTGATTGTATATCTCTTAAATGTCAGCATATACACGTGTGATTTAGTTTACGCAGATTTTTCAATGCCGAGAACCTCGATCAAAGAGTAAAAAAGACGTAAGGTTCACAATGGTGTAAAATTATAAGGGAATATACCGGGCTAGGATTCGAGTTACAGGAACAAGGGCCAAACCAACCACCCAAGAATGGAATCTTCCAGCGAAAACACTTGACAACCTCCTAGAAGCAGCTTTTCTTGCCACCAGACCTTTCTCCATCAATTAGGAATCTGATGTCGTCACTAAACACATTCCTTAAACTGTAGCCATTTGTTGAGTGTTTTTTTTTGGTGTCTAATCCGCATATATATCACCATTGCTCTTGATTTTCTTAATTGTATATCTCTTAAATGTCAACATATACACGTGTGATTTAGTTTACGAAGATTTTTCAATACCGAGAACCTTGATCAGAGAGTAAAAAAGGCGTAACGTTCACAATGGTGTAAAATTAAAATGGGATATACCGGGCTAGGATTCGAGTTACAGGAACAAGGGCCAAACCAACCACCCAAGAATGGAATCGTCGAGCGAAAACACTTGACAACCTCCTAGAAGCAGCTTTTCTTGCACCAGACCTATCTCCATCAATTAGTTATCTGATGCCGTCACTAAACACATTCCTTAAATTGTAGCCATTTGTTGAGTGTTTTTTTTTTGTGACTGATCCACATATATATCACAATTGCCCTTGACTTTCTTGACCGTATATCTCTTAAATGTCAGCATATACACGTGTGATTTAGTTTATGAAGATTTTTCAATGCCGAGATCCTCGATCAGTGAGTAAAAATTGCGTAAGGTTCACAATGGTGTAAAATTAAAATGAGATATACAGGGCTAGGATTGGAGTTATAGGAACAAGGGCCAAACCAACCACTCAAGAATGGAATCGTCGAGCGAAAACACCTAACAACCTCCTAGAAGTAGCTTTTCTTGCCACCAGACCTTTCTCCATCAATTAGGAATCTGATGCCGTCACTAAACACATTCCTTAAATTGTAGCCATTTGTTGAGTGTTTTTTTTGGTGTCTAATCCGCATAGATATCACCATTGCACTTGATTTTCTTGACTGTATATCTCTTAAATGTCAACATATACACGTGTGATTTAGTTTACGAAGATTTTTCAATGCCGAGAACCTCGATCAGAGAGTAAAAAAGGCGTAAGGTTCACAATCGTGTAAAATTAAAATGGAATATACCGGGCTAGGATTCGAGTTACAGGAACAAGGGCCAACCCAACCACCCAAGAATGGATTTTTCGAGCGAAAACACTTGACAACCTCCTAGAAGCAGCTTTTCTTGCCACCAGACCTTTCTCCATCAATTAGGAATCTGATGTCATCACTAAACACATTTCTTAAACTGTAGCCATTTGTTGAGTGTTTTTTTTGTGTCTAATCCGCATATATATCACCATTGCCCTTGATTTTCTTCATTGTATATCTCTTAAATGTCAACATATACACGTGTGATTTAGTTTACGAAGATTTTTCAATACCGAGAACCTTGATCAGAGAGTAAAAAAGGCATAAGGTTCACAATGGTGTAAAATTAAAATGGGATATACCGGGCTTGGATTCGAGTTACAGGAACAAGGGCCAAACCAACCACTCAAGAATGGAATCGTCGAGCGAAAACACTTAACAACCTCCTAGAAGTAGCTTTTCTTGCCACCAGACCTTTCTCCATCAATTAGGAATCTGATGCCGTCACTAAACACATTCCTTAAATTGTAGCCATTTGTTGAGTGTTTTTTTTGGTGTCTAATCCGCATAGATATCACCATTGCACTTGATTTTCTTGACTGTATATCTCTTAAATGTCAACATATACACGTGTGATTTAGTTTACGAAGATTTTTCAATGCCGAGAACCTCGATCAGAGAGTAAAAAAGGCGTAAGGTTCACAATCGGGTAAAATTAAAATGGAATATACCGGCCTAGGATTCGAGTTACAGGAACAAGGGCCAAACCAACCACCCAAGAATGGATTTTTCGAGCGAAAACACTTGACAACCTCCTAGAAGCAGCTTTTCTTGCCACCAGACCTTTCTCCATCAATTAGGAATCTGATGTCATCACTAAACACATTTCTTAAACTGTAGCCATTTGTTGAGTGTTTTTTTTTTGTGTCTAATCCGCATATATATCACCATTGCCCTTGATTTTCTTCATTGTATATCTCTTAAATGTCAACATATACACGTGTGATTTAGTTTACGAAGATTTTTCAATACCGAGAACCTTGATCAGAGAGTAAAAAAGGCATAAGGTTCACAATGGTGTAAAATTAAAATGGGATATACCGGGCTTGGATTCGAGTTACAGGAACAAGGGCCAAACCAACCACTCAAGAATGGAATCGTCGAGCGAAAACACTTAACAACCTCCTAGAAGTAGCTTTTCTTGCCACCAGACCTTTCTCCATCAATTAGGAATCTGATGCCGTCACTAAACACATTCCTTAAATTGTAGCCATTTGTTGAGTGTTTTTTTTGTCTAATCCGCATATATATCACCATTGCCCTTGATTTTCTTAACTGTATATCTTTTAAATGTCAACATATACACGTATGATTTAGTTTACGAAGAGTTTCAATGCCGAGAACCTCGATCAATGAGTAAAAAAGGGGTAAGGTTCACAATGTTGTAAAATTAAAATGTGATATACCGGGCTAGGATTCGAGTTACAGGAACAAGGGCCAAACCAACCACCCAAGAATGGAATCGTTGAGCGAAAACACTTCACAACCACCTAGAAGCAGCTTTTCTTACCACCAGACATTTCTCCATCAATTAGGAATCAGATGCCGTCACTAAACACATTCCTTAAATTGTAGCCATTTGTTGAGTGTTTTTTTTTGGTGTCTAATCCGCATATATATCACCATTGCCCTTGACTTTCTTGACTGTATATCTCTTAAATGTCAGCATATACACGTGTGATTTATTTTATGAAGATTTTTCAATGCCGAGAACCTCGATCAGTGAGTAAAAAAGGCGTAAGGTTCACAATGGTGTAAAATTAAAATGAGATATACAGGGCTAGGACTCGAGTTACAGGAACAAGGGCCAAACCAACCACCCAAGAATGGAATCGTCGAGCGAGAACACTTAACAACCTCCTAGAAGTAGCTTTTCTTGCCACCAGACCTTTCTCCATCAATTAGGAATCTGATGCCGTCACTAAACACATTCCTTAAATTGTAGCCATTTGTTGAGTGTTTTTTTTGGTGTCTAATCCGCATAGATATCACCATTGCACTTGATTTTCTTGACTGTATATCTCTTAAATATCAACATATACACGTGTGATTTAGTTTACGAAGATTTTTCAATGCCGAGAACCTCGATCAGAGAGTAAAAAAGGCGTAAGGTTCACAATCGGGTAAAATTAAAATGGAATATACCGGCCTAGGATTCGAGTTACAGGAACAAGGGCCAAACCAACCACCCAAGAATGGATTTTTCGAGCGAAAACACTTGACAACCTCCTAGAAGCAGCTTTTCTTGCCACCAGACCTTTCTCCATCAATTAGGAATCTGATGTCATCGCTAAACACATTTCTTAAACTGTAGCCATTTGTTGAGTGTTTTTTTTTTGTGTCTAATCCGCATATATATCACCATTGCCCTTGATTTTCTTCATTGTATATCTCTTAAATGTCAACATATACACGTGTGATTTAGTTTACGAAGATTTTTCAATACCGAGAACCTTGATCAGAGAGTAAAAAAGGCATAAGGTTCACAATGGTGTAAAATTAAAATGGGATATACCGGGCTTGGATTCGAGTTACAGGAACAAGGGCCAAACCAACCACTCAAGAATGGAATCGTCGAGCGAAAACACTTAACAACCTCCTAGAAGTAGCTTTTCTTGCCACCAGACCTTTCTCCATCAATTAGGAATCTGATGCCGTCACTAAACACATTCCTTAAATTGTAGCCATTTGTTGAGTGTTTTTTTTGGTGTCTAATCCGCATAGATATCACCATTGCCCTTGATTTTCTTGACTGTATATCTCTTAAATGTCAACATATACACGTGTGATTTAGTTTACTAAGATTTTTCAATGCCGAGAACCTCGATCAGAGAGTAAAAAAGGCGTAAGGTTCACAATGGTGTAAAATTAAAATGGGATATACCGGGCTAGGATTCAAGTTACAGGAACAAGGGCCAAACCAACCACCCAAGAATGGAATCTTCGAGCGAAAACACTTGACAACCTCGTAGAAGCAGCTTTTCTTGCCACCAGACCTTTCTCCATCAATTAGGAATCTGATGCCGTCATTAAACACATTCCTTAAATTGTAGCCATTTCTTGAGTGTTTTTTTTGGTGTCTAATCCGCATAGATATCACCATTGCCCTTGATTTTCTTGACTGTATATCTCTTAAATGTCAACATATATACGTGTGATTTAGTTTACGAAGATTTTTCAATGCCGAGAACCTCAATCAGAGTGTAAAAAAGGCGTAAGGTTCACAATGGTGTAAAATTAAAATGGGATATACCGGGCTAGGATTCGAGTTACAGGAACAAGGGCCAAACAAACCACCCAAGAATGGAATCGTCGAGCTAAAACACTTGACAACCTCTTAGAAGCAGCTTTTCTTGCCACCAGACCTTTCTCCATCAAATAGGAATCTGATGCCGTCATTAAACACATTCCTTAAATTGTAGCCATTTGTTGAATGTTTTTTTTGGTGTCTAATCCGCATAGATATCACCATTGCCCTTGATTTTCTTGACTGTATACATCTTAAATGTCAACATATATACGTGTGATTTAGTTTACGAAGAGTTTTCAATGCCGAGAACCTCAATCAGAGTGTAAAAAAGGCGTAAGGTTCACAATGGTGTAAAATTAAAATGGGATATACCGGGCTAGGATTCGAGTTACAGGAACAAGGGCCAAACAAACCACCCAAGAATGGAATCATCGAGCTAAAATACTTGACAACCTCTTAGAAGCAGCTTTTCTTGCCACCAGACCTTTCTCCATCAAATAGGAATCTGATGTCGTCACTAAACACATTCCTTAAACTGTATCCATTTGTTGAGTGTTTTTTTTGGTGTCTAATCCGCATATATATCACCATTGTCCTTGATTTTCTTGATTGTATATCTCTTAAATGTCAGCATATACACGTGTGATTTAGTTTACGAAGAATTTTCAATGCCGATAACCTCGATCAAAGAGTAAAAATGGTGTAAAATTATAATGGAATATACCGGGCTAGGATTCGAGTTACAGGAACAAGGGCCAAACCAACCACCCAAGAATGGAATCTTCGAGCGAAAACACTTGACAACCTCGTAGAAGCAGCTTTTCTTGCCACCAGACCTTTCTCCATCAATTAGGAATCTGATGCCGTCATTAAACACATTCCTTAAATTGTAGCCATTTGTTGAGTGTTTTTTTGGTGTCTAATCCGCATAGATATCACCATTGCCCTTGATTTTCTTGACTGTATATCTCTTAAATATCAACATATATACGTGTGATTTAGTTTACGAAGATTTTTCAATGCCGAGAACCTCAATCAGAGTTTAAAAAAGGCGTAAGGTTCACAATGGTGTAAAATTAAAATGGGTTATACCGGGCTAGGATTCGAGTTACAGGAACAAGGGCCAAACAAACCACCCAAGAATGGAATCGTCGAGCTAAAACACTTGACAACCTCTTAGAAGCAGCTTTTCTTGCCACCAGACCTTTCTCCATCAAATAGGAATCTGATGCCGTCATTAAACACATTCCTTAAATTGTAGCCATTTGTTGAGTGTTTTTTTTTTGTGTCTAATCCGCATAGATATCACCATTGCCCTTGATTTTCTTGACTGTATACATCTTAAATGTCAACATATATACGTGTGATTTAGTTTACGAAGATTTTTCAATGCCGAGAACCTCAATCAGAGTGTAAAAAAGGCGTAAGGTTCACAATGGTGTAAAATTAAAATGGGATATACCGGGCTAGGATTCGAGTTACAGGAACAAGGGCCAAACAAACCACCCAAGAATGGAATCATCGAGCTAAAATACTTGACAACCTCTTAGAAGCAGCTTTTCTTGCCACCAGACCTTTCTCCATCAAATAGGAATCTGATGTCGTCACTAAACACATTCCTTAAACTGTATCCATTTGTTGAGTGTTTTTTTGGTGTCTAATCCGCATATATATCACCATTGTCCTTGATTTTCTTGATTGTATATCTCTTAAATGTCAGCATATACACGTGTGATTTAGTTTACGAAGAATTTTCAATGCCGATAACCTCGATCAAAGAGTAAAAAAGGTGTATGGTTTACAATGGTGTAAAATTATAATGGAATATACCGGGCTAGGATTCGAGTTACAGGAACAAGGGCCAAACCAACCACCCAAGAATGGAATCTTCCAGCGAAAACACTTTACAACCTCCTAGAAGCAGCTTTTCTTGCTACCAGACCTTTCTCCATCAATTAGGAATCTAATGTCGTCACTAAACACATTCCTTAAACTATAGCCGTTTGTTGAGTGTTTTTTTTGGTGTCTAATCCGCATATATATCACCATTGCCCTTGATTTTCTTGATTGTATATCTCTTAAATGTCAACATATACACGTGTGATTTAGTTTACGAAGATTTTTCAATACCGAGAACCTCGATCAGAGAGTAAAAAAGGCGTAACGTTCAATATGGTGAAAAATTAAAATGGGATATACCGGGCTAGGATTCGAGTTACAGGAACAAGGGTGTAACACCTGTGCCTCCACGGCCAACAAACAAATGCCAAACCAATGAAATATTGTATTTCATACTTGGGATTTGTAAAAATATGTGTATCGTTTACACATATCAACTCTTGTTTGATTTCAAACTCTAAATCGCTTTCTGGAAGGTTATACGCGCACTGATGCGTAAATATAACCAGTTTAATGCAACGAACACTTCGGAATAGTGACATTGGCTTAACATACCTTAAATAACCTTTACATAACTTAGAAATAAGTTTTGAAGGCTTTGGTATGGCAAAAACAAGTTAATTCGCTTACAGGGACTAAACTTGACAAACTGCGAAAGTATGCCAATTTGAACTGTAACAGACATTTCGGAACATGACCATAAGTTAAACACACCTTAAATATCCTTTATATAGCTTAGAAATAGGCTTTGAGGTGTTCGGTGTGCTAAAATAAACTTTTGAGTCATTCAGGGACTAAAAGTGTCAAAAAGTGCATAAGTTTGCATTTTCGCGCATAACTTACGTTCTGAATACATCCAGACATCCAAAAATTTATGTAAGCATGACTATATTATATTTTAGTGTTCGCCATAAGAAAAATCCATTCGTTGCGTCATTTGGATCGTTTTTCGCGCTTATGCGCATTCCGTCGTAATTAAGCGAACATCGCGATCGTACGACCGAACGAACCAACATCCGACATATTTTTGAGCATGTTTTGAGTTCCCTATACTTTAACTTCATTTTAGAGCCTTGAAATGAGGTTAACGGGGTTCAAACGCATCGAAAATCGCTTAAACGGGTTGTAGGGACTAAACCTGTCACTTTTGAAACAATTCTAGAACTGGGAGGCAGTAGCGTAGCGCGAGCCCTAAGGGCCTACCCGTCGCGTTACGCGACTGCATGATCAGACCAGATTCAATGTTTTTAATATCAGATTTCAGCTGATTAATCCTCCACCACACATTCTCACATGTCTAGTCAGCGGATAAGAACCATTTTTAGCTACCATGAGTTTCCGACAAGTGTACGGGTTGGATCATGGCACGTTTTCCATCAAACGATCTCAATGGTGGACCGAAAACTATATATACCCCATGCCCCCATTGCATAACTTACAAGAATTCTGATTTTAGAAACTCTAAGTTGAAACCATTGTTTCATACCTGAGATTCTTGGATCGGGATTAGCATTCGGGGACCCTGGGTAAGTATTCTTTCGTTCTTTTCCTTATTTTATTGCTTTTCGAGTCCGAAAGTCAAACTTTGTTTGACTTTCAGCGTTGACCAGTAATGGTCAATGCGAAGTTCGTTTGAACTTCGCAACGTGATTGTAATCACGATGGTTATAGTCCCTTGGGACTATGCCTACTGATTACCACGTTGTCTAGGGTCGTAGGGTAAGCGATCTAATAAATCGCTTATACCTTCGAACTCGACCCAGTTTGGTCGATCATTAGGATCCGACCAAATACATTAGGTGACCCTAGTATAGGGCATAACCTTCCGAGGTTATACCCTATGGTCACATCGTTTAAGTAGTTGTATGATAGGTAGTTTATATGCCTTAGGTAAATTACCAGAATACCCTTTTCATGTATAATTGGTAATTAAGCATATGTAACCTAAACTTTTGTCACATAACTGATTATGTAACATGTTTAGGCATATAACACTTGTCATAGGACTAGTTAGACGGTCCGAACGCGTTTCACGCGCACGACGCGTTAAAGTAACGTATGTTACCTTAATGGGTCGCGATGGGTTGAAAGCACTTAGGTTAGGTTTCATGTAGTATGTAGGCCTTGTTAAACCATATCATATGAGTTCCAATACTCATTTGGTTTACCAAGCCTCATCCTATCCAATCTCTCGATTTAAGTCCGGTTTATTTATATAGTATTGGATTTGCCGGCTGATTCCGTGCTCCCTCTAGCTTTGTTTGGTTGTTGTTCAAGACCTCCAAGCATTCTCAGGCGAGTACATTATTCCCCTCTTTTACTGTTTTCAACTGTTTTGGGGTGACTCATATGTGCTAAATGTTTTAACAATGATTTCAAGAACGATTACAATAACAATTACAATGTGGTTTCAAGAACGATTACAATAATTTCAATAACAATTACAATGTAGTTTCAAGAACAATAACAAGGGTTTCAAGAACGATTTCAATGGTTCAAAAACTAATTACAAATTTCAAAAAGTGAACAAACTTGTTGGTTATAGTTACATAACCAAATGACATTCATTAGCAATGATCAAGCCGACCAGTATTAGGTTATGGTACCATAGGATCTGACAAATCCCGTTATTCTCTATACCCATGGTTATGTGTGGATATTTTGGGTAGCGACTGAACCTGTAATTATTAACTTATCCTTTGGTAAGGGTTTGTTAAGAACGAGAGCGAGAGCGAGTTGGAACGAGGAACGCGTCAAGAAGGTTTGAATGTTATTAGAGAATCGACCATTAAGTAGTTTCACAATTAAAACAAGAACGATTTGAACGATTAAAACAAGATGGTTTAACGATTGGGTAAACATTTGGACATGATTTACAGTTGATCATGCATTTCCACGAAACATAGTATTGATTTAAACCAAGTTTTACTTCAATACTTTGTTCTGTGCGTTTCTCCTATGGTTTAGTTGATGCATTCCACTCGCCATACATATCATTTTGGTTACACATTACACGGTTTACATTTGACACAAACACTTTTGACATTGATTATACATGACATGATTTACATCTTAACATAAACATTTTGGTATATTATTCAATACATTTGACAATTTGCTTAAACATGGACATCTTACATTGGTGGTTTGTTTGGGTAAGTGATTTGAGTAACGGTGCGTGTGTAATATGATACAAGCATGGTGGATACGCCGCTGGTACTTCCTATATATAAGTGTTTGTATGGTATTACATATTGTAGCGTTATTTGAATCATTTCAGTTTGAGACATAGAACATTTTATACAAGTAACATACTTTTCACAAGACATTTATTTACAAACAACTTATCTTATACAAACTCATTTTTACATGGTTATTCATTTAATCATGCATTATTCTCTTATTATACGTATCACCTGAACTTATTATTTTTCAAATGATTTACAAAGACAAAGCAAATTACAAGGTTCATGACTAAACATTTTCTTAAACAGAAGTCATGAATCTTATTTTCACAAAACCTATGTACTCGCCAGCATTTCTTTGCTGACCTCGTTTTCACATATGTTTCAGGTATTGTTGAATGATATCGATTGATAAGATGCATGCTCACATAGGACTGGACAAGGCCTTAGTGACTCAATAACAATGATAGATTATGTTTAAATTGTGTATTTAGATTTCCAGACGATGTAATTATTCAATGTTTAATAAAATGAAACACTTTTGGTATCCATGGTTATGAAACATTAATTCTGTTGCAACACTCCCCGACGTTTCCGCCACGTTTTGTATGTTACACGTGGTCGGGGTGTGACAGAAAAGATGGTATCAGAGCCAATGGTTATAGGGAATTAGGTTATTAGTAATGCTTTGACCTAGTCTATAACTTTCTTAGGACCCTAACGCGAGTTTACTTGCGTTTAGTCATAAAACAATACCGTCACCTATCCTTAGGCGACGACCACAACAAGAACATAAATTTCAAAACCGCTTTGAAAACTAATCATCTGTTCTAGGATGATTAATTTCTAGGTTTTGAACCCTCTATTGTAAGGTTTTGAACCCTCTGTTATATGGTTTTGAACCCCTTTGAATTTTCAAAATCTCGTCAAGGTTTTGGGTTTTAAATAATGTGAACACGTGCAAACTGGAAGGGTGAATGCCTGTATTCTGGGTTTTCTGTCTAGGCAAGCACTTCGTATACATCTCATCAGACGCGAGACCAGTTGTGCTTACCTGGGAATTCTTGGGATGAGTGTTCACTTATAGGCGAGCATGTCTTCGCGATACATTATTTTTAACCTATTTACTTTGACTAATCACCAAGGTCGTTTGTTGTTTTGTAGTAACAAACAAATGACCACTATCCTTGCTTTCATCAGATTTGTTTCATCTCATTCTTTTCGCCTAAATTCTCTCACTCGTTTCCTTTCATGTTTCCTCTTTTAGACAATGCCTCCTCGACGCGAAAACCAGATAGAGACTGCCGAGCTGGCAGAAATCATTGCACAGCAGATGGCTGCTCAATTTCCAATTCTCTTTGCTCAATGGAACCAAGCCAACAACAACAGCAATATTCCATGCAAATACAAGGATTTTAACCAGGCTAAACCACTTAAGTTTAGTGGTTCTGAAGGGGCGACTGGGCTTCTTCAATGGTTCGAGAGCATTGAGAATACTTTCCGCCACGTGCAGTGTCCTGACAATCGCAAGGTTGAGTTTTCTTCGAGTGTGTTTCAGAAGAGGGCTCTCACATGGTGGAACGGGATTATGAGGGATCGTGGTGCAGAAGTTGCTCTAGCTCAGACGTGGGCTGAACTTAGGGCCCTTATGATGAGGGAATTCTGTCCTCGTCATGTGCAGCGAGCTTTGGAGAAGGAATTTGATGAGTTGAAGCAAGATAGTGGTGAGCACAGGGTGTATACTGATAGGTTTGAGGAGCTGAGTCTGCTTTGCCCGACAATGGTTACCCCACTTGACATAGCTATCGAAAGGTACATCGACGGCCTACCTGACTCGGTACAAGACATCCTTACTGGTAGTAACCCTGCCACACTCCGTCAGGCGATCGAGTTATCAGCGACATTGACTGAGTCGCAGATTCGGAAGAACAAGTTACACAGGAAGGGTGACAAGGGCAAGAAACAGTCAGCTGACAAGGAGGATAGCAAGAAAGGTCAAAACAAGAAGAGTAAGGAAGGTGAGACGTCAAAGAAATCAAAGAAGCGAAAGGGTGCCCAAAATTTTGCTGTTACAGCACAGACTGCTCAGAACCCGCGGAACCAACCAGCTCAGCCACCCGCAAAGAAAGCATATGCCGGTACCGCACCTTATTGTGCACGCTACAACGGTCATCACGCAGTACAACAAGCTTGCTGGCAATGCACGACGTGTGGTAAACTTGGGCATTTGGCCAAGGTTTGTCGTTTGGGACAAAATCAGGCTGCTCAGGTTCAAGCTCCGGTTCAAGGGAATGCTGCGAGATTTCCACTGGGTTCATGTTTCAACTGCGGAGAGATTGGTCACTTCCGCCACAACTGCCCAAGAATGGTGAATGCAAATGCTGGCGCAAACCCGAATGCGAACGTCAACGTCAATGTGAATCCAGCACGCGGTCGAGTGTTTAACATCAATGAGGCACTCAATGATGAACGAGTGAACAATTAGCAGTTTGTTTTTCCTCTGGTTGTTATCTTGTAACATTTAAAGACAATGCGGTTGTTATATAAATAAAATTTGTGGTTTTATTTTTAACTAATGCAATTGTATGAATGTTTGATTCAACCTTATGATGTTAACACAAAGACAAAACTACTCGTGTGGTTCTGTCATTTTTATGATCACTTGTGATCTCCCTAAGAACCTCAAACACTAGTTTCTCTTAAATCTAAAGTATCTTATCGTCTTGCACCGTTCGAGATGCAAGAATTATCAGGACAGCTTCAAGAGTTGTCTAATAAAGGATTCATCCGTCCGAACTTTTCACCTTGGAGAAACTCCTGTTCTCCTTGTGAAAAGAAAAATGGATCTTTCCGAATGTATATCGATTAACGTAAGCCTAGTAAGCTTACCATCAAGAATCGATATCCCCTACCTTAAATCGATGATCTCTCCGATCATCTGCAGAGCGCTTCATGCTTTTCCAAGATCGATTTGTGTTCTGGGTATCATCAACTTCGTATGCTCGAAGAAGATATTCCCAAAACGGCTTTCTGCACGAAGTATGGCCATTACGAGTTTACAGTCAGGCCTTTTGGATTGACAAATGCTCCAGCCATCTGCATGGACTTAATAAATAGAGTCTACAAGTCTTATTTGGATCAGATCGTCATTGTTATTATTGATGACATCTTGATCTATTCATGTCCTGAGCCAATCACGATCAACACCTTCGTTGACATCGGAGCCCTGATTGAATTCCTTGTACACTTTAAAATGTACAAAACAACTCAATTAGGACAAACCGAATTCCTTTTAAGATCTTCCTATCTTCATAGTTAGATTCTTGAAAATATTTAAAGTGCCAAAGGAAATCCACGGATTGGGTTCCTGGTATGCTTTAAATACCCGTGTCCAAAGATAACAAATTAAAGGTCAAATCGAACGATTATGCGATTGAACGAGTATGCAATTATGCGATTATGTGTTTATGTGTTATGTATTCTCCTCTATGTTTTTGTGTTTTTATACTCTGGATAATTCGTTATCCAAATCCTCGCAGGATCTTTCATATCTTCATATGAGGGATTCATAGCAGGATAGTCAAAAGGTACTACCTTAAATCCTTATGGGCTCCTACGTAGTAGTTAAGACCCTTGGGTTATATAGTACCATTCCATGATTCGATAAGAGATCCTTTTAGTGGTCTAGTCTAAAAGATTGATTCACAATTTGGTTAAAGAACGACATCTAGTGATGTAGCTGAACAGACTCCTTGATAGTCTATTTAGATCATTTATTGATTTAATTAAAAGGACTCTACGGAGGTCTAGTCACACTCATCATAGGAAAGTTCATTTGGTTTTACCCTACACATTATAAAATAGACTGTGTGAACTGTGCAAGGAATTGTCTGATTATGGACGCGTACATAATTATGAAATTTAGTGCACAGAAACCCAGTAAGATTTATTATGTGTAAGAACCGATAGTGACAACAATAACGAAATGAGAACTATGTAATGGAGGTACGGTGGACGCACCAATGACGCTTCATATACTTGTATATAAGTATCCCTCTTACATTGCAATCATGATGTTATTAAAGTTACTAAAAGTTCAGAACCCTAACCAATGTTGTTCGATCTTTTCAACTTCCTGTTTTCAAGCTCTCACAAGTTACCTCTAAATAAATTTCGGGACGAAATTTCCTAAAGTAGGGGAGACTGTAACACCTGTGCCTCCACGGCCAACAAACAAATGCCAAACCAATGAAATATTGTATTTCATACTTGGGATTTGTAAAAATATGTGTATCGTTTACACATATCAACTCTTGTTTGATTTCAAACTCTAAATCGCTTTCTGGAAGGTTATACGCGCACTGATGCGTAAATATAACCAGTTTAATGCAACGAACACTTCGGAATAGTGACATTGGCTTAACATACCTTAAATAACCTTTACATAACTTAGAAATAAGTTTTGAAGGCTTTGGTATGGCAAAAACAAGTTAAATCGCTTACAGGGACTAAACTTGACAAACTGCGAAAGTATGCCAATTTGAACTGTAACAGACATTCCGGAACATGACCATAAGTTAAACACACCTTAAATATCCTTTATATAGCTTAGAAATAGTCTTTGAGGTGTTCGGTGTGCTAAAATAAACTTTTGAGTCATTCAGGGACTAAAAGTGTCAAAAAGTGCATAAGTTTGCATTTTCGCGCATAACTTACGTTCTGAATACATCCGGACATCCAAAAATTTATGTAAGCATGACTATATTATATTTTAGTGTTCGCCATAAGAAAAATCCATTCGTTGCGTCATTTGGATCGTTTTTCACGCTTATGCGCATTCCGTCGTAATTAAGCGAACATCGCGATCGTACGACCGAACGAACCAACATCCGACATATTTTTGAGCATGTTTTGAGTTCCCTATACTTTAACTTCATTTTAGAGCCTTGAAATGAGGTTAACGGGGTTCAAACGCATCGAAAATCGCTTAAACGGGTTGCAGGGACTAAACCTGTCACTTTTGAAACAATTCTGGAACTGGGAGGCAGTAGCGTAGCGCGAGCCCTAAGGGCCTACCCGTCGCGCTACGCGACTGCATGATCAGACCAGATTCAATGTTTTTAATATCAGATTTCAGCTGATTAATCCTCCACCACACATTCTCACATGTCTAGTCAGCGGATAAGAACCATTTTTAGCTACCATGAGTTTCCGACAAGTGTACGGGTTGGATCATGGCACGTTTTCCATCAAACGATCTCAACGGTGGACCAAAAACTATATATACCCCATGCCCCCATTGCATAACTTACAAGAATTCTGATTTTAGAAACTCTAAGTTGAAACAATTGTTTCATACCTGAGATTCTTGGATCGGGATTAGCATTCGGGGACCCTGGGTAAGTATTCTTTCGTTCTTTTCCTTATTTTATTGCTTTTCGAGTCCGAAAGTCAAACTTTGTTTGACTTTCAGCGTTGACCAGTAATGGTCAATGCGAAGTTCGTTTGAACTTCGCAACGTGATTGTAATCACGATGGTTATAGTCCCTTGGGACTATGCCTACTGATTACCACGTTGTCTAGGGTCGTAGGGTAAGCGATCTAATAAATCGCTTATACCTTCGAACTCGACCCAGTTTGGTCGATCATTAGGATCCGACCAAATACATTAGGTGACCCTAGTATAGGGCATAACCTTCCGAGGTTATACCCTATGGTCACATTGTTTAAGTAGTTGTATGATAGGTAGTTTATATGCCTTAGGTAAATTACCAGAATACCCTTTTCATGTATAATTGGTAATTAAGCATATCTAACCTAAACTTTTGTCACATAACTGATTATGTAACATGTTTAGGCATATAACACTTGTCATAGGACTAGTTAGACGGTCCGAACGCGTTTCACGCGCACGACGCGTTAAAGTAACGTATGTTACCTTAATGGGTCGCGATGGGTCGAAAGCACTTAGGTTAGGTTTCATGTAGTATGTAGGCCTTGTTAAACCATATCATATGAGTTCCAATACTCATTTGGTTTACCAAGCCTCATCCTATCCAATCTCTCGATTTAAGTCCGGTTTATTTATATAGTATTGGATTTGCCGACTGATTCCGTGCTCCCTCTAGCTTTGTTTGGTTGTTGTTCAAGACCTCCAAGCATTCTCAGGCGAGTACATTATTCCCCTCTTTTACTGTTTTCAACTGTTTTGGGGTGACTCATATGTGCTAAATGTTTTAACAATGATTTCAAGAACGATTACAATAACAATTACAATGTGGTTTCAAGAACGATTACAATAATTTCAATAACAATTACAATGTAGTTTCAAGAACAATAACAAGGGTTTCAAGAACGATTTCAATGGTTCAAAAACTAATTACAAATTTCAAAAAGTGAACAAACTTGTTGGTTATAGTTACATAACCAAATGACATTCATTAGCAATGATCAAGCCGACCAGTATTAGGTTATGGTACCATAGGATCTGACAAATCCCGTTATTCTCTATACCCATGGTTATGTGTGGATATTTTGGGTAGCGACTGAACCTGTAATTATTAACTTATCCTTTGGTAAGGGTTTGTTAAGAACGAGAGCGAGAGCGAGTTGGAACGAGGAACGCGTCAAGAAGGTTTGAATGTTATTAGAGAATCGACCATTAAGTAGTTTCACAATTAAAACAAGAACGATTTGAACGATTAAAACAAGATGGTTTAACGATTGGGTAAACATTTGGACATGATTTACAGTTGATCATGCATTTCCACGAAACATAGTATTGATTTAAACCAAGTTTTACTTCAATACTTTGTTCTGTGCGTTTCTCCTATGGTTTAGTTGATGCATTCCACTCGCCATACATATCATTTTGGTTACACATTACACGGTTTACATTTGACACAAACACTTTTGACATTGATTATACATGACATGATTTACATCTTAACATAAACATTTTGGTATATTATTCAATACATTTGACAATTTGCTTAAACATGGACATCTTACATTGGTGGTTTGTTTGGGTAAGTGATTTGAGTAACGGTGCGTGTGTAATATGATACAAGCATGGTGGATACGCCGCTGGTACTTCCTATATATAAGTGTTTGTATGGTATTACATATTGTAGCGTTATTTGAATCATTTCAGTTTGAGACATAGAACATTTTATACAAGTAACATACTTTTCACAAGACATTTATTTACAAACAACTTATCTTATACAAACTCATTTTTACATGGTTATTCATTTAATCATGCATTATTCTCATATTATACGTATCACCTGAACTTATTATTTTTCAAATGATTTACAAAGACAAAGCAAATTACAAGGTTCATGACTAAACATTTTCTTAAACAGAAGTCATGAATCTTATTTTCACAAAACCTATGTACTCGCCAGCATTTCTTTACTGACCTCGTTTTCACATATGTTTCAGGTATTGTTGAATGATATCGATTGATAAGATGCATGCTCACATAGGACTGGACAAGGCCTTAGTGACTCAATAACAATGATAGATTATGTTTAAATTGTGTATTTAGATTTCCAGACGATGTAATTATTCAATGTTTAATAAAACGAAACACTTTTGGTATCCATGGTTATGAAACATTAATTCTGTTGCAACACTCCCCGACGTTTCCGCCACGTTTTGTATGTTACACGTGGTCGGGGTGTGAAAAAGGGCCAAACCAACCACCCAAGAATGGAATCGTCGAGCGAAAACACTTGACAACCTCCTAGAAGCAGCTTTTCTTGCACCAGACCTTTCTCCATCAATTAGTTATCTGATGCCGTCACTAAACACATTCCTTAAATTGTAGCCATTTGTTGAGTGTTTTTTTTTGTGACTAATCCGCATATATATCACAATTGACCTTGACTTTCTTGACTGTATATCTCTTAAATGTCAGCATATACACGTGTGATTTAGTTTATGAAGATTTTTCAATGCCGAGAACCTCGATCAGTGAGTAAAAAAGGCGTAAGGTTCACAATGGTGTAAAATTAAAATGAGATATACAGGGCTAGGATTCGAGTTACATGAACAAGGGCCAAACCAACCACCCAAGAATGGAATCGTCGAGCGAAAACACTTAACAACCTCCTAGAAGTAGCTTTTCTTGCCACCAGACCTTTCTCCATCAATTAGGAATCTGATGCCGTCACTAAACACATTCCTTAAATTGTAGCCATTTGTTGAGTGTTTTTTTGGTGTCTAATCCGCATAGATATCACGATTGCACTTGATTTTCTTGACTGTATATCTCTTAAATGTCAACATCTACACGTGTGATTTAGTTTACGAAGATTTTTCAATGCCGAGAACCTCGATCAGAGAGTAAAAAAGGCGTAAGGTTCACAATGGTGTTAAATTAAAATGGAATATACCGGGCTAGGATTCGAGTTACAGGAACAAGGGCCAAACCATCCACCCAAGAATGGATTCTTCGAGCGAAAACACTTGACAACCTCCTAGAAGCAGCTTTTCTTGCCACCAGACCTTTCTCCATCAATTAGGAATCTGATGTCATCACTAAACACATTTCTTAAACTGTAGCCACTTGTTGAGTGTTTTTTTTTTGTGTCTAATCCGCATATATATCACCATTGCCCTTGATTTTCTTAATTGTATATCTCTTAAATGTCAACATATACACGTTTGATTTAGTTTACGAAGATTTTTCAATACCGAGAACCTTGATCAGAGAGTAAAAAAGGAGTAAGGTTCACAATGGTGTAAAATTATAATGGGATATACCGGGCTTGGACTCGAGTTACCGGAACAAGGGCCAAACCAACCACCCAAGAATGGAATCGTCGAGCGAAAACACTTGACAACCTCCTAGAACCAGCTTTTCTTGCCACCAGACATTTCTCCATCAATTAGGAATCTAATGCCCTCACTAAACACATTCCGTAAATTGTAGCCATTTGTTGAGTGCTTTTTTTTGTGTCTAATCCGCATATATATCACAATTGCCCTTGATTTTCTTTACTGTATATCTCTTAAATGTCAACATATACACGTGTGATTTAGTTTACGAAGATTTTTCAATGCCGAGAACCTTGATTAGTGAGTAAAAAAGGCGTAAGGTTCATAATGGTGTAAAATTAAAATGGGATATACAGGTCTAGGATTCGAGTTACAGGAACAAGGGCCAAACCAACCACCCAAGAATGGAATCGTGGAGCGAAAACACTTTACAACCTCCTAGAAGCAGCTTTTCTTGCCACCAGACCTTTCTCCATCAATTAGGAATGTAATGTCGTCACTAAACACATTCCTTAAATTGTAGCCATTTGTTGAGAGTTTTTTTTGTGTCTAATCCACATATATATCACCATTGCCCTTGATTTTCTTGATTGTATATCTCTTAAATGTCAGCATATACACGTGTGATTTAGTTTACGAAGATTTTTCAATGCCGAGAACCTCGATCAGTGAGTAAAAAAGGCGTAAGGTTCACAATGGTGTAAAATTAAAATGAGATATACAGGGCTAGGATTCAAGTTACAGGAACAAGGGCCACACCAACCACCCAAGAATGGAATCTTCGAGCGAAAACACTTGACAACCTCATAGAAGCAGCTTTTCTTGCCACCAGACCTTTCTCCATCAATTAGGAATCTGATGCCGTCATTAAACACATTCCTTAAATTGTAGCCATTTGTTGAGTGTTTTTTTTGGTGTCTAATCCGCATAGATATCACCATTGCCCTTGATCTTCTTGACTGTATATCTCTTAAATGTCAACATATACACGTGTGATTTAGTTTACGAAGATTTTTCAATGCCGAGAACCTCAATCAGAGAGTAAAAAAGGCGTAAGGTTCACAATGGTGTAAAATTAACATGGGATATACCGGGCTAGGGTTCGAGTTACAGGAACAAGGGCCAAACAAACCACCCAAGAATGGAATCGTCGAGCTAAAACACTTGACAACCTCCTAGAAGCAGCTTTTCTTGCCACCAGACCTTTCTCCATCAAATAGGAATCTGATGTCGTCACTAAACACATTCCTTAAACTGTATCCATTTGTTTAGTGTTTTTTTTTGGTGTCTAATCCGCATATATATCACCATTGCCCTTGATTTTCTTGATTGTATATCTCTTAAATGTCAGCATATACACGTGTGATTTAGTTTACGAAGATTTTTCAATGCCGAGAACCTCGATCAGAGAGTAAAAAAGGCGTAAGGTTCACAATGGTGTAAAATTATAATGGAATATACCGGGCTAGGATTCGAGTTACAGGAACAAGGGCCAAACCAACCACCCAAGAATGGAATCTTTCAGCGAAAACACTTGACAACCTCCTAGAAGCAGCTTTTCTTGCCACCAGAACTTTCTCCATAAATTAGGAATCTGATGTCGTCACTAAACACATTCCTTAAACTGTAGCTATTTGTTGAGTGTTTTTTTTTTGTGTCTAATCCGCATGTATATCAGAATTGCCCTTGACTTTCTTGATTGTATATCTATTAAATGTCAACATATACACGTGTGATTTAGTTTACGAAGATTTTTCAATACCGAGAACCTCGATCAGAGAGTAAAAAAGGCGTAACGTTCACAATGGTGTAAAATTAAAATGGGATATACCGGGCTAGGAATCGAGTTACAGGAACAAGGGCCAAAACAACCACCCAAGAATGGAATCGTCAAGCGAAAACACTTGACAACCTCCTAGAACCAGCTTTTCTTGCACCAGACCTTTCTCCATCAATTAGTTATCTGATGCCGTCACTAAACACATTCCTTAAATTGTAGCCATTTGTTGAGTGTTTTTTTTTTGTGACTAATCCGCATATATATCAGAATTGCCCTTGACTTTCTTGACTGTATATCTCTTCAATGTAAGTATATACACGTGTGATTTAGTTTACGAAGCCTTTTCAATGCCGAGAACCTCGATCAGTGAGTAAAAAAGGCGTAAGGTTCACAATGGTGTAAAATTAAAATGAGATATACAGGGCTAGGATTCGAGTTACAGGAACAAGGGCCAAACCAACCAACCAAGAATGGAATCGTCGAGTGAAAACACTTAACAACCTCCTAGAAGTAGCTTTTCTTGCCAACAGACCTTTCTCCATCAATTAGGAATCTGATGCCGTCACTGAACACATTCCTTAAATTGTAGCCATTTGTTGAGTGTTTTTTTTGTGTCTAATCCTCATAGATATCACCATTGCCCTTGATTTTCTTGATTGTATATCTCTTAAATGTCAACATATACACGTGTGATTTAGTTTACGAAGATTTTTCAATGCCGAGAACCTCGATCAGAAAGTAAAAAAGGCGTAAGGTTCACAATGGTGTAAAATTAAAATGGAATATACCGGGCTAGGATTCGAGTTACATGAACAAGGGCCAAACCAACCACCCAATAATGGAATCTTCGAGCGAAAACACTTGACAACCTCCTAGAAGCAGCTTTTCTTGCCACCAGACCTTTCTCCATCAATTAGGAATCTGATGTCGTCACTAAACACATTCCTTAAACTGTAGCCATTTGTTGAGTGTTTTTTTTTGGTGTCTAATCCGCATATATATCACCATTGCCCTTGATTTTCTTGATTGTATATCTCTTAAATGTCAACATATACACGTGTGATTTAGTTTACGAAGATTTTTCAACACCGAGAACCTTGATTAGAGAGTAAAAAAGGCGTAAGGTTCACAATGGTGTAAAATTAAAATGGGATATACCGGGCTAGGATTCGAGTTACAGGAACAAGGGCCAAACCAACCACCCAAGAATGGAATCGTCGAGCGAAAACACTTGACAACCTCCTAGAACCAGCTTTTCTTGCCACCAGACATTTCTCCATCAATTAGGAATCTGATGCCCTCACTAAACACATTCCGTAAATTGTAGCCATTTGTTGAGTGTTTTTTTTGTGTCTAATCCGCATATATATCACAATTTCCCTTGATTTTCTTGACTGTATATCTCTTAAATGTCAACATATACACGTGTGATTTAGTTTACGAAGATTTTTCAATGCCGGAACCTCGATTAGTGAGTAAAAAAGGCGTAACGTTCACAATGGTGTAAAATTAAAATGGGATATACAGGGCTAGGATTCGAGTTACAGGAACAAGGGCCAAACCAACCACCCAAGAATGGAATCGTGGAGCGAAAACACTTGACAACCTTCTGGAAGCAGCTTTTCTTGCCAACAGACCTTTCTCCATCAATTAGGAATTTGATGTCGTCACTAAACACATTCCTTAAACTGTAGCCATTTGTTGAGTGTTTTTTTTGTGTCTAATCCGCATATATATCACCCATTGTCCTTGATTTTCTTGATTGTATATCTCTTAAATGTCAGCATATACACGTGTGATTTAGTTTACGAAGATTTTTCAATGCCGAGAACCTCGATCAGAGAGTAAAAGAGGCGTAAGGTTCACAATGGTGTAAAATTATAATGGAATATACCGGGCTAGGATTCGAGTTACAGGAACAAGGGCCAAACCGACCACCCAAGAAGGGAATGTTCGAGAGAAAACACTTGACAACCTCCTAGAAGCAGCTTTTCTTGCCACCGGACCTTCCTCCATACATTAGGAATCTGATGTCGTTACTAAACACTTTCCTTAAACTGTAGCCATTTGTTGAGTGTTTTTTGTGTGTCTAATCCGCATACATATCACCATTGCCCATGATTTTCTTGATTGTATATCTCTTAAATGTCAACATATACACGTGTAGTTTAGTTTACGAAGATTTTTCAATACTGAGAACCTCGATCAGAGAGTAAAAAAGGCGTAAGGTTCACAATGGTGTAAAATTAAAATTGGATATAACGGGCTAGGATTCGAGTTACAGGAACAAGGGCAAACCAACCACCGAAGAATGGAATCGTCGAGCGAAAACACTTGACAACCTCCAAGAAGCAGCTTTTCTTGCCAGCAGACCTTTCTCCATCAATTAGGAATCTGATGCCGTCACTAAACACATTCCTTAAATTGTAGCCATTTGTTGAGTGATTTTTTTGGTGTCGAATCCGCATATATATCACAATTTCCATTGACTTTCTTGACTGTATATCTCTTCAATGTCAGTATATACACATGTGATTTAGTTTACGAAGATTTTTTAATGCCGAGAACCTCGATCAAAGAGTAAAAAAGCGTAAGGTTCACAATGGTGTAAAATTAAAATAGGATATACCGGGCTAGGATTCGAGTTACAGGAACAAGGGCCAAAACCAACCACCCAAGAATGGAATCGTTAAGCTAGAACACTTGACAACCTCCTAGAAGCAGCTTTTCTTGCCAACAGACCTTTCTCCATCAATTAGGAATCTGATGCCGTCACTAAACACATTCCTTAAAATGTAGCCATTTGTTGAGTGTTTTTTTTGTGTCTAATCCGCATAGATATCACCATTGCCCTTGATTTTCTTGATTGTATATCTCTTAAATGTCAACATATACACGTGTGATTTAGTTTACGAAGATTTTTCAATGCCGAGAACCTCGATCAGAAAGTAAAAAAGGCGTAAGGTTCACAATGGTGTAAAATTAAAATGGAATATACCGGGCTAGGATTCGAGTTACAGGAACAAGGGCCAAACCAACCACCCAATAATGGAATCTTCGAGCGAAAACACTTGACAACCTCCTAGAAGCAGCTTTTCTTGCCACCAGACCTTTCTCCATCAATTAGGAATCTGATGTCGTCACTAAACACATTCCTTAAACTGTAGCCATTTGTTGAGTGTTTTTTTTTTGGTGTCTAATCCGCATATATATCACCATTGCCCTTGATTTTCTTGATTGTATATCTCTTAAATGTCAACATATACACGTGTGATTTAGTTTACGAAGATTTTTCAACACCGAGAACCTTGATTAGAGAGTAAAAAAGGCGTAAGGTTCACAATGGTGTAAAATTAAAATGGGATATACCGGGCTAGGATTCGAGTTACAGGAACAAGGGCCAAACCAACCACCCAAGAATGGAATCGTCGAGCGAAAACACTTGACAACCTCCTAGAACCAGCTTTTCTTGCCACCAGACATTTCTCCATCAATTAGGAATCTGATGCCCTCACTAAACACATTCCGTAAATTGTAGCCATTTGTTGAGTGTTTTTTTTGTGTCTAATCCGCATATATATCACAATTTCCCTTGATTTTCTTGACTGTATATCTCTTAAATGTCAACATATACACGTGTGATTTAGTTTACGAAGATTTTTCAATGCCGGAACCTCGATTAGTGAGTAAAAAAGGCGTAACGTTCACAATGGTGTAAAATTAAAATGGGATATACAGGGCTAGGATTCGAGTTACAGGAACAAGGGCCAAACCAACCACCCAAGAATGGAATCGTGGAGAGAAAACACTTGACAACCTTCTGGAAGCAGCTTTTCTTGCCAACAGACCTTTCTCCATCAATTAGGAATTTGATTCGTCACTAAACACATTCCTTAAACTGTAGCCATTTGTTGAGTGTTTTTTTTGTGTCTAATCCGCATATATATCACCCATTGTCCTTGATTTTCTTGATTGTATATCTCTTAAATGTCAGCATATACACGTGTGATTTAGTTTACGAAGATTTTTCAATGCCGAAAACCTCGATCAGAGAGTAAAAGAGGCGTAAGGTTCACAATGGTGTAAAATTATAATGGAATATACCGGGCTAGGATTCGAGTTACAGGAACAAGGGCCAAACCGACCACCCAAGAAGGGAATGTTCGAGAGAAAACACTTGACAACCTCCTAGAAGCAGCTTTTCTTGCCACCGGACCTTTCTCCATACATTAGGAATCTGATGTCGTTACTAAACACATTCCTTAAACTGTAGCCATTTGTTGAGTGTTTTTTTTGTGTCTAATCCGCATACATATCACCATTGCCCTTGATTTTCTTGATTGTATATCTCTTAAATGTCAACATATACACGTGTTGTTTAGTTTACGAAGATTTTTCAATACCGAGAACCTCGATCAGAGAGTAAAAAAGGCGTAAGGTTCACAATGGTGTAAAATTAAAATTGGATATACCGGGCTAGGATTCGAGTTACAGGAACAAGGGCAAACCAACCACCGAAGAATGGAATCGTCGAGCGAAAACACTTGACAACCTCCAAGAAGCAGCTTTTCTTGCCAGCAGACCTATCTCCATCAATTAGGAATCTGATGCCGTCACTAAACACATTCCTTAAATTGTAGCCATTTGTTGAGTGATTTTTTTGGTGTCGAATCCGCATATATATCACAATTTCCATTGACTTTCTTGACTGTATATCTCTTCAATGTCAGTATATACACGTGTGATTTAGTTTACGAAGATTTTTTAATGCCGAGAACCTCGATCAAAGAGTAAAAAAGCGTAAGGTTCACAATGGTGTAAAATTAAAATAGGATATACCGGGCTAGGATTCGAGTTACAGGAACAAGGGCCAAAACCAACCACCCAAGAATGGAATCGTTAAGCTAGAACACTTGACAACCTCCTAGAAGCAGCTTTTTTTGCCACCAGACCTTTCTCCATCCATTAGGAATCTGATGTCGTCACTTAACACATTCCTTAAATTGTAGCCATTTGTTGAGTGTTTTTTTTTGGTGTCTAATCCGCATATGTATCACCATTGCCCTTGATTTTCTTGACTGTATATCTCTTAAATGTCAACATATACACGTGTGATTTAGTTTACGAAGATTTTTCAATGCCGAGAACCTCGATCAGAGAGTAAAAAAGGCGTAAGGTTCACAATGGTGTAAAATTATAATGGAATATACCGGGCTAGGATTATAGTTACAGGAACAAGGGCCAAACCAACCACCTAAGAATGGAATCTTCCAGCGAAAACACTTGACAACCTCCTAGAAGCAGGTTTTCTTGCCACCAGACCTTTCTCCATCAATTAGGAATCTGATGTCGTCACTAAACACATTCCTTAAACTGTAGCCATTTGTTGAGTGTTTTTTTTTGTGTCTAATCCGCATATATATCACCATTGCCCTTGATTTTCTTGATTGTATATCTCTTAAATGTCAACATATACACGTGTGATTTAGTTTATGAAGATTTTTCAATACCGAGAACCTCGATCAGAGAGTAAAAAAGGCGTAAGGTTCACAATGGTGTAAAATTATAATGGAATATACCGGGCTAGGATTCTAGTTACAGGAACAAGGGCCAAACCAACCACCTAAGAATGGAATCTTCCAGCGAAAACACTTGACAACCTCCTAGAAGCAGCTTTTCTTGCACCAGACCGTTCTCCATCAATTAGGAATCTGATGCCGTCACTAAACACATTCCTTAAATTGTAGCCATTTGTTGGGTGTTTTTTTTGTGACTAATCCGCATATATATCACAACTGCCCTTGACTTTCTTGACTGTATATCCCTTAATTGTCCGCATATACACGTGTGATTTAGTTTATGAAGATTTTTCAATGCCGAGAACCTCGATCTGTGAGTAAAAAAGGCGTAAGGTTCACAATGGTGTAAAATTAAAATGGGGTATATAGGGCTAGGATTCGAGTTACAGGAACAAGGGCCAAACCACCACCCAAGAATGGAATCGTCGAGCGAAAACACTTAACAACCTCATAGAAGCAGCTTTTCTTGCCACCAGACCTTTCTCCATCAATTATGAATCTGAGGCCGTCACTAAACACATTCCTTAAATTGTAGCCATTTGTTGAGTGTTTTTTTTGGTGTCTAATCCGCATAGATATCACCATTGCCCTTGATTTTCTTGACTGTATATCTCTTAAATGTCAACATATACACGTGTGATTTAGTTTACGAAGATTTTTCAATGCCGAGAACCTAGATCAGAGAGTAAAAAAGGCGTAAGGTTCACAATGGTGTAAAATTAAAATGGGATATACCGGGCTAGGATTCGAGTCACAGGAACAAGGGCCAAAACCAACCACCCAAGAATGGAATCGTCGAGCTAGAACACTTGACAACCTCCTTGAAGCAGCTTTGTTTGCCACCAGACCTTTCTCCATCCATTAGGAATATGATGTCGTCACTAAACACATTCCTTAAACTGTAGCCATTTGTTGAGTGTTTTTTTTGGTGTTTAATCCGCATATATATCACCATTGCCCTTGATTTTCTTGATTGTATATCTCTTAAATGTCAGCATATACATATGTGATTTAGTTTACGAAGATTTTTCAATGCCGAGAACCTCGATCAGAGAGTAAAAAAGGCGTAAGGTTCACAATGGTGTAAAATTATAATGGAATATACCAGGCTAGGATTCGAGTTACAGGAACAAGGGCCAAACCAACCACCTAAGAATGGAATCTTCGAGCGAAAACACTTGACAACCTCCTTGAAGCAGCCTTTCTTTCCACCAGACCTTTCTCCATCAATTAGGAATCTGATGTCGTCACTAAACACATTCTTAAACTGTAGCTATTTGTTGAGTGCTTTTTTTTGGTGTCTAATCCTCATATATATCACCATTGCCCTTGATTTTCTTGATTGTACAGTAGAAACTCTATAAAATAATACACTTGGGACCACCAAAATTTATTAATTAAAAGAGTTATTAATTAATCGATAATTTAATAATTATTAATTTATATATTAATTAATATTTTATTAATTTATAGTAGAATATTTAGTTTACAAACACCTTTCAAGCTTACACTTAATTATTGTATACAATGCATGTATATCAAATGAATGGCCCAATTTGAAAGAAACCTTCAATATCCCACCTTATTATGCTTCTTGTGTTCAATGTATCACTTTATGGACATTAAAAATATTTTCTATATAAATCATTCATGTAATAAGCTATATATAAGGAATTATTAATTTATATTTTATATGGGGTCTAAAGAAATTATCAAAAATGTATTATCTTATAATTTTAGCGAATTATTAATTTAGCACCCTATCCCCGAGTCGGGACCGGCAAAAAATATTATCTTAGAGAGTTTATTAAATAATCGAGTATTAATTTATCGAGTTTCTACAGTATATCTCTTAAATGTCAACATATACACGTGTGATTTAGTTTACGAAGATTTTTCAATACCGAGAACCTCGATCAGAGAGTAAAAAAGGCGTAAGTTTCACAATGGTGTAAAATTAAAATGGGACCGGGCTAGGATTCGAGTTACAGGAACAAGGGCCAAACCAACTACCCAAGAATGGAATCGTCGAGTGAAAACACTTGACAACCTCCTATAAGCAGCTTTTCTTTCCACCAGACCTTTCTCCATCAATTAGGAATTTGATGCCGTCACTAAACACATTCCTTAAATTGTAGCCATTTGTTGAGTGTTTTTTTTTGTGTCAAATCCGTATATATATCACAATTGCCCTTGATTTTCTTGACTGTATATCTCTTAAATGTCAACATATACACGTGTGATTTAGTTTACGAAGATTTTTCAATGCCGAGAACCTCGATCAGAGAGTAAAAAAGGCGTAAGGTTCACAATGGTGTAAAATTAAAATGGGGTATACAGGGCTAGGATTCGAGTTACAGGAACAAGGGCCAAACCAACCACCCAATAATGGAATCGTGGAGCGAAAACACTTGACAACCTTCTAGAAGCAGCTTTTCTTGCCACCAGACCTTTCTCCATCAATTAGGAATCTGATGTCGTCAGTAAACACATTCCTTAAACTGTAGCCATTTGTTGAGTGTTTTTTTTTGTGTCTAATCCGCATATATATCACCATTGCCCTTGATTTTCTTGATTGTATATCTCTTAAATGTCAACATATACACGTGTGATTTAGTTTACGAAGATTTTTCAATACCGAGAACCTCGATCAGAGAGTAAAAAAGGCGTAAGGTTCACAATGGTGTAAAATTAAAATGGGATATCCCGGGTTAGGATTCGAGTTACAGTAACAATGGCCAAACCAACCACCAAAGAATGGAATCGTCGAGCGAAAACACTTGACAACCTCCTAGAAGCAACTTTTCTTCAGCAGACCTTTCTCCATCAATTAGTTATCTGATGCCGTCACTAAACACATTCCTTAAATTGTAGCCATTTGTTGAGTGTTTTTTTTTGTGACTAATCCGCATATATATCACAATTGCCCTTGACTTCCTTGACTGTATATCTCTTAAATGTCAGCATATACACGTGTAATTTAGTTTACGAAGATTTTTCAATACCGAGAACCTCGATCAGAGAGTAAAAAAGGCATAAGTTTCACAATGGTGTAAAATTAAAATGGGACCGGGCTAGGATTCGAGTTACAGGAACAAGGGCCAAACCAACCACCCAAGAATGGAATCGTCGAGTGAAAACACTTGATAACCTCCTAGAAGCAGCTTTTCTTGCCACCGAACCTTTCTCCATCAATTAGGAATCTGATGCCGTCACTAAACACATTCCTTAAATTGTAGCCATTTGTTGAGTGTTTTTTTTTGTGTCAAATCCGTATATATATCACAATTGCCCTTGATTTTCTTGACTGTATATCTCTTAAATGTCAACATATACACGTGTGATTTAGTTTACGAAGATTTTTCAATGCCGAGAACCTCGATCAGAGAGTAAAAAAGGTGTAAGGTTCACAATGGTGTAAAATTAAAATGGGGTATACAGGGCTAGGATTCGAGTTACAGGAACAAGGGCCAAACCAACCACCCAATAATGGAATCGTGGAGCGAAAACACTTGACAACCTTCTAGAAGCAGCTTTTCTTGCCACCAGACCTTTCTCCATCAATTAGGAATCTGAGGTCGTCACTAAACACATTCCTTAAACTGTAACCATTTGTTGAGTGTTTTTTTTGGTGTCTAATCCGCATATATATCACCATTGCCCTTGATTTTCTTGATTGTATATCTCTTAAATGTCAGTATTTACACGTGTGATTTAGTTTACGAAGATTTTTCAATGCCGAGAACCTCGATCAGAGAGTAAAAAAGGCGTAAGGTTCACAATGGTGTAAAATTATAATGGAATATTCCGGGCTAGGATTCGAGTTACAGGAACAAGGGCCAAACCAACCACCCAAGAATGGAATCTTCCGGCGAAAACACTTGACAACCTCCGAGAAGCAGCTTTTCTTGCCACCAGACCTTTCTCCATCAATTAGGAATCTGATGTCGTCACTAAACACATTCCTTAAACTGTGGCCATTTGTTGAGTGTTTTTTTTTGTGTCTAATCCGCATATATATCACCAATGCCCTTGATTTTCTTGATTGTATATCTCTTAAATGTCAACATATACATGTGTGATTTAGTTTACGAAGATTTTTCAATACCGAGAACCTCGATCAGAGAGTAAAAAAGGCGTAAGGTTCACAATGGTGTAAAATTAAAATGGGATATCCCGGGTTAGGATTCGAGTTACAGGAACAAGGGCCAAACCAACCACCCAAGAATGGAATCGTCGAGCGAAAACACTTAACAACCTCCTAGAAGTAGCTTTTCTTGCCACCAGACCTTTCTCCGTCAATTAGGAATCTGATGCCGTCACTAAACACATTCCTTAAATTGTAGCCATTTGTTGAGTGTTTTTTTTGGTGTCTAATCCGCATAGTTATCACCATTGCCCTTGATTTTCTTGACTGTATATCTCTTAAATGTCAACATATACACGTGTGACTTAGTTTACGAAGATTTTTCAATGCCGAGAACCTCGATCAGTGAGTAAAAAAGGCGTAAGGTTCACAATGGTGTAAAATTAAAATGGGATATACAGGGCTAGGATTCGAGTTACAGGAACAAGGGCCAAACCAACCACCCAAGAATGGAATCGTCGAGCGAAAACACTTCACAACCTCCTAGAAGTAGATTTTCTTGCCACCAGACCTTTTTCCATCAATTAGAAATCTTATGCCGTCACTAAACACATTCCTTAAATTGTAGCCATTTGTTGAGTGTATTTTTTTGGTGTCTAATCCGCATAGATATAACCATTGCCCTTGATTTTGTTGACTGTATATCTCTTAAATGTCAGCATATACACGTGTGATTTAGTTTACGAATATTTTTCAATGCCGAGAACCTCGATCAGAGAGTAAAAAAGGCGTAAGGTTCACAATGGTGTAAAATTATAATGGAATATACCATGTTAGGATTCGAGTTACAGGAACAAGGGCCAAACCAACCAACCAAAAATTGAACCGTTAAGCGAAAACACTTGACAACCTCCTAAAAGCAGCTTTTCTTGGCACCAGACCTTTCTCCATCAATTAGGAATCTGATGCCGTCACTAAACACATTCCTTAAATTGTAGCCATTTGTTGAGTGTTTTTTTTGGTGTCTAATCCGCATATATGTCACCATTGCCCTTGATTTTCTTGACTGTATATCTCTTAAATGTCAACATATACACGTGTGATTTAGTTTACAAAGATTTTCAATGCCAAGAACCTCGATCAGAGTGTAAAAAAGGCGTAAGGTTCACAACGGTGTAAAATTAAATGGGATATACCGGGTTAGGATTCGAGTTACAGGAACAAGGGCCAAACCAACCACCCAAGAATGGAATCGTCGAGCGAAAACACTTGACAACGTCCTAGAAGGAGCTTTTCTTGCCACCAGACCTTTCTCTATCAATTAGGAATCTGATACAGTCACTAAACGCATTCCTTAAATTGTAGCCATTTGTTGAGTGTTTTTTTTTTTGGTGTCTAATCCGCATATATATCACCATTGCCCTTGATTTTCTTGACTGTATATATCTCTTAAATGTCAACATATACACGTGTGATTTAGTTTACGAAGATATTTCAATGCCGAGAACCTCGATCAGAGAGGAAAAAAGGCGTAAGGTTCACAATGGTGTAAGATTAAAATGGGATATACCAGGTTAGGATTTGAGTTACAGGAAGAAGGGCCAAACCAACCACCCAAGAATGGAATCGTCGAGCGAAAACACTTAACAACCTCCTACAAGCAGCATTTCTTGCCACCAGAACTTTCTCCATCAATTAGGAATCTGATGCCGTCACTAAACACATTCCTTAAATTGTAGCCATTTGTTGAGTGTTTTTTTGGTGTCTAATCCGCATATATATCACCATTGCCCTTGATTTTCTTGACTGTATATCCCTTAAATGTCAACATATACACGTGTGATTTAGTTTACGAAGATTTTTCAATGTCGAGATCTTCGACCAGAGAGTAAAAAAGGCGTAAGGTTCACAATGGTGTAAAATAAAAATATAATATACCGGGATTGGATTCGAGTTACAGTAACAAGGGCCAAACCAACCACCCAAGAATGGAATCGTCGAGCGAAAACCCTTGACAACCTCCTAGAAGCAGCTTTTCTTGCCACCAGACATTTCTCCATCAATTAGGAATCTGATGCCGTCACTAAAGACATTCCTTAAATTGTAGCCATTTGGTGAGTGTTTTTTTTGGTGTCTAATCCGCATATATATCACCACTGCCCTTGATATTCTTGACTGTATATCTCTTAAATGTCAACAGATTAACGTCTGATTTAGTTTACGAAGATTTTTCAATGCCAAGAACCTCGATCAGAGATTAAAAAAGGCGTAAGGTTCACAATGGTGTAAAATTAAAATGGGATATACCGGGCTAGGATTCGAGTTACAGGAACAAGGGCCAAAAAAACCACCAAAGAATGGAATTGTCGAGCGAAAACTCTTGACGACCTCCTAAAAGCCGCTTTTCTTGCCACCAGACCTTTCTCCATCAATTAGGTATCTGATACCGTCACTAAACAAATTCCTAAAATTCTAGTCATTTGTTGAGTGTTTTTTTTTTGGTGTCTAATCCGCATATATATCACCATTGCCCGTGATTTTCTTGACTGTATATCTCTTAAATGTCAACATATACACGTGTGATTTAGTTTACGAAGATTTTTCAATGCCGAGAACCTCTATCTGAGAGTAAAAAAATGCGTAAGGTTCACAATGGTGTAAAATTAAAATGGGATATACCAGGCTAGGATTCGAGTTACAGGAACAAGGGCCAAACCAACCACCCAAAAATGGAACCGTTTAGCGAAAACACTTGACAACCTCCTAAAAGCAGCTTTTCTTGCCGCCAGACCTTTCTCCATCAATTACGAATCTGAAGCCGTCACTAAACACATTCCTTAAATTGTAGCCATTTGTTGAGTGTTTATTTTTGGTGTCTAATCCGCATATATGTCACCATTGCCCTTGATTTTCTTGACTGTATATCTCTTAAATGTCAACATATACATGTGTGATTTAGTTTACGAAGATTTTTCAATGCCAAGAACCTAGATCAGAGAGTAAAAAAGGCGTAAGGTGCACAATGGTGTAAAATTAAATGGGATATATCGGGTTAGAATTCGAGTTACAGGAACAAGGGCCAAACCAACCACCCAAGAATGGAATCGTCGAGCGAAAACACTTGACAACCTCCTAGAAGGAGCTTTTCTTGTCACCAAACCTTTCTCCATCAATTAGGAATCTGATGCCGTCACTAAACACATTCCTTAAATTGTAGCCATTTGTTGAGTGTTTTTTTGTGTCTAATCCGCATATATATCACCATTGACCTTGATTTTCTTGACTGTATGTATCTCTTAAATGTCAACATATACACGTCTGATTTAGTTTACGAAGATTTTTCAATGCCGAGAACCTCTATCTGAGAGTAAAAAAGGCGTAAGGTTCACAATGGTGTAAAATTAAAATGGGATATACCGGGCTAGGATTCGAGTTACAGGAACAAGGGCCAAACCAACCACCCAAGAATGGAATCGTCGAGCGAAAACACTTGACAACATCCTAGAAGCAGCTTTTCTTGCCACCAGACCTTTCTCCATCAATTAGGAATCTGATGCCGTCACTAAACACATTCCTTAAATTGTAGCCATTTTTTGAGTGTTTTTTTTTTGTGTCTAATCCGCATATATATCACCATTGCCGTTGATTTTCTTGACTGTATATCTCTTAAATGTCAACGTATACACGTGTGATTTAGTTTACGAAGATTTTTCAATACCGAGAACCTCGATCAGAGAGTAAAAAAGGCGCAAGGTTCACAATGGTGAAAAATCAAAATGGGATGCACCGGGCTAGGATTCGAGTTACAAGAACAAGGGCCAAACCAACCACCCAAGAATGGAATCGTGGAGCGAAAACACTTGACAACCTCCTAGAAGCAACATTTCTTGCCACTATACCATTCTCCATCAATTAGGAATCTGATGCCGTCACTAAACACATTCCTTAAATTGTAGCCATTTGTTGAGTGTTTTTTTTGGTGTCTAATCCGCATATATATCACCATTGCCCTTGATTTTCTTGACTGTATATCTCTTAAATATCAACATATACACGTGTGATTTAGTTTACAAAGATTTTTCAATGCCGAGAACCTCGATCAGAGAGTAAAAAAAGCGTAATGTTCACAATGGTGTAAAATTATAATGGAATATACTGGGCTAGGATTCGAGTTACAGGAACAAGGGCCAAACCAACCACCCAAGAATGGTATCTTCGAGCGAAAACATTTGACAACCTCCTAGAAGCAGCTTTTTTTGCCAGCAGACCTTTCTCCATCAATTAGGAATCTGATGTCGTCCCTAAACACATTCCTTAAACTGTAGCCATTTGTTGAGTGTTTTTTTTGGTGTCTAATCCGCATATATATCACCATTGCCCTTGATTTTCTTGATTGTATATCTCTTAAATGTCAACATATACACGTGTGATTTAGTTTACGAAGATTTTTCAATACCGAGAACCTCGATGAGAGTGTAAAAAAGGCGTAAGGTTCACAATGTTGTAAAATTAAAATGGGATATACCAGGCTAGAATTCGAGTTACAGGAACAAGGGCCAAACCAACCACCCAAGAATGGAATCGTCGAGCGAAAACACTTGACAACCTCCTAGAAGCAGCTTTTCTTGCCACCAGACCTTTCTCCATCAATTAGGAATCTGATGCTGTCACTAAACACATTCCTAAAATTGTAGCCATTTGTTGAGTGTTTTTTTGATGTCTAATCAGCATATATATCACAATTTCCCTTGATTTTCTTGACGGTATATCTCTTAAATGTCAACATATACACGTGTGATTTTGTTTACGAAGATTTTTCAATGCCGATAACCTCGATCAGTGAGTAAAAAAGGCGGAAGGTTCACAATGGTGAAAAATTAAAATGGGATATACCGGGCTAGGATTCGAGTTACAGGAACAAGGGCCAAACCAACCACCCAAGAATGGAATCGTCGAGCGAAAACACTAAACAACCTCCTAGAAGCAGCTTTTCTTGCCACCAGACCTTTCTCCATCAATTAGGAATCGGAAGTCGTCACTAAACACATTCCTTAAATTGTAGCCATTTGTTGAGTGTTTTTTTGGTGTCTAATCCGCAAATATATCAACATTGCCCTTGATTTTCTTGACTGTATATCTCTTAAATGTCAACATATACACGTGTGATTTAGTTTACGAAGATTTTTCAGTGCCGAGAACCTCGATCAGAGAGTAAAAAAGGCGTAAGGTTCACAATGGTGTAAAATTAAAATGGGATATACCGGGCTAGGATTCGATTTATTGGAACAAGGGCCAAACCAACCACCCAAGAATGGAATCGTCGAGCGAAAACACTTGACAACCTCCTAGAAGCAGCTTTTCTTGCCACCAGACCTTTCTCCATCAATTAGGAATCTGATGCTGTCACTAAACACATTCCTTAAATTGTAGCCATTTGTTGAGTGTTTTTTTGGTGTCTAATCAGCATATATATCACAATTTCCCTTGATTTTCTTGACGGTATATCTCTTAAATGTCAACATATACACGTGTGATTTTGTTTACGAAGATTTTTCAATGCCGATAACCTCGATCAGAGAGTAAAAAAGGCGGAAGGTTCACAATGGTGAAAAATTAAAATGGGATATACCGGGCTAGGATTCGAGTTACAGGAACAAGGGCCAAACCAACCACCCAAGAATGGAATCGTCGAGCGAAAACACAAAACAACCTCCTAGAAGCAGCTTTTCTTGCCACCAGACCTTTCTCCATCAATTAGGAATCGGAAGTCGTCACTAAACACATTCCTTAAATTGTAGCCATTTGTTGAGTGTTTTTTTGGTGTCTAATCCGCAAATATATCAACATTGCCCTTGATTTTCTTGACTGTATATCTCTTAAATGTCAACATATACACGTGTGATTTAGTTTACGAAGATTTTTCAGTGCCGAGAACCTCGATCAGAGACTAAAAAAGGCGTAAGGTTCACAATGGTGTAAAATTAAAATGGGATATACCGGGCTAGGATTCGATTTATTGGAACAAGGGCCAAACCAACCACCCATGAATGGAATCGTCGAGCAAAAACACTTGACAACCTCCTAGAAGCAGCTTTTCTTGCCACCAGACCTTTCTCCATCAATTAGGAATCTGATGCCGTCATTAAACACATTCCTTAAATTGTAGCCATTTGTTGAGTGTTTTTTTTTGTGTCTAATCCGCATATATATCACCACTGCCCTTGATTTTCTTGACTGTATATCTCTTAAATGTCAACATATACACGTGTGATTTTGTTTACCAATATATTTCAATGCCAAGAACCTCGATCAGAGAGTAAAAAAGGCGTAAGGTTCACAATGGTGTAAAATTAAAATGGGATATATCGGGCTAGGATTCGAGTTACAGGAACAAGGGCCAAACCTACCACCCAGGAATGGAATCGTCGAGCGAAAACTCTTGACAACCTCCTAAAAGCAGCTTTTCTTGCCACCAGACCTTTCTCCATCAATTAGGTATTTGATGCCGTCACTAAACACATTCCTTAAATTGTAGCCATTTGTTGAGGGTTTTTTTTTGGTGTCTAATCCGCATATATATCACCATTGCCCTTTATTTTCATATCTGTATATCTCTTAAATGTCAACATATACACGTGTGATTTAGTTTACGAAGATTTTCCAATGCCGAGAACCTCGATCAGAGAGTAAAAAAGGCGTAAGGTTCACAATGGTGTAAAATTAAAATGAGATATACCGGGCTAGGATTCGAGTAACAGGAACAAGGGCAAAACCAACCACTCAAGAATGGAATCGTCAAGCGAAAACACTTGACAACCTCCTAGAAGCAGCTTTTCTTGCCACCAGACATTTCACCATCAATTAGGAATCTGATGCCGTCACTAAACACATTCCTTAAATTGTAGCCATTTGTTGAGTGTTTTTTTTGTATCTAATCCGCATATATAACCCCATTGCCATTGATTTTCTTCACTGTATATCTCTTAAATGTCAACATATACACGTGTGATTTAGTTTACGAAGATTTTTCAATGCCGGAAACCTTGATCAGAGAGTAAAAAAGGCGTAAGGTTGACAATGGTGTAAAATTAAAACGGGATATACCGGGCTAGGATTCGAGTTACAGGAACAAGGGCTAAACCAACCACCCAAGAATGGAATCTTCAAGCGAAAACACTTGACAACCTCCTAGAAGTAGCTTTTCTTGCCACCAGACCTTTCTCCATCAATTAGGAATCTGATGCCGTCACTAAACACATTCCTTAAATTATAGCCATTTGTTGAGTGTTTTTTTGGTGTCTAATCCACATATTTATCACCATTGCCCTTGATTTTTTGACTGTATATCTCTTAAATGTCAACATATACACGTGTGATTTAGTTTAAGAAGATTTTTCAATGCCGAGAACCTCGATCAGAGAGTAAAAAACGCGTAAGGTTCACAATGGTGTAATATTAACATGGGATATACCGGGCAAGGATTCGAGTTACAGGAACAATGGCCAAACCAACCACCCAAGAATGGAATCGTCGAGCGAAAACACTTGACAACCTCCTAGAAGTAGCTTTTCTTGCCACCAGACCTTTCTCCATCAATTAGGAATCTGATGTCGTCACTAAACACATTCCTTAAATTGTTGCCATTTGTTGAGTGTTTTTTTTTATGTCTAATCCGCATATATATCACCATTGCCCTTGATTTTCTTAACTGTATATCTTTTAAATGTCAACATATACACGTGTGATGTTGTTTACGAAGATTTTTCAATGCCGAGAACCTCGATCAGAGAGTAAAAAAGGCGTAAGGTTCACAATGGTGTAATATAAAAATGGGATATACCATGCTAGGATTCGAGTTACACGAACAAGGGCCAAACCAACCACCCAAGAATGGAATAGTCGAGCGAAAACAATTGACAACCTCCTAAAAGCAGCTTTTCTTGCCACCAGACCTTTCTCCATCAAATAGGAATCTGATGCCGTCACTAAACACATTCCTTAAATTGTAACCATTTGTTGAGTGTTTTTTTTTGTGTCTAATCCGCATATATATCACCATTGCCCTTGATTTTCTTGACTATATATCTCTTAACTGTCAACATATACACGTGTGATTTAGTTTACGAAGATTTTTCAATGCGAAGAAACTCGACCAGAGAGTAAAAAAGACGTAAGGTTCACAATGGTGTAAAATTAAAATGGGATATACTGGGCTAGGATTCGAGTTACAGGAACAAGGGCCAAGCCAACCACCCAAGAATGGAATCGTCGAGCGAAAATACTTGACAACCTCCAAGAAGTAGCTTTTCTTGCCACCAGCCCTTTATCCATCAATTAGGAATCTGATGCCGACACTAAACACATTCCTTAAATTGTAGCTATTTGTTTAGTGTTTTTTTTTGGTGTGTAATCCACATATATATCACCATTGCCCTTGATTTTCTTGACTGTATATGTCTTAAATGTAAACATATACACGATTGATTTAGTTTACGAAGATTTTTCAATGCCGATAACCTCGATCAGAGAGTAAAAAACGCGTAAGGTTCACAATGGTTTAAAATTAAAATGGGATATACCGGGATAGGATTCGAGTTACAGGAACAAGGGCCAAACCAACCACCCAAGAATGGAATCGTCGAGCGAAAACACTTGACAACCTCCTAGAAGCCGCTTTTCTTGCCACCAGACCTTTCTCCATCAATTAGGAATCTAATGCCGTCACTAAACACATTCCTTAAATTGTAGCCATTTGTTGAGGTTTTTTTTGGTGTCTAATCCGCATATATATCACCATTGCCCTTTATTTTCCTGATTGTATATCTCTTAAATGTCAACATATACACGTGTGATTTAGTTTACGAAGATTTTCCAATGCCGAGAACCTCGATCAGAGAGTAAAAAAGGCGTAAGGTTCACAATGGTGTAAAATTAAAATGGGATATACTGGGCTAGGATTCGAGTTACAGGAACATGGGCCAAACCAACCACCCAAGAATGGAATCGTCAAGCGAAAACACTTGACAACCTCCTAGAAGCAGCTTTTCTTGCCACCAGACATTTCTCCATCAATTAGGAATCTGATGCCGTCACTAAACACATTCCTTAAATTGTAGCCATTTATTGAGTGTTTTTTTTTTTTTGTGTCTAATCCGCATATATAACATCATTGCCCTTGATTTTCTTGACTGTATATCTCTTAAATGTCAACATATACACGTGTGATTTAGTTTACGAAGATTTTTCAATGCCGAGAACCTCGATCAGAGAGTAAGAAAGGCGTAAAGTTCACAATGGTGTAAAATTAAAATGGGATATACCGGGCTAGGATTCGAGTTACAGGAACAAGGGCCAAGCCAACCACCCAAGAATGGAATCGTCGAGCGAAAACACTTGACAACCTCCAAGACGCAGCTTTTCTTGCCAACAGCCCCTTATCCATCAATTAGGAATCTGATGCCGTCACTAAACACATTCCTTAAATTGTAGCTATTTGTTGAGTGTTTTTTTGGTGTCTAATCCACATATATATCACCATTGCCCTTGATTTTCTTGATTGTATATCTCTTAAATGTAAACATATACACGTGTGATTTAGTTTACGAATATTTTTCAATGCCGAGAACCACGATCAGAGAGTAAAAAACGCGTAAGGTTCACAATGGTGTAGAAGTAAAATGGGATATACCGGGCTAGGATTCGAGTTACAGGAACAAGGGCCAAGCCAACCACCCAAGAATGGAATCGTCGAGCGAAAATACTTGACAACCTCCAAGAAGTAGCTTTTCTTGCCACCAGCCCTTTATCCATCAATTAGGAATCTGATGCCGACACTAAACACATTCCTTAAATTGTAGCTATTTGTTTAGTGTTTTTTTTTGGTGTGTAATCCACATATATATCACCATTGCCCTTGATTTTCTTGACTGTATATGTCTTAAATGTAAACATATATACGATTGATTTAGTTTACGAAGATTTTTCAATGCCGATAACCTCGATCAGAGAGTAAAAAACGCGTAAGGTTCACAATGGTTTAAAATTAAAATGGGATATACCGGGATAGGATTCGAGTTACAGGAACAAGGGCCAAACCAACCACCCAAGAATGGAATCGTCGAGCGAAAACACTTGACAACCTCCTAGAAGCCGCTTTTCTTGCCACCAGACCTTTCTCCATCAATTAGGAATCTAATGCCGTCACTAAACACATTCCTTAAATTGTAGCCATTTGTTGAGGTTTTTTTTGGTGTCTAATCCGCATATATATCACCATTGCCCTTTATTTTCCTGATAGTATATCTCTTAAATATCAACATATACACGTGTGATTTAGTTTACGAAGATTTTCCAATGCCGAGAACCTCGATCAGAGAGTAAAAAAGGCGTAAGGTTCACAATGGTGTAAAATTAAAATGGGATATACTGGGCTAGGATTCGAGTTACAGGAACATGGGCCAAACCAACCACCCAAGAATGGAATCGTCAAACGAAAACACTTGACAAACTCCTAGAAGCAGCTTTTCTTGTCACCAGACATTTCTCCATCAATTAGGAATCTGATGCCGTCACTAAACACATTCCTTAAATTGTAGCCATTTGTTGAGTGTTTTTTTTTGTGTCTAATCCGCATATATAACATCATTGCCCTTGATTTTCTTGACTGTATATCTCTTAAATGTCAACATATACACGTGTGATTTAGTTTACGAAGATTTTTCAATGCCGAGAACCTCGATCAGAGAGTAAGAAAGGCGTAAAGTTCACAATGGTGTAAAATTAAAATGGGATATACCGGGCTAGGATTCGAGTTACAGGAACAAGGGCCAAGCCAACCACCCAAGAATGGAATCGTCGAGCGAAAACACTTGACAACCTCCAAGAAGCTGCTTTTCTTGCCACCAGCCCCTTATCCATCAATTAGGAATCTGATGCCGTCACTAAACACATTCCTTAAATTGTAGCTATTTGTTGAGTGTTTTTTTTGGTGTCTAAACGACATATATATCACCATTGCCCTTGATTTTCTTGATTGTATATCTCTTAAATGTAAACATATACACGTGTGATTTAGTTTACGAAGATTTTTCAATGCCGAGAACCTCGATCAGAGAGTAAAAAACGCGTAAGGTTCACAATGGTGTAAAAGTAAAATGGGATATACCGGGCTAGGATTCGAGTTACAGGAACAAGGGCCAAACCAACCACCCAAGAATGGAATCGTCGAGCGAAAACACTTCACAACCTCCTAGAAGCAACTTTTCTTGCCACCAGACCTTTCGCCATCAATTAGGAATCTAATGCCGTCACTAAACACATTCCTTAAATTGTAGCCATTTGTTGAGGTTTTTTTTTGGTGTCTTATCCGCATATATATCACCATTGCCCTTTATTTTCCTGAATGTATATCTCTTAAATGTCAACATATACACGTGTGATTTAGTTTACGAAGATTTTCCAATGCCGAGAACCTCGATCAGAGAGTAAAAAAGGTGTAAGGTTCACAATGGTGTAAAATTAAAATGGGATATACCGGGCTAGGATTCGAGTAACAGGAACAAGGGCCAAACCAACCACCCAAGAATGGAATCGTCAAGCGAAAACACTTGGCAACTTCCTAGAAGTAGCTTTTCATGCCACCAGACCTTTCTCCATCAATTAGGAATCTGATGCCGTCACTAAACACATTCCTTAAATTGTAGCCATTTGTTGAGTGTTTTTTTCGGTGTCTAATCTGCATATATAACACCATTGCCCATTATTTTCTTGATTGTATATCTCTTAAATGTCAACATATACACGTGTGATTTAGTTTACGAAGATTTTTCAATGCCGAGAACCTCGAACAGAGAGTAATAAAGGCGTAAGTTCACAATGGTGTAAAATTAAAATGGGATATACCGGGTTAGGATTCGAGTTACAGGAACAAGGGCCAAACCAACAACCCAAGAATGGAATTGTCGAGCGAAAACACTTGACAACCTCCTAGAAGCAGCTTTTCTTGCCACCAGACCTTTCTCCATCAATTAGGAATCTACTGTCATCACTAAACACATTCCTTAAATTGTAGCCATTTGTTGAGGGCTTTTTTTGGTGTCTAATCCGCATATATAACACCATTTCCCTTGATTTTCTTGACTGTATATCTCTTAAATGTCAACATATACACGTGTGATTTAGTTTACGAAGATTTTTCAATGCCGAGAACCTCGATCAGAGAGTAAAAAAGGCGTAAGGTTCACAATGGTGTAAAATTAAAATGGGATATACCGGGCTAGGATTTGAGTTACAGGAACAAGGGCCAAACCAACCACCCAAGAATGGAATCGTCAAGCGAAAACACTTGACAACCTCCTAGAAGCAGCTTTTCTTGCCACCAGACCTTTCTCCATCAATTAGGAATCTGATGCCGTCACTAAACACATTCCTTAAATTGTGGCCATTTGTTGAGTGTTTTTTTGGTGTCTAATCCGCATATATAACACCATTGCCCTTGATTTTCTTGACTGTATATCTCTTAAATGTCAACATATACACGTGTGATTTTGTTTATGAAGATTTTTCAATGCCGAGAACCTCGATCAGAGAGTAAAAAAGGCGTAAGGTTCACAATGGTGTAAAATTAAAATGGGATATACCGGGTTAGGATTCGAGTTACAGGAACAAGGGCCAAACCAACCACCCAAGAATGGAATCGTCGAGCGAAAACACTTGACAACCTTCTAAAAGCAGCTTTTCTTGCCACCAGACCTTTCTCCATCAATTAGGAATCTGATGCCGTCAATAAACACATTCCTTAAATTGTAGCCATTTGTTGAGTGTTTTTTATTTGTGTCTAATCCGCATATATCTCACCATTGCCCTTGATTTTCTTGACTGTATATCTCTTAAATGTCAACATATACACGTATGATTTAGTTTACGAAGATTTTTCAACGCCAAGAACCTCGACCAGAGAGTAAAAAAGGCGTAAGGTTCACAATGATGTAAAATTAAATGGGATATACCGGGTTAGGGTTCGAGTTACAGGAACAAGGGCCAAACAACCACCCAAGAATGGAATCGTCAAGCAAAAACACTTGACAACCTCCTAGAAGCAGCTTTTCTTGCCACCAGTCCTTTCTCCATCAATTAGAAATCTGATGCCGTCACTAAACACATTCCTTAAATTGTAGCAATTTGTTGAGTGTTTTTTTGGTGTCTAATCCACATATTTATCACCATTGCCCTTGATTTTCTTGACCGTATATCTCTTAAATGTCAACATATACACGTGTGATTTAGTTTATGAAGATTTTTCAATGCCGAGAACCTCGATCAGAGAGTAAAAAACGCGTAAGGTTCACAATGGTGTAATATTAACATGGGATATACCGGGCTAGGATTCGAGTTACAGGAACAATGGCCAAACCAACCACCCAAGAATGGAATCGTCGAGCGAAAACACTTGACAACCTCCTAGAAGCAGCTTTTCTTGCCACCAGACATTTCTCCATCAATTAGGAATCTGATGCCGTCACTAAACACATTCCTTAAATTGTAGCCATTTGTTGAGTGTTTTTTTTGTGTCTAATCCGCATATATAACATCATTGCCCTTGATTTTCTTGACTGTATATCTCTTAAATGTCAACATATACACGTGTGATTTAGTTTACGAAGATTTTTCAATGCCGAGAACCTCGATCAGAGAGTAAAAAAGGCGTAAGGTTCACAATGGTGTAAAATTAAAATGGGATATACCGGGCTAGGATTCGAGTTACAGGAACAAGGGCAAACCAACCACCGAAGAATGGAATCGTCGAGCGAAAACACTTGACAACCTCCAAGAAGTAGCTTTTCTTGCCACCAGACCTTTCTCCATCAATTAGGAATCTGATGCCGTCACTAAACACATTCCTTAAATTGTAGCCATTTGTTGAGTGTTTTTTTTGGTGTCTAATCTGCATATATAACAGCATTGCCCTTTATTTTCTTGACTGTATATCTCTTAAATGTCAACATATACATGTGTGATTTAGTTTACGAAGATTTTTCAATGCCGAGAACCTCGATCAGAGAGTAAAAAAGGCGTAAGTTCACAATGGTGTAAAATTAAAATGGGATATACCGAGTTAGGATTCGAGTTACAGGAACAAGGGCCAAACCAACCACCCAAGAATGGAATTCTCGAGCGAAAACACTTGACAACCTCCTAGAAGCAGCTTTTCTTGCCACCAGACCTTTCTCCATCAATTAGGAATCTACTGTCGTCACTAAACACATTACTTAAATTGTAGCCATTTGTTGAGGGCTTTTTTTGGTGTCTAATCCGCATATATAACACCATTGCCCTTGATTTTCTTGACTGTATATCTCTTAAATGTCAACATATACACGTGTGATTTAGTTTACGAAGATTTTTCAATGCCGAGAACCTCGATCAGAGAGTAAAAAAGGCGTAAGGTTCACAATGGTGTAAAATTAAAATGGGATATACCGGGCTAGGATTTGAGTTACAGGAACAAGGGCCAAACCAACCACCCAAGAATGGAATCATCAAGAGAAAACACTTGACAACCTCCTAGAAGCAGCTTTTCTTGCCACCAGACCTTTCTCCATCAATTAGGAATCTGATGCCGTCACTAAACACATTCCTTAAATTGTAGCCATTTGTTGAGTGTTTTTTTTGGTGTCTAATCCGCATATATAACACCATTGCCCTTGATTTTCTTTACTGTATATCTCTTAAATGTCAACATATACACGTGTGATTTTGTTTACGAAGATTTTTCAATGCCGAGAACCTCGATCAGAGAGTAAAAAAGGCGTAAGGTTCACAATGGTGTAAAATTAAAATGGGATATACCGGGTTAGGATTCGAGTTACAGGAACAAGGGCCAAACCAATCACCCAAGAATGGAATCGTCGAGCGAAAACACTTGACAACCTCTGATGGAGAGTGTGAAACCCGAGTGTTAACGTACGTATTTTGTGTGAATTATCGTCGTTTAAGTGATAATGTGCGTCGAATGTGTTAACTACGTAAGTTTGTGATGTTACAGGTTAATCGCGTAATTCGGTGGAGTTATGATGTTTGGGGATGAAGTGGAACAGCCGGGGATAAGAACCGAATGAATTTTGTTAACCGGGACTTGTTGCGGGTGATAAAACAACTTCGAAGCACAAGATTACGGAAGGGAATGAAATTCAAAGCCTGTGTGTTATTTATTGGAAGTTAAAAAGTAACAAAGGAATGGAACATAGCTTATGTGCGGCTAAAAAATGGAATGAGAAACAGAAGCAAGCATGTGTAGCCTACGGAATAAGAAGTGTCACTTACGGCAGGTGACAAGAAAAGAAACAGAAAATTAATACCGTAACCTACGGTTTATTTCCGTAAGCTACAACTCAACATAAAGCAGCACATGGAACCATTGGATTTATTAGTGGGGGCCTAAGATATTAATCACAAAACATAAAAAGTCAATATCATTTGTTTAGTTTTGGGAGGAACATAATCACGTGAAGGGAGTTTTCGAGAAACATGGGCTATGAAGAGGAGAAATTGGCAGCCATTATTACGTGAACTTTGGGCCAACACACATCATCACAACAATAGAGGGTTGTTGGGCCGCGCTTGGGTTTGATGGCAGACAAGAGAAAAAAGAGATGGACTTTTGAGAATTAAAGGGATCATTATAAAAATCAACAACATTATCATCACACAAAGTCAACAGCTAAACACATCACGTGCACATGAGCCATCACTCTTATTTTTGTGAAGATTGGAGGTAAATAAAACCATAACATCACGTGGACTTGTGGAAACATTGGGCTTGGGGAGTCTTGCACGCATACACAGTGGGCCACATCTCATCAAGGTGATTGGGCCGCAATACAAAGGATTGGACGTGAGAGGTGGGTCTCGAAAAGAACATCATCACATTTTGGACTTTGGGGAATAACAAGAGGACATCACATGCGGAGATAATGACATCTTCGACGGCTGAGAAGCAGGACGAAAACGATCAATCTTACCGATGAGTGGCTAGTCTCCTAGTGGTTTCCTCCAGATGGAGGGTTTTTGTAAGTTAATGGATATTATGTGTTTGATACAGTCGTTTTAACCTGGTGATCTAAGCATTCGATGCTTTTCACTATGGATTTGATTTATTGGTTGTAAACAGTTACGTTTATTTAAACATTAGTTTCTAAGCATTCAGTTCCCGAGAGTTCTAGTAATTGGGATATATTTGACATGGGGTTAGGGTTTGTAAATTGTAATTGATAATCATTCGATAACCTCTCGTTATGTATTGACCGGAGTACTTAGTCGTTGGTTATCACAACTGATGAATTAAAATTAACACCTATGTCTATGTAGGTAACGATTAAACACATAGTTGAAATAAATTGCAAAACCTGAAATCTAGAGGAATCATCTTTTCTCCTATTGATTTAACTCACACTTTTTACTTGTTAATTTAGCTATTTCTCACAATCAAACAAATTGTTTTTCCCATTCAGTAATAGTTAATCAACACTTTTCATTACGATACTTTCCACAGTCCTCCCTTGGTTCGATATCGGACTTATCCTATCTACATAGTTTAGTTGGTTTTTGCATGTCCATAACGACAGACATCAAAATGGCGCCATTGCCGGGGATCGAACCCGGGTCACCCGCGTGACAGGCGGGAATACTTACCACTATACTACAACCCTACGAATATATTCTTGCCACCAGACCATTCTCCATTAATTAGGAATCTAATGCCGTCACTAAACACATTCCTTAAATTATAGCCATTTGTTGAGTGTTTTTTTTGGTGTCTAATCCGCATATATATCACCATTGCCCTTTATTTTCCTGATTGTATATCTCTTAAATGTCAACATATACACGTGTGATTTAGTTTACGAATATTTTCCAATGCCGAGAACCTCGATCAGAGAGTAAACAAGGCGTAAGGTTCACAATGGTGTAAAATTAAAATGGGATATACCGGGCTAGGATTCGAGTTACAGGAACAAGGGCAAACCAACCACCGAAGAATGGAATCGTCGAGCGAAAACACTTGACAACCTCCAAGAAGTAGCTTTTCTTGCCACCAGACCTTTCTCCATCAATTAGGAATCTGATGCCGTCACTAAACACATTCCTTAAATTGTAGCCATTTGTTGAGTGTTTTTTTTGGTGTCTAATCTGCATATATAACAACATTGCCCTTTATTTTCTTGACTGTATATCTCTTAAATGTCAACATATACATGTGTGATTTAGTTTACGAAGATTTTTCAATGCCGAGAACCTCGATCAGAGAGTAAAAAAGGCGTAAGTTCACAATGGTGTAAAATTAAAATGGGATATACCGCGTTAGGATTCGAGTTACAGGAACAAGGGCCAAACCAACCACCCAAAAATGGAATTCTCGAGCGAAAACACTTGACAACCTCCTAGAAGCAGCTTTTCTTGCCACCAGACCTTTCTCCATCAATTAGGAATCTACTGTCGTCACTAAACACATTACTTAAATTGTAGCCATTTGTTGAGGGCTTTTTTTGGTGTCTAATCCGCATATATAACACCATTGCCCTTGATTTTCTTGACTGTATATCTCTTAAATGTCAACATATACACGTGTGATTTAGTTTACGAAGATTTTTCAATGCCGAGAACCTCGATCAGAGAGTAAAAAAGGCGTAAGGTTCACAATGGTGTAAAATTAAAATGGGATATACCGGGCTAGGATTTGAGTTACAGGAACAAGGGCCAAACCAACCACCCAAGAATGGAATCATCAAGAGAAAACACTTGACAACCTCCTAGAAGCAGCTTTTCTTGCCACCAGACCTTTCTCCATCAATTAGGAATCTGATGCCGTCACTAAACACATTCCTTAAATTGTAGCCATTTGTTGAGTGTTTTTTTTGGTGTCTAATCCGCATATATAACACCATTGCCCTTGATTTTCTTTACTGTATATCTCTTAAATGTCAACATATACACGTGTGATTTTGTTTACGAAGATTTTTCAATGCCGAGAACCTCGATCAGAGAGTAAAAAAGGCGTAAGGTTCACAATGGTGTAAAATTAAAATGGGATATACCGGGTTAGGATTCGAGTTACAGGAACAAGGGCCAAACCAACCACCCAAGAATGGAATCGTCGAGCGAAAACACTTGACAACCTTCTAAAAGCAGCTTTTCTTGCCACCAGACCTTTCTCCATCAATTAGGAATCTGATGCCGTCAATAAATACATTCCTTAAATTGTAGCCATTTGTTGAGTGTTTTTTTTTGTGTCTAATCCGCATATATCTCACCATTGCCCTTGATTTTCTTGATTGTATATCTCTTAAATGTCAACATATACACGTATGATTTAGTTTACGAAGATTTTTCAACGCCAAGAACCTCGACCAGAGAGTAAAAAGGCGTAAGGTTCACAATGATGTAAAATTAAATGGGATATACCGGGTTAGGGTTCGAGTTACAGGAACAAGGGCCAAACAACCACCCAAGAATGGAATCGTCAAGCGAAAACACTTGATAACCTCCTAGAAGCAGCTTTTCTTGCCACCAGACCTTTCTCCATCAATTAGAAATCTGATGCCGTCACTAAACACATTCCTTAAATTGTAGCCATTTGTTGAGTGTTTTTTTGGTGTCTAATCCACATATTTATCACCGTTGCCCTTGATTTTCTTGACTGTATATCTCTTAAATGTCAACATATACACGTGTGATTTAGTTTACGAAGATTTTTCAATGCCGAGAACCTAGATCCGAGAGTAAAAAAGGCGTAAGGTTCACAATGGTGTAAAATTAAAATGGGATATACCAGGCTAGGATTCGAGTTACAGGAACAAGGGCCAAACCAACCACCCAAGAATGGAATAGTCGAGCGAAAACAATTGACAACCTCCTAAAAGCAGCTTTTCTTGCCACCGGACCTTTCTCCATCAAATAGGAATCTGATGCCGTCACTAAACACATTCCTTAAATTGTAACCATTTGTTGAGTGTTTTTTTTTGTGTTTAATCCGCATATATATCACCATTACCCTTGATTTTCTTGACTGTATATCTCTTAACTGTCAACATATACACGTGTGATTTAGTTTACGATGATTTTTCAATGCGAAGAAACTTGATCAGAGAGTAAAATAGACGTAAGGTTCACAATGGTGTAAAATTAAAATGGGATATACTGGGCTAGGATTCGAGTTACAGGAACAAGGGCCAAGCCAACCACCCAAGAATGGAATCGTCGAGCGAAAACACTTGACAACCTCCAAGAAGCAGCTTTTCTTGCCACCAGCCCCTTATCCATCAATTAGGAATCTGATGCCGTCACTAAACACATTACTTAAATTGTATTTATTTATTGAGTGTTTTTTTTGTGTCTAATCCACATATATATATCACCATTGCCCTTGATTTTCTTGACTGTATATCTCTTAAATGTAAACATATACACGTGTGATTTAGTTTACGAAGACTTTTCAATGCCGAAAACCTCGATCAGAGAGTAAAAAACGTGTAAGTTTCACAATGGTGTAAAATTAAAATGGGATATACCGGGCTAGGATTCGAGTTACAGGAACAAGGGCCAAACCAACCATCCAAGAATGGAATCGTCGAGCGAAAACACTTGACAACCTCCTAGAAGCAGCTTTTCTTGCCACCGGACCTTTCTCCATCAATTAGGAATCTAATGCCGTCACTAAACACATTCCTTAAATTGTAGCCATTTGTTGAGGTTTTTTTTGGGTGTCTAATCCGCATATATATCACCATTGCCCTTTAGTTTCCTGATTGTATATCTCTTAAATGTCAACATATACACGTGTGATTTAGTTTACGAAGATTTTCCAATGCCGAGAACCTCGATCAGAGAGTAAAAAAGGCGTAAGGTTCACAATGGTGTAAAATTAAAATGGGATATACAGGGCTAGGATTCGAGTTACAGGAACAAGGGCCAAACCAACCACCTAAGAATGGAATCGTCGAGCGAAAACACTTGACAACCTCCTAGAAGCAGCTTTTCTTGCCACCGGACCTTTCTCCATCAATTAGGAATCTAATGCCGTCACTAAACACATTCCTTAAATTGTAGCCATTTGTTGAGGTTTTTTTTGGGTGTCTAATCCGCATATATATCACCATTGCCCTTTATTTTCCTGATTGTATATCTCTTAAATGTCAACATATACACGTGTGATTTAGTTTACGAAGATTTTCCAATGCCGAGAACCTCGATCAGAGAGTAAAAAAGGCGTAAGGTTCACAATGGTGTAAAATTAAAATGTGATATACAGGGCTAGGATTCGAGTTACAGGAACAAGGGCCAAACCAACCACCCAAGAATGGAATCGTCAAGCGAAAACACTTGACAACCTCCTAGAAGCAGCTTTTCTTGCCACTGGACCTTTCTCCATCAATTAGGAATCTAATGCCGTCACTAAACACATTCCTTAAATTGTAGCCATTTGTTGAGGTTTTTTTTTGGTGTCTAATCCGCATATATATCACCATTGCCCTTTATTTTCCTGATTGTATATCTCTTAAATGTCAACATATACACGTGTGATTTAGTTTACGAAGATTTTCCAATGCCGAGAACCTCGATCAGAGAGTAAAAAAGGCGTAAGGTTCACAATGGTGTAAAATTAAAATGGGATATACCGGGCTAGGATTCGAGTTACAGGAACAAGGGCCAAACCAACCACCCAAGAATGGAATCGTCAAGCGAAAACACTTGACAACGTCCTAGAAGCAGCTTTTCTTGCCACCAGACGTTTCTCCATCAATTAGGAATCTGATGCCGTCACTAAACACATTCCTTAAATTGTAGCCATTTGTTGAGTGTTTTTTTTTGTATCTAATCCGCATATATAACACCATTGCCCTTGATTTTCCTTATTGTATATCTCTTAAATGTCAACATATACACGTGTGATTTAGTTTATGAAGATTTTTCAATGCCGAGAACCTCGATCAGAGAGTAAAAAAGGCGTAAGGTTCACAATGGTGTAAAATTAAAATGGGATATACCGGGCTTGGATTCGAGTTATAGGAACAAGGGCCAAACCAACCACCCAAGAATGGAATCGTCAAGCGAAAACACTTGACAACTTCCTAGAAGCAGCTTTTCTTGCCACCAGACATTTCTCCATCAATTAGGAATCTGATGCCGTCACTAAACACATTCCTTAAATTGTAGCCATTTGTTGTGTGTTTTTTTTGTATCTAATCCGCATATATAGCACCATTGCCCTTGATTTTCTTGACTGTATATCTCTTAAATGTCAACATATACACGTGTGATTTAGTTTACAAAGATTTTTCAATGCCGAGAACCTCGATCAGAGAGTAAAAAAGGCGTAAGGTTCACAATGGTGTAAAATTAAAATGGGATATACCGGGCTAGGATTCGAGTTACAGGAACAAGGACCAAACCAATCACCCAAGAATGGAATCGTCGAGCGAAAACACTTGACAACCTCCTAGAAGCAGCTTTTCTTGCCACCAGACCTTTCTCCATCAATTAGGAATCTAATGCCGTCACTAAACACATTCCTTAAATTGTAGCCATTTGTTGAGGGTTTTTTTTTTGTGTCTAATCTGCATATATATCACCATTGCCCTTTATTTTCCTGATTGTATATCTCTTAAATGTCAACATATACACGTGTGATTTAGTTTACGAATTTTTCCAATGCCGAGAACCTCGATCAGAGAGTAAAAAAGGCGTAAGGTTCACAATGGTGTAAAATTAAAATGGGATATACCGGGCTAGGATTCGAGTTACAGGAACAAGGGCCAAACCAACCACCCAAGAATGGAATCTTCAAGCGAAAACACTTGACAACCTCCTAGAAGTAGCTTTTCTTGCCACCAGACCTTTCTCCATCAATTAGGAATCTGATGCCGTCACTAAACACATTCCTTAAATTGTAGCCATGTGTTGAGTGTTTTTTTGGTGTCTAATCCACATATTTATCACCATTGCCCTTGATTTTCTTGACTGTATATCTCTTAAATGTCAACATATACACGTGTGATTTAGTTTATGAAGATTTTTCAATGCCGAGAACCTCGATCGGAGAGTAAAAAACGCGTAAGGTTCACAATGGTGTAATATTAACATGGGATATACCGGGCTAGGATTCGAGTTACAGGAACAATGGCCAAACCAACCACCCCAAGAATGGAATCATCCAGCGAAATCACTTGACAACCTCCTAGAAGCAGCTTTTCTTGCCACCAGACCTTTCTCTATCAATTAGGAATCTGATGTCGTCACTAAACACATTCCTTAGATTGTTGCCATTTGTTGAGTGTTTTTTTTTGGTGTCTAATCCGCATATATATCACCATTGCCCTTTATTTTCTTGACTGTATATCTTTTGAATGTTAACATATACACGTGTGATTTAGTTTACGAAGATTTTTCAATGCCGAGAACCTCGATCAGAGAGTAAAAAAGGCGTAAGGTTCACAATGGTGTAAAATTAAAATGGGATATACCGGGCTAGGATTCGAGTTACAGGAACAAGGGCCAAAAAAACCACCCAAGAATGGAATAGTCGAGCGAAAACAATTGACAACCTTCTAAAAGCAGCTTTTCTTGCCACCAGACCTTTCTCCATCAAATAGGAATCTGATGCCGTCACTAAACACATTCCTTAAATTGTAACCATTTGTTGAGTGTTTTTTTTTTGTGTCTAATCCGCATATATATCACCATTGCCCTTGATTTTCTTGACTGTATATCTCTTAACTGTCAACATATACACGTGTGATTTAGTTTACGAAGATTTTTCAATGCGAAGAAACTCGATCAGAGAGTAAAAAAGACGTAAGTTTCACAATGGTGTAAAATTAAAATGCGATATACTGGGCTAGGATTCGAGTTACAAGAACAAGGGCCAAGCCAACCACCCAAGAATGGAATCGTCGAGCGAAAACACTTGACAACCTCCAAGAAGCAGCTTTTCTTGCCACCAGCCCTTTATCCATCAATTAGGAATATGATGTCGACACTAAGCACATTACTAAAATTGTAGCTATTTGTTGAGTGTTTTTTTTGGTGTCTAATCCACATATATATCACCATTGCCCTTGATTTTCTTGACTGTATATCTCTTAACTGTCAACATATACACGTGTGATTTAGTTTACGATGATTTTTCAATGCGAAGAAACTCGATCAGAGAGTAAAAAATTCGTAAGGTTCACAATGGTGTAAAATTAAAATGGGATATACTGGGCTAGGATTCGAGTTACAGGAAGAAGGGCCAAGCCAACCACACAAGAATGGAATCGTCGAGCAAAAACACTTGACAACCTCCTAGAAGCAGTTTTTCTTGCCACCAGACCTTTCTCCATCAATTAGGAAACACATTCCTTAAATTGTAGCCATTTGTTGAGGTTTTTTTGGGTGTCTAATCCGCATATATATCACCATTGCCCTTTATTTTCCTGATTGTATATCTCTTAAATGTCAACATATACACGTGTGATTTAGTTGACGGAGATTTTCCAATGCCGAGAACCTCGATCAGAGAGTAAAAAAGGCGTAAGGTTCACAATGGTGTAAAATTAAAATGGGATATACCGGGCTAGGATTCGAGTTACAGGAACAAGGGCCAAACCAAGCACCCAATAATGGAATCGTCGAGCGAAAACACTTGACAAACTCCTAGAAGCAGCTTTTCTTGCCACCAGACTATTCTGAATCAATTAGAAATCTGATGTCGTCACTAAACACATTCCTTAAATTGTAGCCATCTGTTGAGTGTTTTTTTTTTATTTCTAATCCGCATATATATCACCATTGCCCTTGATTTTCTTGACTGTGTATCTCTTAAATGTCAACATATACACGTGTGATTTAGTTTACGAAGATTTTTCAATTCCGAGAACCTCGATCAGAGAGTAAAAAAGGCGTAAGGTTCACAATGGTGTAAAATTAAAATGGGATATACCGGGCTTGGATTCGAGTTACAGCAACAAGGGCCAAACCAACCACCCAAGAATGGAATCGTCAAGCGAAAACACTTGACAACCTCCTAGAAGTAGCTTTTCTTGCCACCAGACGTTTCTCCATCAATTAGGAATCTGATGCCTTCACTAAACACATTCCTTAAATTGTAGCCATTTGTTGAGTGTTTTTTTTGGTTTCTAATCTGCATATATAACCCCATTTCCCTTTATTTTCTTGACTGTATATCTCTTAAATGTCAACATATACACGTGTGATTTAGTTTACGAAGATTTTTCAATGCCGAGAACCTCGATCAGAGAGTAAAAAAGGCGTAAGTTCACAATGGTGTAAAATTAAAATGGGATATACCGGGTTAGGATTCGAGTTACAGGAACAAGGGCCAAACCAACCACCCAAGAATGGAATCGTCGAGCGAAAACACTTGACAACCTCCTAGAAGCAGCTTTTCTTGCCACCAGACCTTTCTCCATCAATTAGGAATCTACTGTCGTCACTAAACACATTCCTTAAATTGTAGCCATTTGTTGAGGGCTTTTTTTTGGTGTCTAATCCGCATATATAACACCATTGCCCTTGATTTTCTTGAATGTATATCTCTTAAATGTCAACATATACACGTGTGATTTAGTTTACGAAGATTTTTCAATTCCGAGAACCTCGATCAGAGAGTAAAAAAGGCGTAACGTTCACAATGGTGTAAAATTAAAATGGGATATACCGGGCTAGGATTTGAGTTACAGGAACAAGGGCCAAACCCACCACCCAAGAATGGAATCGTCAAGCAAAAACACTTGACAACCTCCTAGAAGCAGCTTTTCTTGCCACCAGAACTTACTCCATCAATTAGGAATCTGATGCCGTCACTAAACACATTCATTAAATTGTAGCCATTTGTTTAGTGTTTTTTTGGTGTCTAATCCGCATATATAACACCATTGCCCTTGATTTTCTTGACTGTATATCTCTTAAATGTCAACATATACACGTGTGATTTAGTTTACGAAGATTTTTCAATGCCGAGAACCTCGATCAGAGAGTAAAAAAGGCGTAAGGTTCACAATGGTGTAAAATTAAAATGGGATATACCGGGCTAGGATTCGAGTTACAGCAACAAGGGCCAAACCAACCACCCAAGAATGGAATCGTCAAGTGAAAACACATGACAACCTCCTAGAAGTAGCTTTTCTTGCCACCAGACGTTTCTCCATTAATTAGGAATCTGATGCCGTCACTAAACACATTCCTTAAATTGTAGTCATTTGTTGAGTGTTTTTTTTGGTGTCTAATCTGCATATATAACACCATTTTCCTTTATTTTCTTGACTGTATATCTCTTAAATGTCAACATATACACGTGTGATTTAGTTTACGAAGATTTTTCAATGCCGAGAACCTCGATCAGAGAGTAAAAAAGGCGTAAGTTCACAATGGTGTAAAATTAAAATGGGATATACCGGGTTAGGATTCGAGTTACAGGAACAAGGGCCAAACCAACCACCCAAGAATGGAATCGCGAGCGAAAACACTTGACAACCTCCTAGAAGCAGCTTTTCTTGCCACCAGACCTTTCTTCATCAATTAGGAATCTAATGCCGTCACTAAACACATTCCTTAAATTGTAGCCATTTGTTGAGGGTTTTTTTTGGTGTCTAATCTGCATATATATCACCATTGCCCTTTATTTTCCTGATTGTATATCTCTTAAATGTCAACATATACACGTGGGATTTAGTTTACGAATATTTTCCAATGCCGAGAACCTCGATCAGAGAGTAAAAAAGGCGTAAGGTTCACAATGGTGTAAAATTAAAATGGGATATATCGGGCTAGGATTCGAGTTACAGGAACAAGGGCCAAACCAACCACCCAAGAATGGAATCTTCATGCGAAAACACTTGATAACCTCCTAGAAGTAGCTTTTCTTGCCACCAGACCTTTCTCCATCAATTAGGAATCTGATGCCGTCAATAAACACATTCCTTAAATTGTAGCCATTTGTTGAGTGTTTTTTTGGTGTCTAATCCACATATTTATCACCATTGCCCTTGATTTTCTTGACTGTATATCTCTTAAATGTCAACATATACACGTGTGATTTAGTTTATGAAGATTTTTCAATGCCGAGAAACTCGATCAGAGAGTAAAAAACGCGTAAGGTTCACATTGGTGTAATATTAACATGGGATATACCGGGCTAGGATTCGAGTTACAGGAACAATGGCCAAACCAACCACCCCAAGAATGGAATCTTCGAGCGAAAACACTTAACAACCTCCTAGAAGCAGCTTTTCTTGCCACCAGACCTTTCTCCATCAATTAGGAATCTGATGCCGTTACTAAACACATTCCTTAAATTGTTGCCATTTGTTGAGTGTTTTTTTTTGGGTGTCTAATCCGCATATATATCACCATTGCCCTTTATTTTCTTGACTGTATATCTTTTAAATGTCAACATATACACGTGTGATTTAGTATACGAAGATTTTTCAATGCCGAGAACCTCGATCAGAGAGTAAAAAAGGCGTAAGGTTCACAATGGTGTAAAATTAAAATGCGATATACTGGGCTAGGATTCGAGTTACAGGAACAAGGGCCAAGCCAACCACCCAAGAATGGAATCGTCGAGCGAAAGCACTTGACAACCTCCAAGAAGCAGCTTTTCTTGCCACCAGCCCTTTATCCATCAATTAGGAATCTGATGCCGACACTAAACACATTACTTAAATTGTAGCTATTTGTTGAGTGTTTTTTTTGGTGTCTAATCCACATATATATCACCATTGCCCTTAATTTTCTTGATTATATATCTCTTAACTGTCAACATATACACGTGTGATTTAGTTTACGATGATTTTTCAATGCGAAGAAACTCGATCAGAGAGTAAAAAAGACGTAAGGTTCACAATGGTGTAAAATTAAAATGGGATATACTGGGCTAGGATTCGAGTTACAGGAACAAGGGCCAAGCCAACCACCCAAGAATGGAATCGTCGAGCGAAAACACTTGACAACCTCCTAGAAGCAGCTTTTCTTGCCACCAGACCTTTCTCCATCAATTAGGAATCTAATGCCGTCACTAAACACATTCCTTAAATTGTAGCCATTTGTTGAGGGTTTTTTTTTGGTGTCTAATCTGCATATATATCACCATTGCCCTTTATTTTCCTGATTGTATATCTCTTAAATGTAAACATATACACGTGGGATTTAGTTTACGAATATTTTCCAATGCCGAGAACCTCGATCAGAGAGTAAAAAAGGCGTAAGGTTCACAATGGTGTAAAATTAAAATGGGATATATCGGGCTAGGATTCGAGTTACAGGAACAAGGGCCAAACCAACCACCCAAGAATGGAATCTTCAAGAGAAAACACTTGACAACCTCCTAGAAGTAGATTTTCTTGCCACCAGACCTTTCTCCATAAATTTGGAATCTGATGCCGTCAATAAACACATTCCTTAAATTGTAGCCATTTGTTGAGTGTTTTTTTGGTGTCTAATCCGCATATATATCACCATTGCCCTTTATTTTCCTGATTGTATATCTCTTAAATGTCAACATATACACGTGTGATTTAGTTTACGAAGATTTTCCAATGCCGAGAACCTCGATCAGAGAGTAAAAAAGGCGTAAGGGCCAAACCAAGCACCCAATAATGGAATCGTCGAGCGAAAACACTTGACAAACTCCTAGAAGCAGCTTTTCTTGCCACCAGACTATTCTGAATCAATTAGAAATCTGATGTCGTCACTAAACACATTCCTTAAATTGTAGCCATTTGTTGAGTGTTTTTTTTTTGTTTCTAATCCGCATATATATCACCATTGCCCTTGATTTTCTTGACTGTGTATCTCTTAAATGTCAACATATACACGTGTGATTTAGTTTACGAAGATTTTTCAATTCCGAGAACCTCGATCAGAGAGTAAAAAAGGCGTAAGGTTCACAATGGTGTAAAATTAAAATGGGATATACCGGGCTAGGATTCGAGTTACAGCAACAAGGGCCAAACCAACCACCCAAGAATGGAATCGTCAAGCGAAAACACTTGACAACCTCCTAGAAGTAGCTTTTCTTGCCACCAGACGTTTCTCCATCAATTAGGAATCTGATGCCGTCACTAAACACATTCTTTAAATTGTAGCCATTTGTTGAGTGTTTTTTTTGGTTTCTAATCTGCATATATAACACCATTTCCCTTTATTTTCTTGACTGTATATCTCTTAAATGTCAACATATACACGTGTGATTTAGTTTACGAAGATTTTTCAATGCCGAGAACCTCGATCAGAGAGTAAAAAAGGCGTAAGTTCACAATGGTGTAAAATTAAAATGGGATATACCGGGTTAGGATTCGAGTTACAGGAACAAGGGCCAAACCAACCACCCAAGAATGGAATCGTCGAGCGAAAACACTTGACAACCTCCTAGAAGCAGCTTTTCTTGCCACCAGACCTTTCTCCATCAATTAGGAATCTACTGTCGTCACTAAACACATTCCTTAAATTGTAGCCATTTGTTGAGGGCTTTTTTTTGGTGTCTAATCCGCATATATAACACCATTGCCCTTGATTTTCTTGACTGTATATCTCTTAAATGTCAACATATACATGTGTGATTTAGTTTACGAAGATTTTTCAATTCCGAGAACCTCGATCAGAGAGTAAAAAAGGCGTAACGTTCACAATGGTGTAAAATTAAAATGGGATATACCGGGCTAGGATTTGAGTTACAGGAATAAGGGCCAAACCCACCACCCAAGAATGGAATCGTCAAGCAAAAACACTTGACAACCTCCTAGAAGCAGCTTTTCTTGCCACCAGAACTTACTCCATCAATTAGGAATCTGATGCCGTCACTAAACACATTCATTAAATTGTAGCCATTTGTTGAGTGTTTTTTTGGTGTCTAATCCGCATATATAACACCATTTCCCTTGATTTTCTTGACTGTATATCTCTTAAATGTCAACATATACACGTGTGATTTAGTTTACGAAGATTTTTCAATGCCGAGAACCTCGATCAGAGAGTAAAAAAGGCGTAAGGTTCACAATGGTGTAAAATTAAAATGGGATATACCGGGCTAGGATTCGAGTTACAGCAACAAGGGCCAAACCAACCACCCAAGAATGGAATCGTCAAGTGAAAACACTTGACAACCTCCTAGAAGTAGCTTTTCTTGCCACCAGACGTTTCTCCATTAATTAGGAATCTGATGCCGTCACTAAACACATTCCTTAAATTGTAGCCATTTGTTGAGTGTTTTTTTTGGTGTCTAATCTGCATATATAACACCATTTTCCTTTATTTTCTTGACTGTATATCTCTTAAATGTCAACATATACACGTGTGATTTAGTTTACGAAGATTTTTCAATGCCGAGAACCTCGATCAGAGAGTAAAAAAGGCGTAAGTTCACAATGGTGTAAAATTAAAATGGGATATACCGGGTTAGGATTCGAGTTACAGGAACAAGGGCCAAACCAACCACCCAAGAATGGAATCGCGAGCGAAAACACTTGACAACCTCCTAGAAGCAGCTTTTCTTGCCACCAGACCTTTCTTCATCAATTAGGAATCTAATGCCGTCACTAAACACATTCCTTAAATTGTAGCCATTTGTTGAGGGTTTTTTTTTGGTGTCTAATCTGCATATATATCACCATTGCCCTTTATTTTCCTGATTGTATATCTCTTAAATGTAAACATATACACGTGGGATTTAGTTTACGAATATTTTCCAATGCCGAGAACCTCGATCAGAGAGTAAAAAAGGCGTAAGGTTCACAATGGTGTAAAATTAAAATGGGATATATCGGGCTAGGATTCGAGTTACAGGAACAAGGGCCAAACCAACCACCCTAGAATGGAATCTTCAAGAGAAAACACTTGACAACCTCCTAGAAGTAGCTTTTCTTGCCACCAGACCTTTCTCCATCAATTAGGAATCTGATGCCGTCAATAAACACATTCCTTAAATTGTAGCCATTTGTTGAGTGTTTTTTTGGTGTCTAATCCACATATTTATCACCATTGCCCTTGATTTTCTTGACTGTGTATCTCTTAAATGTCAACATATACACGTGTGATTTAGTTTATGAAGATTTTTCAATGCCGAGAAACTCGATCAGAGAGTAAAAAACGCGTAAGGTTCACAATGGTGTAATATTAACATGGGATATACCGGGCTAGGATTCGAGTTACAGGAACAATGGCCAAACCAACCACCCCAAGAATGGAATCTTCGAGCGAAAACACTTGACAACCTCCTAGAAGCAGCTTTTCTTGCCACCAGACCTTTCTCCATCAATTAGGAATCTGATGCCGTTACTAAACACATTCCTTAAATTGTTGCCATTTGTTGAGTGTTTTTTTTTTGGTGTCTAATCCGCATATATATCACCATTGCCCTTTATCTTCTTGACTGTATATCTTTTAAATGTCAACATATACACGTGTGATTTCGTTTACGAAGATTTTTCAATGCCGAGAACCTCGATCAGAGAGTAAAAAAGGCGTAAGTTTCACAATGGTGTAAAATTAAAATGCGATATACTGGGCTAGGATTCGAGTTACAGGAACAAGGGCCAAGCCAACCACCCAAGAATGGAATCGTCGAGCGAAAGCACTTGACAACCTCCAAGAAGCAGCTTTTCTTGCCACCAGCCCTTTATCCATCAATTAGGAATCTGATGCCGACACTAAACACATTACTTAAATTGTAGCTATTTGTTGAGTGTTTTTTTTGGTGTCTAATCCACATATATATCACCATTGCCCTTAATTTTCTTGATTGTATATCTCTTAACTGTCAACATATACACGTGTGATTTAGTTTACGATGATTTTTCAATGCGAAGAAACTCGATCAGAGAGTAAAAAAGACGTAAGGTTCACAATGGTGTAAAATTAAAATGGGATATACTGGGCTAGGATTCGAGTTACAGGAACAAGGGCCAAGCCAACCACCCAAGAATGGAATCGTCGAGCGAAAACACTTGACAACCTCCTAGAAGCAGCTTTTCTTGCGACCAGACCTTTCTCCATCAATTAGGAATCTAATGACGTCACTAAACACATTCCTTAAATTGTAGCCATTTGTTGAGGTTTTTTTGGGTGTCAAATCCGCATATATATCACCATTGCCCTTTATTTTCCTGATTGTATATCTCTTAAATGTCAACATATACACGTGTGATTTAGTTTACGAAGATTTTCCAATGCCGAGAACCTCGATCAGAGAGTAAAAAAGGCGTAAGGTTCACAATGGTGTAAAATTAAAATGGGATATACCGGGCTAGGATTCGAGTTACAGGAACAAGGGCCAAACCAAGCACCAAATAATGGAATCGTCGAGCGAAAACACTTGACAAACTCCTAGAAGCAGCTTTTCTTGCCACCAGACCTTTCTGAATCAATCAGGAATCTGATGTCGTCACTAAACACATTCCTTAAATTGTAGCCATCTGTTGAGTGTTTTTTTTTGTTTCTAATCCGCATATATATCACCATTGCCCTTGATTTTCTTGACTGTGTATCTCTTAAATGTCAACATATACATGTGTGATTTAGTTTACGAAGATTTTTCAATGCCGAGAACCTCGATCAGAGAGTAAAAAAGGCGTAAGGTTCACAATGGTGTAAAATTAAAATGGGATATACCGGGCTAGGATTCGAGTTACAGCAACAAGGGCCAAACCAACCACCCAAGAATGGAATCGTCAAGCGAAAACACTTGACAACCTCCTAAAAGTAGCTTTTCTTGCCACCAGACGTTTCTCCATCAATTAGGAATCTGATGCCGTCACTAAACACATTTCTTAAATTGTAGCCATTTGTTGAGTGTTTTTTTGGTGTCTAATCTGCATATATAACACCATTTCCCTTTATTTTCTTGACTGTATATCTCTTAAATGTCAACATATACACGTGTGATTTAGTTTACGAAGATTTTTCAATGCCGAGAACCTCGATCAGAGAGTAAAAAAGGCGTAAGTTCACAATGGTGTAAAATTAAAATGGGATATACCGGGTTAGGATTCGAGTTATAGGAACAAGGGCCAAACCAACCACCCAAGAATGGAATCATCGAGCGAAAACACTTGACAACCTCCTAGAAGCAGCTTTTCTTGCCACCAGACCTTTCTCCATCAATTAGGAATCTGATGCCGTCACTAAACACATTCATTAAATTGTAGCCATTTGTTGAGTGTTTTTTTGGTGTCTAATCCGCATATATAACACCATTGCCCTTGATTTTCTTGACTGTATATCTCTTAAATGTCAACATATACACGTGTGATTTAGTTTACGAAGATTTTTCAAATCCGAGAACCTCGATCAGAGAGTAAAAAAGGCGTAAGGTTCACAATGGTGTAAAATTAAAATGGGATATACCGTGCTAGGATTCGAGTTACAGGAACAAGGGCCAAACTAACCACCCAAGAATGGAATCGTCAAGCGAAAACACTTGACAACCTCCTAGAAGCAGCTTTTCTTGCCACCAGACCTTTCTCCATCAATTAGGAATCTGATGCCGTCACTAAACACATTCCTGAAGTTGTAGCCATTTGTTGAGTTTTTTTTTGTTGTCTAATCCGCATATATAACACCATTGCCCTTGATTTTCTTGACTGTATATCTCTTAAATGTCAACATATACACGTGTGATTTAGTTTACGAAGATTTTTCAATGCCGAGAACCTCGATCAGAGAGTAAAAAAGGCGTAAGTTCACAATGGTGTAAAATTAAAATGGGATATACCGGGCTAGGATTCGAGTTACAGGAACAGGGGCCAAACCAACCACCCAAGAATGGAATCGTCGAGCGAAAACACTTGACAACCTCCTAGAAGCAGTTTTGCTTGCCACCAGACCTTTCTCCATCAATTAGGAATCTACTGCCGTCACTAAACACATTCCTTAAATTGTAGCCATTTGTTGAGGGTTTTTTTTGGTGTCTAATCCGCATATATAACATCATTGCCCATGATTTTCTTGACTGTATATCTCTTAAATGTCAACATATACACGTGTGATTTAGTTTACCAAGATTTTTCAATGCCGAGAACCTCGATCAGAGAGTAAAAAAGGCGTAAGGTTCACAATGGTGTAAAATTAAAATAGGATATACCGGGCTAGGATTCGAGTCAAAGGAATAAGGGCCAAACCAACCACCCAAGAATGGAATCGTCAAGTGAAAACACTTGACAACCTCCTAGAAGCAGCTTTTCTTGCCACCAGACCTTTCTTCATCAATTAGAAATCTGATGCCGTCACTAAACACATTCCTTAAATTGTAGCCATTTGTTGAGTGTTTTTTTTGGTGTCTAATCCGCATATATAACACCATTGCCCTTGATTTTGTTGACTGTATCTCTTAAATGTCAACATATACACGTGTGATTTAGTTTACGAAGATTTTTCAATTCCGAGAACCTCGATCAGAGAGTAAAAAAGGTGTAAGGTTCACAATGGTGTAAAATTAAAATGGGATATACCGGGCTAGGATTCGAGTTACAGAAACAATGGCCAAACCAACCACCCAAGAATGGAATCTTCGAGCGAAAACACTTGACAACCTCCTAGAAGCAGCGTTTCTTGCCACCAGACCTTTCTCCATCAATTAGGAATCTGATGTCGTCACTAAACACATTCCTTAAATTGTGGCCGTTTGTTGAGTGTTTTTTTTTGGTGTCTAATCCGAATATATATCACCATAGCCCTTGATTTTCTTGACTGTATATCTCTTAAATGTCAACATATACACGTCTGATTTTGTTTATGAAGATTTTTCAATTCCGCGAACCTCGATCAGAGAGTAAAAAAGGCGTAAGGTTCACAATGGTGTAAAATTAAAATGGGATATACCGGGCTAGGATTTGAGTTACAGGAACAAGGGCCAAACCAACCACTCAAGAATGGAATCGTCAAGCGAAAATACTTGACAACCTCCTAGAAGCAGCTTTTCTGCCACCAGACCTTTCTCCATCAATTAGGAATCTGATGCCGTCACTAAACACATTCCTTAAATTGTAGCCATTTGTTGAGTGTTTTTTTGGTGTCTAATCCGCATATATAACACCCTTGCCCTTGATTTTCTTGACTGTATATCTCTTAAATGTCAACATATACACGTCTGATTTTGTTTACGAAGATTTTTCAATGCCGAGAACCTCAATCAGAGAGTAAAAAAGGAGTAAGGTTCACAATGGTGTAAAATTAAAATGGGATATACCGGGCTAGGATTTGAGTTACAGGAACAAGGGCCAAACTAACCACCCAAGAATGAAATCGTCAAGCGAAAACACTTGACAACCTCCTAGAAGCAGCTTTTCTTGCCACCAGACCTTTCTCCATCAATTAGGAATCTGATGCCGTCACTAAACACATTCCTGAAATTGTAGCCATTTGTTGAGTTTTTTTTTGGTGTCTAATCCGCATATATAACACCATTGCCCTTGATTTTCTTGACTGTATATCTCTTAAATGTCAACATATACACGTGTGATTTTGTTTACGAAGATTTTTTAATGCTGAGAACCTCGATCAGAGAGTAAAAAAGGCGTAAGTTCACAATGGTGTAAAATTAAAATGGGATATACCGGGCTAGGATTCGAGTTACAGGAACAAGGGCCAAACCAACCACCCAAGAATGGAATCGTCGAGCGAAAACACTTGACAACCTCCTAGAAGCAGCTTTTCTTGCCACCAGACCTTTCTCCATCAATTAGGAATCTACTGCCGTCACTAAACACATTCCTTAAATTGTAGCCATTTGTTGAGGGTTTTTTTTTGTGTCTAATCCGCATATATAACAACATTGCCCATGATTTTCTTGACTGTATATCTCTTAAATGTCAACATATACACGTGTGATTTAGTTTACAAAGATTTTTCAATGCCGAGAACCTTGATCAGAGAGTAAAAAAGGCGTAAGGTTTACAATGGTGTAAAATTAAAATAGGATATACCGGGCTAGGATTCGAGTTACAGGAACAAGGGCCAAACCAACCACCCAAGAATGGAATCGTCAAGCGAAAACACTTGACAACCTCCTAGAAGCAGCTTTTCTTGCCACCAGACCTTTCTCCATCAATTAGGAATCTGATGCCGTCACTAAACACATTCCTTAAATTGTAGCCATTTGTTGAGTGTTTTTTGGTGTCTAATCCGCATATATATCACCATTGCCCTTGATTTTCTTGACTGTATATCTCTTAAATGTCAACATATACACGTGTGATTTTGTTTACGAAGATTTTTCAATGCTGATAACCTCGATCAGAGAGTAAAAAAGGCGTAAGGTTCACAATGGTGTAAAATTAAAATGGGATATACCGGGCTAGGATTCGAGTTACAGGAACAAGGGCCAAACTAACCACCCAAGAATGGAATCGTCAAGCGAAAATACTTGACAACCTCCTAGAAGCAGCTTTTCTTGCCACCAGACCTTTCTCCATCAATTAGGAATCTGATGCGGTCACTAAGCACATTCCTGAAATTGTAGCCATTTGTTGAGTTTTTTTTTGGTGTCTAATCCGCATATATAACACCATTGCCCTTGATTTTCTTGACTGTATATCTCTTAAATGTCAACATATACACGTGTGATTTAGTTTACGAAGATTTTTCAATGCCGAGAACCTCGATCAGAGAGTAAAAAAGGCGTAAGTTCACAATGGTGTAAAATTAAAGTGGCATATACCGGGCTAGGATTCGAGTTACAGGAACAAGGGCCAAACCAACCACCCAAGAATGGAATCGTCGAGCGAAAACACTTGACAACCTCCTAGAAGCAGCTTTTCTTGCCACCAGACCTTTCTCCATCAATTAGGAGTCTACTGCCGTCACTAAACACATTCCTTAAATTGTAGCCATTTGTTGAGGGTTTTTTTGGTGTCTAATCCGCATATATAACACCATTGCCCATGATTTTCTTGACTGTATATCTCTTAAATGTCAACATATACACGTGTGATTTAGTTTACCAAGATTTTTCAATGCCGAGAACCTCGATCAGAGAGTAAAAAAGGCGTAAGGTTCACAATGGTGTAAAATTAAAATAGGATATACCGGGCTAGGATTCGAGTTACAGGAACAAGGGCCAAACCAACCACCCAAGAATGGAATCGTCAAGTGAAAACACTTGACAACCTCCTAGAAGCAGCTTTTCTTGCCACCAGACCTTTCTTCATCAATTAGAAATCTGATGCCGTCACTAAACACATTGCTTAAATTGTAGCCTTTTGTTGAGTGTTTTTTTTTTCGTGTCTAATCCGCATATATAACACCATTGCCCTTGATTTTCTTGAGTGTATATCTCTTAAATGCCAACATATACACGTGTGATTTAGTTTACGAAAATTTTTCAATGCCGAGAACCTCGATCAGAGAGTAAAAAGGCGTAAGGTTCACAATGGTGTAAAACTAAAATGGGATATGCCGGCCTAGGATTCGAGTTATAGGAACAAGGGCTAAACCAACCACCCAAGAATAGAATCGTCGAGCGAAAACACTTGACAACCTCCTTGAAGCAGCTTTTCTTGCCACCAGAACTTTCTCCATCAATTAGGAATCTAATGCCGTCACTAAACTCATTCCTTAACTTGTAGCCATTTGTTGAGGGTTTTTTTTGGTGTCTAATCCGCATATATATCACCATTGCCCTTTATTTTCCTGACTGTATATCTATTAAATGTCAACATATACACGTGTGATTTAGTTTACGAAGATTTTCCAATGCCGAGAACCTCGATCAGAGAGTAAAAAAGGCGTAAGGTTCACAATGGTGTAAAATTAAAATGGGATATACCGGGCTAGGATTCGAGTTACAGGAACAAGGGCCAAACCAACCACCCAAGCATGGAATCGTCAAGTGAAAACACTTGACAACCTCCTAGAAGCAGCTTTTCTTGCCACCAGACCTTTCTCCATCAATTAGGAATTTATTGCCGTCACTAAACACATTCCTTAAATTGTAGCCATTTGTTGAGGGTTTTTTTTGGTGTCTAATCCGCATATATAACACCATTGCCCTTGATTTTCTTGACTGTATATCTCTTAAATGTCAACATATACACGTGTGATTTAATATACGAAGAATTTTCAATGCCGAGAACCACGATCAGAGAGTAAAAAAGGCGTAAGGTTCACAATGGTGTAAAATTAAAATGGGATATAAAGGGCTAGGATTCGAGTTACAGGAACAAGGGCCAAACCAACCACCCAAGAATGGAATCGTCAAGCGAAAATACTTGACAACCTCCTAGAAGGAGCATTTCTTCCCACCATACCTTTCTCCATCAATTAGGAATCTGATGCCGTCACTAAACACATTCCATAAATTGTAGCCATTTGTTGAGTGTTTTCTTTTGGTGTCTAATTCGCATATATAACACCATTGCCCTTGATTTTCTTGACTGTACATCTCCTAAATGTCAACATATACACGTGTGATTTAGTTTACAAAGATTTTTCAATGCCGAGAACCTCGATCAGAGAGTAAAAAAGGCGTAAGGTTCACAATGGTGTAAAATTAAAATGGGATATACCGGGCTAGGATTCGAGTTACAGGAACAAGGGCCAAACCAACCATCCTAGAATGGAATCGTCAAGCGAAAACACTTGACAACCTCCTAGAAGCAGCTTTTCTTGCCACCAGACCTTTCTCCATCAATTAGGAATCTACTGCCGTCACTAAACACATTCCTTAAATTGTAGCCATTTGTTGAGGGTTTTTTTTTGTGTCTAATACGCATATATAACACCATTGCCCATGATTTTCTTGACTGTATATCTCTTAAATGTCAACATATACACGTGTGATTTAGTTTACGAAGATTTTTCAATGTCGAGAACCTCGATCAGAGAGTAAAAAAGGCGTAAGGTTCACAATGGTGTAAAATTAAAATAGGATATACCGGGCTAGGATTCGAGTTACAGGAACAAGGGCCAAACCAACCACCCAAGAATGGAATTGTCAAGCGAAAACACTTGACAACCTCCTTGAAGCAGCTTTTCTTGCCACCAGACCTTTCTCCATCAATTAGGAATCTGATGCCGTCACTAAACACATTCCTTAAATTGTAGCTATTTGTTGAGTGTTTTTTTTGGTGTCTAATCCGCATATATAACACCATTGCCCTTGATTTTCTTGACTGTATATCTCTTAAATGTCAACATATACACGTGTGATTTAGTTTACGAAGATTTTTCAATGCCGAGAACCTCGATCAGAGAGTAAAAAAGGCGTAAGGTTCACAATGGTGTAAAATTAAAATGGGATATACCGGGCTAGGATTCGAGTTACAGGAACAAGGGCCAAACCAACCACCCAAGAATGGAATCGTCGAGCGAAAACACTTGACAACCTCCTAGAAGCAGCTTTTCTTGCCACCGGACCTTTCTCCATCAATTAGGAATCTAATGCCGTCACTAAACACATTCCTTAAATTGTAGCCATTTGTTGAGGGTTTTTTTTGGTGTCTAATCCGCATATATATCACCATTGCCCTTTATTTTTCTGACTGTATATCTCTTAAATGTCAACATATACACGTGTTATTTTGTTTACGAAGATTTTCCAATGCCGAGAACCTCGATCAGAGAGTAAAAAAGGCGTAAGGTTCACAAAGGTGTAAAATTAAAAGGGGATATACCGGGCTAGGATTCGAGTTACAGGAACTAGGGCCAAACCAACCACCCAAGAATGGAATCGTCAAGCGAAAACACTTGACAACCTCCTCGAAGCAGCTTTTCTTGCAACCAGACCTTTCTCCATCAATTATGAATCTGATGCCGTCACTAAACACATTCCTTAAATTGTAGCCGTTTGTTGAGTGTTTTTTTGGTGTCTAATCCGCATATATATCACCATTGCCCTTTATTTTCCTGACTGTATATCTCTTAAATGTCAACATATACATGTGTGATTTAGTTTACGAAGATTTTCCAATGCCGAGAACCTCGATCAGAGAGTAAAAAAGGCATAAGGTTCACAATGTTGTAAAATTAAAATGGGATATACCGGGCTAGGATTCGAGTTACAGGAACAAGGGCCAAACCAACCACCCAAGAATGGAATCGTCGAGCGAAAACACTTGACAACCTCCTAGAAGCAGCTTTTCTTGCCACCAGACCTTTCTCCATCAATTAGGAATCTAATGCCGTCACTAAACACATTCCTTAAATTGTAGCCATTTGTTGAGGGTTTTTTTGGTGTCTATTCCGCATATATATCACCATTGCCCTTTATTTTCCTGACTGTATATCTCTTAAATGTCAACATATACGCGTGTGATTTAGTTTACGAAGATTTTCCAATGCCGAGAACCTCGATCAGAGAGTAAAAAGGCGTAAGGTTCACAATGGTGTAAAATTAAAATGGGATATACTGGGCTTGGATTCGAGTTACAGGAACAAGGGCCAAACCAACCATCCAAAAATGGAATCGTCAAGCGAAAACACTTGACAACCTCCTAGAAGCAGCTTTTCTTGCCACCAGACCTTTCTCCATCAATTAGGAATCTACTGCCGTCACTAAACACATTCCTTAAATTGTAGCCATTTGTTGAGGGGTGTTTTTTGTGTCTAATCCGCATATATAACACCAATGCCCATGATTTTCTTGACTGTATATCTCTTAAATGTCAACATATACACGTGTGATTTAGTTTACGAAGATTTTCCAATGCCGAGAACCTCGATCAGAGAGTAAAAAAGGCGTAAGGTTCACAATGGTGTAAAATTAAAATGTGATATACCGGGCTAGGATTCGAGTTACAGGAACAAGGGCCAAACCAACCACCCAAGAATGGAATCGTCAAGCGAAAACACTTGACAACCTCCTAGAAGCAGCTCTTCTTGCCACCAGACCTTTCTCCATCAATTAGGAATCTAATGCCGTCACTAAAATCATTCCTTAAATTGTAGCCATTTGTTGAGGGTTTTTTTTGGTGTCTAATCCGCATATATATCACCATTGCCCTTTATTTTCCTGACTGTATATCTCTTAAATGTTAACATATACAAGTGTGATTTAGTTTACGAAGATTTTCCAATGCCGAGAACCTCAATCAGAGAGAAAAAAAGGCGTAAGGTTCACAATGGTGTAAAATTAAAATGGGATATACCGGGCTAGGATTCGAGTTACAGGAACAAGGGCCAAACCAACCACCCAAGAATGGAATCGTCAAGCGAAAACACTTGACAACCTCCTAGAAGCAGCTTTTCTTGCCACGAGACCTTTCTCCATCAATTAGGAATCTGATGCCGTCACTAAACACATTCCTTAAATTGTAGTCATTTGTTGAGTGTTTTTTTTTGTGTCTATTCCGCATATATAACACCATTGCCCTTGATTTTCTTGACTGTATATCTCTTAAATGTCAACATATACACGTGTGATTTAGTTTACGAAGATTTTTCAATGCCGAGATCCTCGATCAGAGAGTAAAAAAGGCGTAAGGTTCACAATGGTGTAAAATTAAAATGGGATATACCAGGCTAGGATTCGAGTTACAGGAACAAGGGCCAAACCAAGCACCCAAGAATGGAATCGTCGAGCGAAAACACTTGACAACCTCCTAGAAGCAGCTTTTCTTGCCACCAGACCTTTCTCCATCAATTAGGAATCTAATGTCGTCACTAAACACATTCCTTAAATTGTAGCCATTTGTTGAGGGTTTTTTTTGGTGTCTAATCCGCATATATATCACCATTGCCCTTTATTTTCCTGACTGTATATCTCTTAAATGTCAACATATACACGTGTGATTTAGTTTACGAAGATTTTCCAATGCAGAGAACCTCGATCAGAGAGTAAAAAAGGCGTAAGGTTCACAATGGTGTAAAATTAAAATGGGATATACCGAGCTAGGATTCGAGTTACAGGAACAAGGGCCAAACCAACCACCGAAGAATGGAATCGTCAAGCGAAAACACTTGACAACCTCCTAGAAGCAGATTTTCTTACCAACGGACCTTTCTCCATCAATTACGAATCTGATGCCGTCACTAAACACATTCCTTAAATTGTAGTCGTTTGTTGAGTGTTTTTTTTTGGTGTCTAATCCGCATATATAACACCATTGCCCTTGATTTTCTTGACTGTATATCTCTTAAATGTCAACATATACACGTGTGATTTAGTTTACGAAGATTTTCCAATGCCGAGAACCTCGATCAGAGAGTAAAAAAGGCGTAAGGTTCACAATGGTGTAAAATTAAAATGGGATATACCGGGCTAGGATTCGAGTTACAGGAACAAGGGCCAAACCAACCACCCAAGAATGGAATCGTCGGGCGAAAACACTTGACAAACTCCTAGAAGGAGCTTTTCTTGCCACCAGACCTTTCTCCATCAATTAAGAATCTAATGCCGTCACTAAAATCATTCCTTAAATTGTAGCCATTTGTTGAGGGTTTTTTTTTGGTGTCTAATCCGCATATATATCACCATTGCCCTTTATTTTCCTGACTGTATATCTCTTAAATGTCAACATATACACGTGTGATTTAGTTTACGAAGATTTTTCAATGCCGAGAACCTCGATCAGAGAGTAAAAAAGGCGTAAGGTTCACAATGGTGTAAAATTAAAATGGGATATACCAGGCTAGGATTCGAGTTACAGGAACAAGGGCCAAACCAAGCACCCAAGAATGGAATCGTCGAGCGAAAACACTTGACAACCTCCTAGAAGCAGCTTTTCTTGCCACCAGACCTTTGTCCATCAATTAGGAATCTAATGTCGTCACTAAACACATTCCTTAAATTGTAGCCATTTGTTGAGGGTTTTTTTTGGTGTCTAATCCGCATATATATCACCATTCCCCTTTATTTTCCTGACTGTATATCGCTTAAATGTCAACATATACACGTGTGATTTAGTTTACGAAGATTTTCCAATGCCGAGAACCTCGATCAGAGAGTAAAAAAGGCGTAAGGTTCACAATGGTGTAAAATTAAAATGGGATATACCGGGCTAGGATTCGAGTTACAGGAACAAGGGCCAAACCAACCACCCAAGAATGGAATCGTCGAGCGAAAACACTTGACAACCTCCTAGAAGCAGCTTTTCTTGCCACCAGACCTTTCTCCATCAATTAGGAATCTAATGCCGTCACTAAACACATTCCTTAAATTGTAGCCATTTGTTGAGGGTTTTTTTGGTGTCTATTCCGCATATATATCACCATTGCCCTTTATTTTCCTGACTGTATATCTCTTAAATGTCAACATATACGCGTGTGATTTAGTTTACGAAGATTTTCCAATGCCGAGAACCTCGATCAGAGAGTAAAAAGGCGTAAGGTTCACAATGGTGTAAAATTAAAATGGGATATACTGGGCTTGGATTCGAGTTACAGGAACAAGGGCCAAACCAACCATCCAAAAATGGAATCGTCAAGCGAAAACACTTGACAACCTCCTAGAAGCAGCTTTTCTTGCCACCAGACCTTTCTCCATCAATTAGGAATCTACTGCCGTCACTAAACACATTCCTTAAATTGTAGCCATTTGTTGAGGGGTGTTTTTTGTGTCTAATCCGCATATATAACACCAATGCCCATGATTTTCTTGACTGTATATCTCTTAAATGTCAACATATACACGTGTGATTTAGTTTACGAAGATTTTCCAATGCCGAGAACCTCGATCAGAGAGTAAAAAAGGCGTAAGGTTCACAATGGTGTAAAATTAAAATGTGATATACCGGGCTAGGATTCGAGTTACAGGAACAAGGGCCAAACCAACCACCCAAGAATGGAATCGTCAAGCGAAAACACTTGACAACCTCCTAGAAGCAGCTCTTCTTGCCACCAGACCTTTCTCCATCAATTAGGAATCTAATGCCGTCACTAAAATCATTCCTTAAATTGTAGCCATTTGTTGAGGGTTTTTTTTGGTGTCTAATCCGCATATATATCACCATTGCCCTTTATTTTCCTGACTGTATATCTCTTAAATGTTAACATATACAAGTGTGATTTAGTTTACGAAGATTTTCCAATGCCGAGAACCTCAATCAGAGAGAAAAAAAGGCGTAAGGTTCACAATGGTGTAAAATTAAAATGGGATATACCGGGCTAGGATTCGAGTTACAGGAACAAGGGCCAAACCAACCACCCAAGAATGGAATCGTCAAGCGAAAACACTTGACAACCTCCTAGAAGCAGCTTTTCTTGCCACGAGACCTTTCTCCATCAATTAGGAATCTGATGCCGTCACTAAACACATTCCTTAAATTGTAGTCATTTGTTGAGTGTTTTTTTTTGTGTCTATTCCGCATATATAACACCATTGCCCTTGATTTTCTTGACTGTATATCTCTTAAATGTCAACATATACACGTGTGATTTAGTTTACGAAGATTTTTCAATGCCGAGATCCTCGATCAGAGAGTAAAAAAGGCGTAAGGTTCACAATGGTGTAAAATTAAAATGGGATATACCAGGCTAGGATTCGAGTTACAGGAACAAGGGCCAAACCAAGCACCCAAGAATGGAATCGTCGAGCGAAAACACTTGACAACCTCCTAGAAGCAGCTTTTCTTGCCACCAGACCTTTCTCCATCAATTAGGAATCTAATGTCGTCACTAAACACATTCCTTAAATTGTAGCCATTTGTTGAGGGTTTTTTTTGGTGTCTAATCCGCATATATATCACCATTGCCCTTTATTTTCCTGACTGTATATCTCTTAAATGTCAACATATACACGTGTGATTTAGTTTACGAAGATTTTCCAATGCAGAGAACCTCGATCAGAGAGTAAAAAAGGCGTAAGGTTCACAATGGTGTAAAATTAAAATGGGATATACCGAGCTAGGATTCGAGTTACAGGAACAAGGGCCAAACCAACCACTGAAGAATGGAATCGTCAAGCGAAAACACTTGACAACCTCCTAGAAGCAGATTTTCTTACCACCAGACCTTTCTCCATCAATTACGAATCTGATGCCGTCACTAAACACATTCCTTAAATTGTAGTCGTTTGTTGAGTGTTTTTTTTTGGTGTCTAATCCGCATATATAACACCATTGCCCTTGATTTTCTTGACTGTATATCTCTTAAATGTCAACATATACACGTGTGATTTAGTTTACGAAGATTTTCCAATGCCGAGAACCTCGATCAGAGAGTAAAAAAGGCGTAAGGTTCACAATGGTGTAAAATTAAAATGGGATATACCGGGCTAGGATTCGAGTTACAGGAACAAGGGCCAAACCAACCACCCAAGAATGGAATCGTCGAGCGAAAACACTTGACAAACTCCTAGAAGCAGCTTTTCTTGCCACCAGACCTTTCTCCATCAATTAAGAATCTAATGCCGTCACTAAAATCATTCCTTAAATTGTAGCCATTTGTTGAGGGTTTTTTTTTGGTGTCTAATCCGCATATATATCACCATTGCCCTTTATTTTCCTGACTGTATATCTCTTAAATGTCAACATATACACGTGTGATTTAGTTTACGAAGATTTTTCAATGCCGAGAACCTCAATCAGAGAGTAAAAAAGGCGTAACGTTCACAATGGTGTAAAATTAAAATCGGATATAACGGGATAGGATTCGAGTTACAGGAACAAGGGCCAAACCAACCACCCAAGAATGGAATCGTCGAGCGAAAACACTTGACAACCTCCTAGAAGCAGCTTTTCTTGCCACTAGACCTTTCTCCCTCAATTAGGAATCTAATGCCGTCACTAAACACATTCCTTAAATTGTAGCCATTTGTTGAGGGTTTTTTTTGGTGTCTAATCCGCATATATAACACCATTGCCCTTGATTTTCTTGACTGTATATCTCTTAAATGTCAACATATACACGTGTGATTTAGTTTACGAAGATTTTTCAATGCCGAGAACCTCGATCCGAGAGTAAAAAAGGCGTAACGTTCACAATGGTGTAAAATTAAAATAGGATATACCGGGCTAGGATTTGAGTTACAGGAACAAGGGCCAAACCAACCACCGAAGAATGGAATCGTCAAGCGAAAACACTTGACAACCTCCTTGAAGCAGCTTTTCTTGCCACCAGACCTTTCTCCATCAATTACGAATCTAATGCCGTCACTAAACACATTCCTTAAATTGTAGCCGTTTGTTGAGTGTTTTTTTTTGGTGTCTAATCCGCATATATAACACCATTGCCGTTGATTTTCTTGACTGTATGTCTCTTAAATGTCAACATATACACGTGTGATTTAGTTTACGAAGATTTTTCAATGCCGAGAACCTCGATCAGAGAGTAAAAAAGGCGTAAGGTTCACAATGGTGTAAAATTAAAATGGGATATACCGGGATAGGATTCGAGTTACAGGAACAAGGGCCAAACCAACCACCAAGAATGGAATCGTCGAGCGAAAACACATGACAACCTCCTAGAAGCAGCTTTTCTTGCCACCAGACCTTTCTCCATCAATTAGGAATCTAATGCCGTCACTAAACACATTCCTTAAATTGTAGCCATTTGTTGAGGGTTTTTTTGGTGTCTAATCCGCATATATATCACCATTGCCCTTTATTTTCCTGACTGTATATCTCTTAAATGTCAACATATACACGTGTGATTTAGTTTACGTAGATTTTCCAATGCCGAGAACTTCGATCAGAGAGTAAAAAAGGCGTAAGGTTCACAATGGTGTAAAATTAAAATGGGATAAACCGGGCTAGGATTCGAGTTACAGGAACAAGGGCTAAACCAACCACCCAAGAATGGAATCGTCAAGCGAAAACACTTGACAACCTCCTCGAAGCAGCTTTTCTTGCCACCAGACCTTTCTCCATCATTTAGGAATCTGATGTCGTCACTAACCACATTCCTTAAATTGTATCCATCCGTTGAGTGTTTTTTTTTTGTGTCTAATCCGCATATATATCACCATTGCCCTTGATTTTCTTGACTTTATATCTCTTAAATGTCAACATATACAGGTGTGATTTAGTTTACGAAGATTTTTCAATGCCGAGAACCTCAATCAGAGAGTAAAAAAGGCGTAAGGTTCACAATGGTGTAAACTTAAAATGGGATATACCGGTCTTGGATTCGAGTTACAGGAACAAGGGCCAAACCAACCACCCAAGAATGGAATCGTCGAGCGAAAACACTTTACAACCTCCTAGAAGCAGCTCTTCTTGCCACCAGACCTTTCTCCATCAATTAGGAATCTAATGCCGTCACTAAAATCATTCCTTAAATTGTAGCCATTTGTTGAGGGTTTTTTTTTGGTGTCTAATCCGCATATATATCACCATTGCCCTTTATTTTCCTGACTGTATATCTCTTAAATGTCAACATATACACGTGTGATTTAGTTTACGAAGATTTTCCAATGCCGAGAACCTCAATCAGAGAGTAAAAAACGCGTAAGGTTCACAATGGTGTAAAATTAAAATGGGATATACCGGGCTAGGATTCGAGTTACAGGAACAAGGGCCAAACCAACCACCCAAGAATGGAATTGTCAAGCGAAAACACTTGACAACCTCCTAGAAGCAGCTTTTCTTGCCACCAGACCTTTCTCCATCAATTAGGAATCTGATGCCGCCACTAAACACATTCCTTAAATTGTAGTCATTTGTTGAGTGTTTTTTTTGGTGTCTAATCCGCATATATAACACCATTGCCCTTGATTATCTTGACTGTATATCTCTTAAATGTCAACATATACACGTGTGATTTAGTTTACGAAGATTTTTCAATGCCGAGAACCTCGATCAGAGAGTAAAAAGGCGTAAGGTTCACAATGGTGTAAAATTAAAATGGGATATACCAGGCTAGGTTTCGAGTTACAGGAACAAGGGCCAAACCAAGCACCCAAGAATGGAATCGTCGAGCGAAAACACTTGACAACCTCCTAGAAGCAACTTTTCTTGCCACCAGACCTTTCTCCATCAATTAGGAATCTAATGTCGTCACTAAACACATTCCTTAAATTGTAGCCATTTGTTGAGGGTTTTTTTTGGTGTCTAATCCGCATATATATCACCATTGCCCTTTATTTTCCTGACTGTATATCTATTAAATGTCAACATATACACGTGTGATTTAGTTTACGAAGATTTTCCAATGCCGAGAACCTCGATCAGAGAGTAAAAAAGGCGTAAGGTTCACAATGGTGTAAAATTAAAATGGGATATACCAGGCTAGGTTTCGAGTTACAGGAACAAGGGCTAAACCAACCACCGAAGAATGGAATCGTCAAGCGAAAACACTTGACAACCTCCTAGAAGCAGCTTTTCTTGCCACCAGACCTTTCTCCATCAATTACGAATCTGATGTCGTCACTAAACACATTCCTTAAATTGTAGCCGTTTGTTGAGTGTTTTTTTTTGTGTCTAATCCGCATATATAACACCATTGCCCTTGATTTTCTTGACTGTATATCTCTTAAATGTCAACATATTCACGTGTGATTTAGTTTACGAAGATTTTTCAAAGCCGAGAACCTCGATCAGAGAGTAAAAAAGGCGTAAGGTTCACAATGGTGTAAACTTAAAATGGGATATACCGGGCTTGGATTCGAGTTACAGGAACAAGGGCCAAACCAACCACCCAAGAATGGAATCGTCGAGCGAAAACACTTGACAACCTCCTAGAAGCAGCTTTTCTTGCCACCAACCTTTCTCCATCAATTAAGAATCTAATGCCGTCACTAAAATCATTCCTTAAATTGTAGCCATTTGTTGAGGGTTTTTTTTTGGTGTCTAATCCGCATATATATCACCATTGCCCTTTATTTTCCTGACTGTATATCTCTTAAATGTCAACATATACACGTGTGATTTAGTTTACGAAGATTTTTCAATCCCGAGAACCTCGATCAGAGAGTAAAAAAGGCGTAAGGTTCACAATGGTGTAAAATTAAAATGGGATATACCAGGCTAGGATTCGAGTTACAGGAACAAGGGCCAAACCAAGCACCCAAGAATGGAATCGTCGAGCGAAAACACTTGACAACCTCCTAGAAGCAGCTTTTCTTGCCACCAGACCTTTGTCCATCAATTCGGAATCTAATGTCGTCACTAAACACCTTCCTTAAATTGTAGCCATTTGTTGAGGGTTTTTTTTGGTGTCTAATCCGCTTATATATCACCATTCCCCTTTTATTTTCCTGACTGTATATCTCTTAAATGTCAACATATACATGTGTGATTTAGTTTACGAAGATTTTCCAATGCCGAGAACCTCGATCAGAGAGTAAAAAAGGCGTAAGGTTCACAATGGTGTAAAATTAAAATGGGATATACCGGGCTAGGATTCGAGTTACAGGAACAAGGGCCAAACCAACCACCGAAGAATGGAATCGTCAAGTGAAAACACTTGACAACCTCCTAGAAACAGCTTTTCTTGCCACCAGACCTTTCTCCATCAATTACGAATCTGATGCCGTCACTAAACACATTCCTTAAATTGTAGCCGTTTGTTGAATGTTTTTTTTTGGTGTCTAATCCGCATATATAACACCATTGCCCTTGATTTTCTTGACTGTATATCTCTTAAATGTCAACATATACACGTGTGATTTAGTTTACGAAGATTTTTCAATGCCGAGAACCTCGATCAGAGAGTAAAAAAGGCGTAAGGTTCACAATGGTGTAAAATTAAAATGGGATATAACGGGTTAGGATTCGAGTTACAGGAACAAGGGCCAAACCAACCACCCAAGAATGGAATCGTCGAGCGAAAACACTTGACAACCTCCTAGAAGCAGCTTTTCTTGCCACCAGACCTTTCTCCCTCAATTAGGAATCTAATGCCGTCACTAAACACATTCCTTAAATTGTAGCCATTTGTTGAGGGTTTTTTTTTGGTGTCTAGTCCGCATATATAACACCATTGCTCTTGATTTTCTTGACTGTATATCTTTTAAATGTCAACATATACACGTGTCATTAAGTTTACGAAGATTTTTCAATGCCGAGAACCTCGATCAGAGAGTAAAAAAGGCGTAAGGTTCACAATGGTGTAAAATTAAAATGGGATATACCGGGCTAGGATTCGAGTTACAGGAACAAGGGCCAAACCAACCACCGAAGAATGGAATCGTCAAGCGAAAACACTTGACAACCTCCTAGAAGCAGCTTTTCTTGCCACCAGACCTTTCTCCATCAATTACGAATCTGATGCCGTCACTAAACACATTCCTTAAATTGTAGCCGTTTGTTGAGTGTTTTTTCTTGGTGTCTAATCCGCATATATAACACCATTGCCCTTGATTTTCTTGACTGTATATCTCTTAAATGTCAACATATGCACGTGTGATTTAGTTTACGAAGATTTTTCAATGCCGAGAACCTCGATCAGAGAGTAAAAAAGGCGTAAGGTTCACAATGGTGTAAAATTAAAATGGGATATACCGGGATAGGATTCGAGTTACAGGAACAAGGGCCAAACCAACCACCCAAGAATGGAATCGTCTAGCGAAAACACTTGACAACCTCCTAGAAGCAGCTTTTCTTGCCACCAGACCTTTCTCCATCAATTAGGAATCTAATGCCGTCACTAAACACATTCCTTAAATTGTAGCCATTTGTTGAGGGTTTTTTTTGGTGTCTAATCCGCATATATAACACCATTGCCCTTGATTTTCTTGACTGTATATCTCTTAAATGTCAACATATACACGTGTGATTTAGTTTACGAAGATTTTTCAATGCCGAGAACCTCGATCAGAGAGTAAAAAAGGCGTAAGGTTCACAATGGTGTAAAATTAAAATGGGATATACCGGGATAGGATTCGAGTTACAGGAACAAGGGCCAAACCAACCACCCAAGAATGGAATCGTCTAGCGAAAACACTTGACAACCTCCTAGAAGCAGCTTTTCTTGCCACCAGACCTTTCTCCCTCAATTAGGAATCTAATGCCGTCACTAAACACATTCCTTAAATTGTAGCCATTTGTTGAGGGTTTTTTTTGGTGTCTAGTCCGCATATATAACACCATTGCTCTTGATTTTCTTGACTGTATATCTTTTAAATGTCAACATATACACGTGTCATTAAGTTTACGAAGATTTTTCAATGCCGAGAACCTCGATCAGAGAGTAAAAAAGGCGTAAGGTTCACAATGGTGTAAAATTAAAATGGGATATACCGGGCTAGGATTCGAGTTACAGGAACAAGGGCCAAACCAACCACCAAAGAATGGAATCGTCAAGCGAAAACACTTGACAACCTCCTAGAAGCAGCTTTTCTTGCCACCAGACCTTTCTCCATCAATTACGAATCTGATGCCGTCACTAAACACATTCCTTAAATTGTAGCCGTTTGTTGAGTGTTTTTTCTTGGTGTCTAATCCGCATATATAACACCATTGCCCTTGATTTTCTTGACTGTATATCTCTTAAATGTCAACATATGCACGTGTGATTTAGTTTACGAAGATTTTTCAATGCCGAGAACCTCGATCAGAGAGTAAAAAAGGCGTAAGGTTCACAATGGTGTAAAATTAAAATGGGATATACCGGGATAGGATTCGAGTTACAGGAACAAGGGCCAAACCAACCACCCAAGAATGGAATCGTCTAGCGAAAACACTTGACAACCTCCTAGAAGCAGCTTTTCTTGCCACCAGACCTTTCTCCATCAATTAGGAATCTAATGCCGTCACTAAACACATTCCTTAAATTGTAGCCATTTGTTGAGGGTTTTTTTTGGTGTCTAATCCGCATATATAACACCATTGCCCTTGATTTTCTTGACTGTATATCTCTTAAATGTCAACATATACACGTGTGATTTAGTTTACGAAGATTTTTCAATGCCGAGAACCTCGATCAGAGAGTAAAAAAGGCGTAAGGTTCACAATGGTGTAAAATTAAAATGGGATATACCGGGCTAGGATTCGAGTTACAGGAACAAGGGCCAAACCAACCACCCAAGAATGGAATCGTCGAGCGAAAACACTTGACAACCTCCTAGAAGCAGCTTTTCTTGCCACCAGACCTTTCTCCATCAATTAGGAATCTAATGCCGTCACTAAACACATTCCTTAAATTGTAGCCATTTGTTGCGGGTTTTTTTTTGTGTCTAATCGTCATATATATCACCATTGCCCTTTATTTTCATGACTGTATATCTCTTAAATGTCAACATATACACGTGTGATTTAGTTTACGAAGATTTTTCAATGCCAAGAACCTCGATCAGAGAGTAAAAAAGGCGTATAGTTCACAATGGTGTAAAATTAAAATGGGATATACCAGGCTAGGATTCGAGTTACAGGAACAAGGGCCAAACCAAGCACCCAAGAATGGAATCGTCGAGCGAAAACACTTGACAACCTCCTAGAAGCAGCTTTTCTTGCCACCAGACCTTTGTCCATCAATTAGGAATCTAATGTCGTCACTAAACACATTCCTTAAATTGTAGCCATTTGTTGATGGTTTTTTTTGGTGTCTAATCCGCTTATATATCACCATTCCCCTTTATTTTCCTGACTGTATATCTCTTAAATGTCAACATATACACGTGTGATTTAGTTTACGAAGATTTTCCAATGCCGAGAACCTCGATCAGAGAGTAAAAAGGGCGTAAGGTTCACAATGGTGTAAAATTAAAATGGGATATACCGGGCTAGGATTCGAGTTACAGGAACAAGGGCCAAACCAACCACCGAAGAATGGAATCGTCAAGTGAAAACACTTGACAACCTCCTAGAAGCAGCTTTTCATGCCACCAGACCTTTCTCCATCAATTACGAATCTGATGCCGTCACTAAACACATTCCTTAAATTGTAGCCGTTTGTTGAGTATTTTTTTTTTGTGTCTAATCCGCATATATAACACCATTGCCCTTGATTTTCTTGACTGTATATCTCTTAAATGTCAACATATACACGTGTGATTTAGTTTACGAAGATTTATTCAATGCCGAGAACCTCGATCAGAGAGTAAAAAAAGCCTAAGGTTCACAATGGTGTAAAATTAAAATGGGATATAACGGGATAGGATTCGAGTTACAGTAACAAGGGCCAAACCAACCACCCAAGAATGGAATCGTCGAGCGAAAACACTTGACAACCTCCTAGAAGCAGCTTTTCTTGCCACCAGACCTTTCTCCCTCAATTAGGAATCTAATGCCGTCACTAAACACATTCCTTAAATTGTAGCCATTTGTTGAGGGTTTTTTTTGGTGTCTAATCCGCATATATAACACCATTGCCCTTGATTTTCTTGACTGTATATCTCTTAAATGTCAACATATACACGTGTGATTTAGTTTACGAAGATTTTACAATGCCGAGAACCTCGATCAGAGAGTAAAAAAGGCATAAGGTTCACAATGGGGTAAAATTAAAATGGGATATACCGGGCTAGGATTCGAGTTACAGGAACAAGGGCCAAACCAACCACCCAAGAATGGAATCGTCAAGCGAAAACACTTGACAACCTCCTAGAAGCAGCTTTTCTTGCCACCAGACCTTTCTCCATCAATTACGAATCTGATACCGTCACTAAACACATTCCTTAAATTGTAGTCGTTTGTTGAGTGTTTTTTTTTTGGTGTCTAATCCGCATATATAACACCATTGCCCTTGATTTTCTTGACTGTATATCTCTTAAATGTCAACATATACACGTGTGATTTAGTTTACGAAGATTTTTCAATGCCGAGAACCTCGATCAAAGAGTAAAAAAGGCGTAAGGTTCACAATGGTGTAAAATTAAAATGGGATATACCGGGATAGGATTCGAGTTACAGGAACAAGGGCCAAACCAACCACCCAAGAATGGAATCGTCGAGCGAAAACACTTGACAACCTCCTAGAAGCAGCTTTTCTTGCCACCAGACCTTTCTCCATCAATTAGGAATCTAATGCCGTCACTAAACATATTCCTTAAATTGTAGCCATTTGTTGAGGGTTTTTTTTGGTGTCTAATCCGCATATATAACACCATTGCCCTTGATTTTCTTGACTGTATATCTCTTAAATGTCAACATATTCACGTGTGATTTAGTTTACGAAGATTTTTCAATGCCGAGAACCTCGATCAGAGAGTAAAAAAAGCGTAAGGTTCACAATGGTGTAAACTTAAAATGGGATATACCGAGCTTGGATTCGAGTTACAGGAACAAGGGCCAAACCAACCACCCAAGAATGGAATCGTCGAGCGAAAACACTTGACAACCTCCTAGAAGCAGCTTTTCTTGCCACCAGACCTTTCTCCATCAATTAAGAATCTAATGTTGTCACTAAAATCATTCCTTAAATTGTAGCCATTTGTTGCGGGTTTTTTTTTGGTGTCTAATCCGCATATATATCACCATTGCCCTTTATTTTCCTGACTGTATATCTCTTAAATGTCAACATATACACGTGTGATTTAGTTTACGAAGATTTTTCAATGCCAAGAACCTCGATCAGAGAGTAAAAAAGGCGTATAGTTCACAATGGTGTAAAATTAAAATGGGATATACCAGGCTAGGATTCGAGTTACAGGAACAAGGGCCAAACCAAGCACCCAAGAATGGAATCGTCGAGCGAAAACACTTGACAACCTCCTAGAAGCAGCTTTTCTTGACACCAGACCTTTGTCCATCAATTAGGAATCTAATGTCGTCACTAAACACATTCCTTAAATTGTAGCCATTTGTTGAGGGTTTTTTTTGGTGTCTAATCCGCTTATATATCACCATTCCCCTTTATTTTCTTGACTGTAAATCTCTTAAATGTCAACATATACACGTGTGATTTAGTTTACGAAGATTTTCCAATGCCGTGAACCTCGATCAGAGAGTAAAAAGGGCGTAAGGTTCACAATGGTGTAAAATTAAAATGGGATATACCGGGCTAGGATTCGAGTTACAGGAACAAGGGCCAAACCAACCACCGAAGAATGGAATCGTCAAGTGAAAACACTTGACAACCTCCTAGAAGCAGCTTTTCTTGCCACCAGACCTTTCTCCATCAATTACGAATCTGATGCCGTCACTAAACACATTCCTTAAATTGTAGTCGTTTGTTGAGTGTTTTTTTTTTGGTGTCTAATCCGCATATATAACACCATTGCCCTTGATTTTCTTGACTGTATATCTCTTAAATGTCAACATATACACGTGTGATTTAGTTTACGAAGATTTATTCAATGCCGAGAACCCCGATCAGAGAGTAAAAAAAGCGTAAGGTTCACAATGGTGTAAAATTAAAATGGGATATAACGGGATAGGATTCGAGTTACAGCAACAAGGGCCAAACCAACCACCCAAGAATGGAATCGTCGAGCGAAAACACTTAACAACCTCCTAGAAGCAGCTTTTCTTGCCACCAGACCTTTCTCCCTCAATTAGGAATCTAATGCCGTCACTAAACACATTCCTTAAATTGTAGCCATTTGTTGAGGGTTTTTTTTGGTGTCTAATCCGCATATATAACACCATTGCCCTTGCTTTTCTTGACTGTATATCTCTTAAATGTCAACATATACACGTGTGATTTAGTTTACGAAGATTTTTCAATGCCGAGAACATCGATCAGAGAGTAAAAAAGGCATAAGGTTCACAATGGTGTAAAATTAAAATGGGATATACCGGGCTAGGATTCGAGTTACAGGAACAAGGGCCAAACCAACCACCCAAGAATGGAATCGTCAAGCGAAAACACTTGACAACCTCCTAGAAGCAGCTTTTCTTGCCACCAGACCTTTCTCCATCAATTACGAATCTGATACCGTCACTAAACACATTCCTTAAATTGTAGTCGTTTGTTGAGTGTTTTTTTTTTGGTGTCTAATCCGCATATATAACACCATTGCCCTTGATTTTCTTGACTGTATATCTCTTAAATGTCAACATATACACGTGTGATTTAGTTTACGAAGATTTTTCAATGCCCAGAACCTCGATCAGAGAGTAAAAAAGGCGTAAGGTTCACAATGGTGTAAAATTAAAATGGGATATACCGGGCTAGGATTCGAGTTACAGGAACAAGGGCCAAACCAATCACCCAAGAATGGAATCGTCAAGCGAAAACACTTGACAACCTCCTACAAGCAGCTTTTCTTGCCACCAGACCTTTCTCCATCAATTACGAATTTGATACCGTCACTAAACACATTCCTTAAATTGTAGTCGTTTGTTGAGTGTTTTTTTTTGGTGTCTAATCCGCATATATAAAACCATTTCCCTTGATTTTCTTGACTGTATATCTCTTAAATGTCAACATATACACGTGTGATTTAGTTTACGAAGATTTTTCAATGCCCAGAACCTCGATCAGAGAGTAAAAAAGGCGTAAGGTTCACAATGGTGTAAAATTAAAATGGGATATACCGGGATATGATTCGAGTTACAGGAACAAGGGCCAAACCAACCACCCAAGAATGGAATCGTCGAGCGAAAACACTTTACAACCTCCTAGAAGCAGCTTTTCTTGCCACCAGACCTTTCTTCATCAATTAGGAATCTAATGCCGTCACTAAACACATTCCTTAAATTGTAGCCATTTGTTGAGGTTTTTTTTTGGTGTCTAATCCGCATATATAACACCATTGCCCTTGATTTTCTTGACTGTATATCTGTTAAATGTCAACATATACACGTGTGATTTAGTTTACGAAAATTTTTCAATGCCGAGAACCTCGATCAGAGAGTAAAAAAGGCGTAAGGTTCACAATGGTGTAAAATTAAAATGGGATATACCGGGCTAGGATTCGAGTTACAGGAACAAGGGCCAAACCAACCACCCAAGAATGGAATCGTCGAGCAAAAACACTTGACAACCTCCTAGAAGCAGCTTTTCTTGCCACCAGACCTTTCTCCATCAATTAGGAATCTAATGCCGTCACTAAACACATTCCTTAAATTGTAGCCATTTGTTGAGGGTTTTTTTTGGTGTCTAATCCGCATATATATCACCATTGCCCTTTATTTTCCTGACTGTATATCTCTTAAATGTCAACATATACACGTGTGATTTAGTTTACGAAGATTTTCCTATGCCGAGAACCTCGATCAGAGAGTAAAAAAGGCGTAAGGTTCACAATGGTGTAAAATTAAAATGGGATAAACCGGGCTAGGATTCGAGTTACAGGAACAAGGGCCAAACCAACCACCCAAGAATGGAATCGTCAAGCGAAAACACTTGACAACCTCCTCGAAGCAGCTTTTCTTGCCACCAGACCTTTCTCCATCAATTACGAATCTGATGCCGTCACTAAACACATTCCTTAAATTGTAGCCGTTTGTTGAGTGTTTTTTTTTGTGTCTAATTCGCATATATAACACCATTGCCCTTGATTTTCTTGACTTTATATCTCTTAAATGTCAACATATACAGGTGTGATTTAGTTTACGAAGATTTTTCAATGCCGAGAACCTCGATCAGAGAGTAAAAAAAGGCGTAAGGTTCACAATGGTGTAAACTTAAAATGGGATATACCAGGCTTGGATTCGAGTTACAGGAATAAGGGCCACACCAACCACCCAAGAATGGAATCGTCGAGCGAAAACACTTGACAACCTCCTAGAAGCAGCTTTCCTTTCCTCCAAACCTTACTCCATCAATTAGGAATCTGATGTCGTCACTAAACACATTCCTTAAATTGTAGCCGTTTGTTGAGTGTTTTTTTTTGGTGTCTAATCCGCATATATAACACCATTGCCCTTGATTTTCTTGACTGTATATCTCTTAAATGTCAACATATAAACGTGTGATTTAGTTTACGAAGATTTTTCAATGCCGAGAACCTCGTTCAGAGAGTAAAAAAGGCGTAAGGTTCACAATGGTGTAAAATTAAAATGGGATATACCGGGATAGGATTCGAGTTACAGGAACAAGGGCCAAACCAACCACCCAAGAATGGAATCGTCTAGCGAAAACAATTGACAACCTCCTAGAAGCAGCTTTTCTTGCCACCAGACCTTTCTCCATCACTTAGGAATCTAATGCCGTCACTAAACACATTCCTTAAATTGTAGACATTTGTTGAGGGTTTTTTTTGGTGTCTAATCCGCATATATAACACCATTTCCCATGATTTTCTTGATTGTATATCTCTTAAATGTCAACATATACACGTGTGATTTAGTTTACGAAGATTTTTCAATGCCGAGAACCTCGATCAGAGAGTAAAAAAGGCGTAAGGTTCACAATGGTGTAAAATTAAAATTGGATATACCGGGCTAGGATTCGAGTTACTGGAACAAGGGCCAAACCAACCATCCAAGAATGGAATCGTCGAGCGAAAACACTTGACAACCTCCTAGAAGCAGCTTTTCTTGCCACCAGACCTTTCTCCATCAATTAGGAATCTAATGCCGTCACTAAACACATTCCTTAAATTGTAGCCATTTGTTGAGGATTTTTTTTGGTGTCTAATCCGCATATATATCACCATTGCCCTTTATTTTCCTGACTGTATATCTCTTAAATGTCAACATATACACGTGTGATTTAGTTTACGAAGATTTTCCAATGCCGAGAACCTCGATCAGAGAGTAAAAAAGGCGTAAGGTTCACAATGGTGTAAAGTTAAAATGGGATAAACCGGGCTAGGATTCGATTTACAGGAACAAGGGCCAAACCAACCACCCAAGAATGGAATCGTCGAGCGAAAACAATTAACAACCTCCTAGAAGCAGCTTTTCTTGCCACCAGACCTTTCTCCATCAATTAGGAATCTAATGCCGTCACTAAACACATTCCTTAAATTGTAGACATTTGTTGAGGGTTTTTTTTGGTGTCTAATCCGCATATATAACACCATTGCCCATGATTTTCTTGACTGTATATCTCTTAAATGTCAACATATACACGTGTGATTTAGTTTACGAAGATTTTTCAATGCCGAGAACCTCGATCAGAGAGTAAAAAAGGCGTAAGGTTCACAATGGTGTAAAATTAAAATTGGATATACCGGGCTAGGATTCGAGTTACTGGAACAAGGGCCAAACCAACCATCCAAGAATGGAATCGTCGAGCGAAAACACTTGACAACCTCCTAGAAGCAGCTTTTCTTGCCACCAGACCTTTCTCCATCAATTAGGAATCTAATGCCGTCACTAAACACATTCCTTAAATTGTAGCCATTTGTTGAGGATTTTTTTTGGTGTCTAATCCGCATATATATCACCATTGCCCTTTATTTTCCTGACTGTATATCTCTTAAATGTCAACATATACACGTGTGATTTAGTTTACGAAGATTTTCCAATGCCGAGAACCTCGATCAGAGAGTAAAAAAGGCGTAAGGTTCACAATGGTGTAAAGTTAAAATGGGATAAACCGGGCTAGGATTCGATTTACAGGAACAAGGGCCAAACCAACCACCCAAGAATGGAATCGTCGAGCGAAAACAATTAACAACCTCCTAGAAGCAGCTTTTCTTGCCACCAGACCTTTCTCCATCAATTAGGAATCTAATGCCGTCACTAAACACATTCCTTAAATTGTAGACATTTGTTGAGGGTTTTTTTTGGTGTCTAATCCGCATATATAACACCATTGCCCATGATTTTCTTGACTGTATATCTCTTAAATGTCAACATATACACGTGTGATTTAGTTTACGAAGATTTTTCAATGCCGAGAACCTCGATCAGAGAGTAAAAAAGGCGTAAGGTTCACAATGGTGTAAAATTAAAATGGGATATACCGGGCTAGGATTCGAGTTACTGGAATAAGGGCCAAACCAACCACCCAAGAATGGAATCGTCGAGCGAAAACACTTGACAACCTCCTCGAAGCAGCTTTTCTTGCCACCAGACCTTTCTCCATCAATTACGAATCTGATGCCGTCACTAAACACATTCCTTAAATTGTAGCCGTTTGTTGAGTGTTTTTTTTTGGTGTCTAATTCGCATATATAACACCATTGCCCTTGATTTTCTTGACTGTATATCTCTTAAATGTCAACATATACACGTGTGATTTAGTTTACGAAGATTTTTCAATGCCGAGAACCTCGATCAGAGAGTAAAAAAGGCGTAAGGTTCACAATGGTGTAAAATTAAAATGGGATATACCAGGCTAGGATTCGAGTTATAGGAACAAGGGCCAAACCAAGCACCCAAGAATGGAATCGTCGAGCGAAAACACTTGACAAACTCCTAGAAGCAGCTTTTCTTGCCACCAGACCTTTCTCCATCATTTAGGAATCAGATGTCGTCACTAAACACATTCCTTAAATTGTAGCCATCCGTTGAGTGTTTTTTTTTTGTGTCTAATCCGCATATATATCACCATTGCCCTTGATTTTCTTGACTTTATATCTCTTAAATGTCAACATATACAGGTGTGATTTAGTTTACGAAGATTTTTCAATGCCGAGAACCTCGATCAGAGAGTAAAAAAGGCGTAAGGTTCACAATGGTGTAAACTTAAAATGGGATATACCGGGCTTGGATTCGAGTTACAGGAACAAGGGCCAAACCAACCACCCAAGAATGGAATCGTCGAGCGAAAACACTTGACAACCTCCTAGAAGTAGCTTTTCTTGCCACCAGACCTTTCTCCATCAATTAGGAATCTAATGCCGTCACTAAAATCATTCCTTAAATTGTAGCCATTTGTTGAGGGTATTTTTTTGGTGTCTAATCCGCATATATATCACCATTGCCCTTTATTTTCCTGACTGTATATCTCTTAAATGTCAACATAAACACGTGTGATTTAGTTTACGAAGATTTTTCAATGCCGAGAACCTCGATCAGAGAGTAAAAAAGATGTAAGGTTCACAATGGTGTAAAATTAAAATGGGATATACCGGGTTAGGATTCGAGTTACAGGAACAAGGCCAAACCAACCACCCAAGAATGGAATCGTCAAGCGAAAACACTAGACAACCTCCTAGAAGCAGCTTTTCTTGCCACCAGACCTTTCTCCATCAATTACGAATCTGATGCCGTCACTAAACACATTCCTTAAATTGTAGCCGTTTGTTGAGTGTTTTTTTTTGGTGTCTAATACGAATATATAACACCATTGCCCTTGATTTTCTTGACTGTATATCTCTTAAATGTCAACATATACACGTGTGATTTAGTTTACGAAGATTTTTCAATGCCGATAACCTCGATCAGAGAGTAAAAAAGGCGTAAGGTTCACTATGGTGTAAAATTAAAATGGGATATACCGGGATAGGATTCGAGTTACAGGTACCAGGGCCAAACCAACCACCCAAGAATGGAATCGTCGAGCGAAAACACTTGACAACCTCCTAGAAGCAGCTTTTCTTGCCACCAGACCTTTCTCCATCAATTAGGAATCTAAGGCCGTCACTAAACACATTCCTTAAATTGTAGCCATTTGTTGAGGGTTTTTTTTGGTGTCTAATCCGCATATATAACACCATTGCCCTTGATTTTCTTGACTGTATATGTCTTAAATGTCAACATATACACGTGTGATTTAGTTTACGAAGATTTTTCAATGCCGAGAACCTCGATCAGAGAGTAAAAAAGGCGTAAGGTTCACAATGGTGTAAAATTAAATTGGGATATACCGGCTAGGATTCGCGTTACTGGAACAAGGGCCAAACCAAGCACCCAAGAATGGAATCGTTGAGCGAAAACACTTGACAAATTCCTAGAAGCAGTTTTTCTTGCCACCAGACCTTTCTCCATCAATTAGGAATCTGATGTCATCACTAAACACATTCCTTAAATTGTAGCCATCGGTTGAGTGTTTTTTTGTGTCTAATCCGCATATATATCACCATTGCCCTTGATTTTCTGGACTTTATATCTCTTACATGTCAACATATACAGGTGTGATTTAGGTTACGAAGATTTTTCAATGCCGAGAACCTCGATCAGAGAGTAAAAAGGCGTAAGGTTCACAATAGTGTAAAATTAAAATGGGATATACCGGGCTAGGATTCGAGTTACAGGAACAAGGCCAAACCAACCACCCAAGAATGGAATCGTCAAGCGAAAACACTTGACAACCTCCTAGAAGTAGCTTTTCTTGCCACCAGACCTTTCTCCATCAATTAGGAATCTGATGTCGTCACTAAACACATTCCTAAATTGTAGCCATTTGTTGAGTGTCTTTTTTGGAGTCTAATCCGCATATATATCACCATTTCCCATGATTTTCTTGACTGTATATCTCTTAAATGTCAACATATACACATGTGATTTAGGTTACGAAGATTTCTCAATGCCGAGAACCTCGATCAGAGAGTAAAAAGGCGTAGGGTTCACAATGGCGTAAAATTAAAATGGGATATACCGGGCTAGGATTCGAATTACAGGAACAAGGCCAAACCAACCACCCAAGAATGGAATCGTCGAGCGAAAACACTTGACAACCTCCTAGAAGCAGCTTTTCTTGCCACCAGACCTTTCTCCATCAATTAGGAATCTGATGCCGTCACTAAACACATTCCTTAAATTGTAGGCATCTGTTGAGTGTTTTTTTTTTGTGTCTAATCCGCAAATATATCACAATTGCCCTTGATTTTCTTGACTGTATATCTCTTAAATGTCAACATACACACGTGTGATTTAGTTTACGAAGATTTTTCAATGTCGAGAACCTCGATCAGAGAGTTAAAAAGGCGTAAGGTTCACAATGGTGTAAACTTAAAATGGGATATACCGGGTTAGGGTTCGAGTTACAGGAACAAGGGCCAAACCAACCACCCATGAGTGGAACCGTCGAGCGAAAACATTTAACAACCTCCTAGAAGCATCTTTTCTTGCCACCAGACCTTTCTCCATCAATTAGGAATCTGATGCCGTCACTAAACACATTCCTTAAATTGTAGCCATTTGGTGAGTGTTTTTTTTTGTGTCTAATCCGCATATATATCACCATTGCCCTTGATTTTCTTGACTGTATATCTCATAAATGTCAACATATACACATGTGATTTAGTTTACGAAGATTTTTCGATGCCGAGAACCTCGATCAGAGACTAAAAAGGTGTAAGGTTCACAATGGTGTAAACTTAAAATGGGATATACCGGGCTAGGATTCGAGTTACAGGAACAAGGGCCAAACCAACCACCCAAGAATGGAATCGTCGAGCGAAAACACTTGACAACCTCCTAGAAGCAGCTTTTCTTGCGACCAGACCTTTCTCCATCAATTAGGAATCTAATGCCGCCACTACACACATTCCTTAAATTGTAGCCATTTGTTGAGGGTTTTTTTTTTGGTGTCTAATCCGCATATATATCACCATTGCCCTTGATTTTCTTGACTGTATATCTCTTAAATGTCAACATATACACCTGTGATTTAGTTTACGAAGATTTTTCAATGCCGAGAACCTCGATCAGAGAGTAAAAAAGGCGTAAGGTTCACAATGGTGTAAAATTAAAATGGGATATACCAGGCTAGGATTCGAGTTATAGGAACAAGGGCCAAACCAAGCACCCAAGAATGGAATCGTCGAGCGAAAACACTTGACAAACTCCTAGAAGCAGCTTTTCTTGCCACCAGACCTTTCTCCATCATTTAGGAATCAGATGTCGTCACTAAACACATTCCTTAAATTGTAGCCATCCGTTGAGTGTTTTTTTTTTGTGTCTAATCCGCATATATATCACCATTGCCCTTGATTTTCTTGACTTTATATCTCTTAAATGTCAACATATACAGGTGTGATTTAGTTTACGAAGATTTTTCAATGCCGAGAACCTCGATCAGAGAGTAAAAAAGGCGTAAGGTTCACAATGGTGTAAACTTAAAATGGGATATACCGGGCTTGGATTCGAGTTACAGGAACAAGGGCCAAACCAACCACCCAAGAATGGAATCGTCGAGCGAAAACACTTGACAACCTCCTAGAAGTAGCTTTTCTTGCCACCAGACCTTTCTCCATCAATTAGGAATCTAATGCCGTCACTAAAATCATTCCTTAAATTGTAGCCATTTGTTGAGGGTATTTTTTTGGTGTCTAATCCGCATATATATCACCATTGCCCTTTATTTTCCTGACTGTATATCTCTTAAATGTCAACATATACACGTGTGATTTAGTTTACGAAGATTTTTCAATGCCGAGAACCTCGATCAGAGAGTAAAAAAGATGTAAGGTTCACAATGGTGTAAAATTAAAATGGGATATACCGGGCTAGGATTCGAGTTACAGGAACAAGGCCAAACCAACCACCCAAGAATGGAATCGTCAAGCGAAAACACTAGACAACCTCCTAGAAGCAGCTTTTCTTGCCACCAGACCTTTCTCCATCAATTACGAATCTGATGCCGTCACTAAACACATTCCTTAAATTGTAGCCGTTTGTTGAGTGTTTTTTTTTGGTGTCTAATACGAATATATAACACCATTGCCCTTGATTTTCTTGACTGTATATCTCTTAAATGTCAACATATACACGTGTGATTTAGTTTACGAAGATTTTTCAATGCCGATAACCTCGATCAGAGAGTAAAAAAGGCGTAAGGTTCACTATGGTGTAAAATTAAAATGGGATATACCGGGATAGGATTCGAGTTACAGGTACCAGGGCCAAACCAACCACCCAAGAATGGAATCGTCGAGCGAAAACACTTGACAACCTCCTAGAAGCAGCTTTTCTTGCCACCAGACCTTTCTCCATCAATTAGGAATCTAAGGCCGTCACTAAACACATTCCTTAAATTGTAGCCATTTGTTGAGGGTTTTTTTTGGTGTCTAATCCGCATATATAACACCATTGCCCTTGATTTTCTTGACTGTATATGTCTTAAATGTCAACATATACACGTGTGATTTAGTTTACGAAGATTTTTCAATGCCGAGAACCTCGATCAGAGAGTAAAAAAGGCGTAAGGTTCACAATGGTGTAAAATTAAATTGGGATATACCGGCTAGGATTCGCGTTACTGGAACAAGGGCCAAACCAAGCACCCAAGAATGGAATCGTTGAGCGAAAACACTTGACAAATTCCTAGAAGCAGTTTTTCTTGCCACCAGACCTTTCTCCATCAATTAGGAATCTGATGTCATCACTAAACACATTCCTTAAATTGTAGCCATCGGTTGAGTGTTTTTTTTGTGTCTAATCCGCATATATATCACCATTGCCCTTGATTTTCTGGACTTTATATCTCTTACATGTCAACATATACAGGTGTGATTTAGGTTACGAAGATTTTTCAATGCCGAGAACCTCGATCAGAGAGTAAAAAGGCGTAAGGTTCACAATAGTGTAAAATTAAAATGGGATATACCGGGCTAGGATTCGAGTTACAGGAACAAGGCCAAACCAACCACCCAAGAATGGAATCGTCAAGCGAAAACACTTGACAACCTCCTAGAAGTAGCTTTTCTTGCCACCAGACCTTTCTCCATCAATTAGGAATCTGATGTCGTCACTAAACACATTCCTAAATTGTAGCCATTTGTTGAGTGTCTTTTTTGGAGTCTAATCCGCATATATATCACCATTTCCCATGATTTTCTTGACTGTATATCTCTTAAATGTCAACATATACACATGTGATTTAGGTTACGAAGATTTCTCAATGCCGAGAACCTCGATCAGAGAGTAAAAAGGCATAGGGTTCACAATGGCGTAAAATTAAAATGGGATACACCGGGCTAGGATTCGAATTACAGGAACAAGGCCAAACCAACCACCCAAGAATGGAATCGTCGAGCGAAAACACTTGACAACCTCCTAGAAGCAGCTTTTCTTGCCACCAGACCTTTCTCCATCAATTAGGAATCTGATGCCGTCACTAAACACATTCCTTAAATTGTAGCCATCTGTTGAGTGTTTTTTTTTTGTGTCTAATCCGCAAATATATCACAATTGCCCTTGATTTTCTTGACTGTATATCTCTTAAATGTCAACATACACACGTGTGATTTAGTTTACGAAGATTTTTCAATGTCGAGAACCTCGATCAGAGAGTTAAAAAGGCGTAAGGTTCACAATGGTGTAAACTTAAAATGGGATATACCGGGTTAGGGTTCGAGTTACAGGAACAAGGGCCAAACCAACCACCCATGAGTGGAACCGTCGAGCGAAAACATTTAACAACCTCCTAGAAGCATCTTTTCTTGCCACCAGACCTTTCTCCATCAATTAGGAATCTGATGCCGTCACTAAACACATTCCTTAAATTGTAGCCATTTGGTGAGTGTTTTTTTTTTGTGTCTAATCCGCATATATATCACCATTGCCCTTGATTTTCTTGACTGTATATCTCATAAATGTCAACATATACACATGTGATTTAGTTAACGAAGATTTTTCGATGCCGAGAACCTCGATCAGAGACTAAAAAGGTGTAAGGTTCACAATGGTGTAAACTTAAAATGGGATATACCGGGCTAGGATTCGAGTTACAGGAACAAGGGCCAAACCAACCACCCAAGAATGGAATCGTCGAGCGAAAACACTTGACAACCTCCTAGAAGCAGCTTTTCTTGCGACCAGACCTTTCTCCATCAATTAGGAATCTAATGCCCCCACTACACACATTCCTTAAATTGTAGCCATTTGTTGAGGGTTTTTTTTTTTTGGTGTCTAATCCGCATATATATCACCATTGCCCTTGATTTTCTTGACTGTATATCTCTTAAATGTCAACATATACACCTGTGATTTAGTTTACGAAGATTTTTCAATGCCGAGAACCTCGATCAGAGAGTAAAAAAGGCGTAAGGTTCACAATGGTGTAAAATTAAAATGGGATAACGGGCTAGGATTCGAGTTACAGGAACAAGGGCCAAACCAACCACCCAAGAATGGAATCGTCGAGAGAAAACACTTGACAACCTCCTAGAAGCAGCTTTTCTTACCACCAGACCTTTCTCCATCAATTAGGAATCTGATGCCGTCACAAAACACATTCCTTAAATTGTAGCCAATTGTTGAGTGTTTTTTTGTGTCTAATCCGCATATATATCACCATTGCCCATGATTTTCTTGACTGTATATCTCTTAAATGTCAACATATACACATGTGATTTAGTTTACGAAGATTTTTCAATGCCGAGAACCTCGATCAGAAAGTAAAAAAGGCGTAAGGTTCACAATGGTGTAAAATTAAAACGGGATATACCGTGCTAGGATTCCAGTTACAGGAACAAGGGCCAAACCAAGCAACCAAGAATGGAATCGTCGAGCGAAAACACTTGACAAACTCCTAGAAGCAACTTTTCTTGCCAACAGACCTTTCTGAATCAATTAGGAATCTGATGCCGTCACTAAACACATTCTTTAAACTGTAGCCATCTGTTGAGTGTTTTTGTCTAATCCGCATATATATCACCATTGCCCTTGATTTTCTTGACTGTATATCTCTTAAATGTCAACATATACACGTGTGATTTAGTTTACGAAGATTTTTCAATGCCGAGAACCTCGATCAGAGAGTAAAAAAGGCGTAAGGTTCACAATGGTGTAAAATTAAAATGGGATATACCAGGCTAGGATTCGAGTTATAGGAACAAGGGCCAAACCAAGCACCCAAGAATGGAAACGTCGAGCGAAAACACTTGACAAACTCCTAGAAGCAGCTTTTCTTGCCACCAGACCTTTCTCCATCATTTAGGAATCAGATGTCGTCACTAAACACATTCCTTAAATAGTAGCCATCCGTTGAGTGTTTTTTTTTGTGTCTAATCCGCATATATATCACCATTGCCCTTGATTTTCTTGACTTTATATCTCTTAAATGTCAACATATACAGGTGTGATTTAGTTTACGAAGATTTTTCAATGCCGAGAACCTCGATCAGAGAGTAAAAAAGGCGTAAGGTTCACAATGGTGTAAACTTAAAATGGGATATACCGGGCTTGGATTCGAGTTACAGGAACAAGGGCCAAACCAACCACCCAAGAATGGAATCGTCGAGCGAAAACACTTGACAACCTCCTAGAAGTAGCTTTTCTTGCCACCAGACCTTTCTCCATCAATTACGAATCTAATGCCGTCACTAAAATCATTCCTTAAATTGTAGCCATTTGTTGAGGGTATTTTTTTGGTGTCTAATCCGCATATATATCACCATTGCCCTTTATTTTCCTGACTGTATATCTCTTAAATGTCAACATATACACGTGTGATTTAGTTTACGAAGATTTTTCAATGCCGAGAACCTCGATCAGAGAGTAAAAAAGACGTAAGGTTCACAATGGTGTAAAATTAAAATGGGATATACCGGGCTAGGATTCGAGTTACAGGAACAAGGCCAAACCAACCACCCAAGAATGGAATCGTCAAGCGAAAACACTTGACAACCTCCTAGAAGCAGCTTTTCTTGCCACCAGACCTTTCTCCATCAATTACGAATCTGATGCCGTCACTAAACACATTCCTTAAATTGTAGCCGTTTGTTGAGTGTTTTTTTTTTGGTGTCTAATACGAATATATAACACCATTGCCCTTGATTTTCTTGACTGTATATCTCTTAAATGTCAACATATACACGTGTGATTTAGTTTACGAAGATTTTTCAATGCCGATAACCTCGATCAGAGAGTAAAAAAGGCGTAAGGTTCACAATGGTGTAAAATTAAATTGGGATATACCGGCTAGGATTCGCGTTACTGGAACAAGGGCCAAACCAAGCACCCAAGAATGGAATCGTTGAGCGAAAACACTTGACCAATTCCTAGAAGCAGTTTTTCTTGCCACCAGACCTTTCTCCATCAATTAGGAATCTGATGTCATCACTAAACACATTCCTTAAATTGTAGCCATCGGTTGAGTGTTTTTTTGTGTCTAATCCGCATATATATCACCATTGCCCTTGATTTTCTGGACTTTATATCTCTTACATGTCAACATATACAGGTGTGATTTAGGTTACGAAGATTTTTCAATGCCGAGAACCTCGATCAGAGAGTAAAAAGGCGTAAGGTTCACAATGGTGTAAAATTAAAATGGGATATACCGGGCTAGGATTCGAGTTACAGGAACAAGGCCAAACCAACCACCCAAGAATGGAATCGTCAAGCGAAAACACTTGACAACCTCCAAGAAGCAGCTTTTCTTGCCACCAGACCTTTCTCCATCAATTAGGAATCTGATGTCGTCACTAAACACATTCCTAAATTGTAGCCATTTGTTGAGTGTCTTTTTTGGAGTCTAATCCGCACATATATCACCATTTCCCATGATTTTCTTGACTGTATATCTCTTAAATGTCAACATATACACATGTGATTTAGTTTACGAAGATTTCTCAATGCCGAGAACCTCGATCAGAGAGTAAAAAAGGCGTAGGGTTCACAATGGTGTAAAATTAAAATGGGATATACCGGGCTAGGATTAGAGTTACAGGAACCAGGGCCAAACCAAGCACCCAAGAATGGAATCATCGAGCGAAAACACTTGACAAACTCCTAGAAGCAGCTTTTCTTGCCACCAGACCTTTCTCCATCAATTAGGAATCTGATGCCGTCACTAAACACATTCCTTAAATTGTAGCCATCTGTTGAGTGTTTTTTTTTTTGGTGTCTAATACGAATATATAACACCATTGCCCTTGATTTTCTTGACTGTATATCTCTTAAATGTCAACATATACACGTGTGATTTAGTTTACGAAGATTTTTCAATGTCGAGAACCTCGATCAGAGAGTAAAAAAGGCGTAAGGTTCACAATGGTGTAAACTTAAAATGGGATATACCGGGCTAGGATTCGAGTTACAGGAACAAGGCCAAACCAACCACCCAAGAATGGAATCGTCGAGCGAAAATACTTGACAACCTCCTAGAAGCAGCTTTTCTTTCCACCAAACCTTTCTTCATCAATTAGGAATCTGATGCCGTCACTAAACACATTCCTTAAATTATAGCCATCTGTTGAGTGTTTTTTTTTGGTGTCTAATCCGCAAATATATCACAATTGCCCTTGATTTTCTTGACTGTATATCTCTTAAATGTCAACATACACACGTGTGATTTAGTTTACGAAGATTTTTCAATGCTGAGAACCTCGATCATAGAGTTAAAAAGGCGTAAGGTTCACAATGGTGTAAAATTAAAATGGGATATACCGGGTTTGGGTTCGAGTTACAGGAACAAGGGCCAAACCAACCACCCATGAGTGGAACCGTCGAGCGAAAACACTTAACAACCTCCTAGAAGCATCTTTTCTTGCCACCAGACGTTTCTCCATCAATTAGGAATCTGATGCCGTCACTAAACACATTCCTTAAATTGTAGCCATTTGGTGAGTGTTTTTTTTTTTGTGTCTAATCCGCATATATATCACCATTGCCCTTGATTTTCTTGACTGTATATCTCTTAAATGTCAACATATACACATGTGATTTAGTTTACGAAGATTTTTCGATGCCGAGAACCTCGATCGGAGAGTAAAACGGTGTAAGGTTCACAATGGTGTAAACTTAAAATGGGATATACCGGGCTAGGATTCGAGTTACAGGAACAAGGGCCAAACCAACCACCCAAGAATGGAATCGTCGAGCGAAAACACTTGACAACCTCCTAGAAGCAGCTTTTCTTGCGACCAGACCTTTCTCCATCAATTAGGAATCTAATGCCGCCACTACACACATTCCTTAAATTGTAGCCATTTGTTGAGGGTTTTTTTTTTGGTGTCTAATCCGCATATATATCACCATTGCCCTTGATTTTCTTGACTGTATATCTCTTAAATGTCAACATATACACGTGTGATTTAGTTTACGAAGATTTTTCAATGCCGAGAACCTCGATCAGAGAGTAAAAAAGGCGTAAGGTTCACAATGGTGTAAAATTAAAATGGGATAACGGGCTAGGATTCGAGTTACAGGAACAAGGGCCAAACCAACCACCCAAGAATGGAATCGTCGAGAGAAAACACTTGACAACCTCCTAGAAGCAGCTTTTCTTCCCACCAGACCTTTCTCCATCAATTAGGAATCTGATGCCGTCACAAAACACATTCCTTAAATTGTAGCCAATTGTTGAGTGTTTTTTTGTGTCTAATCCGCATATATATCACCATTGCCCATGATTTTCTTGACTGTATATCTCTTAAATGTCAACATATACACATGTGATTTAGTTTACGAAGATTTTTCAATGCCGAGAACCTCGATCAGAAAGTAAAAAAGGCGTAAGGTTCACAATGGTGTAAAATTAAAACGGGATATACCGTGCTAGGATTCCAGTTACAGGAACAAGGGCCAAACCAAGCAACCAAGAATGGAATCGTCGAGCGAAAACACTTGACAAACTCCTAGAAGCAGCTTTTCTTGCCAACAGACCTTTCTGAATCAATTAGGAATCTGATGCCGTCACTAAACACATTCTTTAAACTGTAGCCATCTGTTGAGTGTTTGTGTCTAATCCGCATATATATCACCATTGCCCTTGATTTTCTTGACTGTATATCTCTTAAATGTCAACATATACACGTGTGATTTAGTTTACGCAGATTTTTCAATGCCGAGAACCTCGATCAGAGAGTAAAAAAGGCGTAAGGTTCACAATGGTGTAAAATTAAAATGGGATATACCGGGCTAGGATTTGAGTTACTGGAACAAGGCCAAACCAACCACCCAAGAATGGAACCGTCGAGCGAAAACACATGACAAACTCCTAGAAGCAGCTTTTCTTTCCACCAGACCTTTCTCCATCAATTATGAATCTGATGCCGTCACTAAACACATTCCTTAAATTGTAGCCATCTATTGAGTGTTTTTTTTTGGTGTCTAATCCGCAAATATATCACCATTGCCCTTGATTTTCTTGACTGTATATCTCTTAAATGTCAACATATACACGTGTGATTTAGTTTACGAAGATTTTTTAATGCCGAGAACCTCGATCATAGAGTTAAAAAGGCGTAAGGTTCACAATGGTGTAAAATTAAAATGGGATATACCGGGTTAGGGTTCGAGTTACAGGAACAAGGGCCAAACCAACCACCCATGAATGGAACCGTCGAGCGAAAACACTTGACAACCTCCTAGAAGCAGCTTTTCTTGCCACCAGACCTTTCTCCATCAATTAGGAATCTGATGCCGTCACTAAACACATTCCTTAAATTGTAGCCATTTGGTGAGTGTTTTTTTTTTGTGTCTAATCCGCATATATATCACCATTGCCTTTTATTTTCTTGACTGCATATCTCTTAAATGTCAACATATACACGTGTGATTTAGTTTACGAAGATTTTTCAATGCCGAGAACCTCGATCAGAGAGTAAAAAAGGCGTAAGGTTCACAATGGTGTAAAATTAAAATGGGATAACGGGCTAGGATTCGAGTTACAGGAACAAGGGCCAAACCAACCACCCAAGAATGGAATCGTCGAGAGAAAACACTTGACAACCTCCTAGAAGCAGCTTTTCTTACCACCAGACCTTTCTCCATCAATTAGGAATCTGATGCCGTCACAAAACACATTCCTTAAATTGTAGCCAATTGTTGAGTGTTTTTTTGTGTCTAATCCGCATATATATCACCATTGCCCATGATTTTCTTGACTGTATATCTCTTAAATGTCAACATATACACATGTGATTTAGTTTACGAAGATTTTTCAATGCCGAGAACCTCGATCAGAAAGTAAAAAAGGCGTAAGGTTCACAATGGTGTAAAATTAAAACGGGATATACCGTGCTAGGATTCCAGTTACAGGAACAAGGGCCAAACCAAGCAACCAAGAATGGAATCGTCGAGCGAAAACACTTGACAAACTCCTAGAAGCAGCTTTTCTTGCCAACAGACCTTTCTGAATCAATTAGGAATCTGATGCCGTCACTAAACACATTCTTTAAACTGTAGCCATCTGTTGAGTGTTTGTGTCTAATCCGCATATATATCACCATTGCCCTTGATTTTCTTGACTGTATATCTCTTAAATGTCAACATATACACGTGTGATTTAGTTTACGCAGATTTTTCAATGCCGAGAACCTCGATCAGAGAGTAAAAAAGGCGTAAGGTTCACAATGGTGTAAAATTAAAATGGGATATACCGGGCTAGGATTCGAGTTACTGGAACAAGGCCAAACCAACCACCCAAGAATGGAATCGTCGAGCGAAAACACATGACAAACTCCTAGAAGCAGCTTTTCTTTCCACCAGACCTTTCTCCATCAATTATGAATCTGATGCCGTCACTAAACACATTCCTTAAATTGTAGCCATCTGTTGAGTGTTTTTTTTTGGTGTCTAATCCGCAAATATATCACCATTGCCCTTGATTTTCTTGACTGTATATCTCTTAAATGTCAACATATACACGTGTGATTTAGTTTACGAAGATTTTTTAATGCCGAGAACCTCGATCATAGAGTTAAAAAGGCGTAAGGTTCACAATGGTGTAAAATTAAAATGGGATATACCGGGTTAGGGTTCGAGTTACAGGAACAAGGGCCAAACCAACCACCCATGAATGGAACCGTCGAGCGAAAACACTTGACAACCTCCTAGAAGCAGCTTTTCTTGCCACCAGACCTTTCTCCATCAATTAGGAATCTGATGCCGTCACTAAACACATTCCTTAAATTGTAGCCATTTGGTGAGTGTTTTTTTTTTGTGTCTAATCCGCATATATATCACCATTGCCTTTTATTTTCTTGACTGCATATCTCTTAAATGTCAACATATACACGTGTGATTTAGTTTACGAAGATTTTTCGATGCCGAGAACCTCGATCAGAGAGTAAAAAAGGAGTAAGGTTCATAATGGTGTAAAATTAAAATGGGATATACCGGGTTAGGGTTCGAGTTACAGGAACAAGGGCCAAACCGACCACTCATGAATGGAACCGTCGAGCGAAAACACTTGAAAACCTCCTAGAAGCAGTTTTTCTTGCTACCAGACCTTTCTCCTTCAATTAGGAATCTGATGCCGTCACTAAACACATTCCTTAAATTGTAGCCATTTGTTGAGTGTTTTTTTTTGTGTCTAATCCGCATATATATCACCATTGCCCTTGATTTTCTTGACTGTATATCTCTTAAATGTCAACATATACACGTGTGATTTAGTTTACGCAGATTTTTCAATGCTGAGAACCTCGATCAGAGAGTAAAAAAGACGTAAGGTTCACAATGGTGTAAAATTAAAATGGGATATACCGGGCTAGGATTCGAGTTACTGGAACAAGGGCCAAACCAACCACCCAAGAATGGAATCGTCGAGCGAAAACACATGACAAACTCCTAGAAGCAGCTTTTCTTGCCACCAGACCTTTCTCCATCAATTATGAATCTGATGCCGTCACTAAACACATTCCTTAAATTGTAGCCATCTGTTGAGTGTTTTTTTTGGAGTCTAATCCGCATATATATCGCCATTGCCCTTGATTTTCTTGACTTTATATCTCTTAAATGTCAATATATACACGTGTGATTTAGTTTACGGAAAATTTTCAATGCCGAGAACCTCGATCAGAGAGTAAAAAAGGCATAAGGTTCACAATAGTGTAAAATTAAAATGGGATATACCGGCCTAGGATTCGAGTTACAGGAACAAGGCCAAACCAACCACCCAAGAATGGAATCGTCGAGCGAAAATACTTGACAACCTCCTAGAAGCAGCTTTACTTTCCACCAAACCTTTCTCCATCAATTAGGAATCTGATGCCGTCACTAAACACATTCCTTAAATTGTAGCCATCTGTTGAGTGTTTTTTTTGGTGTCTAATCCGCAAATATATCACCATTGCCCTTGATTTTCTTGACTGTATATCTCTTAAATGTCAACATATACACGTGTGATTTAGTTTACGAAGATTTTTCAATGCCGAGAACCTCGATCATAGAGTTAAAAAGGCATAAGGTTCACAATGGTGTAAAATTAAAATGGGATATACCGGGTTAGGGTTCGAGTTACAGGAACAAGGGCCAAACCAACCACCCATGAATGGAACCGTCGAGCGAAAACACTTGACAACCTCCTAGAAGCAGCTTTTCTTGCCAACAGACCTTTCTCCATCAATTAGGAATCTGATGCCGTCACTAAACACATTCCTTAAATTGTAGCCATCTGTTGAGTGTTTTTTTGGTTTCTAATCCGCAAATATATCACCATTGCCCTTGATTTTCTTGACTGTATATCTCTTAAATGTCAACAAATACACGTGTGATTTAGTTTACGAAGATTTTTCATTGCCGAGAACCTCGATCATAGAGTTAAAAAGGCGTAAGGTTCACAATGGTGTAAAATTAAAATGGGATATACCGGGCTAGGATTCGAGTTACAGGAACAAGGACAAACCAACCACCCAAGAATGGAGTCGTCGTGCGAAAACACTTGACAACCTCCTAGAAGCAGCTTTTCTTACCACCAGACCTTTCGCCATCAATTAGGAATGTGATGCCGTCACAAAACACATTCCTTAAATTGTAGCCAATTGTTGAGTGTTTTTTTTTTTGTGTCTAATCCGCATATATATCACCATTGCACTTGATTTTCTGGACTGTATATCTCTTAAATGTCAACATATACACGTGTGATTTAGTTTACGATTATTTTTCATTGCCGAGAACCTCGATCAGAAAGTAAAAAAGGCGTAAGGTTCACAATGGTGTAAAATTAAAATGGGATATACCGTGCTAGGATTTCAGTTACAGGAACAAGGGCCAAACCAAGCACCCAAGAATGGAATCGTCGAGCGAAAACACTTGACAAACTCCTAGAAGCAGCTTTTCTTTCCACCAAACTTTTCTCCATCAATTAGGAATCTGATGCCGCCACTAAACACATTCCTTAAATTGTAGCCATCTTTTGAGTTTTTTTTTGGTGTCTAATCCACATATATATCACCATTGCCCTTGATTTTCTTGACTGTATATCTCTTAAATATCAACATATACACGTGTGATTTAATTTACGAAGATTTTTCAATGCCGAGAACGTCGACCATAGAGTAAAAAAGGCGTAAGGTTCATAATGGTGTAAAATTAAAATGGGATATACCGGGTGAGGGTTCGAGTTACAGGAACAAGGGCCAAACCGACCACTCATGAATGGAACCGTCGAGCGAAAACACTTGAAAACCTCCTAGAAGCAGCTTTTCTTGCTACCAGACCTTTCCCCTTCAATTAGGAATCTGATGCCGTCACTAAACACATTCCTTAAATTGTAGCCAATTGTTGAGTGTTTTTTTTGTGTCTAATCCGCATATATATCACCATTGCCCTTGATTTTCATGACTGTATATCTCTTAAATGTCAACATATACACGTGTGATTTAGTTTACGCAGATTTTTCAATGCCGAGAACCTCGATCAGAGAGTAAAAGAGGCGTAAGGTTCACAATGGTGTAAAATTGAAATGAGATATACCGGGCTAGGATTCGAGTTACAGGAACAAGGGCCAAACCAACCACCCAAGAATAGAATCGTCGAGCGAAAACACATGACAAACTCCTAGAAGCAGCTTTTCTTGCCACTAGACCTTTCTCCATCAATTATGAATCTGATGCCGTCACTAAACACATTCCTTAAATTGTAGCCATCTTTTGAGTTTTTTTTTGGTGTCTAATCCACATATATATCACCATTGCCCTTGATTTTCTTGACTGTATATCTCTTAAATATCAACATATACACGTGTGATTTAGTTTACGAAGATTTTTCAATGCCGAGAACGTCGACCATAGAGTAAAAAAGGCGTAAGGTTCATAAAGGTGTAAAATTAAAATGGGATATACCGGGTTAGGGTTCGAGTAACAGGAACAAGGGCCAAACCGACCACTCATGAATGGAACCGTCGAGCGAAAACACTTGAAAACCTCCTAGAAGCAGCTTTTCTTGCTACCAGACCTTTCCCCTTCAATTAGGAATCTGATGCCGTCACTAAACACATTCCTTAAACTGTAGCCAATTGTTGAGTGTTTTTTTTTTGTGTCTAATCCGCATATATATCACCATTGCCCTTGATTTTCATGACTGTATATCTCTTAAATGTCAACATATACACGTGTGATTTAGTTTACGCAGATTTTTCAATGTCGAGAACCTCGATCAGAGAGTAAAAGAGGCGTAAGGTTCACAATGGTGTAAAATTGAAATGGGATATACCGGGCTAGGATTCGAGTTACAGGAACAAGGGCCAAACCAACCACCCAAGAATAGAATCGTTGAGCGAAAACACATGACAAACTCCTAGAAGCAGCTTTTCTTTCCACCAAACCTTTCTCCATCAATTAGGAATCTGATGCCGCCACTAAACACATTCCTTAAATTGTAGCCATCTTTTGAGTTTTTTTTTGGTGTCTAATCCACATATATATCACCATTGCCGTTGATTTTCTTGACTGTATATCTCTTAAATATCAACATATACACGTGTGATTTAGTTTACGAAGATTTTTCAATGCCGAGAACGTCGACCATAGAGTAAAAAAGGCGTAAGGTTCATAATGGTGTAAAATTAAAATGGGATATACCGGGCTAGGATTCGAGTTTCAGGAACAAGGCCAAACCAACCACCCAAGAAGGGAATCGTCGAGCAAAAATACTTGACAACCTCCTAGAAGCAGCTTTCTTTCCACCAAACCTGTCTCCATCAATTAGGAATCTGATGCCGTCACTAAACACATTCCTTAAATTGTAGCCATCTGTTGAGTTTTTTTTTGGTGTCTAATCCGCAAATATATCACCATTGCCCTTGATTTTCTTGACTGTATATCTCTTAAATGTCAACATATACACGTGTGATTTAGTTTACGAAGATTTTTCAATGCCGAGAACCTCGATCATAGAGTTAAAAAGGCGTAAGGTTCACAATGGTGTAAAATTAAAATGGGATATACCGGGTTAGGGTTCGAGTTATAGGAACAAGGGCCAAACCAACCACCCATGAATGGAACCGTCGAGCGAAAACACTTGAAAACCTCCGAGAAGCAGCTTTTCTTGCCACCAGACCTTTCTCCATCAATTAGGAATCTGATGCCGTCACTAAACACATTCCTTAAATTGTAGCCATTTGGTGAGTGTTTTTTTTTGGTGTCTAATCCGCAGATATATCACCATTGCCCTTTATTTTCTTGACTGCATATCTCTTAAATGTCAACAAATATACGTGTGATTTAGTTTACGAAGATTTTTCGATGCCGAGAACCTCGACCAGAGAGTAAAAAAGGCGTAAGGTTCACAATGGTGTAAAATAAAATGGGATATACCGGGCTAGGATTCGATTTACAGGAACAAGGCCAAACCAACCTCCCAAGAATGGAGTCGTCGAGCGAAAACACTTGACAACCTCCTAGAAGCAGCTTTTCTTACCACCAGACCTTTCTCTATCAATTAGGAATCTGATGCCGTCACAAAACACATTCCTTAAATTGTAGCCAATTGTTGAGTGTTTTTTTTTGTGTCTAATCCGCATATATATCACCTTTGCCCTTGATTTTCTTGACTGTATATCTCTTAAATGTCCACATATACACATGTGATTTAGTTTACGAAGATTTTTCAATGCCGAGAACCTCGATCAGAAAGTAAAAAAGGCGTAAGGTTCACAATGGTGTAAAATTAAAATGGGATATACCGGGCTAGGATTCGAGTTACAGGAACAAGGGCCAAACCAAGCACCCAATAATGGAATTCTCGAGCGAAAACAGTTGACAAACTCCTAGAAGCAGCTTTTCTTGCCACCAGACCTTTCTGAATCAATTAGGAATCTGATGCCGTCACTAAACACATTCCTTAAATTGTAGCCATCTGTTGAGTGTTTGTTTTGTTTCTAATCCGCATATATATCACCATTACCCTTGATTTTCTTGACTGTATATCTCTTAAATGTCAACATATACACGTGTGATTTAGTTTACGAAGATTTTTCAATGCCGAGAACCTCGATCAGAGAGTAAAAAAGGCGTAAGGTTCACAATGGTGTAAAATTAAAATGGGATATACCGGGCTAGGATTCGAGTTACAGGAACAAGGGCCAAACCACCAACCCAAGAATGGAATCGTCGAGCGAAAACACTTGACAACCTCCTAGAAGCAGCTTTTCTTTCCACCAAACCTTTCTCCATCAATTAGGAATCTGATGCCGCCACTAAACACATTCCTTAAATTGTAGCCATCTGTTGAGTATTTTTTTTGGTGTCTAATCCACATATATATCACCATTGCCCTTGATTTTCTTGACTGTATATCTCCTAAATGTCAACATATACACGCGTGATTTAGTTTACTAAGATTTTTCAATGCCGAGAACCTCGATCAAAGAGTAAAAAAGGCATAAGGTTCAAAACAGTGTAAAATTAAAATGGGATATACCAGGCTAGGATTCGAGTTACAGGAACAAGGCCAAACCAACCACCCAAGAATGGAATCGTCGAGCGAAAACACTTGACAACATCCTAGAAGCAGCTTTTCTTACCACTAGACCTTTCTCCATCAATTAGGAATCTGATGCCGTCACAAAACACATTCCTTAAATTGTAGCCAATTGTTGAGTGTTTTTTTGTGTCTAATCCGCATATATATCACCATTGCCATTGATTTTCTTGACTGTATATCTCTTAAATCTCAACATATACACATGTGATTTAGTTTACGAAGATTTTTCAATACCAAGAACCTCGATCAGAAAGTAAAAAAGGCGTAAGGTTTACAATGGTGTAAAATTAAAATCTGATATACCAGGCTAGGATTCGAGTTACAGGAACAAGGGCCAAACCAAGCACCCAATAATGGAATCGTCGAGCGAAAACACTTGACAAACACCTAGAAGCAGCTTTTCTTGCCATCAGACCTTTCTGAATCAATTAGGAATCTGATGCCGTCACTAAACACATTCCTTAAATTGAAGCCATCTGTTGAGTGTTTTTTTTTGTGTCTAATCCGCATATATATCACCATTGCCCTTGATTTTCTTGACTGTATATCTCTTAAATGTCAACATATACACATGTGATTTAGTTTACGAAAATTTTCAATGCCGAGAACCTCGATCAGAAAGTAAAAAAGGCGTAAGGTTCACAATGGTGTAAAATTAAAATCAGATATACCAGGCTAGGATTCGAGTTACAGGAACAAGGGCCAAACCAAGCACCCAAGAATGGAATCGTCGAGCGAAAACACTTGACAAACTCCTAGAAGCAGCTTTTCTTGCCACCAGACCTTTCTGAATCAATTAGGAATCTGATGCCGTCACTAAACACATTCCTTAAATTGTAGCCATCTGTTGAGTGTTTTTTTTTTGTTTCTAATCCGCATATATATCACCATTTCCCTTGATTTTCTTGGCTGTATATCTCTTAAATGTCAACATATACACGTGTGATTTAGTTTACGAAGATTTTTCAATGCCGAGAACCTCGATCAGAGAGTAAAAAAGGCGTAAGGTTCACAATGGTGTAAAATTAAAATGGGATATACCGGGCTAGGATTCGAGTTACAGGAACATAGCCAAACCAACCACCCAAGAATGGAGTCGTCGAGCGAAAACACTTGACAACCTCCTAGAAGAAGCTTTTCTTTCCACCAAACCTTTCTCCATCAATTAGGAATCTTATGCTGCCACTAAACACATTCCTTAAATTGTAGCCATCTGTTGAGTATTTTTTTGGTGTCTAATCCACATATATATTACCATTGCCATTGATTTTCTTGACTGTATATCTCTTAAATGTCAACATATACACGTGTGATTTAGTTACGAAGATTTTTCAATGTCGAGAACCTCGATCATAGAGTAAAAAAGACGTAAGGTTCATAATGGTGTAAAATTAAAATGGGATATACCGGGTTAGGGTTCGAGTTACAGGAACAAGGGCCAAACCAAACACCCATGAATGGAACCGTCGAGCGAAAATACTTGACAACTTCCTAGAAGCAGCTTTTCTTGCCACCAGCCCTTTCTCCTTCAATTAGGAATCTGATGCCGTCACTAAACACAATCCTTATATTGTAGCCATTTGTTGAATTTTTTTTGGTGTCTAATCCGCATATATATCACCATTGCCCTTGATTTTCTAGACTGTATATCTCTTAAATGTCAACATATACAGGTGTGATTTAGTTTACGAAGATTTTTCTATGCCGAGGACCTCGATCAGAGAGTAAAAAAGGCGTAAGGTTCACAATGGTGTAAAATTAAAATGGGATATACTGGGTTAGGATGCGAGTTACAGGAACAAGGGCCAAACCAACCAACCATGAATGGAACCATCGAGCGAAAACACTAGACAACCTCCTAGAAACAGCTTTTCTTGCCACCAGACCTTTCTCCATCAATTAGGAATCTGATGCCGTCACTAAACACATTCCTTAAGTTGTAGCCATTTGTTGAGTGTTTTTTTTGGTCTCTAATCCGCATATATTTCACCATTGCCCTTGATTTTCTTGACTGTATATCTCTTAAATGTCAATATATACACGTGGGATTTAGTTTATGAAGATTTTTCAATGCCGAGAACCTCGTTCATAGAGTAAAAAAGGCGTAAGGTTCACAATGGTGTAAAATTAAAATGGGATATACCGGGTTAGGGTTCGAGTTACAGGAACAAGGGACAAATCAACCACCCTTGAATGGAACCGTCGAGCGAAAACACTTGAAAACCTCCTAGAAGCAGCTTTTCTTGCCATCAGACCTTTCACCTTCAATTAGGAATCTGATGCCGTCACTAAACACATTCCTTAAATTGTAGCCAATTGTTGAGTGTTTTTTTTTGTGTCTAATCCGCATATATATCACCATTGCCCTTGATTTTCTTGACTGTATATCTCTTAAATGTCAACATATACACGTGTGATTTAGTTTACGAAGATTTTTCAATGCCGAGAACCTCGATCAGAGAGTAAAAAAGGCGTAAGGTTCACAATGGTGTAAAATTAAAATAGGATATACCGGCTAGGATTCGAGTTACAGGAACAAGGGCCAAACCAACCACCCAAGAATGGAATCGTCAAACAAAAACACTTGACAACCTCCTAGAAGCAGCTTTTCTTGCCACCAGAGCTTTCTCCATCAAGTAGGAATCTGATGCCGTCACTAAACACATTCCTTAAATTGTAGCCATTTGTTGAGTGTTTTTTTTTTGGTGACTAATCCGCATATATAACACCATTGCCCTTGATTTTCTTGACTGTATATCTCTAAAATGTCAACATATACACGTGTGATTTAGTTTACGAAGATTTTTCAATGCCGAGAACCTCGATCAGAGAGTAAAAAAGGCGTAAGGTTCACAATGGTGTAAAATTAAAATGGGATATACCGGGCTAGGATTCGAGTTACAGGAACAAGGGCCAAACAAAGAACCCATGAATGGAATCGTCGAACGAAAACACTTGACAAACTCCTAGAAGCATATTTTCTTGCCACCAGACCTTTCTCCATCAATTAGGAATCTGATGCCGTCACTAAACACATTCCTTAAATTGTAGCCATCTGTTGAGTGCTTTTTTTTGGTGTCTAATCCGCATATATATCACAATTGCCCTTGATTTTCGTGACTTTATATCTCTTAAATGTCAACATATACACGTGTGATTTAGTTTACGAAAATTTTAGAATGCCGAGAACCTCGATCACAGAGTAAAAAAGGCGTAAGGTTCACAATGGTGTAAATTTAAAATGGGATATACCGGGCTAGGATTCGAGTTACAGGAACAAGGCCAAACCAACCACCCAAGAATGGAATCGTCGAGCGAAAACACTTGAAAACCTCATAGAAGCAGCTTTTCTTTCCACCAGACCATTCTCCATCAATTAGGAATCTGATGCCGTCACAAAACACATTCCTTAAATTGTAGTCATTTGTTGAGTGTTTTTTTTTGGTGTCTAATCCGCATATATATCACCATTGCCCTTGATTTTCTTGACTGTATATCTCTTAAATGTCAACATATACACGTGTGATTTAGTTTACGAAGATTTTTCAATGCCGAGAACCTCGATCATAGAGTAAAAAAGGCGTAAGGTTCACAATGGTGTAAAATTAAAATGGGATATACCGGGTTAGGGATCGAGTTACAGGAACAAGGGACAAACCAACCACCCATGAATGGAACCGTCGAGCGAAAACACTTTACAACCTCCTAGAAGCAGCTTTTCTTGCCACCAGACCTTTCTTCATCAATTAGGAATCTGATGCCGTTACTAAACACATTCCTTAAATTGTAGCCATTTGTTGAGTATTTTTTTTTCTAATCCGCATATATATCACCATTGTCCTTGAGTTTTTTGACTGTATATCTCTTAAATGTCAACATATACACGTGTGATTTAGTTTACGAAGATTTTTCAATGCCGAGAATCTCGATCATAGAGGAGAAAAGGCGTAAGGTTCACAATGATGTAAAATTAAAATGGGATTTACCGGGTTAGGGTTCGAGTTACAGGAAGAAGGGCCAAACCAACCACCCATGAATGGAACCGTCAAGCGAAAACACTTTACAACCTTCTAGAAGCAGCTTTTCTTGCCACCAGACCTTTCTCCATCAATTAGGAATCTGATGTCGTTACTTAACACATTCCTTAAATTGTAGCCATTTGTTGAGTATTTTTTTTTTCTAATCCGCATATGTATCACCATTGTCCTTGAGTTTTTTGACTGTATATCTCTTAAATGTCAACATATACACGTGTGATTTTGTTTACGAATATTTTTCAATGCCGAGAATCTCGATCATAGAGGAGAAAAGGCGTAAGGTTCACAATGATGTAAAATTAAAATGAGATTTACCGGGTTAGGGTTCGAGTTACAGGAAGAAGGGCCAAACCAACCACCCATGAATGGAACCGTCGAGCGAAAACACTTGACAACCTCCTAGAAGCAGCTTTTCTTGCCACCAGACCTTTCTCCATCAATTAGGAATCTGATGCCGTCACTAAACACATTCCTTAAATTGTAGCCATCTGTTGAGTGTTTTTTTTGGTGTCTAATCCACATATATATCACCATTGCCCTTGATTTTCTCGACTGTATATCTCTCAAATGTCCACATATACACGTGTGATTTAGTTTACCAAGATTTTTCAATGCCGAGAACCTCGATCAGAGAGTAAAAAAGGAGTAAGGTTCACAATGGTGTAAAATTAAAATGGGATATACTGGGCTAGGATTCGAGTTACAGGAACAAGGCCAAACCAACCACCCAAGAATAGAATCGTTGAGCGAAAACACTTGACAATCTCCTACAAGCAGCTTTTATTTCCACCAAACCTTTCTCCATCAATTAGGAATCTGATGCCGTCACTAAACACATTCCTTAAATTGTAGCCATCTGTTGAGTGTTTTTTTTGGTGTCTAATCCGCATATATATCACCATTGCCCTTGATTTTCTTGACTGTATATCTCTTAAATGTCAACATATACACGTGTGATTTAGTTTACGAAGATTTTTCAATGCCGAGAACCTCGATCATAGAGTAAAAAAGGTGTAAGGTTCACAATGGTGTAAAATTAAAATGGGATATACCGGGTTAGGGTTCTAGTTACAGGAACAAGGGACAAACCAACTGTCACACCCCCAAAATCCACCTGCGGAGTATCACCGCTTGGGAGCGTGACTGACCAGGATCAAGCCACCAATCATATTGAACATGTAAGTAATTAAGCAAAAGTCATTTATCAATACGAAAGGTGTTTTCAAAAACCAAACATCAATAAATGTGTAGCGGAAGCAGAAGTATGTAAACCCAAAGTAAATCTTAAATTCAAATGTTTAGATAGTTAACATGGCATCACCGATCCATGTCCCACAACGACCTGCTCCTCCCTGTGCAAGCTCCATAAGTACCTAAGGTCCTGCAAGGCATGTAACAGAGGATCAACAACTAGTTGAGCGAGTTCACAGAAAGTAAATGCGTAATAGTATGTTCGTATGTAACATGTGGCTCTACTGGGCCGTTAGTACGTTCTATGGTGGGGGCTTCCCATGTTATATAGTCCCTAGACTATTCGTAATCATAAGTATCCTTCCCAATCCGAGGATAGTAGTAAGTATAGGTTTACGCAGGTTTATGTAAGTGCCCTTCCCAACCGAGGACAGTACGTAGCGAGTACGTAGATTTAGCGCTGGCGTCCTTCCCAATCCGAGGACGGTAGTACGTAGGTTTAGCACTGGCGTCCTTCCCAATCCGAGGACGGTAGTACGTAGGTTTTACGTAGGTTTAGTGCTGGTGTCCTTCCCAATCCGAGGACGGTACGTAGGCTTTGCGTAGAATTTGGCACAGACATCCTTCCCAATCCGAGGACCGTGGTAAATAGTCTAGTGTTACTGTAAGTACAGGTAATCATTCAATCCCATTCCCAACCCAACTGGGGAATCCCATGCCTTGGTAAGAGTGTGAACTCACCTTGGTTTGCTCGGCAGATTACACAGAAAGGTCAAGTCTATCAGCTAGTGGTCAACCACGTCCTAACATGGTTACCATACAAGTCAGGTTTTGACTCAAGTAGTGCACATAAGTTTCACATAGATTGCATATAAGAGAAACACATACTGATCATGGCATCATACAACATCACGTTCAATAAATAAGACACATTGACATTAAGTGATTGGGCTCGCACAAGTCTAATGGCCTTGTGCGAGTCATATGTTGAAGCCCACTAACACCCGGCCCAAAAGCATGCAACCGAAAAGATCCGTAACATAAACACGGCCTAGACAACTAAACACTAAGCCTTGTGCGGTCCATGATATCTTGTGCGATCAGTTTTAATACCCAGCCCAATCATACGGCCCAACAAGTAGCATAACAGTTAACATATATCGGCCCAACTAGTCACACAAGTCTTGTGCGATAGGTGGCACCTTGTGCGACTGAAACTTGTGCGTCCAGATCAGGTCTTGTGCGACCTGATCTTGTGCGACTGGACAACTAATTTTTCGTGATTTACGCATTCGGTTATATCTATCCAATAGTTTCCAACTTTACCATAATTCAATTAATCAATTAACAGTTTCCATCAATCATCATAATCGATCAAACCGACCCTTTTGTTATTTAATTAATAAGAACAATCATATGCATAACAACTCATCATCATCCTTATCGAAATAATCAATTAAGGTTACCACCACATTCTTAAGTCAACAAGCCACCACTTCTGACCACACATTAATCATATAGGACTTTAGAACATGCACATGGCTGTTACATTAACCAATATCTCGATCAACACAAGGACTTTAGAACATGCACATGGCTGACTTCATATCATCATTGTTTTTCTAATAACATCACATGGCCACCATATCATGTTACATCTAATCTATAGGCACCTAATACTTTACCTGTTTATGTAACAATCATAAGCACATGAGAACAAATACAATCATTAACCACATCAATTAACTAACAACCCTATGTTGACCTATAGTACTATACATGTGAGCCGATTTTTATTAATATTTTACATCATCATAAATCATACCAGTATACCACCATCGATCAATATTAAATCAAACCCTTAAGATTCGAATCGAATACATATATATAGCCGATTATATTCATCCATGCTTAATCACATAAGATTCGAACAATCATAACAATACATCATCAATCATGTCGAGTATATATAACACCCATCATAAAATCATCAAACAATAGATGACATACTAACCGAATAAAGAAGGAACAAGAATTGATTCAATTGTAAGGATCTTCGAGAGAGAGAGTATGCGGCTGCCTTTGAGTTCGTGAGAGAGAGAGAGAGAGAGCTAGGGTTTGTAGGTTTGTTGTGAGATTGCAAGTAATGAGAAGGAAATTCCCTAAAGGGGCGTGTGTGTGTAAAACATGGAGTGGGCCGAACCCTTACATGGCTGCCCATTCGGTTCAACTCAAGAGAAGTGGGCCGAGGATAGTTAAGCCCAAAGGCTTGTGCGTTCGGATGTTTATTGTGCGATCGGGTGAGTGTTACACGACTATGTCATACATACATACAACACAACATACATTCACATAACATTTAACACAAAGTCACATATAATCTCATTAATTCAACATAACAATTAGTTACACCAAGTTCAAATACGTTACGTCAAGTACGTTGATAAGTTCGGAAATACGAGTTGTCACACCAACCACCCATGAATGGAACCGTCGAGCGAAAACACTTTACAACCTCCTAGAAGCGGCTTTTCTTGCCACCAGACCTTTCTCCATCAATTAGGAATCTGATGCCGTCACTAAACACATTCCTTAAATTGTAGCCATTTGTTGAGTGTTTTTTTTTGTGTCTAATCCGCATATATATCACCATTGCCCTTGAGTTTTTTGACTGTATATCTCTTAAATGTTAACATATACACGTGTGATTTAGTTTACGAAGATTTTTCAGTGCCGAGGATCTCGATCATTGAGGAAAAAAGGCGTAAGGTTCACAATGATGTAAAATTAAAATGGGATTTACCGGGTTAGGGTTCGAGTTACAGGAACAAGGGCCAAACCAACCACCCATGAATGGAACCGTCAACCGAAAACACTTGACAACCTCCTAGAAGCAGCTTTTCTTGCCACCAGACCTTTCACCATCAATTAGGAATCTGATGCCGTTTCTAAACACATTCCTTAAATTGTAGCCATTTATTGAGTGTTTATTTTTTTTGTGTCTAATCCGTATATATATCACCATTGCCCTTGATTTTCTTGACAGTATATCTCTTAAATGTCAACATATACACGTGTGATTTAGTTTACGAAGATTTTTCAATGCCGAGAACCTCGATCATAGAGTAAAAAGGGGTAAGGTTCACAATGGTGTAAAATTAATATGGGATATACCGGGTTAGGGTTCGAGTTACAGGAACAAGGGCCAAACCAACCACCCATGAATGGAACCGTCGAGCGATAACACTTGACAAACTCCAAGAAGCATCTTTTCTTGCCACCAGACCTTTCTCCATCGTTAGGAATTTGATGCCGTCACTAAACACATTCCTTAAATTATAGCCATCTGTTGATTGTTTTTTTTTTGTGTCTAATCCGCATATATATCACCATTTCCCTTGATTTTCTTGACTGTCTATCTCTTAAATGTCAACATATACACGTGTGATTTAGTTTACGAAGTTTTTTCAATGCCGAGAACCTCGATCATAGAGTTAAAAAGGCGTAAGGTTCACAATGGTGTAAAATTAAAATGGGATATACCGTGTTAGGGTTCGAGTTACAGGAACAAGGGCCAAACCAACCACCCATGAATGGAACCGTCGAGCGAAAACACTTGACAACCTCCTAGAAGCAGCTTTTCTTGCCACCAGACCTTTCTCCATCAATTAGGAATCTGATGCCGTCACTAAACACATTCCTTAAATTGTAGCCATTTGTTGAGTGTTTATTTTTTTTGTGTCTAATCCGCATATATATCACCATTTCCCTTGATTTTCTTGACTGTATATCTCTTAAATGTGAACATATACACGTGTGATTTAGTTTACGAAAAATTTTCAATGCCGAGAACCTCGATTACAGAATAAAAAAGGCGTACGGTTCACAATGGTGTAAAATTAAAATGGGATATACCGGGCTAGGATTCGAGTTACAGGAACAAGGCCAAACCAACCACCCAAGAATGGAATCGTCGAGCGAAAACACTTGAAAACCTCATAGAAGCAGCTTTTCTTTCCACCAGACCTTTCTCCATCAATTAGGAATCTGATGCCATCACAAAACACATTCCTTAAATTGTAGCCATTTGTTGAGTGTTTTTTTTGGTGTCTAATCCGCATATATTTCACCATTGCCCGTGATTTTCTTGACTGTATATCTCTTAAATGTCAACATATACACATGTGATTTAGTTTACGAAGATTTTTTAATGCCGAGAACCTCGATCAGAGAGTAAAAAAGGCGTAAGGTTCACAATGGTGTAAAATTAAAATGGGATATACCGGGTTAGGATTCGAGTTACAGGAACAAGGGCCAAACCAAGCACTAAAGAATGGAATCGTCGAGGGAAAACACTTGACAAACTCCTAGAAGCAGCTTTTATTGCCACCGGACCTTTCTCCATCAATTAGGAATCTGATGCCGTCATTAAACACATTCCTTAAATTGTAGTTGAGTGTTTTTTTTGGTGTCTAATCCGCATATATATCACCATTGCCCTTGATTTTCTCGACTGTATATCTCTCAAATGTCAACATATACAGGTGTGATTTAGTTTACCAAGATTTTTCAATACCGAGAACCTCGATCAGAGAGTAAAAAAGGAGTAAAGTTCACAATGGTGTAAAATTAAAATGGGATATACTGGGCTAGGATTCGAGTTACAGGAACAAGGCCAAACCAACCACCCTAGAATGGAATCGTGGAGCGAAAACACTTGACAACCTCCTAGAAGCAGCTTTTCTTTCCACCAAACGTTTTTCCATCAATTAGGAATCTGATGCCGTCAATAAACACATTCCTTAAATTGTAGCCATCTGTTGAGTGTTTTTTTTGGTGTCTAATCCGCATATATATCACCATTGCCCTTGATTTTCTTGACTGTATATCTCTTAAATGTCAACATATACACGTGTGATTTAGTTTAAGAAGATTTTTCAATGCCGAAAACCTCGATCATAGAGTAAAAAAGGTGTAAGGTTCACAATGGTGTAAAATTAAAATGGAATATACCGGGTTAGGGTTCGAGTTACAGAAACAAGAGACAAACCAACCACCCATGAATGGAACCGTCGAGCGAAAACACTTTACAACCTCCTAGAAGCAGCTTTTCTTGCCACCAGACCTTTCTCCGTGAATTAGGAATTTGATGCCGTCACTAAACATATTCCTTAAATTGTAGCCATTTGTTGAGTGTTTTTTTTGTGTCTAATCCGCATATATATCACCATTGCCCTTGAGTTTTTTGACTGTATATCTCTTAAATGTTAACATTTACACGTGTGATTTAGTTTACGAAGATTTTTCAATGCCGAGAATCTCGATCATAGAGGAAAAAAGGCGTAAGGTTCACAATGATGTAAAATTAAAATGGGATTTACCGGGTTAGGGTTCGAGTTACAGGAACAAGGGCCAAACCAACCACCCATGAATGGAACCGTTAAGCGAAAACACTTGACAACCTCCTAGAAGCAGCTTTTCTTGCCACCAGACCTTTCTCCATCAATTAGGAATCTGATGCCGTCACGAAACACATTCCTTAAATTGTAGCCATTTATTGAGTGTTTATTTTTTTTGTCTAATCCGCATATATATCACCATTGCACTTGATTTTCTTGACTGTATATCTCTTAAAAGTCAACATATACACGTGTGATTTAGTTTACGAAGATTTTTCAATGCCGAGAACCTCGATCATAGAGTAAAAAAGGCGTAAGGTTCACAATGGTGTAAAATTAAAATGGGATATACCGGGTTTGGGTTCGAGTTACAGGAACAAGGGCCAAACCAACCACCCATGAATGGAACCGTCGAGCGAAAACCCTTGACAACCTCCTAGAAGCAGCTTTTCTTGCCACCAGACCTTTCTCCATCAATTAGGAATCTGATGCCGTCACTAAACACATTCCTTAAATTGAAGGCATTTGTTGAGTGTTTATTTTTTTTGTGTCTAATCCGCATATATATCACCATTGCCCTTGATTTTCTTGACTGTATATCTCTTAAATGTCAAGATATAAACGTGTGATTTAGTTTCCGAAGATTTTTCAATGCCGAGAACCTCGATCAGAGAGTAAAAAATGCGTAAGGTTCACAATGGTGAAAAATTAAAATTGGATATACCGGGTTAGGTTTCGAGTTACAGGAACAGGAGACAAACCAACCACCCATGAATGGAACCGTCGAGCGAAAACACTTTACAACCTCCTAGAAGCAGCTTTTCTTGCCGCCAGACCTTTATCCGTCAATTAGGAATCTGATGCCATCACTAAACATATTCCTTAAATTGTAGCCACTTGTTGAGTGTTTTTTTTGTGTCTAATCCGCATATATATCACCATTGCCCTTGAGTTTTTTGACTGTATATCTCTTAAATGTTAACATTTACACGTGTGATTTAGTTTACGAAGATTTTTCAATGCCGAGAACCTCGACCATAGAGTAAAAAAGGCGTAAGGTTCACAATGGTGTAAAATTAAAATTGGATATACCGGGTTAGGGTTCGAGTTACAGGAACAAGGGCCAAACCAACCACCCATGAATGGAACCATCGAGCGATAACACTTGACAAACTCTAAGAAGCAGCGTTTCTTGCCACCAGACCTTTCTCCATCATTAGAAATTTGATGCCGTCACTAAACACATTCCTAAAATTGTAGCCATCTGTTGATTTTTTTTTTGTCTAATCCGCATATATATCACCATTGCCCATGATTTTCTTGACTGTGTATCTCTTAAATGTCAACATATACACGTGTGATTTAGTTTACGAAGATTTTTCAATGCCGAGAACCTCGATCATAGAGTAAAAAAGGCGTAAAGTTCACAATGGTGTAAAATTAAAATGGGATATACCGGGTTAGGGTTCGAGTTACAGGAACAAGGGCCAAACCAACCACCCATGAATGGAACCGTCGAGCTAAAACCCTTGACAACCTCCTAGAAGCAGCTTTTCTTGCCACCAGACCTTTCTCCATCAATTAGGAATCTGATGCCGTCACTAAACACATTCCTTAAATTGAAGCCATTTGTTGAGTGTTTATTTTTTTTTTGTGTCTAATCCGCATATATATCACCATTGCCCTTGATTTTCTTGACTGTATATCTCTTAAATGTCAACATATAAACGTGTGATTTAGTTTACGAAGATTTTTCAATGACGAGAACCTCGATCAGAGAGTAAAAAATGCGTAAGGTTCACAATGGTGAAAAATTAAAATGGGATATACTAGGCTAGGATTCGAGTTACAGGAACAAGGGCCAAACCAACCACCCAAGAATGGAACCGTCGAGCGAAAACACTTGACAACCTCCTAGAAGTAGCTTTTCTTGCCACCAGACCTTTCTCCTTCAATTAGGAATCTGATACAGTCACTAAACACATTCCTTAAATTGTAGCCATTTGTTGATTTTTTTGGGTGTCTAATCCGCATATATATCACCATTTCCCTTGATTTTCTTGACTGTATATATCTCTTAAATGTCAACATATACACGTGTGATTTAGTTTACGAAGATTTTTTAATGCCGAGAACCTCGATCAGAGAGTAAAAAAGGCATAAGGTTCACAATGGTTTAAAATTAAAATGGGTTACACCAGGCTAGGATTCGAGTTACAGGAACAAGGGCCAAACCAACCACCCAAGAATGGAATGGTCGAGCGAAAACACTTGACAACTTCCTACAAGCAGCTTTTCTTTCCACCAGACCTTTCACCATCAATTAGGAATCTGATGACGTCACTAAACACATTCCTTAAATTGTAGCCATTTGTTGAGTGTTTTTTTTGGTGTCTAATCCGCATATATATATCACCATTGCCCTTGATTATCTTGACAGTCTATCTCTTAAATGTCAACATATACACGTGTGATTTAGTTTACGAAGATTTTTCAATGCCGAGAACCTCGATCAGAGAGTAAAAAAGGCGTAAGGTTCACAATGGTGTAAAATTAAAATGGGATATACTGAGCTAGGATTCGTGTTACAGGAACAGGGCCAAACCAACCACCCAAGAATGGAATCGTCGAGCGAAAACACTTGACAACCTCTTAGAAGCTGCTTTTCTTTCCACCAAACCTTTCTCCATCAACTAGGAATCTGATGCCGTCACTAATCACATTACTTAAATTGTAGCCATCTGTTGAGTGTTTTTTTTTTGTGTCTAATCCGCATATATATCACCATTGCCCTTAATTTTCTTGACAGTATATCTCTTAAATATCAACATATACACGTTGGATTTAGTTTACGTAGATTTTTCAATGCCGAGAACCTCGATCATTGAGTAAAAAAGGCGTAAGGTTCAGAATGGTGTAAAATTAAAATGGGATATACCATGTTAGGGTTTGACTTACAGGAACAAGGCACAAACCAACCACCCATGAATGGAACCGTCGAGCGAAAACACTTTACAACCTCCTAGAAGCAGCTTTTCTTGCCACCAGACTTTTCTCCATCAATTAGGAATCTGATGCCGTCACTAAACACATTCCTTAAATTGTAGCCATTTGTTGAGTGTTTTTTTTGTCTAATCCGCATATATATCACAATTTCCCTTGAGTTTCTTGACTGTATATCTCTTAAATGTCAACATACACACGTGTGATTTAGTTTACGAAGATTTTTCAATGCCGAGAATCTCAATCATAGAGGAAAAAAGGCGTAAGGTTCACAATGGTGTAAAATTAAAATGGGATTTACCGGGTTAGGGCTCGAGTTACAGGAACAAGGGCCAAACCAACCACCCATGAATGGAACCTTCGAGCGAAAACACTTGACAACCTCCTAGAAGCAGCTTTTCTTGCCACCAGACCTTTCTCCATCAATTAGGAATCTGATGCCGTCACTAAACACATTCCTTAAATTGTAGCCATTTATTGAGCGTTTATTTTTTTTGTTTCCAATCCGCATATATATCACCATTGCCCTTGATTTTCTTGACTGCATATCTCTTAAATGTCAACATATATACGTGTGATTTAGTTTACGAAGGTTTTTCAATTCCGAGAACCTCGATCATAGAGTAAAAAAGGTGTAAGGTTCACAACGGTGTAAAATTAAAATGGGATATACCGGGTTAGGGTTCAAGTTACAGGAACAAGGGCCAAACCAACCACCCATGAATGGAACCGTCGAGCGAAAACACTTGACAACCTCCAAGAAGCAGCTTTTCTTGCCACCAGACCTTTCTCCATCAATTAGGAATATGATGCCGTCACTAAACACATTCCTTAAATTGTAGCCATCTGTTGATTGTTTT